>CM042253.1:23507134-24707134 GCA_023566225.1 Romanogobio albipinnatus | reverse complement strand
CAGTCTTTCCCTTCTGCTGACCTCCGTGACAGACAAGGAGCTGATCTGAGGTTCTGAAGCTTTGAGTTCTATCCACGTAAATCCGCAGAGCGCGTACGGGACAGAGCAGAGCTAGGGCTGGGTCTGCCTCCTCCAGGGGCAGCGCTTGCAGGTTCACCACCTGGTCCCTGAAGGGAGTGGTAGGAACCTTGGGCACATAGCCAGGCCGGGGTCTAAGTACCACGTGGGTATCGCCCGAACTCTAGGCACGATTCGTCGACCGAAAAAGCCTGCAGGTCCCCTACCCTCTTGATGGAGGCCAATGCAGCCAACAGCAAAGTCTTCATAGACAGAAACTTTAGTTCTGCTGACTGCAAAGACTCAAATGGGGCATTCTGAAGTGCTCGGAGCACCAGAGCAAAATCCCAAGAGGGTATGGAGGGGGGGGGGAGGATTTAACCCCCTAAGGAACCTGACGACCAGGTCGTGCTTCCCAACCATCTTACTTTCTACATGGTTGTGATAGGCGGATATTGCAGCAACATAGACCTTGAGGGTGGAGGGTGACAGCCTAAGCTCCAACCCCTGTTGCAGGAAGGAAAGCACAGACGCGATCGAACATCTTAGATGGGTCTTCTAGGCGAGAAGAACACCACTCGACGAACAGGTTCCACTTCAAGGCGTAAGCCTGTCTTGTCGATGGTGCTCGCGCCGAAGTGATGGCGTTAACTACCTCTTGGGGTAAGACACCTAGAACCTCTGCGTCCCATCCAGGGGCCAGACATGAAGCTTCCACAGGTCTGGACGCGGGTGCCAAAGGATGTCCCGTCTCTGAGTCAGAAGGTCCTTCCTCAGAGGAATTGGCCAAGGAGGGGCTGTCGCGAGGAGCATAAGTTCTGGGAACCAGGTGCGGTTGGGCCAGTATGGCGCCACCAGCAGGACCTGCTCCTCATCCTTCCTGACCTTGCACAGAGTCTGTGCAAGTAGGCTCACTGGGGGAAACGCATATTTGTGCAGCCCCTGGTGCCAGCTGTGCGCAAGGCCATCCATTCCGAGTGTACCCTCGGTCAGCGAATAGAACCACTGGCAGTGGGACGTTTCTGGGGAGGCAAACAGGTCGACCTGTGCCACTCTGAACTGTCTCCAAATCAGCTGAACCACCTGGGGGTGGAGTCGCCACTCGCCTGGGAGTGCAGTTCGTGAAAGCTCGTCAGCCACACGGTTGTGCACACCAGGGACATGAATGGCCCGAAGCGACCTCAGACACTTCTGACTCAAAAGGAGGAGATGGCGGGCGAGTTGCGACATGCGACGGGAGCGCAGACCACCTTGTCGGTTGATATACGCAACGGTCGCAGTGTTGTCCATGCGGACCAGTACATATTTGCCCCGTAACCGCCCTTTGAGGCCAATGATATGCCAATGCAGGTGTGGGCCCGTCCAAACCCCTGACACTGCATGCCCGTTGTACACGGCACCCCAGCCCATGGCAGAGGCATCCGTGAAAACCACAGCGTGCCTGGACACCTGTTCCAGGGGCACTCCGGCCCGAATTAATGAGGGGTCTGACCATGGACTGAAGGACTGGCGGCAGGCCGGTGTGAAGCTCATCCGGTGAGTGCCGCGTTGCCACGCCCATCTCGGGACTCTGCCTTGTAGCCAATGCTGAAGCGGTCTCATATGAAGCAGGCCGAGCTGTGTTACTGCCGCAGCGGCTGCCATATGCCCCAGGAGCCTCTGAAACTGTTTCAGTGGAACCACCATCCTGCCTTGAAATGTGTTCAGGCAGTTCAGCATCGACTGGACATGCTCCTCTGTGAGGGGCGCTGTCCGTTTGACCGAATCCAACTCCATACCGAGAAAAGAGATCCTCTGCACGGGGGCGAGTTTGCTCTTTTCCCAGTTGACCCGAAGACCCAACTGGCTGAGGTGTCTGAGCACCAGGTCCCTGTGTTCGCACAACTGATCCCTGGACTGTGCTAGAATGAGCCAGTTGTCGAGATAGTTAAGGATGCGAACGCCCTGTTCTCTCATGGGCACAAGCCTCTCCGTGACTTTCATGAAGACAAGGGGGAACAGGGACAGCCCGAAGGGCAGGACTCTGTACTGATATGCTCGACCCTCGAACGCAAAGCGCAGAAACGGCCTGTGTCGAGGAAGAATCGCGACATGAAATAATGCGTCTTTCAGGTTGATCGCTGCAAACCAATCTTGGGGACGGATGCATTCGAAAATGCGTTTCTGCGTGAGCATCTTGAACGGTAGCTTGTGGAGGCTCCGATTCAGGACTCGCAGCTCCAAGATTGGATGTAACCCACCAGTTTTCTTGGGTACAATGAAGTACGGGCTGTAGAAGCCAGTCGTCATATCGGCTGGAGGGACCGGCTCTATCGCATCCTTCGACAGTTGGACAGCGATCTCCGCACGCAGGACATGGGCATCCGAGGTGAAGCAGATGCCCTTGAACCTGGGGGGGGGCGCCGGGCGAACTGAATCGCATAGCCCAGCCTGATGGTCCGAATGAGTCAGCGAGACGGACTGGGAGCTCTAGCCAGGCTCGCAGAGACCGTGCAAGCGGGACTATAAGGACCCCCAGCATACCCACCATGGGGCAGCGAGGTGGAATGCAGGTACCAGGATGGGGCGGCTGTCTCGTGGAGGCGGCCCGCAGCGAGGTGTGAGTGTGCTGTGCAACCCTTACCTGATTCCACAGGTGGGCCAGAGGAACGACGTCGTCCACTGCTGCCCGCTGGCGAAGGGGGAGGATGAGTGTGGTCTGGCGTTTGACCGGCCACAACTCTCCGAGCCCCCTGAGGATCCGGAGATGGAGGAAACTGCTCTTTTATTAAAAATTTGGGAACAGAAACAAAACGGAACACAAGATTCTCCTCCCGAACACAAGATTCTCATCCCGGCCTGTAAGAACGGCTTTTCAGCGCTCTCCACCTAGCGCACCGAACCAGCTATGAGAACAGCCTTTGTGATTGCTCTGACAAACAACAAAGAGAGATGATCCGAAAACCACGCGACCCGCTGCTGTACCGTCACACCAACACCGACTGAAGAGATTGCTTCCGAAAGGCGGCTTCTGTCTTCAGTCAGGACTGCGAAGTAGTGAGTGATATCTGGCGTTACCATCTACCACTCGGCTCCGAAGCAAAAGGTTGATTTGATGCAATCACCTGTGTCTCATTTATACCCGCATGGTGTTGCATGAGCACCTGCTGCAATCATTGCATGCCAATGTGCATTGGCTCATTTAGTTACACTCGAAGTAGATTGGCTCTCGCGAGCAAGATTCCTATTCGTCGGTACTCCGTCGTGGCGTCGAGAGTGACCGACTGAATGGGAACAATTGTTTATTTCTCACTGTCCCAAAAGACAAACATTACTAAAAACATAAATAGCCTATATTAAGCTAAATGAACACAGACAACAGGTTTGACATTTTATCACATTACTTTATTAAAAAGTCAATTCCAACACAGGATATTTGGTGAAAATTCCTTATTTTCAATAAGAAAAAACTCAAGAAGTCTTCTGCATAACAGGATGTCTTATGTGGTGAAGAAAACAATGCACTGCATAAGCTAAAAACCTGCAAATAAAAATAAAAACATTAATGACAAAGCTCCCCTGCATTAGAGGTCTTCACGGGTTCCAATATTCATACCCGAACCCAAAAAGACCCGTCTATTATTTCAAAAGCTGGACCCGGACCTGTGCAGATCCGAGCAATGCCAAAAAAGTAGTACCCGGAACCGACCTGGACCCGTCTTAATTCACTCATCATTTCAGCTTTAAAAGTCCACTTTATTTCATGGTGACGGATGAGAAATGCGTCTTTGCAGATTTGCATTTCGCCTAGAGTTAACTCGCATAATAACTTTGACTGTTTGCCTTTTTGAACTATAATAACGATTGCTCGTTCGGTGGCCGCTGACGTCAGCATTATTTATTTGATATCATCTCTGTGAGCCGAGTCTGACCACCAAAACTTTAAGATTAAACAAGACGGTTCATTCATATTATTATTAAAGTCAGTCACTGCGGAAGATCGGGTTACCATAGAAACATGACACGCGCTTGAGACTGCACATGCGCGTTGGCTGGGGCAACCTGAAATATTAGCTTTTTTACGCAATTTGAGCATCATAGAAAACATTTGTGACAGTTCACCTGAGATTTTGTGGCTTTTTTTGTGGAGATAGCTTTTTTCGCACATCACTCATGAAGGTATCAATTATTATTACCGTGCACTTGCAGAGAGAGCGAGCACGAGCGAGAGAGAGAGAGAGATCGCTCGTGTTTTTTTTTAAACCTTATTTCCCGGCTCACACTTTTCTTATCCTAATTTTATAAGTTGCAAGTTACAAAAAAAAACACAAGCAGTGCTGACTGACTCTGATCACTGGCAGTGTTCTCTGAGTCTGGATCGACTCGGGTATTAGACACAAATGTTAAACAGACCCGGAACATGAAGTAATAGATTGGGACCCGACCCGGACCCGGCTGATCATTTAAAATATAGAACCGAGGTCGGGTCCCGGATCTACGGGTCTCAGGGGCTCCGTGAAGACCTCTACCCTGCATCACATCTGGCAAGTGACAGAACAGAAATTACTTCATTATATAATGAGGATGAGACGAATGAATGGACGAATAAGAAAATATTTGATATTAAAAGGCAATAACTTAAGCACTAAAAGAGGCAGACGCCGAATGCAATCTAACCGTGTTCAACGGTCGCATATGGCGCACATATCACACAAATTAATTAATTTACTTATTACCTATTATTTTAGACATATAAGATATGAGGAAAATAAAACTATTGGCTACCATTGGATAATTATGTGGTAAACGAGAACACACTCATGAAACCAATGAATGCATGAACTCGTGATTATACAAAATGTCTTTTAAACTTCATACCGGGTCATGAAGCAAAATTCTGTAGAATAATTTCAGTGCTCAATACTCACCAACGTCTTGTGACGATGAATATCTCTATTCTCTTGGGAATGTTTGTTTCTGTCTTCAGTACCGGCTGGTTTGGCTCTGCAGTCTGCTCACACTCGCGCTCCGCATTTGAAATCTCCGCACAAATGGGTTTCCTCAAGTGCATTTTGCGCATGCGTATACAGTTTTTCGGACATAGGACTTGTTCATCCAACATGGATTTTTCACTTCGACTTCATAGATTGACTGAGCCCAATTAAATATATTTGGTGAATATACAATTTTAATTTTGAGTGAAGACCTTAAGCTATGATTAGTACAATGCATATTTTTGCATGGGGATAATTATTTGGAAGTCATTTATTGGGCCAATATGTAATGATCAATTTTCAAAAATGTTCCCCAATTTTTTTTTTTTACAGTCTGCATTTTAGTCTAGGAATATATAATGCCTTGTCTGTGAAACTGGGCGGTAATGTTTTAAACACTATTTTTTTTTTTATTCTACATTTGTGCAGTAAAAATAACTTTAAAGAAGATATATATTTATAATTTTCAATCATGGAGATAACATGGAAAATATGCTATGCTTTAATGGACTATTTCTGTCACCTGGTGGAAAACAAATACTTTTAACATGATAATGATGTGAAAATTACCATTATAACCAGTAGATGGCTGCAGAGGACCACTCATTAGCTCATTTGCAATTTTCACTCCCTTTTATAGTTCTTTTCACGTGTTTTGCTTTTGGGTTTATTACAAAATTAATATTTGAGCAATTTTATTGCACTGAAGTACGAAGTATAGCAAGAGTAGGAAAATTCACAAAGTCTCATGCCATTTAAATGAAAGGAATTTCATTTAAAAAAGCCTTGAATTGCTTTTGCATCATATTATTAAAAGTGTATCCATTACAAAGAACTTCACAGATGCAGATATCACTACAATGAATCAATAAATGTACACACACACATTGTCCTCTGCTTCTGGCACTGCGCTGCTGCGGATTGAAGAACATGCTGAATAATGCAGACCAAAATGCAGGGATGAGCCGAAGCCTGCTGCCGGTTTCATATGAGTTTTAAAAGGGACTGAGGCAATCACGAATTAGTGTACATCATCAGATTTTTTAGGGTGGCTGGATGGAAATTTTGGGGCGCTAAAGCCCTCCTAAAATGGGCCTAGTGACGCCCCTGCGGACAACTGAACGGTGTTTACACTCTACGCCAGTATTAGAGGATCAGTAAATTGCTCATTTAGAATCATTTGTTTCATTTTAGGGAATGAGACGAATTCAGTAGGGCCAGAAAGGCTCTTTATCATTCCAGTGTCCCTCTTGCTACTATTGTATTTGTACTATTGTAATTAGTCATAGTGGGCATTTGGAAGGCTTGATTTTAACTGGCCTCAACTCATGGCATTGTTGGACAGTATATAGAGAAATGAGTTGAAGGGTATTTGAGGATTGAAAAACATCTGACAAAGTTCATTATATCATCCTATAAATTATGTGGCTGGGGATTGTGCATTTCTTTTGTGGTCATAAAATGATGAACATGGTTGACATAATCTCAATGGAGATAACTAATTTAATTATGATGGGAATGTTTTAGGTCTCATCTGGCTTTTCGTCTAACCACACTCCTCCACTCCTCCTCCACTGCTATGAGGTCTCATCTCATCTGTTTCAAATCTCATATATCAAATCACGTACCTCATATACGTAGTCTCATATCGTCGCTGTCCGATGAAACTCACGTATGTCCAAAACGCTTACTTTTCAGGAAGTGAAAAAAACACTGTATTTCAAAAGCAGTTGAATGTAGCGTTGTCATACTTGGTACAGCATCTTTACATGTAACCATATTCTTGACAGTGTAATGATATAATCCACATTTGACCAAAATTGAGTTTAAATGGACATACGTGCATATTTTACAGTAACAGTGATCGATACGCGTTCTTCCGATCATTAATTAGAATGGCAAAGTCGCGTTTCAGCAGAGGAATACGTGAGGAATACAGAGGAATACATGCTGGATATTCTCAGCCTCTGGCAAGCGGTGATCGCAGTATGAGTGAGGCATGTTCTAGTGACAATCATGACAGTAGCATTACAGGCTATAATTTGATCAGTTTGACTGAGAAAAAAAAGTCTGAATCTTATCAAAGAGACCGAGTTTATTTACATACTAGCAAGCAAACTAATCTGTGAAGAACTAGATTAGAACTAAACTGTGGAGAGCTTCAATGTCGTACTTTCGGCTATCCAGTGCTGAGCTTCGATGAAACAATTTCACGAGACCGGCGAGACCAGCGAGATGCTTCCACAGGGCGGGAGATACGCGGCGTGATTGACAGCTTTGACACCAAATGGATATACGTGAAAATCAGATGACATGTTTTCACAACTTTTCATTGGCCATTTAGATATGTGACGCATACTGTATACGGAAATGAACCTGGACATTCAATCCGTCGAAAAATCTCAAAATCGGCAAAATGGACATACGTGGTTTTCATCGGACAGCGACGATATGTTAAATTTCATATCTCAAACCTCATTTTCTGTATCTGATATACCATAACCCAAATCTTAATCTCATATTTTACATTTAATCTCATCTCATTTTACATCTCACGTTATATTTTAAATTTCACATCTCATATCTTATATCTTAAATCCCATATGTAAAATCTCACATCTTATAACCTAAGTCTTGTGTCTAAAATCTCATATCTTATATCTTAAATT
Organism: Romanogobio albipinnatus; assembly: GCA_023566225.1. Classification (NCBI taxonomy): domain Eukaryota; kingdom Metazoa; phylum Chordata; class Actinopteri; order Cypriniformes; family Gobionidae; genus Romanogobio; species Romanogobio albipinnatus. The sequence goes on along the minus strand of CM042253.1, from coordinate 24,699,435 downwards.
TCATATATTGAATCTTAAATCTTATACCTCAAATCTAATTTTTATATCTTAAATCTCCTATCTTATAATTCAAATCTCATATCTTAAATCTCATAGCTGGAATTTCATATTTCATATTTTATACCTTAAATCTCATATCTCAAACCTAATTTTTATATCTGAAATCTAATTTCCCAAATCTTAAATCTTATATTTTACATTTAATATCTCAAATCTCATTTTATATTTCACAAATCCCATATCCCATATCTTAAATCCCATATCTAAAATCTCACATATTATAACCTAAATATTGTGTCTGAAATCTTATATCTTGAATCTTTTATCTTAAATAGTATACGTCCCAATCTTAAATCTCCTATTTTATATCTCAAATCTCATATCTTATATCTTAAATCTCATATCTGAAAATTAAATCTCATATTTTATTTCTTAAATCTCATATAAGATCTCATATCTTATATATTAAATCTCATATATCAAATCTCATATCTCATACAGTCTCATATCTCAGATCTCATATCTAAATCTCATTTCTCAATTCTCATGTCATATATCATACATTTCATAACTCAAACCTCATTTTCTGTATCTGAAATTCCATATCTCAAATCATCCTGAATTCACCCATGTGGGAATTGTTTTGAAAACGTGTGGGGAAATGGTAACGGGAATGATTCGTCCCACAGGGCTCGCAAAATGTCTTTATCAAACAAACACAATGATTAATCTCTAATCCACCCGCCATTGATTGGAATGTTATGTTTTGTTATTTATTACTTGGCCAGCCAGATCGGTGAATATAACCACAAACCGCGCGCGCACCCTTCAAATATCAAGTCAATAGAGTGAATAACGCACATCAAGAAAGGAATGTTATTTCACTATTTAAGATAGCCTGTCGGCAGGCCAGGCTTACGTTTTGGTAGCCCATCTGGAAAACACATAGCCCCAGGACGTTGGGCTTTGCAAGCCCTGGCCCATACATGTCCAAGTCTGATCCCCAATCGCAATGAACCAACAACACCACAAATAAAGGATTCTTCAGCCTTTGACAGCGTGCTAAGGTATGTTCAGTTAGACACGTACACATAATCAATAAGATCTGTAACATTGCAACACTATCACATGTAAAAAAAAAATGTTTTACTCAAATTTGTGTGTTGCTTCATTCATTAATGTAATCTCATCCTGTCTGCAAATCCAGTCTCTTGTTTACAAACGAATCCGTGGTGAAATGAAGGAACAGACGCACAATGTCTTCCCCACATGAGCTGGATATTCATTAAAAATAAAATTCATCCATACATTCATAATATTGCAATCTGAATGAAGATTATGCGGTATGTTTATTGCTTAGAAGTTCGATGTGGTTTAGCTCTATGTAGGCCTATCATCTCAGGCACGAGTCGGTGGGCATGGCTACAGAACGTCAAGGTGTGGCATATTCTGAGATTGGTCGTTTGCTGGGCCTGGTGTCAATAAAAGCTTTTCTTTGACTAACAAGGAAGTTTTCAGCTCTGAAAATTACAGGATATTCTTATATCACCATGACCTTTTATATATCAAAAGCTCAAGGGAAAGTTGTTTTCTCAATCAATGACCCCTTTGTCTGAAATCGTCTCTGGTTACATATGTAACCTAGGTTCCCTGAGAACAGGGAATGAGACGCTGCGTCAGCTGATGCTACAGGGAACGCCTCCAGCGTGACAGGTGTCTGGATCACTATCGAATCACGTCAATCCTATTGACCGGCAACAGCCTATGATGTCATCAAGGTGCGACCAGGAAGTATATAAGGGTGCCTTGCGAACATGACACTGCCCTTCGTCTTCAGGGACTGTTTGGCAGGCAAGACCTGAGGCATGGCAAAGCGAAGCAGCGTCTCGTTCCCTATTAGGGGACCTAGGTTGCATACGTAAAGGGAGACGTTCCCTTTCGAAAGGGAACTCGCGCTGCGTCAGCAGACGCTACGGGGAACGGTATACCCATGCCGCCATGCCGAGGGGAGTGCATGCCTACTGGCAGTGACAACTGTCAAGGACAAGCAAATTCCATTGAAATGCCTGAACCACTCCCCCTCTGGTCACACAAGCTGTCAGTGATTGCATTCCCTACGGTCATAGCCCAAGCTATAAACCTGAGTAAGAAGCTTTGAACACTTAGAGAAGTCCTACCCAGGCCGCTCAAAGGCCTGGATCCAACCCATTAAAAAAAAGGGGTCTCCTTTAAGGGAATGTGGCTAGGGGGCCCTAGGGTGCCCCAGCCAGCCAGCCACTAATGCCACCAGGGAGGCCTAGCTTGGTGCCGTTTCCAAAGGGCACTTCGGCCGGGCCATCCTTGTCTGTTTGAGAACAGTGCCTCTGGACACTCGCCTCCTGGAGAGGCATCCAGCCCAAGGTACTGCGAACTGGCAGTATCCTCCTCAGACCGAATCTCAGAGACAGGCATCCTGGAGAACGGTACTCAGCATAGCGCTTTCCACCCTTGCCAGCGAGGGGAGTTAATCTGCTCGATCCTAGGATCTACTGAGCTATTATCAGATAGAAACACTCAGGAGGCCAAACTGGCCTATAAGCTGATCTAATTGGGAGGCCACACTAGGGGCCTATGACCATCTGGTCAGGCCCAGGCAGCTTCGGGCTCACAGGCGACTCTCAAAGAGAGGGGAGCTTTAAAAAGGGGCTGCCCGGTAGGTAAGCCAGGTTGTAGGCTAAATTTGGGGACCAAGTAGCAGAAGCGACATCAGTCGCGCTAGGGTAAGACCATACTCAGATGCTGCCAGCTAAGGGCCAGATCACTGATAGCAGGTCCCCACTAGCTGCCAGCCTTAGCAGTTCCAGAACTGAGAACCAAACGCCTAAAGAAACTTGCCTACAGGGAGGCCTGGTGAGGCCTACTACCTGATAGCAACCAAAGCCCACTGTCAGAGTGGCTGGAAACGGAAACTCGTTTACTCAGGGAGGCCTAGTGAGGCCTACTACCTGATAGTAATCCTTTAGGGACTACCTAACAGGCTATGCTAGCTGGCCACGCATCTCACCCTCAAGGGAGGCCCAGTGAGGCCTACTACCTGCTGACATGGCGACTGGCAATCAGGAGCCCTCCTTCAGGGAGGCCTGCTACCTGCCAACAATTCATCACGACCTGCCGGGTGACTGAAACCCAGAAAAGCGCGTCCTCAGGGGAGGCCTAGTGAGGCCTGCCACCCCATGCCGAGTCTCAAGGGAGGCCTGGTATGGCCTACCATCCATCAACAGCTTAGCAGCCCATGCTAGCTGACAGAGCGACTGGCGAGCGGGAGCCTGCCTTCAGAGAGGCCAAATGGAAGCCTACCACCCTATAGCAGGCCTGCAGGGACGGCTTCCTGTTGGCAGGCATGAACAACTGGCTGCCATAACCTTGAGCTGACCATAGCTTCTCTGCTGGCTGACAAAAATAACATCCAACTGCTAACTAGGGTTATTAGTTGGGAAATTTTCTGCTACTTGAAGCCGACATCGTTGGGGAGCAATACACACCGCAAAAACACATGGGGACTACTCCAGCTGGCCTTCAATCTGTCCCAGCCTCCTCCAGACGACGAGCCAGGTCCATCTGGGAACCCCAGGACAGTAGTCGCCGCTCAGCCTCAGCATGAGTAGGACTGTCCCCAGAAGCTGGCCCCTCTTCCCTCGAGAAGAGGGCCAGGTGAGAGCGGAGCGTCCGGATGGGGAAACGCTCACAGTTCGCGCAAGAGGCTCCCTCGAGAACCTCCCGCGCATGCTCCTCCCCCAGGCAGTACACACAGAGAGTGTGCGTGTCCTCAGGCGTCAGAAACCTGGGGCACGGGTCGGAGCACTTCCTAAAGTTGCGCTTCTTCTGTGTGCACTTCATCCTTGAACGTGATTCTTTTTCGTTCCGTGATTCAACAAAATAAACAGTCACTGAAGACGAAGAAGACGTGTCATGTTGGCAAGGCACCCTTATATACTTCCTGGTCGCACCTTGATGACATCATAGGCTGTCGCCGGTCAATAGGATTGACGTGATTCGATAGTGATCCAGACACCTGTCACGCTGGAGGCGTTCCCCATAGCGTCAGCTGACACAGCGCGTCATATCTTATATTTAAAATCTTTCTCCTGATGAGAACAGAAATAGGAAATTCCCATATATTAATCTGTTTAAAATAGCTGAATGGAATGGATTTTCATTTTCATTTTCATTTGGAGTGAGATGGATGGATGAATGCTCCTGTATTCAGACTCAGAATCTTTTATTTATGTCTTACCATTGTTCCCAAATCACTCTTGCAGGATTCATTCTTTTCCATCTTCTTTTTGTTTGTTTATATTTTATTCTGTTTCCATCTCACTTACATCAACAGTTATTTTTCTGGTTAACCCACTGATGTCTCAGTTCATTGCTTGTTGCAGTGTTAAGGAGACTCAAACTAAATATAGAGACACTACTAACTTCAAATTATTAACAAGCCGTTTTCCCCAATGCACATTGATTTTACAGGCACATTGTTTTGGATATGTAGCCTTTTAATTGAGTGAGGTGATTAGTGACCAATAAATCGTGCAGAATCTTTATTTCTTATTTATTTTACATGCAATAGTTTGTTCAAAAATGTGTAAATCCTAAAACGTTTTGGATAATTTTCAGGTTAAAATTTTGTATCCTAGATTTTCACGTGAATTCAGACTTGTAAAATAGGAGGACCCTGTAAAATATTATGTAAATTGTTCATTCATTACAGTTTTGCTGTAAAATATCTCCATTACATTGCAGTAAGTCCAAGAGATTTTTAGCATAGCATTGCATTTAAAAGAAGTGCTGGCCTTAGTTTTTCCACCGGATGTCCTTGGTGCTTAATACCTCTGCTTTAGCTGAGACTCTGAAATGTTTGAATAGCTTTTTCTTTGGCCCATGTGTTTTTGTGAACACACACTCAGAGAGCAACGCCCGAGCTTATGAGCTTGACTCCAAGCAAAACTGCACCATCTTATCCTGAGATCGCTGCGCTCAGATCTCCAGGATCAGAAATACATCAATGCAGTGTTTTGTTTAGCAGTCCAACAGTGTGCTGACATTACAGGTGCTCTCGTTTGGCCCGAGAAAGTCAGGAATTCTATTAGGATTCTGTTAAAATGCATGAAATGCATTATTATTTCATGCTCAGCTGGAGGTTCTATACAGGTGAAACACTTTCTGTCTATAATACATTGAGAAAGGTATCCATTAGCATTCCAATATTGAATTGCATGGGATGATATAAAAAATATGTGAAAAGTGTGAAAAGCAAATAAATGGTGGGTCATGTTCGTGGGATGCATATCAATCCAGCATGCAGTGTAGTATGATTCCTCTGAACTATAGTTATTTTAATGAATCAGGGAAAAAAGATAAAAGTTAATGATGAATGAAGGTAATGAAACACATTCTCAAAATAAAGGGACATTTTTACTCACCTTCAAGCCATTCTAGGTGTATATGACATTCTTCTTTCAGACGAATACAATCGGAGTTATATTAAAAAATATATATCTAATCCAAGCATTATAATGGCAATGAATGAAAGTCCAAAATTTGAAGACCAAAAAAGTGCATCCATCCATTATAAACATACCCCACACAGCTCCAGGGGGTTAATAAAGGCCTTTTGAAGTGAATCAATGGGTTTGTGTAAGAAAAATATCCATATTTAACACGTTATGAAGTAAAATATCTAGCTTTCCTCCTTCCGTATTCAACTTACGCAGAAAGTGTAATGCCTGTCGCAGTTCATACTGGCGCAACGATGTCATCGTTGCAGCAGTTGCGCTTTTTCCGCAAGTTATTTTTTTCTTTTTTACATTTTCTCTCAGATATTTTACTTTATTAGGTGTTAAATACAGATAATTTTTTTTACACAAACCCATCTATTTGCTTCAGAAAGGCTTTATTAACCCCCCGGGTTAAAGCCATTACTTTTATAATGGACGGTCTTCAAATTTTGGGCAGCAGTAAATGAGTAAATTATGTGATAATTTTCATTTTTGGGTGAACTATCCCTTTAATATGTTTAATATAAATATTTTAACGGCAATTAAATCATTAAAAAAATAACAAAAGCAAATCCAAATGTCTGTGTGTGTGTGTGTGTGTGTGTGTGTGTGTGTGTGTGTGTGTGGATCAACATCATATACTGTAGGCCCTAGAGGTTTTAACAATATTGATGTTACTTTATTGTGTGTTAGTGATTCCAAGTCTAATGTAGGTTATATTGGACATGCACATGATCTTCTTATGAAATCCGTGCTGAATTGGTGAACTGATTGGTGTTCTCTGTTCATGAACCGTATGCAAGTGTCAGATTCTTTGTGATCAATGTTAACGCAATAGTATAAATAAATAACAAGCAGCCACAAACATTTGGAAAATATTTTAAACCTATTAGCTCTTGCCATCTATGGGGCAATATTTATTTGCTGAAGCGCATGAGTCACAGGTGCTGCTGAATCAATTTCCTGCTAATGATTAGCCTTTTGGATTCCAGGGGGTTGAGAGAGGTTTCAGCTAACTGTATCATCAATTCACATGTACATTGAAGATTTAGACCAATTTTGAGAAAGAAAAAAACCCTCTAAATCTCAGTGTTTTAAGTAAAAGTTTTCTGTTAAATCGACCATATGTCATTGGGCTTTATTCGTGAAACCTGAGCAGCACAAAATTCCCATTTTTACTTGATTTTTTTTTGTTTTTTTTTGGTTGTGTTCATGAATAAGGTCCATTGTGCCTTAGTAAAAGAACAAATCTGGACTGGGAGTGAGTCTAATGTCACACTAACATTAAATATTTAAGAATTATTTGAGTGTATATACACATCTATGTAATATATAAATAAACAATTTCTTAAATATATACATGCATGTATTTATATATATACACACACACATTTAAACAAACTTATTTTGGATGGGATTAATCGATTTTACTGCACTAATTATATAAATTATATTATAGTCACAGCTGGTGATCCAGGAACAAGCTAAAAACTCCAATCACAATCAAACTTTAATCTTCAGGAACATGCAGGCAGGCAACAGAAACACAACCTTACATAACCGTGACTAGACAAAGACTGAGTGAACAAGAGGAACTTAAATAGCAGACAGAAACAAGCTAATTAACTAAACACAGCTGAACAGACGTAACTAATGAGGGCAACCTAGGAAACAGACAAGTGGCGGGAAACTAAGACAAAGGAACATGTGACAATCAAAGCCAAACAAGCAAACAGACATGTGACATTACTTCCAGTTCCCGGAAGGCACAACCTCTCAAAAAGAGTCCAACCGGTGAAGGAGAGAGGACGGGCACCCTGGAGTCCTGGATGTCACAGGAAGGTGAGCGGGATGCTGCTGGCTGGTTGGGAAGCCTCCAGGGTGGTGCCGGAAGTTCAGGAGGCCATGGCGGCCCAGGTCACTTAGGGGACCATGGAGGCACCAGAAGCTCAGGGGGCCAGAGAGGCACGGCACGTGGCCGTAGCCAGTTACCTACTGGGTCAGCCGATGTTTAGGGCTGATATCTTGAAGTTTTCCCCTTTATTTGCATGCTAAAATGTCACACTAATCAGGGCTCATGCTAAGGATTTTTTCTACTGGCCCGGTCAGGCCAGTGGTTAAAATTTTTACTAGCCCTGCCAAAATTTTTACTGATCCCACCACAAAAAAGTAATAAATAAAATAAAATAGGCCTAGTTATTGTTTCTGTTGTTTTTGATCCATGTAACCTTAATAAATAAGGTTGACGCGAAAAAACCTAATTAGTATAAATTTTAATTATTGTTAAAAGACAGTCTGTAATGAAATAAACAAATATAATTACAAGCAACAGCACAAATCAATACAACAGAACAAACATACAAATGAAAAACAGTTGTTTTTCTGGTTTTTCCATGTAGGTTTCCATGTTCCGTGTAGGTCTAAACTAGATTTTCAGGTACATAAATAGTAATCAAATATAAAATATCACTGTATTATCTTCACTGTATAAATATAGATAAAATAACTCTTATTAAAGTTATTCAGTCAAGAGCAGTGAGTGATTTTTACCATAGACTGTATAAAAGGACAAAATGCTTCCCTGGCATTGACGATATTTTCCGGATTTCTGTGTTCTCACTGTTGTACGGTAGGGGGTGCTATTACACATCTCCTGAACGAGTACATAATCTCCTGATCAAAACACAGGCGAAGAAGAAGCAGAACGCGCAATCTCATATAAGCTGATGCATATGAAAAATAATGCGATCTCATCAGTAATAAACAGCATCTAAATCAAAACATCTGTGTTAATGAATGAAATGTCGACACAGGACAAGTTAGGGATGTAAAGCTTTGGGTGAACTCCATCTACTCCATCTCTGTTTTCATCATTACATCCGATCCGGATGTAACGTTAGTCTTTGACAAAACATTTTTACTCAATGTTGCTTTTTTCATGACACATTCAAGTGTTGGTAAAAATAATGCATGAGGTGAGAATAAAACAGAGTCTCTTCTTTTGATACATTGCATGTTCAGATATTCATACCGTGGGCCATGAAATTTGTGAAAATGACAAAAACGCTGGTGGTCACTGTCACTGCATATTTCATGTTTACGTTCATTTAAAATACATAACCGACTATGTTTATGATGCTACTCAACAAGACAGGCATCTCGATATAATTTTGTATGAATATTCTTGCACTTTGAGATGCGTGGGTACGCTTAAGCTAGTGCTGCTGCGCCGCACTTTCTCATCTATGTGCACTTGAATATTTAAATAGGCAAGGTATTAAAATAAAATCCAGGAGTCAGGACAGCTCTGTGTCTCCGAGCACTGTGCTGTCTGTGAGTGGGGCGGTGTAACGTAGCCCTCTCGTCAATCACGCTGCAGTGTTTGTGAGAGCTGCCACCTTCTCCACCCCATGCACAGAGTGAAATTCTCCGACTCCGATACAGGAAAAATAAAACGGAACTAATATGTTAGCAAGCAAGCTGCTGATAGTTTTCGACTACAGTCCATAAAGTTCACTGCAAACCTTCAACCAACTGTAGCATTATGCCAGTTCCCGACGGTTCCACCCATAGACCGTTAAAAAAATATGGACGACGTGACTTCATTGGTCGCTGAAGTAATTGAAGCCTCCAGTGTCATGAGATATTGCGTCCTCCTGTGTAATACTGTCCTCTTAGGACCCAACGTGGTAATGCCTGATCAAAATGGGAGCAATAACATGCCTAACATATTGTAAATTATTTCAATTGATAAACTATGTAATACAATACAAACCAATACAAATCATAACATAGTAATGTACCTATAATGTAAATAATAAAGAATAAAAAAAAACTTTATACAGAACAGGTGCACAAAATAACAGGATTTTTAAAAAATTGTATAAACATTAAAGCGGGGCTATGGCTTTTAAAATGTAGGGTAAGTTCAACCGTGGTGTATAAACTAAGCTAATCAGGTAGCTGTATGCTATGCTAGAACGTACGATAACGAGATTAAGAACGAGATATGCTAAGAACGAGATTAAGAACGAGATATGCTTGATTTCACAACTTCGGTTATAGACTAGTATATGAAACATACATGTTGAGGCTACTTAAAATAAAAAGGAAACTTATCGCAAGTGCGTTTTTGAGTAAACTCCACAAACAGCGACTGAAGTTCACCCAACTAAAAAATGTAAGTTAAAATCATAAGTTGTCACAACATAAATAGTCGTGTATACCTAATGAATTACAGAACAAAGTATTTTTTGTTGGCACAATTATCTATAGGCCTTTATTGATTCATTGTACATTATTAAAATATTCGAATGAAATAAAAGACAGTTAATTTTTTATTTATTCAAAAAGTTTGTGTCCGATGCACAACAATGACATTATAGCACCAAGTCTCGTAATTTAATACATACCAAATTAATTAACATACCAATGGATATTAAAGAAAAAGAGCCTGCAGGTTTAGTTAATTAATAAATGAAAAGTCAGTCATCATTTATTACCCTTATAGGTTGAACACAAAAGAGCATTTTTGAAGAATGCTGGCAACTAAAACAGTTGACCGTAGCCATAAAATACTACGGCAGTTCTTTTGTGTTCAGCAGAAGAAATAAACCGGTTTGGAACAACTTGAGGTTAGATGTAGTAGATGACAATTTTAATTTTTGGGTGAATTAAACTTTTAAAGCAAAGGTTGAAACCAATAAATACTTAACAACATGAATCTAAACATTGACATAAAACAGTATTATTTTAGTTATTAACTAAGTATATTATAAACAGTGTTCAGTGGAAGAATGTCATTAAAATGTTTTCATGACATTTGCAAAAAGGCTTTGTCCATTTAACAAAATTTAGACTTTAGTGACTGCACTCTTGCAGAAACAGTACCACCAAGATCCATGAAAATCTTCTGAATTAATTTGAAAGTTCAGTTCTCCTGGATATTCCATATTCAGTGCATACATGAGTCTGAACAAGTAAGCGGATGCTGCTGGCTGATCAGTAATGTCCTCAAGAACAAATGGCCTCTTCCAGGATTATGGCGAAATTGGTCACAGTTGGTAGTGATGTAACAGTGGCAACATCATCTTCGACCAGTTTCCGATCTTTACACCTTTGGTGCTGTGATCTACAGGATCAGTATCCTGGGAGAAAAAATTGATAGGAGGGGGTATTAATGGAAGTGGACATTTAAGTATAACAACAACATTATTAAATTATTAATTATTGTGTAATAAACTGATTAAATTTAAAGCATACATAGTTTAAAAAAGGACTTAGAAATAGGGTGCAAATTTTTTTATTTACCAGACATCTTGAGTAAAGAGTTTTCATGCAGGAAAAGTGTCAATCCCTCAAGAGCTGTTCTTTTCCGATGTGTGGTAATGTCACTCACCTAAAAGAAAAAAAAAAAAAAAAAAAAAAAAAAAAAAATATATATATATATATATATATATATATATATATATATATATATATATATATATATATATATATATATATATATATATATATATATATACAGTATATACACACATTTTGATTATAAAATATGCAGGTGCTCTACGACCTCTATGCTTATTAATTAAAAATAGGGATATCAACTGCTTTGGGAGGTAAAGGTACAGAACACCCAAAAATGATTATTATGTAATCTTTTACTCTCCCTCATGTAACAGAATGTACAGATTGCTCTTTTCCATATAGTGGCATCAAAAATATGTAAAATCATATATTTTTTTCTTCAATAAAACATGCACTGAAAAACAGACTGATATTATGAAGTTTATAATATTGAAAACTGATATTAAGTTATTTACTACCTATTTTCCTATGTGTGTTCATTCAACATAGAATCTCATGGCTGATTAAAAAAACAACTGGTTATTGCTTAACCTCTGAAATACTGCAAAAATACTACTGGTTCCTGCATGTCTTGAGACACCATTTTGAATGAATGCAAAAAGGCCTTGAACACATGTCAAATCTCACTGCATTTACATGACTGAAAGGTCCCAAAAGGCCAAGTCCAAGTCAAGTCTCAGTTTGAGTTCTTTCAGCTAGTTATTGTAATTAACAATGTTTTGAAATATCAAAACTGATTTCTACTTCAAAAAAAAAAAGAGTATAATATAGCACCAAGGCAAGGCATTTTATTTCTTAAGCACATTTAAAACAGCTACTGTTGACCAAAGTGCTGTACAATCTACCACTTTGGACAATGAAGTACATAAACTTCATCTTTCATAAAAAAAGATAATATAATATAATAAAATACATAAAACTGACAGGAAGACACATTAATAAGCTTAAATCAATTACTTAAATCTTTAATTATTCACTATGAAAACTATTACTTATTACTTTTAAAATATATAACATTATACCCTTTGGAATGCAGAGTGTATGATTTGCAAGATGTTAAAGACTATTTTAATACAATTTAAATGACAAAAATCTAAATGTGATTTTGTAAGAATTGTAATCAGGCTCCAAACAGGTTACCTATTAAAAGTTCTTTCAGCCAAAAGAATCTCTATGGGGTCCTAAGCGGACAGTATTTAACAGGAGGACTCATGACATCTTGCGCAGGTTTGGGACAGAGTCTGCACAGTAGTGATCTCGGGATCTGCGCGGTTGAGAGCAGGAAGTAGAGGTGCGATATCAAAAGCCCGCCCTCACTCTCACAGATGCAGAACAATTCATTATGGCAGTGTGAAATAAACAGTTATGGAAATGTAGAAATTAAAGCTAAAGCTCCAATCTCCTCCCAGAAATCCAGAAAAAAGTCTGTTGGTGCCTCAGTGACAATCACTCAGAAGCCGTCAATCTCAGCTGTCAATCATGACATCACACCCCCTGTTTTTATAGCATCCAATAAATAACTTAAACTAAACTTATTTAAAAAAATGAACACTTGAAATGTAATCATCGTGATAAAAACTGCCTACAATGACAGAAACAAACTTTTGGAAAAAATTATTATAAGTGTAATTTGATTGTTTAGTTTGTCTCGCGTCCATTAGAAAACATGGAGGGGCGGGGCTTATGAGCAATACTGGGACCAACCACATGGGGGCGATCGAGGCGTGGAGGCTTCAGTTTCTGAGAGGAGTGCCACATACTTTAAATCAGCCCTACTAAACACGGATATTGGCCGATATATTACAAAATGACAAATATCGGCCGACCAATATAGCGGTCAACCTCTAATGTGGAGGGTGCTGGCTTAGGGTGAGTGCCTACATGTTTTTGGCAAGGGACTGAATGATAGTAATGGTCCTCATTAACAGCATAAATTAAAAAAGCAGAACCATTAAACCAGAGGACATAGTTAAGAAAGTCAATCTGGGTTACATAGCATCTCTCAAGATGAAGAAGGTGAATTCATCATCCAGACCATCCCGAAAACATAGTATTGAGCATTTAATCGCTCCAGCTCACCACGTGGGACAACTCAAACTCCTCCACATATGTCTCCAAAGGTCATCTATCTTGTTGGAGATCTAGCAGTCTGAGTCGTCTCCAAATCCATTTTTTGAGGTCTAGTCATCTGTCACGGTTGGTGACCCAGGAACTGGATGAAGACTCAGAACTTAATCTTATCTTCACAGGACCATGCAGACAGGCAATGGAAACACAACCTTACATAACCGTGACTATACAAAGACTGAGTGAACAAGAGGAACTTAAATAGCAGACAGAAATTAGATAATTAACTAAACACAGCAGAACAGAACTAAACTAAACTAATGAGGGTAACCTAGGAAACAGACAAGTGGCGGGAAACTAAGACAAAAGAACATGTGACAGAATCAAAACACAACTGGAAGACCAAACAAGCAGACGGACATGCAACAATTATATTTAATGCTGCCAAATCGATTAATCACGATTAATCACATCCAAAATTAAAGATTTTGTTTACATAATATATGTGTGTGAACTAGGGATGTCACAATTCTCAATATAATATTGAACCGTTCGGTACGGCATTCACGGTTCAATACGTGCTTGTGAATTGTGAATAGCATTTTTAGTTTTTTTTGTTTTTACATTTAATTAATAATTGTTATTTCTCTCTGAAATTTGAGTGTGCCTGTGAGTCTACGCACTGATATGAGCAAATTTCCAATCACTATGCTCTAAAGTTAGGGGGTGTTAGGGGGAGCAATGCTGGTGTCAGATTTCACACTTTAACAGAGCGGTGAAGTGAGGCTGCAGAGCGCACCAACAACTTTTAAATCTGTGGTGTGGGCGGGGTGTTCATATCATGATTTTTGATTGTGGACGATTAAAATGTCTCCAAAATCTGCTTTTGAAAAAAATATCGTAGTGCTAGGCTACAGTACACATTCTATAATTTGCCTCCATCCCAATATACTGAACAACGCGACATACATTCACATCACACGTTAGTGGTAGAGTTATACTCATGGAACACTATAGTTATTCACAATCACGAAATTAGTTCATTTTTGCATGTGTTTTAAAGCCTTGCCGGTTAAACATTTCATTTGCGTGCTTATACAATGTTTTTAACATGAGCTTCTCTGAGCGGGCGCACTAAAAGCCTGTCAAACACGTGATTACTGGACTAAGTAGTCTTACTACGCTAATACTGTCAAATACACACAAGGTTTACATAAACACAGTCGGTTCTGTCTAAAGGGAAAGTAAAATCGGTGTATGTCTGTATATTAGACGCGTTCAGGTCTTGAATTGACAGCAGCGCAGTCTAGTGAACATGCTGCCGCTTGTCCTTAAAGGGACAGTTCACCTCTAAAAGGATGTAATTATTTACTCACTCTAATGTTGTTCCAAACCTGTATTCATTTCTCCTGTTGAACACAGACAGTTGAATACCAGACAGTTGATGGTAGCCATTGACTTCCATACTATTATTTAAAATATATTTATGTCCAACGGAAGAAATACATTTATTCAGATTTAAAACAGCTTGAGCGTGAGTAATCGATGACAGAATTTTCATTTTTGAGTGAACTATCCCTTTAATGTTAATAAAACAACAAAAGACAAAGAGAAAAACGCTCAACTTTAATACAGTAACTTTAATAAGAATCAATGTATATTTTATAGTGAAGTCTATAGTGTTTTATTTTTACATTTATTCATTCAATTTCATACTTAAATTCTGCTGCACAGCTCTGAGCTGCCAGTGTAAATCTTTATATATATTTATTTTATAGGTAACACTTTACAATAAGTTTGTATTAGTTAACATTAGTTAATGCATTAGTTAACATGAACTAACCATGAACAACACCTCTGTTCAGCATTAATTAATCTTTGTTAACGCTAGTTAATAAAAATACAGCTGTTCATGGTTATATTATACAATACACTTGGAATGTGTACAAGGGTTTTTTTTAAAGGTCCCGTTCTTCGTGTTTTTTTGAAGCTTTGATTGTGTTTACAGTGTGCAATATAACATGTGTTTCGCGTGTAAAAAAACACAGTATTTTTCACACAATTGACTTATCTGTATACCGCTGTTTTCACTGTCCTAAAAACGGCCGATGAGTTCCTTGTTCTATGAAGTCCCTCCTTCAGAAATACGTAACGAGTTCTGATTGTGCCAGCGGTTCCCGTGTTGTGATTTGACCGCAGCTTAGCGCACATGGCACGGTTCCCGTGTTGTGATTTGACAGCAGCTTAGCGCACGTAACTTGCATGGAAAGGTCACGCCTCTTAACGGGAGATATATGCGCTCAATGATCTCTACAGCGTCCCTGGGAAAGCCAAACAAAGATGATTTGACTCCGGGATGAAAATAACAGCGTCTCGACGACATGGCGACAAACACACTGAAACGCAGCACTTCCTTTTCTCCACGCGACCGTCCTCTTCTCCACGTGGGACAGCAACAAGACCACGCCCCCTTTTTTGCGTATTCTTGTGGGCGGAGGTTAGTCTGTTCTACTGACGTCATTTATGAAGGAAGTACCAGGATGTAGTCCAAGCCGGCCGTTCGCTGTAGGCTTTGAAAGGGTTCTTTCAAAATAAACTGTTAAATAAAATATCTCGCTTGGCATTGAACTTTGAGCTTTATAATTTTACAGGTATTATTTATGCTCTAACAGCAACATTACACACTAACTAAAGTTTGAACAGTGGGATCACGAAGAACGGGACCTTTAAGTAAAGTTTTAAGTTATGTAAGGTTTTTCAAGTCTTTAAAAGTATTATTTTTTTCTCCTTAACCTCTTGCTGTTGCTGTCACCTAAGAATAGAATAGCAAAAAAGTGATGTGACAAGCCATCAGAACTGAACCGAGGTATGTATTGAACCGTGGACTAACTGCATTGTTGCATATTCTATACTGTATGTTTATTATGTATATACATTTTTTTTTTTTTTTCTGTCGTCCAAGCCTCTTGACGACCAGATAGAATACAGTATGCAATGTCCATGTCCAAACATTCAGCTTGGTTTGTTCACCATTGGTTAAGTTGGCCACGTTCCCCTTATGTGGTATGGAGTTGCAAATCCAAACACACGATAACAGTAGAAAAAGTTGAAAAAAGCAGAGGGTATGAGTAGAGCCCAACAAACCACTCCTGCCCTCGGCAGCCATCTTGTGATCAATATGATACACACTCATTCATGTATATATTTAAGAATTATTTGCATGTATATAGTACTGTATATATATTTATATAAATGAAATTATATATAAATATAACAATGTTTTACAGCACTAATTAAATTATATTATATTAATTATATTGTATTGTATTATATTATATACATTATATTATATTATATCATATTATATTTAGGGCTGTCAAACGATTAATCACATCCTAAATAAAAAGTTTGTGTTTACATAATATATGTGTGTGTGTGTATAATTATTATGTGTATACATACATGCATATATTTACAAAAAAATATATATTTATATATAATATAAATTATATATATATATAAACAATATATATATATATATATATATATATATATATATATATATATATACATATATATATACATGCAAATAATTCTTAGATATATACATGAATTTGTGTTTTTATATACACATAATAATTATACACAGCACACACACATATACTATGTAAACACAATTAATCGCAATTTATCATTGCACATCCCTAATTATATTATATTAAATTGATAGAAATCCCTACAGTATACAGATTTGAAGAAGTTAATAGAAATATGATTGCATTACAAAATTCTTCTGTGCCATAAAGACAATATAAGAATGAGAAGATAAGAATATAAGAATGGCAATATCAGAAGCGCATAAGAATGAGACAGAGGAAGACATCAGTGCTTTTCAGTGTGTAGGCCCATGTCAAATCTGTCGTCACAGGTTAGTGGAGACATACTTTTGCTTGCTCACAGGGTTGTTGTGGTAGACAAGATAAGGCCTATTGGTGCACAGGTGCAACACAAGCTAAGAAATGAAAAAATCCTTTTTTTCATGAATGCAAGTCTATTCTGTCCTGTATATTCAATATTGATTCTATCAGAGCTATTTAATGGAGGGGAGGGAAAAACAGCTTGTACAACATGCCGATTTGTGTGGGAAAGTCAAAAGGTCTTGTGTGCGATCTTCTCTGCATTTGGTAGCACAGGAAACTCGGCAATATAAATGTGTCTTCAAATATGTGCAAAATGTTCATTCTGTGTACTATAACTTTCGTGATCTCTAAGACTCCCGTCTGCTTTCAAAATTTGTCTTTGTACTGCCTGTCTGTCAAATGCAATTGCCTGTTATCATTTTCTGTAGAAATCACTGAACCCTTCTCTAGCGTATGAGAGCAGATGAAATGAATTTAGATTACATCTAAATGCTCACTGTATGGCGATCTCTCAATCTCTCAAACATTTACTGTTTACACAGAAAGAGGGATTTAATTGGCAAACCCTTCCATGCAGCAGTATATTTCTCACTCATTATAAATCAAATGTTTGAATGTTGAAATGTTTTATATTGCAGTTTATTACAGGGACATAACCACAATGGACATTGAGGGGTACAAATCCGAATAA
Organism: Romanogobio albipinnatus; assembly: GCA_023566225.1. Lineage (NCBI taxonomy): Eukaryota > Metazoa > Chordata > Actinopteri > Cypriniformes > Gobionidae > Romanogobio > Romanogobio albipinnatus. Next base: position 24,681,856 of record CM042253.1, on the reverse strand, counting down.
TTAAAAATGGCCTAATTGCCCAACCTCTCCTTCCCCCCGCTCATCACGGTCAGAAAGAGTGAGAAGGCCAATCAAATCAAAGAAGGCGGGGCTTACTGTTAGTGCGAATACCAACGCGACACTTTAATTATTATTAATTATTAATTTTTATTAGCATGTGAAAGAATGCGTTGTAAGATGTAAGTAGCTAAACATGTAATATTTGACAACTGTTTTACAATAAAAACGTTCAGTGACATTTACTTGACATTTTTTATGAAATTTCACCATTTTGAATAAAAAATATGACATTATTTAAGCAAACCACAACCATCCAATCAATTCCCAATGGACAATATCAAGTTCCACCCCATATTTTTTTATTGTTTGAGAAGCTGTTTCAAATGGATATATACGTCCCAATAGGGAAGATAAATCGATCACAACTTCCTTTTTGTGCTGACTTTAAAGAATGTTTTTAATAATGACAGTCATGGTTAACAAAACAACACTGAACTCGTATGACTTTCATTGTAAAATGCGTGAGGAATTGCTCTTCCTGAGCACACAGTGCCTCTGTTGGGAGTACAACAGGTCCAGACAGTCAAGCTCCAATCAGACACTTGTGCATCAATTTTAAACACGATACAACAGATATTTATTAAACACAGCAGAAAGGAGTGAATTATTGACTAAGTTTCACACCTCAGGGGTTTCAGAGGCCTTTTTGATAACCATTGGTGAAATGGATAGTTTCAAGGAGGGGGATGTTGAATTATTCATTCTTTATGGCGGATTGGTATATATTGAATGAAGCTGCATATTATTATAATATGTGTGTGTTTGTGTTTGGATGGGTCTGAATGTCTCCCCAAGGACAGTAAAACCTGAAATCAACTACATTGTGGGGATTAGCCAACATTCACAGAGAGTAATAACCATACTTAATGAAAATGCAAAACTGAAAAAAATTAGGTTTAGGGTTTAGTCTCTTAGGCTGTGTGTCCACCAAAATGATTTTAACCAGCTGAATACACTAGGCGCTCTGCTGAAAAAGTTGTCCAAGCAGAATGTGGTGGTTGGTCGGTGTTGTATTTTTCACGCCCCTCCTCCACTGTGATTGGACAGCTGGATAAAAAGTGACAGTGATGAGCGCTACTTTTACTCAAAGTTGGACATTCTTCAACTCTCAGCAACCGGTAAAAAACGCTGAGCACACAGCGCTTGAACGTGAAATAGACGCTCAGCGCCTCATTACGCTTATGCCATTTTAAAAACGCAGCACTCCCATCGAAAACAATTGGAAAAATATGCCAGCTGCATGAAAAAAACGCTTTGGTGGACACAGCTTTATGCCTGTTGTTGTCATCTGTTGACGTTGTACAAGCAGAATGTGGCGGTTGGTAGCTGTGGTATTTGTCCCTCCTCCACTGTGATTGGACAGCTGTGTAAAAAGTGACAGTGATGAGCGCTGCGTTTTACTCAAAGTTGAACATTCTTCAACTCTCGACAATCTGTAAAAAACTCTGAGCGCTCAGCGCTTGAACATAAAATATGCAGTCAGCGCCTCATTACGCTTCTGGCGTTTTAAAAATGCAGCACTCCCATCGAAAACAATTGGACAAATACGCCAGCCACATGAAAAAACGCTTTGGTGGACATAGCTTTATGCCTGTTGTTGTCATCTGTTAACGTTGTACAAGCAGAATGTGGCGGTTGGTCACTGTGGTATTTGTCCCGCCCCTCCTCCAGTGTGATTGGACGTCTGCATAAAAAGTGACGTTTTACACAAAGTTGAACATTCTTCAACTCTCTGCTACCCATAAAAAACGCAGAGCGCAGTGTGAAATAGACGCTCAGTGACTCATTATGCTCCTGGCACTTTAAAAACGCGACGCTCCCATTGAAAACAGTTGCTAGGCTTTGTTGGACACGGCATTATGCTCATCAAGGCTGCATCTATTTGCTCAAAAATGCATTAAAAACAGTAATATTGTGAAATATTACGGTACAATGGGGCTAAAGGCGCACTGTGGTAAAAGGCGTGTTTGACTTTATTCTCTTTTAAACCACTAGATGGCACAAAAATTCAGCTCAGCACTTATCTTAACAACCGCTTTTTATGATACGTGGAAATTTGGCTGATCCTTGAGGCGATCGCGGACAGCAAAGCAAAGCTGATTCAGCGCTAATTTGATGTAATATTTAATGTTTTTTAAACAAGAATCGATACAATTATTGTCTATATTTTGAGACAAAGGTCTTGTTAATGATTTTCAGTTTTGTTTAAGGTAATTTAAGCAAAGGATTTTCAACAACGGAAGAATGTATAGACGCATGGTATTTGGGGCAAAAGGCACAATAATTACAATGATAATAAACAGCTGGCTGACTTTTCGATTTGTTGACATGACATTCAGATGGTATGTATTGGGTGTCCACCTTAGAGATAATCACCATATTTACAATGAAACCATCATATTTAAAAAATAGGATATTAATCATATCATATAATGAAATATCATATTTATTTGTTACTACACTGTCAGAAAAAAAGGTACAGTGCTGTCACTGGGGCGGTACCCTTAGGTACAAAACCGAAAAGGTACTAATATGTACCTTTAAGGTACTAATATGCACTCTTAAAGTACTGATATGTACCTTTTAAGGTACTAATATGTACCATTTAGGGGTGAGTAAGGTACAAAGATGTACCTTTTCACTTTTGTTCCTTAGGGTACCACCCCAGTGACAGCACTGTACCTTTTTTTCTGAGAGTGTACTGTAAAGCTTTATTAAATTATTATTAACATATTGTATTGATAGTACGTATATTTGTTAAACAAAATTCAATTATTTTATTTATCAAAATAATCCAAAAATATTATAAACTTTGCTAAAGTGTTGGGCTGTAATCAACCAAAGAAAATCATGGTCGACTGAAGTCCTGAAATTGTCGACTAAAAATCGACTAAAAACGTTAAATTAATTTGTTGTGCACTGTGCACAGTACTTGGTAGCCTTGTTGTCTGCCTAAATTAATTATAAATAAACATAAAAAACTAGTAGGCTATTTGCAGTATATTAAATTGTTTTTGACAGTTTTATTTTGGACTGAAATGAGTCTGACATACGAGTCGGCAATATCATAGCCTGTGATTTCCGAAAATATAGTACTATGTTGTCAACTAGTGATATCATCACAATAACTTTTGAGGAATATGCAACATAATTTAGACAATTGTTTTTGTCATATGTATTATAATAACTGACACACTATCATTTCAGCCGCTCTGTGAACATAGGAGCTCAGCTCAGCTTGGCGGCTGAGACACGAATAGGCTATAAACTTAAAGCTTTTACTCTTAAACACAAAAGGCACGTCCACTTTAATTAAAAAAGGAATATGTATTAAACAAGCCAGATCAAGAGCAGAAAAAAATTAATAAATTGATACAGCAACTAAATAAATACAGCAAACTAGCCTACTTCAATCGGTCTCTCTTCTCCAGTGGGTTAGGCTAATCCAAAAGAAGTGAAAACAAGGGGGGTGTTCTGAAGACAGACTGTTACCTGTGAAACAGGAGTGCTCTGAAAACACCCCATTAGCAATTAGTGCTTTTCACCTGATGAAATGAACGTGGCAAAACTGACAGTACAGATCCACTTTTGCTGCACGACTGAAGTGTGGTGTTGTGACGCTTCCCCTCATGTGTATGTTGATGGGCGTTCCTCAAGTTTACCACCCCGCACTCCACTTTATTGCTATGGGTGACGTCAAGTGACTTTAACGCGCCCGCAAAGCATTCCGGGAAGGCGGCGCTGCATTTGAAAAAATTATGTGCATTAAAAAAGCTGTCCAGAGCCCATCTTTATGCAAATAGTTGACAAATAGTTGAAAGCAACGCGACTATCCAATAGAAGTAGAGCAGTGGAGACTATTTGCATGGAGACTATTTGTAAACTTGAGGAACGCCCATCAACATACACATGAGGGGAAGCGTCACAACACCACACTACTGTCGTGCCGCAAAAGTGGATCTGTACCGTTATGAAATAAACGTGGCACGGCAAAACTGAAGAAATGAACGCGGCAAAAAATCGACCAATCAGAATTTTGGTCGAGCCAGAACGTATCGACTAATAATCGACTAATCGACTGGGAGATTACAGCCCTACTAAAGTGAATGTTTTAAATAAAGTATTAATTTAGACATGATTAAAAACATATTATTTTAGCTACCCCTTATTGGTAACACTTTATTTTAAGGGTCCAGAATAATGCATTAGTTAAGCATTAATTAAGGATTAACTTGTTCACAACTAAGCATTAGTTAAGCAACACACTAGTAATTAATGATTAACTTTACATTTTAAGGGTCCGTAATTATGCATTAGTAATTAACGTTTTGCTTGTTCACAAATTTTGCATTAGTTAAGCATGGACACAATAGTAATTAATGATTAACTTAACATTACAGTAAGGGCATATTAGCCATTATTTACAACTTAATAAGCCATATATTATTTTTCTGTAGCGATGTAATTATATTTCTGTGTATTTTCTGTTTAGTTAACTGAACAATAAGCTAGTAACCTATGTTTAATTACTGCTGATTTTGCAGTTATACATTGCTAAAATAGTGTAGTAAAGACAATTTGACCCCCTATTCTGAAGTGAAAGTTTTATCCTCATTAATTATGGCACTTATTGAGCAATATTCAAGTTTATTAACCAGAATAAGCCAATAATTAAGCCTAACCACCATTAATACAGTACTAATAAAGGCAATTTGACACCCTATTCTGAAGTGAAAGTTTTATCCTCATTAATGGCACTTATTTAGTGATATTTAAGTTTATTAACCAAAATAAGCCAATAATTAAGCCTAACTACCATTAATACAGTACTAATAAAGACAATTTGACCCCCTATTCTGAAGTGAACGTTTTATCCTCAATAATTATGGCACGAGAATGTGTATTTTTATGTAAAATGTCTGGTTTACATTCATCTAACACAAACAACATTGACATCACGAAGCATTTTGCTGTTTGTGACTTTTGCTGCAAACTCGGTTCAAAGGATTACGTTAAACAAAATTACACTTTAAAACTCTAAAATGAATAACATTTCTGTAATCATCTAACCATTATCTATCATGTAATACTTATTTTGTTTGCCATGGACACAATAACTAGAAAGTACACCAAAACGCAACATAAATTCACAAAATACACCACTTTAATTTGTTCGCTGTAATCCACATCTTTAGAATCCATACGAGGAACGTCTTTATCCAGTGATCTTCATCTTCATGTTCAACAGCGACCATAAACAAATCCTGCGCACGTTATGAATTCAAAAATCTCGTTTTACGGCAGTGATATCAAATGCTCATTGGCTCTCGCCTGCTTCGTCACAGATTGCGCCATGCAGTGTTTTAGTGTTTGAATGAGAAACGCGCGCTCCTTCAAATAGTGGAGTGAAGCTTAAATTAAATAACTTAAATTCCCTTCCAGTCGGTCACTACGACGTACGTCGGTAATAACCGACGAATTGGGATCACTTCAGAGAGCCCCTATCAGCTTCGAGAACTTAAGAACAGGCCAATGAACAATTGGCGTGCGAGATTTGCATCTCGCGCCCCGCCCCGCGCCGCGGGTATAAACAGGAAGCGAGAGCACCGCACTGACGTCATTCACTTCGGAGCCTAACCGGCGTTTGAAGTCTACAGACTGCTTCCTGATTATTCAGCGAAGAACTCTACAAGAATACAGAGAAGAGGAATTGTGTGTGTTGGTGTGACAGCGCTTTCCAGCGGGACCGCGAACTCAAAGCTGCAAGTGAAACAACTGCTGTTATCACAGCAAACCTGTTGGTTTCGGTGGGCGTTTCCCAAATTGAGTGCAAACACAGGCTGCACTATCCCTGTGTGTTGCCGCGGTTTCCCTGGGTGCTTCAGCACTCTCTTAAAAGAGCGTTTCCTCACAAAAAGAGCAACACGGGTGTGACACTGCGTCTTTTTCAAGATGTCATTCCACCCGTGCGTTTCTGGATGCGGTCGTTCCCTCTCGCCCGCTGACGGCCACACTCACTGCATCACGTGCCTAGGCTTACAGCACGCTGAGGCAGCGTTTGTGAATAGCTCGTGTTCCCACTGCGGGAACATGACTATTGCGGTGCTTAGGTCGAGACTCACCTACCTTCGGGAAGGCGGAGTCCCCCTCCCCATACCTCGATCTAGAGCTATCCCTAACCAGGATAGACCTACTTCGACGGATGGCCGGGGTGATCTGAGGATAACGTTCAGGACAAACCCGCCTAGTGCTCCTACGCAGGTCCCTGAACCCTCTCAAGCACCGCTGCCGGTGGCGCCACCGGAAGAGATCGCTGGTCCCGCCCACGGGCGCCCAGTCATCTCTTTCGGAGCGCCCGCGGACGAGCAGATGTCGATCGCAGCATCGGAGGGGGAGTTCCAGTCCTCAGAGGATGAGGATTCAGCTGCACTGCCTCCCTCTGGGAGAGTGGCTGCGGCTGAGTCGGACCCTGAGTTGACGGCTATGCTTTCCCGGGCCGCCGAAAAGGTCGGGCTTGTGTGGAACCCTCCACCACGTCCCGAACCTTCTAGGTTGGATGATTGGTTCCTGGGGGGGGGTCGCGCTGGTTCTCAGCGTCCCGCCCCAGTGCCATTCTTCCCGGAGGTGCATGAGGAGCTTTCCAGGTCGTGGACGACACCCTTTAGTGCCAGAAACAGACCTGGAGGCTCCTCCCTCCTCACTACCCTTGACGGTGGACAGGCCAAGGGTTACGAGAGGTTTTCTGTTTAGTTAACTGAACAATAAGCTAGTAACCTATGTTTAATTACTGCTGATTTTGCAGTTATACATTGCTAAAATAGTGTAGTAAAGACAATTTGACCCCCTATTCTGAAGTGAAAGTTTTATCCTCATTAATTATGGCACTTATTGAGCAATATTCAAGTTTATTAACCAGAATAAGCCAATAATTAAGCCTAACCACCATTAATACAGTACTAATAAAGGCAATTTGACACCCTATTCTGAAGTGAAAGTTTTATCCTCATTAATGGCACTTATTTAGTGATATTTAAGTTTATTAACCAAAATAAGCCAATAATTAAGCCTAACTACCATTAATACAGTACTAATAAAGACAATTTGACCCCCTATTCTGAAGTGAACGTTTTATCCTCAATAATTATGGCACGAGAATGTGTATTTTTATGTAAAATGTCTGGTTTACATTCATCTAACACAAACAACATTGACATCACGAAGCATTTTGCTGTTTGTGACTTTTGCTGCAAACTCGGTTCAAAGGATTACGTTAAACAAAATTACACTTTAAAACTCTAAAATGAATAACATTTCTGTAATCATCTAACCATTATCTATCATGTAATACTTATTTTGTTTGCCATGGACACAATAACTAGAAAGTACACCAAAACGCAACATAAATTCACAAAATACACCACTTTAATTTGTTCGCTGTAATCCACATCTTTAGAATCCATACGAGGAACGTCTTTATCCAGTGATCTTCATCTTCATGTTCAACAGCGACCATAAACAAATCCTGCGCACGTTATGAATTCAAAAATCTCGTTTTACGGCAGTGATATCAAATGCTCATTGGCTCTCGCCTGCTTCGTCACAGATTGCGCCATGCAGTGTTTTAGTGTTTGAATGAGAAACGCGCGCTCCTTCAAATAGTGGAGTGAAGCTTAAATTAAATAACTTAAATTCCCTTCCAGTCGGTCACTACGACGTACGTCGGTAATAACCGACGAATTGGGATCACTTCAGAGAGCCCCTATCAGCTTCGAGAACTTAAGAACAGGCCAATGAACAATTGGCGTGCGAGATTTGCATCTCGCGCCCCGCCCCGCGCCGCGGGTATAAACAGGAAGCGAGAGCACCGCACTGACGTCATTCACTTCGGAGCCTAACCGGCGTTTGAAGTCTACAGACTGCTTCCTGATTATTCAGCGAAGAACTCTACAAGAATACAGAGAAGAGGAATTGTGTGTGTTGGTGTGACAGCGCTTTCCAGCGGGACCGCGAACTCAAAGCTGCAAGTGAAACAACTGCTGTTATCACAGCAAACCTGTTGGTTTCGGTGGGCGTTTCCCAAATTGAGTGCAAACACAGGCTGCACTATCCCTGTGTGTTGCCGCGGTTTCCCTGGGTGCTTCAGCACTCTCTTAAAAGAGCGTTTCCTCACAAAAAGAGCAACACGGGTGTGACACTGCGTCTTTTTCAAGATGTCATTCCACCCGTGCGTTTCTGGATGCGGTCGTTCCCTCTCGCCCGCTGACGGCCACACTCACTGCATCACGTGCCTAGGCTTACAGCACGCTGAGGCAGCGTTTGTGAATAGCTCGTGTTCCCACTGCGGGAACATGACTATTGCGGTGCTTAGGTCGAGACTCACCTACCTTCGGGAAGGCGGAGTCCCCCTCCCCATACCTCGATCTAGAGCTATCCCTAACCAGGATAGACCTACTTCGACGGATGGCCGGGGTGATCTGAGGATAACGTTCAGGACAAACCCGCCTAGTGCTCCTACGCAGGTCCCTGAACCCTCTCAAGCACCGCTGCCGGTGGCGCCACCGGAAGAGATCGCTGGTCCCGCCCACGGGCGCCCAGTCATCTCTTTCGGAGCGCCCGCGGACGAGCAGATGTCGATCGCAGCATCGGAGGGGGAGTTCCAGTCCTCAGAGGATGAGGATTCAGCTGCACTGCCTCCCTCTGGGAGAGTGGCTGCGGCTGAGTCGGACCCTGAGTTGACGGCTATGCTTTCCCGGGCCGCCGAAAAGGTTGGGCTTGTGTGGAACCCTCCACCACGTCCCGAACCTTCTAGGTTGGATGATTGGTTCCTGGGGGGGGGTCGCGCTGGTTCTCAGCGTCCCGCCCCAGTGCCATTCTTCCCGGAGGTGCATGAGGAGCTTTCCAGGTCGTGGACGACACCCTTTAGTGCCAGAAACAGACCTGGAGGCTCCTCCCTCCTCACTACCCTTGACGGTGGACAGGCCAAGGGTTACGAGAGGATCCCGCCAGTCGAACGCGCCGTCGCGATGCAGCTGCGTCCGGCGACCGCCTCCGAGTGGCGTGGTGATCCTCGTCTCCCGTCCAAAGCCTGTAGGTTTTCCAGTCTAACTGCGAAGGCCTACAGGTCCTGCGGACAGGCCGCGTCTGCCTTGCATGCCATGGCGTTGCTTCAGGTGCACCAAGCCCAAGCACTCCTGGACATGCACGAGGGTAGGTCTGACCCAGAGCTCCTCCGGGAGCTCCGGGCGGCGACGGACCTCGCCCTCCGGGCGACGAAAGTTACCGCCCGTTCCGTGGGTCAGGCGATGTCCACCTTAGTGGTCCAGGAACGGCATCTCTGGCTCAACCTGGCCGACATGAGGGAGACTGACAAGAACCGGTTCCTGGACTCCCCCATTTCGTCGGCCGGGTTGTTCGGCGACGCGGTCGAGAATTTCGCCCGCCCAGAAGCAGACGGAGGCCATCAAACACATCCTGCACCGGCGGCCCGCTGCTGCCTCCACCCAGCCGCCGGCTGCAGCACCTCCGTCTGCCCGTCGCCGAGGACGTCCTCCTGCGGCCGCCTCCGCTCCCGCCCCAGCCCAGCAGCAGCCTTCCACCGGCCGTGGGCGTGGAGCCGGTCGCGGGAAGAACGTCCAGCCCGCTCAGGCCGCTGCCAAGCCAGGTGGCAAGCGCCGTCGGAAGAGACCCTGAGACGGGCCGCCCAGAGATGGAGGGAACTGCTCTTCAGGAGATGGCTGCAGCACCACTCCTTCCCCCGGTGGAGGGCTGGGGGAACCCCATTTTTCTTTCTGTTCCGCCACTGGCCCCAGTGCCAGTGGCACCCAAATTTTCAATAAAAGAGCAGTTTCCAACATCTCTGGGTGCCAAGAGAGCGCGTCTGGCGGTATGCGACGCTACCATGCCTCGTACCCCTCAGACACCTCTCTCCTCGCCAACAGGGGGCGTCGGTTGTGCGGACGCACACAAAGTGCCTCCCCACACTCGCCCGTCCCCTCAGCGGATGCAGGTCGTGTGTCAGACCCAGACCCCTGCACGGACCACTCCTATGTCGTCCTGGGGCCCCTGCGTTCCGCTGCGCTGCCCCGCTCCGGGTACGTCCGTGGTGCGGATGATCCCGCTTGCTCGGTCTCTGGGGGCCTGGCTAGCGCTCCCCAGCCCGTCTCGCTGGATCATCCGCACCATCAGACTCGGCTATGCGATTCAGTTCGCCCCCAGGATTGGTTTGCAGCGATCGACCTGAAGGACGCGTACTTTCATGTCTCGATTCTCCCTCGACACAGACCGTTTCTACGCTTTGCTTTCGACGGACGGGCATACCAGTACAAAGTCCTACCCTTCGGGTTGTCCCTGTCGCCCCGTGTCTTCACGAAAGTCGCGGAGGCGGCCATTGCTCCCATGAGAGAGCGTGGTGTTCGTATCCTCAACTATCTCGACGACTGGCTGATTCTTGCCCAGTCGCGGGAGCAGTTGTGCGAACACAGGGACATGGTGCTCCGGCACCTCAGCCAGTTGGGTCTTCGGGTCAACTGGGAGAAGAGCAAACTCTGTCCCGTACAGAGGATCTCTTTTCTCGGGATGGAGATCGACTCGGTCACCATGACTGCGCGCCTCACAGAGGAGCGCGTCCAGTCGGTGCTGAGCTGCTTGAGTACGCTCAAACGCAGTACAGCGGTTCCACTGAAACATTTTCAGAGGCTCCTGGGGCATATGGCAGCAGCAGCCGCAGTAACGCCGCTAGGGCTGCTCCATATGAGACCGCTTCAGCACTGGCTACACGACCGGGTCCCGAGATGGGCGTGGCACAGCGGGTCCCTCCCTGTTCAAGTGACGCCGAGATGCCGCCAAACCCTCACCCCGTGGTCGGACCCTTCTTTTCTACGGGCAGGAGTGCCTCTAGAACAAGTGTCCAGGCATCATGTTGTCTCCACGGATGCCTCACCCACGGGCTGGGGTGCCACGTACAACGGGCTTGCAGTGTCGGGTCTGTGGACGGGGCCCCAACTGCAATGGCATATCAATTGCCTAGAGTTGCTGGCAGTTCGTCTTGCTCTCAGCCGCCTCAAGGGGTCGCTCAAGGACAAGCACGTTCTGGTCCGGACGGACAGCACGACGGCCGTTGCGTACATCAACAAACAAGGTGGTCTACGCTCCCGCCGTTTGTCCCAACTCGCCCGCCATCTCCTCCTGTGGAGTCAGAAGCATCTGAGGTCCCTTCGTGCTATTCACATTCCGGGCCTGCTCAACCGTGCGGCCGACGAGCTGTCGCGGTTGCCAGTGCTTCCCGGAGAGTGGCGACTCCACCCCCAGGTGGTCCAGCTGATTTGGAGTCGCTTTGGGGCCGCACAGATCGATCTGTTTGCCGCCCACGACACGACCCACTGCCAGTTGTTTTATTCCCTGTCCGAGGGGACCCTCGGCACGGATGCACTGGCACACAGCTGGCCCCGGGCTCTGCGCAAATATGCGTTTCCCCCAGTGAGCCTTCTTGCACAGACACTGTGCAAGGTCAGGGAGGACGAGGAGCAACTCCTCTTGGTAGCTCCGTACTGGCCCAACAGGACGTGGTTCCCGGAACTAGTGCTCCTCGCGACAGCACCTCCTTGGCCCATTCCTCTGAGGCAGGACCTTCTGTCTCAGAGACGGGGCACCCTATGGCACCCGCGTCCAGACCTCTGGAAACTCCATGTCTGGTCCCTGGACGGGACGCGGAGGTTCTAGGTGACCTACCGCAAGCGGTAGTCGACACCATCGCTTCCGCCAGAGCCCCCTCTACGAGACGGCTATATGCGTTGAAGTGGAACCTGTTCGTCGACTGGTGCTCTTCTCGCCGAGAAGACCCCCGGAAATGTTCGATCGGATCTGTGCTATCTTTTCTTCAAGACGGGTTGGAGAGAAGGCTGTCTCCCTCCACCCTCAAGGTATATGTGGCCGCCATCGCCGCAAGCCATGACCTCATTAATGGTGAGTCCTTAGGCAAGCATGATCTGATCGTCAGGTTCCTAAGGGGAGCGAGGAGACTAAATCCTCCTCGCCCTTCTTCTATACCCTCTTGGGACTTGACTCTGGTGCTGACCGCACTTCAGAGGGCGCCCTTCGAGCCTTTACAGTCAGTAGAGCTTAAGATCTTGTCTCTAAAGACAATACTCCTGATTGCATTGGCCTCAGTTAAGAGGGTAGGGGACCTGCAGGCATTTTCGGTCGACGAATCGTGCCTGGAATTCGGGCCAGGTGATTCTCAGGTGATCCTGAGACCCCGGCCTGGATATGTGCCCAAGGTTCCCACTACTCCCTTCCGGGACCAAGTGGTGAGCCTGCAAGCGCTGCCTTCGGAGGAGGCAGACCCAGCCCTAGCTTTGCTCTGTCCCGTCCGTGCTCTCCGGACTTATGTTGACAGAACGCAAAGCTTCAGGACCTCAGAGCAGCTCTTCGTCTGTTACGGAGGACAGCAGAAGGGAAAGGCTGTCTCCAAGCAGAGGATGGCCCACTGGATAGTGGATGCCATCGTCTTGGCGTATGATTCCCAAGACGTGCCCTGCCCGCTCGGGGTTAGAGCGCACTCCACCAGGGGTGTAGCTTCTTCCTGGGCGCTGGCTCGTGGCGCCTCGCTGACAGACATTTGTAGAGCTGCGGGCTGGGCGACACCCAACACGTTCGCTAGATTTTATAGCCTGCGTGTAGAGCCGGTGGCTTCTCGTGTGCTCGCTTCCCATAGTCAGCTTCACTGAAGTACCCGTTCTAGTGTCGGCTTGCTGCGCCATTCCCTTCCCCTGGAACGGATACGTGCGCTTATTTCTCCAGTCGAGTTCCCCAGGTTTGGCGAACCCTGTTGAGTCCTCCGCACCCCTCGGCAGTCGGATGTTGCGGAGCGTCCGACGCCAGGTCTGGCACTCGTATGCATTGGTGGAACTTGTGTCAGGCTGGGTTCCGTATGTCGTGACCCCTACGGCGGTCCCATACGTGTATCTCCACGGTACAGCTCCCTACGGCGAGCTCGTGTCTTTCCCTTGGCAGAGTTCTCTGCCGTCTCAGTACGGTGTCGTCCCCCGCCTAGTTGCCGGGGCCTCCCCTGGGACTCCGTATGTTGTGCTGCCCACGGCCAGCCCATACGTGTTCTCCACATGGTAACTCCCCCTGGGCATGATGTGGCTCCCGCAGCGTCCTTCGGGCACGCTTTCCCAGCGTTATCCAATCAAGTCTGCTGAATGGGTCTTGCGGAACAGCAGTATGACTCTTCTAGCGTGAATCTTCCCGCCCGCTTCAGTACGGGGTCTGAGGGGCTCTCGCTGGGCGCTGGAAGTGGTAGTAACTGTGGCGTTTTCCATAGGGATCCCAATTCGTCGGTTATTACCGACGTACGTCGTAGTGACCGACTGGAAGGGAACGTCTCGGTTACGTATGGTAACCCTCGTTCCCTGAAGGAGGGAACGGAGACGTACGTCCCGTCGCCACAGTTCCTTCCATCACTGCTTGGCCGGTCTGGTTCGGCTCCTCAGTGAAAAACGTCAGTGCGGTGCTCTCGCTTCCTGTTTATACCCGCGGCGCGGGGCGGGGCGCGAGATGCAAATCTCGCACGCCAATTGTTCATTGGCCTGTTCTTAAGTTCTCGAAGCTGATAGGGGCTTTCTGAAGTGATCCCAATTCGTCGGTTATTACCGACGTACGTCTCCGTTCCCTCCTTCAGGGAACGAGGGTTACCATACGTAACCGAGACGTTCTCTATATCGCCAGAGAGGACTCCGACTGCAACACATCGTCATTTGGAGTACTATTGGTACCGCTTTTGACATTTTCACAATAAAGAAATTATTGTGATTACACTTTTGTTATGTTTTTTATTTATAAGTTAACCCTAACGTTACATACTTTTAAGAAATGGTTATGTGTAGGTTTAGAGGTTTGAGTGAGATTAGTGGCTCAACATATAATTTTAATGCTATATTGTTACTAAAATTTAAATTTTCTAAAACATTTCTGCTCATTAAGTTGTATTGTCATTTTTTTATTCTCTGCTTGTTATGTTTGGGTTTAGGGATATAACATGTATCTATACAATGGTAAAAGGGGAATTGTACATCTTTTTTATGATATAAAATATATTTTAAGTTTTTCTTTTTTCTTTTTCTGTAATACATAATACGTTTGTTTCAATGTTAACGTTACCTTTCACCATGTATCCAAATATACAAAAAAAGTTTTGTGTCCGTAAAAGCTGCTTATTAAATTATAGGCTTAATTATTGGCTTATTGTAGTCAATAAACTTAAATATCACTGAATAAGTGCCATAATTAATGAGGATAAAACTTTCACTTTAGAATAGGGGGTCAAATTGCCTTTATTAGTACTGTATTAATGGTGGTTAGGCTTAATTATTGGCTTATTCTAGTCAATAAACTTAAATATCACTCAATAAATGCCACAATAAATCAGGATAAATCTTTCACTTTAGAATAGAGGGTCAAGTTGCCTTTACTGTATTAATACTGTATTAATGGTAGTTAGGCTTAATTATTGGCTTATTCTGGTTAATAAACTTAAATATCATTCAATAAGTGCCATAATTAATGAGGATAAAACTTTCACTTCAGAATAGGGGCTCAAATCTTTATTACACTATTTTAGCAATTTATCACGGCAAAATCAGCAGTAATTAAACATAATTACTAGCTTATTGTTCAGTTAACTTAAAAGAAAGCAAATCATGAATTACTAGTTTAACCAATGCATAATTACGGACCCTTAACATGTAAAGTTAATCATTAATTACTAGTTTAACTAATGCATAATTACGGACCCTTAAAATGTAAAGATAATCATTAATTAGTAGTGTGTTCATGCTTAACTAATGCTTAGTTGTGAACAAGTTAATCCTTAATTAATGCTTAACTAATGCATTTTTCTGGACCCTTAAAATAAAGTGTTACCCATTTATAAGATTTTTAAACAAAATAAAGAAATTTGATGATCCTGCTGGAAGTAGCCATCAGAGGATGGGTACATGGTGGTCATAAAGGGAAGGACATAGTCAGAAACAATGCTCAGGTAGGCCGTGGCATTTAAACGATGCCCAATTGGCACTAAGGGGCCTAAAGTGTGCCAAGAAAACATCCCCCACACCATTATACCACCACCACCAGCCTGCACAGTGGTAACAAGGCATGATGGATCCATGTTCTCATTCTGTTTACGTCAAATTCTGACTCTACCATCTGAATGTCTCAACAGAAATCGAGACTCATCAGACTAGGCAATATTTTTCCAGTCTTCAACTGTCAAATTTTGATGAGCTTGTGCAAATTGTAGCCTCTTATTCCTATTTGTAGTGGAGATGAGTGGTACCCGGTGAGGTCTTCTGCTGTTGTAGCCCATCCGCCTCAATGTTGTGCGTGTTGTGGCTTCACAAATGCTTTGCTGCATACCTCGGTTGTAACAAGTGGTTATTTCAGTCAAAGTTGCTCTTCTATCAGCTTGAATCAGTCGGCTCATTCTCCTCTGACCTCTAGCATCAACAAGGCATTTTCGCCCACAGGACTGCCGCATACTGGATGTTTTTCCCTTTTCACACCCTTCTTTGTAAACCCTAGAAATTATTGTGCATGAAAATCCCAGTAACTGAGCAGATTGTGAAATACTCAGACCGGCCCGTCTGACACCAACAACCATGCCATGCTCAAAATTGCTTAAATCACCTTTCTTTCCCATTCTGACATTCAGTTTGGAGTTCAGGAGATTTTCTTGACCAGGACCACACCCCTAAATGCATTTTTGTTGATTAGATAATTGCATTAATGAGAAATTGAACAGGTGTTCCTAATAATCCTTTAGGTGAGTGTATATATATATATATATATATATATATATATATATATATATATATATATATATATATATATATATATATATATATATACACAGGTGCTGGTCATATAATTAGAATATCAACAAAAAGTTGATTTATTTCACTAATTCCATTCAAAAATTGAAACTTGTTTAATATATTCATTCATTACACACAGACTGATACATTTTAAATGTTTATTTATTTTAATGTTGATGATTATAACAAACAACTAAGAAAAATCCCAAATTTAGTATCTCATAAAATTAGAATATTACTTAAGACCAATACGAAGAAAGGATTTTTAGAAATCTTGGCCAACTGAAAAGTATGAACATGAAAAGTATGAGCATGTCCAGCACTCAATACTTAGTTGGGGCTCCTTTTGCCTGAATTACTGCAGCAATGTGGCGTGGCATGGAGTCGATCAGTCTGTGGCACTGCTCATGTGTTATGAGAGCCCAGGTTTTTCTCTGATAGTGGCCTTCAGCTCTTCTGCACTGATGGGTCTGGCATATCGCATCTTCCTCTTCACAATACCCCATAGATTTTCTATGGAGTTAAGGTCAGGCGAGTTTGCTGGCCAATTAAGAACAGGGATACCATGGTCCTTAAACCAGGTACTGGTTGCTTTGGCACTGTGTGCAGGTGCCAAGTCCTGTTGGAAAATGAAATCTGCATCTCCATAAAGTTGGTCAGCAGCAGGAAGAATGAAGTGCTCTAAAACTTCCTGGTATACGGCTGCGTTGACCTTGGACCACAGAAAACACAGTGGACAAACACCAGCAGATGATATGGCACCCCAAATCATCACTGACTGTGGAAACTTTACACTGGACCTCAAGCAACGTGGATTGTGTGCCTCTCCGCTCTTCCTCCAGACTCTGGGACCCTGATTTCCAAAGGAAATGCAAAATTTACTTTCATCAGAGAACATAACTTTGGACCACTTTTTTTCCTTTTTGTCTTTAACACAGGCGAAACGCTTCTGAAGCTGTCTGTTGTTCAAGAGTGGCTTGACACAAGGAATGCGACAGCTGAAACCCATGTCTTGCATACGTCTGTGCGTAGTGGTTCTTGAAGCACTGACTCCAGCTCCAGTCCACTCTTTGTGAATCTCCCCCACATTTTTGAATGGGTTTTGTTTCACAATCCTCTCCAGGGTGCGGTTATCCCTATTGCTTGTACACTTTTTTCTACCACATCTTTCCCTTACCTTCGCATCTCTATTAATGTGCTTGGACACAGAGCTCTGTGAACAGACAGCCTTTTTTGCAATGACCTTTTGTGTCTTGCCCTCCTTGTGCAAGGTGTCAATGGTCGTCTTTTGGACAACTGTCAAGTCAGCAGTCTTCCCCATGATTGTGTAGCCTACAGAACTAGACTGAGAGACCATTTAAAGGCCTTTGCAGGTGTTTTGAGTTAATTAGCTGATTAGAGTGTGGCACCAGTTGTCTTCAATATTGAACCTTTTCACAATATTTTTCTAAAATACTGAATTTGGGATTTTCCTTAGTTGTCAGTTATAATCATCAAAATTGAAATAAATAAACATTTGAAATATATGTTGTCATATATTTATTGAATATATATATATAAATCAACTTTTGGCTGACACCGCCGTCTGTGTATGAATGGGTGAATGTGATCCAAGATGTAAAACGCTTTGAATGGCCATGGGTCTGTTGAAAGTGCTATCTAAATACAGTCAATTTACCATATATCCTGCATTTGGGCTAAGACAAGCCATTTAGATATTAAAATTGCTCACGGTAACATTAAGTCCCTCTCTGTCTTGCCTAAACGGATCAGCTTCACTGTCTTCACACTTATTGTTAATCATTGCATCTACAGTAACATAAACCATGACTTATATTCACCCTTCTGCTTGACGTCACATAACAGATTTTCTGCAGGTTTGTGGACCGTTTTGGTTGCTGATGTGGCCGCCCCTTAAAATTTCCACAGATTTGCTTTCAGGAATCATACTGTGTTTATGATTGATTATAGCATACACAGCATAAATGAAGGAATCATCAACTTTATGGAGTGAATTTCATATTGGGAAATGATACAGTATGTAGTGAAATGAACAAGTGATGTAAATGATAAATGTGTACAGTATGTTTAACAAACAATCTGTCCTGCAGTTGAATGAGAGAGCGAGGGGGAGAGGGAGAGAGAGAGAGAGAGAGAGAGAGAGAGAGAGAGAGAGAGAGAGAGAGAGAGAGAGAGAGAGAGAGAGAGAGAGAGAGAGAGAGAGAGAGAGAGAGAGAGAGAGAGAGAGAGAGAGAGAGAGAGAGAGAGAGAGAGAGAGAGAAGATACAGCGAAACAGATTGACTTAACAAGATGTCGATTTACAGAGCAGACTGTGGAGTCACGCCCTGGGAACTCGGAAGCAGACAGAAGGAACGCGCACACGCACAACTTCACCTCAAAAGTACACCAGCAAATCTAAGGAGTTATATTCCCTGATGAACATGCGCATACACAAAAACATCTGCCCTCAGCGAAATAGGGAAACAACAGAGGCACTTTGCCATAGATAGAACACTGACAACTACAAAGCAGAATCTTCCCTCGTTTAACGTCCTCAGTCACCCCCCGTTGCCCTTCTCTTGGCTTGTCACCACTGTTACAGGGCGTCTGCCAAGTGAGTGTCTCTCTGGTCTGACGGGAGACGGCAGGGAACCTTGTGTTGTTGTAATGTGTCTGAGGAGACGCATCACTGAGTTTCCTAGATTTATCAGGACTGCAAATGCTGACTTTCATGGATGCTATGCTTTGTATGCACTGTCTAGAATGAACCTGAAGTGGTTTTGTTATGTCAGTGTGGGGCTGTGCAACTTTCTTTGCTATATTCACCATTAAATGCAAGATCCATATACACCTCCTCTACCTCATCTTTTTTTTTTTTTTTTTTTTTTTTTTTCCTGCTTTTTTAGTATTTCTAATCTTTATTTTATGAATAGTGTAACAATAAAAAAAATGAGATTAATCACAAAAAAATAAATCTATGGTAAGGGTTGTTAGTGAGCTGATATATAGTATAGAACAATATTGTGCTATTTTATTTATTTGTTTATTTCATAACAGTTAGTTTCGGTCCTGGGATCTGATTCCATGTTTTCAATGACTCTTAAAGGGATAGTTCACACAAAAATTTAAATTATGTCACTCACCCACGTCGTTTCAAACCCGTAAGACCTTCGTTCATCTTCGGAACACAAATTAAGATATTTCTGATGAAATCCGAGAGCTCTCTGACCCCTCCATAGACCGAAATTTAATGACCACTTTCAAGGCCCAGAAAGGTAGTAAAGAGATTGTTAAAATAGTCCATGGCTGAATCCGAAATCGCCCCCTTTACCCTCAAATAGGTCATTATTTGAGGGGCCAGCCATTTGTAGTGGTGTCCGAAACCATAGTGGACATTATTGAGTGCACTCATTCAATCCCACATTGCACCCCAATAACGAGTGTACACTCAACGGCTGTCGACTTCATACACTCGTTTTCATTCACTGCTTCAAGTGAACTATATTAGTGGACTAACGTCGGGAATAGTGAATGAGGGTTTAGCCCATGTGACTACAGTGGTTCAACTTTAATTATAAGAAGCTATGAGAATACTTTTTGTGCCCAAAAACAAACTAAAATAACAACTTTATTCTATTCTGTTTTTACAAAGTAAACAGCGCAATCATTTGATAATCATTTGTTATTATCTTTTAATTAAAAAAACAGGGACAATACATTTTTAATGTTTTTTTTTTGTTGTTGAAGTTATGGGATCCCTATATTATAATTAACATTAATAATTATTATGATTTAGTTTGAGATGTTATGATTTTTTTGGTCTGGATTTAATACAATTCAACGCACCCACAAAAACAACAACAAAAAAACAACAACAAATGAAAACCATTGTAAAAAACAAGCAGTTCAATAATTATAATGATGACTAACAAAAACACATTACAAAAATAAAACAACATAAATATGATAAATAAAACTATTTAACAAATATTTTAAGATTTTATAATTATATTTAATAATTTAAGTTTATAGCCTACTATATAAAATGTATTTATTTTTTTACTTCAAATACTTCAAATTTGCTACGTTTGTGCTTGAAAGTAACTCTTACTATCCTTAATTGGTCTTGTTGCATTTTGTTGCAGTTTTGCATTTTTGGCTTATTTTAAGCAGAAAGTATTCTGCACATGTATTTCTTGCAAGTGTAATTGTTTAGGTTTTTTATAGTTAAGATGTGTATCACTGCTTTGTGACTGCGCAACTTTTGGGGACAAAACAATCCCACACCCTGTTGATGCTCTGTTATAAAGCACATACAAAATGTGTTACTTTAATTTAACATATAAGAATAGTTAGTGTGTTACTTACTACCTTTTAAGCGAAAATTATATTTCTTTTGATTTTGTCGATAATGGCACTCTCTCGGTTACGATCTTCATGAAGTAGTAGCGGCGCGCTTGCGCGAACAAGTAGAGTCAGCATATCTCACAGCGCCATCTGCTGTGCTGGTGAAAATAATCACTACATGATTGCTCCTATAACCAGCCTGCTGTATGTTGGTTTGGCGCTTTTTTGCAATATTTCTGTGGGTTGTTTTGAACAAGCTGTAAAACGGGGTTTAAGTTAGTTTATCTGCTTATCTCCAGGGCATCCAAGATGTAGGTAAAGATTTTTAACTCCAACAGTTGCAGTCTGTCAGTCGTATAATGCATGAGAATGGAAACAAAATCTATGAGAGTAAAAAAAACATGCACAGACAAATCCATATTAAACCCCGCAGCTCATGACAACACATTGATGTCCTAAGACATGAAACGATCGGTTCTTTACCTCGAATACGTTCTATGTCCGACACCCGTTCAGCGTGCCATCACTTCCGGTAAGTGAGGTCAATGAACAGGTGAATGCAGGTGGTGAACCTGCAAGTGCTGCCTGTGGAGGAGGCAGACCCAGCCTTGGCACTGCTCTGTCCAGTACGCGCCCTTCGCGCTTACGTAGACCGGACGCAGTGTTTCAGGACCTCAGACCAGCTCTTTGTCTGTTACGGAGGGCAGCAGAAAGGGAAGGCTCTCTCCAAGCAGAGGTTGTCTCACTGGATAGTGGATGCCATTGACCTGGCCTACCAGGTTCAAGGCATGCCGTGCCCCCTTGGGGTTAGAGCACACTCCACTAGGAGTGTTGCTTCCTCTTGGGCTGTAGCGCATGGCGCCTCGCTGACAGACATTTGTAGAGCTGCAGGCTGGGCGACACCTAACACATTCGCGAGATTCTATAATCTCAGAGTATAGCCTGTGTCCTCTCGTGTACTCTCCCCAAATGACCAGTAACTGGACAGGTTCGGATGTCATCGCTTGCTGCGCCATTCCACTCCTCGGACTGGATGCGTGCGCATCTCCACTCAGGTGAGCCTCTCAGCAGGCCCTGAGTTCCTCCAGCACTGTTGATGCCGACACCAGAGTGCATGCCCGGTTGGTCAGCCCTCATGTTCCGGCTAGGTGCCTTCATGTGCATGGTTCCCCCTTTGGGGAAACCCCCACATGTGTATTTCCACGGTAAGTCTCTTGAGCACGTGTCTTCCCTTGGCAAGCCACTTTGCCACCCCTGAGGTTGAAATATTCCACCTGTGGCTGGATACCTCAGTGTTTTTCCACATGCAGTCCCTTCGGGGGTCATGTGTGTATTCCTAAGTCCTCCCTTCGGGCAGGCATTGTGTTGAATTTCTCCACGTGGGATATGCTTCCCAGTGTACCTTGGTATTGGCGTTGAGCCCAGTCCCTTGTTCGTGCTCAGTCTCACGTCAGGGACCTCAGGTCAGCGCAGGACGCTGGAAGACAGCCATTGTGGTGAGATTGAATTGGGACTCCCATTTCATCAGTAACTGATGTAACTCGTAGTGTACTGACTGAAAGTGAACGTCTCGGTTACGTATGTAACCCTCGTTCCCTGAAGGAAGGGAACGGAGATGTTACGTCCCCATGCCACTACCGCTGGAATGGCCAGGCGCTCATGCCTCGGCATCTGTGAACTCAGACATGTGTTAATTACCGATCTTTTATACTCTGAGAATTATGACTTGATTGGATAGGTCTGAATGTGATAAGTGACGTAACATTGAATCTTCCTGCCAGAACTTGCGCATAAGCTTCATTTCTACCAGGAAGACTCGGGAGACCAGATAAAGTATGATAACACCACAAGTTTATTAGCAGACCAGCAAGTATTAAATTAGAGGTTCTTTGGCATAGGCCCCGTCCGTAGCGCTCGTCACGAGGGTAACGGACTCTGCATTTCCTGCCTGAAGATGAAGACAGGGGCGCAGCCGCCCCCCAAGAATTGGTAGAGGAAATTAGTTCCTCCAGGACGGGACCTACTCACCCCCAAAAATTGTGAAAGAATTGTATACTCGCCCGTCGTAAATGCTGCGATTCCTTGAACGGCCGCAGACGGGCCTTGATCAGCCAGGTAGAGACGAAAGCCTTGAACGGCCGCAGACGGGCCTTGATCGGCCAGGTAGAGACAAAAGCCTTGAACGGCCGCAGACGGGTCTTGATCAGCCAGGTAGAGACAAAAGCCTTGAACAGCCGCAGACGGGCCTTGATCAGCCAGGTAGAGACAAAAGCCTTGAACGGCTGCAGACGGGCCTTGATCAGCCAGGTAGAGACGAAAGCCTTGAACGGCCGCAGACGGGTCTTGATCGGCCAGGTAGAGACGAAAGCCTTGAACGGCCGCAGACGGGTCTTGATCACCAGGTAGAGACGAAAGCCTTGAATGGCCGCAGACGGGTCTTGATCAGCCAGATAGAGATAAAAGCCTTGAACGGCCACAGACGGGTCTTGATCGCCAGGTAGAGACAAAAGCCTTTAACGGCCGCAGACGGGCCTTGATCAGCCAGGTAGAGATGAAAGACTTGAACGGCCACAAGACAGAGCCTTGATCGGCCGCATGGAAATGAAGGCCACGTTAGGCCACCTGGAGACGAAGGCCACGTTAGGCCACCTGGAGACGAATGCCACGTTAGGCCACCTGGAGACGAAGGCCACGTTAGGCCACCTGGAGACGAAGGCCACCTGGAGACGAAGGCCACATTAGGCCACCTGGAGACGAAGGCCACGTTAGGCCACCTGGAGACGAAGGCCACGTTAGGCCACCTGGAGACGAAGGCCAGGTTAGGCCACCTGGAGATGAAGGCCACGTTAGGCCACCTGGAGACGAAGGCCACCTGGAGACAAAGGCCACCTGGAGACAAAGGCCACATTAGGCAACTGACGAAGAATAAGAGCTATAGAGACTGATGAACGGGATGAGTAATAATCTGAGAATGTGACGCTGTGACACCACCACCAGTATTTGCATAAGAATTACTTAGAATATGGACATTGAACATGCAATAGATATGGATATTGACATAGGTGTTAACCAATAAACAGAGGGAATTGTTATGCTACTGCAAAAGCCGCGTAGGCTGTATGGACTGCCACGTTAGCCGTATATTCAATGCCTCAATAGGCCATGGTACGGAGAGCTGCGTAGGCTGTATGAACTGCCACATTAGGTCGTATATACTGCCTCAATAGGCCAGGGTACGAAAAGCTGTGTAGGCTGTATGTTCTGCCACGTTGGCCATATATTCACTGCCTCAATAGGCCGGGGTACGAAAAGCCACGTAGGCTGTATGACTGCCACGTTAGGTCGTATATACTGCCACGAGAGGCCGGGGTACGAAAAGCTGCGTAGGCTGTATGACTGCCACGTTAGGCCGTGTATACTGCCTCGATAGGCCGGGGTGCGAAAAAAACCACATAGGCTGTATGACTGCCAGGTTAGGCCGTGTATACAGCCTTGATAGGAGAGGGTACAAGAAAGACGCGGCGACTGAGAATGATAAGCCGGTGTGCAGAGAAGGCTGCGATAGCCCATAGTGAGGAGAAGACAGCGTGGGTGCATGAGTTGGTCTCGATAGACCCCATGAAAAAGTATTAGGAGTTAAATGATAAACTGTAACTTACCTGATGCTTGTTAAGACACATAGGTAATCTTAGATTACCTGAAGGTTTGCGTATTCTATAATATTAGAATGCTGACGACCATCTTGACCACCAAAGACCACCAGCGTTCAGTTGCTGTTGTAGCAGCACAACCCTGAATGAATGTCCGGTATACTGATGAGATGGTCTGCAGTTCTGTAGGTCTGTCTCTAGGTGAGTTAACCACCTTGATATGGGAGATCTGTTGGGGAATATACAAATTGCAGAATGATTAGGGGTGCAGGGATGTGCTTAGAGATATCCTCTTTTACAGAGACGAAGGCCACGCTGATGAAGCCGCAGTAGGCCACAGAGATGAAGGCTACAATAGGCCACCTGGACAGAGACCACGTTAGGTCACAGAGAAATTCATGAAAGGCTTATAGAGACTGACGAAAACAGGATTGATGAGTAGTAATAAAGGAGAAAACATGCCACCACCGGTATTTGCATGAAAATTACTACTTGAAGTTGCTGAGTGTTTGAGTCAGATCTTGCTTGTACTATAATGCTGAGGATGACCATGTACACAGCACCTTGATAGAGTATGCGGACTCCACACATTGAGCTGCGTTCGTAGCAGCCCCAATCCGAAGAATGACCTAGGCATAGAGGAGTTGGGGAACTGCAGTTGGAGGATTCGAAACCATTGGGCGTGACTCCAGCTCACAGCTAGATAGAACACCATCTAACCATCAGAACCTGTTGAGAGAACCCCCAGAAGAAAATAAACCAGAACAGCATGACAAATACATAACCGACAATTGAAAACCAAACAATGCCCTTGCGGAAGGATAAGAACGTTTTAGAAGACGCTTTACTAGCTAATAAACCATAGCTGGCTATAGAACTCTGCAAAGCAACCGAACCAATGAAAAACAATAATCAATGTGAGAGTCA
Organism: Romanogobio albipinnatus; assembly: GCA_023566225.1. NCBI lineage: Eukaryota > Metazoa > Chordata > Actinopteri > Cypriniformes > Gobionidae > Romanogobio > Romanogobio albipinnatus. The sequence goes on along the minus strand of CM042253.1, from coordinate 24,656,996 downwards.
TCGTTTGATAACCTGAGCCAAGTTCATACTGTATGAATTTTTTATTTTTTTTTGTCCACGTTTGGCAATCTGAGACAAATATCGCAATCCTAAATTCCTTTGACCATAGGTTAAAATCTTTTGTCTTTGATAGCATGTTTGACATACTCACCAACAGCCATGATAAAATTGTAACCTGAAGTAAATTAAACAAATGTGAGTGGGTTGATGTAACCTCCAGACAAATTCTTGTGCGTTTGATTATCATGCAGTCTGACATTAATGCAGCGGAGTTCCCACAGTGTGACATCAGGATCACAGTCTGAAAAGCAACGAATCACAATGATTATAAGCCGCACCATGTGTGCCAGCTTTGGTGACGAGAAAAACAAAATGCTCACTGCGAGAGAGCTCGTAATTTGCAGGAATCAGTACGCATGTGCAGACTTTGTCAAGCAGTCATACTATATTTACTCCCCTGTATATTGTGTTAGTCTCGATAGACTGACGAATGTTGGTGTTTACAATGCGAGCGTAGCCAAATCACAGACACATCTTTCCTGAAGCTCAAACAGTAGAGTGTAGCGCTAGCAATGCTAAGCCATGGGTTCGATTCCCAGGGAAAGCAAGATCCGACAAAATGCCAAATGTGCACCTTGAATACGATGCAAGTCACCCTGAACAAAAGCGTCTGCCAAATGCGTAAATGTAAATGTCTGTGGAGCGCTTGAATGCAATGGCCAATTGGAAGAGCCAACACAACACGGAACATACACAATCAGGATTGAATGGCTCAGCGCTTGTTCACTGACCAATTCTGCCTTCTAGTGCACATATTTGACCAACGAAGAGTAGAACATGCTATAGATTCATGATTTGGTGTAGTCAGATTGACCGAAACGGTTTCCACTAGTGTTAGAGTTTAGTTGAACTGAAGCATTTGACGGTTTCATGCGTTTATAAAGGGAGCGCACTCTGCTCACTTACTATATTCATAAAAGATTTTAATAATTGTATTCCCGTGCTGCGATTTAGTTGCTGTACAGGATGCAATATTTATGTAAAATGGGTCGGATTGAGTACGGAATTAAATTATTGCTGCTATCGAATATCCAGTTAAACCTTGTTTTTTATGCAAACCTTACTTGACATATGGTGCTTTGAGTACTAGCGAGATACACATTTGTTTAATTCATAATTGTAGCCATGGCGTCTTCTAAAGTTCTTAAAAATAGACAGAGGCATCCAGATATCAGTAGCGGAATAAAACGCGAATAGAGTCAAATTAACTGGAGTAACGCAAAGACAAAAGCACAATTACTATACATGTTTGCTTTAATTAACACATTTTTTAATATGTAGCGCATTTATAAAGCAATAAGCAACGGCACCTTTATATGAGCACAGAACGCGGTTCTTCCTTATAGTAAAGGAAGCCATGTCGAATCACACAAGGAAGCCATTTCAACACTGGGTGCCCCGTATGTTTGAGCAAAATATGTACTCTGCTGGATGACAGGCCCAAAACACTTCTAAACTTGAAACTATGTGTCAGTTTCAATTGCATTTTGTATGTGACGAACTCACAGCGCTTGCAAGATGAATAGCACGAATGAATGAGAACGAATCAAGCACTGATGTCAGTGCTGTACTTTAAAATATATGCTGAGCAAATTAGCATAGTTAATTCAACTTTAGCGATCTGATAACACTGAACCCATTCGCAATTTCAGCTTAACTTCTGTTAATCATGAAGCCTGATTAACTGGGTGCATGTCGCTTTAAAACCCGTGTTGGTTTCCTTGCATTCGTGGTGAGAATGATAGAGCCTAATATGCTGTGCCAGCTGTTCTGTTTCAGCTTTTCTAAACAAAATACAATCATTAACGGTAACCTGTGTCATGCGAATCATTTACGAGGCACTATGGATAGTTTACAACACGAGCAAGCGATAACGAGCAACGTTGCACAAGCAGGTGCGCGTCTCGATGCATGCATGCTTGCGACAATTTGAGAAAGAGTAAAATACTACACCCGATCGATATTGGAAATGCATAATTATATACATATCACTGTGCTGAATGCTGATGAAGTGATGACGCCAGAATGGTGATGAAGATCACAGCCGTGTCTTTGATAACATGCCCAGATAGCCCAATGAACAGAATGATAGGCTGACGTGGACTTTGAACGCCACTGTATTGCACATTATTAATTTTATAATAGGACCAGCGATCGACTGCAACGGAACGCCCGGATTGTCAACTAATGCTGGCGTCAGCATCTGTGAACTCAGACATGTGTTAATTACCGATCTTTTATACTCTGAGAATTATGACTTGATTGGATAGGTCTGAATGTGATAAGTGACGTAACATTGAATCTTCCTGCCAGAACTTGCGCATAAGCTTCATATCTCAAAGGCGACTGGCTTCTAAGCGAAACCCCCATTTCGTCAGTAACTGACGTAATGTCTCCGTTCCCTTCCTTCAGGGAACGAGGGTTACATACGTAACCGAGACGTTTCAAGTGCAAATTATATAGTGGATACGCTATTTCAGCGGGATAAACTTCAGTTTCTAAATAAATAGCTATGCTTGTTTCTCATTGTTGATAACGTACTTGATTGACGAAGCGACCATAAACAATGACAGAATAGTCCCTTGTTAAAAAGAATTGCCCTTAAAATGAGCAGTAGCCTACTTGCAGATAATATAATATAATAAATAGCTTTAAAAGAGCCACTTTTAGTGCTATATAGCCATTGACTTCCATAATGAATATGGAAAATAAAAAATGCTGACAAAAAGTCAATGGCTACCGTCAACTGTCTTCAAAATATCTACTTTTGTATCTACTTTAACAGAAAAAGAAACGCAGAGGTTTGTAACGACATAACGTAAATTATTATTTATTTTTTTTTTGGGTGAACTATCCCTTTCAGATCAACTAATTGCATTTAACATAAATGTAAATATAATACATTTTCATTCAATAACATTCAATTAAGTGTTCGAAAACATTACATTCAATTCACACTTGTTGTAGTGCATTCGTTTAAAGTATAATATTTCCAGTACTCTTTTTAAAAGTATGTTAAAGTGTATTTCTTTGGACAAGGGGTATGAAACATTCTGTTGATAAAGAATTTCAGTATTATATCCAAATTGATCTAAGATTGTTTTATAGTGTGTAGTAGTTTTATTCCTTTGGCAAATTAAATTATTTGTTTTACATTTTGCATAGTGACACACAAAATGTCGAAATAAAACACCAAAATGCCCTGCAGGAGTATTTGTAATAGTTTTATTAGATGTGCCGTATAGGTAATGGTAAACCAATTATTGGATTTAGGTAGGCCTATATGTGTCTCTCCCATCACTTTGCTGTCTCCCTAAAACAATCAAATGCATTTGGGGACCACTGAGGAGGTTTGTTTCAGTTGATATGGCCTTTTACAATTTGCACTGACTGTATATGTGTGTTTTGCAACCAAATTGATCACAGACAAGAGAAGTGTGCGCATGTGTGTAGCGTGAGTCAGGCAGGGGGCCACCAGAGAGGGACTCCCAGGAGCACTTAGACACAAGGCTTATCGAATTTTATGCTGGTGCTTTTATTTTCTCATACTGCTACCTGGGGAGCAACTTCCCATTTCACTTATCTCATTATTATGTATGGAGGAATCCACCAGTAAGAGAGAGACAGAGAGATAGGAGCACAAATAGGTGAAACATTAATAATTCTGTGAAAGAAATCTTCTGAGGAGGGGTGCCATATCTTTCCATTAGTTTAGTTCACACTGAGAAAAACAAAAATATCACAGCGATCAGATATTTCACTCGCATGCTTTAACAGCAGTGATTCACTTGACATTCTTTGAATGACCATTTCACTCTGCGTGTGTTGGCTCTGATGGGCTCTTGAACCTTTCACAGGGTATTTACACCTTCAGTATGAAAAGGACACATATCTTATAGTCTTCTGAACTGAACAAACTGCGAGAAGATAGAATAGCCAGGATGAGTGAAAGCAGTGGCGGTGTTTCACTAAAACCTAGGTTATGGCATGATTCCTTCTGGGCATACAACAACAACCTTCAATAATATTATATCTAAACAAAATGTGGACAAAAATCCACCATACTAAAATAATGCAATCGTAATGCACAGACTTATAGGAGTAGTTAACTTTCAAATGAAAATTAGCCCATGATTTACTCACCATCAAGCCATCCTAGGTGTATATGACTTCCTGTTTTCTGATGAACACAATCAGAGTTATATTAATAATAGGGCTGTCAATAGATGATACAAATTTAATTGTGATTAATCGCACGCTTATCGTGAAATTAAGCATACGCCAATTATCTTATTAAACGTGTGCGCTCCTTTTGTCATAATTTGCTATATCCAACAGTTTGAAGGTATTAACTACTGGTATTAACTACCATAGTAGGGGGAAAAATACTATGGTAGTCAATGGTTGCTCTATCTACTTTGTTAAAAACATTATTCTAAATATTGTTTGTGTTCAGCAGAACAAAGAAACTCATACAGGTTTGGAACAACTTGAAGGTGAGTAAATGTGACAAAATTTTCATTTTTGGGTGAACTATCCCTTTAAATGAATCGCATATGTTAACGTGTTCACGTTGACAGCCCTAATTATTAAAAATCCTGATGCTTCCAAGCTTTATAATGGCAGTGACGAATTGGGATCTGTCTTCAGAGACCAATCTACTTCGAGTGTATAGAAACGAGCCAATAAACATTGGCATGCGGTTCACGCACCGCCCCGCAGCGCGGGTATAAAACACGGAAGTGAACAACGCATACCGCTTTTACAACTGAGGAGCCGAGATGTGACTCGGGCCTGCAGCTGAAGCATAGCACCTGGCGACGGGATGTACATCTCCGTTCCCTCCTTCAGGGAACGAGGGTTACATACGTAACCGAGACGTTCCCTTTCAGTCGGTCACGTTCGACGGATGCATTCGATGATGCGTTTCTGCGTTAACATTTTTAACGGAAGTCTGTGCTGGGCCCGATTCAAAATGCGCAGATCCAAGATTGGTCGTAACCCACCCCCTTTCTTGGGTACAATGAAGTAGGGGCTGTAGAAGCCAGGCTCCCAGAGACTGAGCAAGCGGGACCAACGGCACCACAGATGTACCCGGGGTGAGGCAGCGAGGTGTAATGTTCAGACCTGACTCGGACGGCCTGGAGGCGACCCGGAGAAGCGTCTGAACTTTCCGAGGTGGGGCAGTGTGGGGGAGAGAAGGCCCAGGGGCGTCCTCTAGCCTCACACTTCCCCATGTTGAGAAGATGTGCGATCTCCCTCCAAGCAGATCCATCCATCCCTGGATGGATCTCCCTCCAAGCAGATCCATCCATCCCTGGGCTGCCCGTCACAGGGCCGCTTACCCTTACGTTTGCCGGCAGACTTAGCGGGGCCCTGAGCGGGTTGGGCAGCCCCCTTGCGTCCGGCGCCCTGCTTCCCGGGTGGAGGCTGCTGCTTGGGTTTAGCAGGGGCGGAGGCGGACGCAGAGAGACGCCCTCGGCGACAAGCAGATGGAGGCACTGCGGCCGACAACTGGGTGGAGGCAGCAGCTGGTCGTCTGGGCAGGATTTTTTTTTTTTTTTTACCACCTCCATCTGCTTCTGGGCCACCAAGAACTGCTGGGTGAAGTTCTTGATGGTGTCGCCAAAGAGGCCAGCCTGACAGACAGGGGCGTTGAGGAACCGAACTTTGTCGGGCTCACGCATATCTGCCAGGTTTAGCCCCAGCTTCCTGGACCACTAGTGTGGACATCGCCTGACCCAGGGTGCGTGCAGTGACTTCCCTCACCCGGAGAGCGAGGTCAGGAAACAACTGCATCCAGAAACACACGGTTTGAATGACATCTTGAAAAAGACGCAGGGTCAAACCGTGTTGCTCTTTTTAGAAGGAAATGCTCTTTTAGAAGTGCTGAAGCACTCAGGGAGATGACCTCGGCTCACAGCAGTCTGAATGCAAGCCTGCGTGTGAGCACTCATGAACGGAACGCCCAGCCAACCAACACAGGAACAGGTATGTTGCAGCAGCCACTCGCTGACTCGCGCCATCACACCAGCACCCAGGTAAGAGAGCGATCCTCCTCGAGACTCGTTTAAACACTCTTCGCAGAAACAGCTTGATACAGCAAACCGTTCGGCTCCGAAGTTAAAAGCTGTATGCGTTGTTCACTTTCGTGTTTTATACCCGCGCTGCGGGGCGGTGCGTGAACCGCATGTTTTATGTTTATTGGCTCGTTTCTATACACTCGAAGTAGATTGGTCTCTGAAGACAGATCCCAATTCGTCGGTCAGTTCCGACATACGTCGAACGTGACCGACTGAAAGGGAACTTACACCAAACTTACTTTGATTTTATGAATGTACAAGTTGCCAATGCAAGCTTGCAGAAAGAACCCGCCCACACGCTCTTCTGATTGGCTGTGATCTTTTTTTATTGATTTTGGTGTGTCTCTGGTCGAGTCTGGTTTGGACAGACAAATTGCTTGCTGCTGGAAATCTTATTGTAATGCTGGAATTTCTCAAGCAACAGAACTAATGAGTAGCATAATCTTATTCAACTTTGTTTAGTGTAATGTTGATGCTTGAGCATGAAAAAGGTCTGCAAAGTTACAAAGCCCACTCCAAAGGAGTTATTTTCTATATCAGTGTTTCTCAACCGATGGGAAATCGCCACACCATTTTTAGTTGATCACGGAGTGCTTAGTCAAAGGAACAACAACAACAAAACACGTAATTCTACAATTTGTTCTGATTCAAAGCCGTTGACTCTTCTGTCAGATGCAGTTTAAGTAAAGAATGCGTGAGAAAACGTGTTGTTCTGATTCAGTATCTGCGGTCGGATGAGATATTGTCAGGCTATATGTCAGTCAGTGTCATTACTCTAATGCCTGGTTAAAACTTGCGGTTATGGTAAGGGGTGTGACATTTCCGAAACACACTCCAAGCGGTTGAAAAATCACAATACACTGGCCCAGTCGACCAATCAGAGCATATTGTGCTTTTTAGAATGAGGGGCTCCATAGAAACATGAACTAAACAGAGCATTACTGACAGACTGGCAAGATACGCGCTACAACAATGTAAAATATATTAAAAATAATTTGTTTTTTGAACATTCAAGCATGAAAATCTATTCTAGTAGACCAAAAACAAAATCACGGCTTTGTAAAATGTCATAATATGACCTAATAACAACCCTGCCTCATGACATTTCTGTAGGACTTTGTTGCATACTGTATATGTTTTGAATAACTACTTTGCACATTTATAATTTGTATTATTTTACCTAAACTTATTTAGATTTCTTTACAGTATGTGCATATATAGACACATAGCCTACTTTTTCTTTTGTTAACCTTTTTTTTCTTTTCTTTGTTTTTCTTTAACTTTATTTTCTGCTTCAGGTGAATTTGCTTTGAAGAGTTATGCAGTCTTGCAGAGACAGTATTTCACTGCTTGTGCACTATTTGTGTTTGTGACATAAATGCAGTCGTCTTTAACTACACAAGCTGGCCTTCAAAGTTTGATACGCTCCTCAAAACCCCCTAAAATCAGTCTACAGGGCTATGATACTCTGGCAATTTTTTTTTTAGAAAGCCTTTGGCTAACATAACCATCTTCTACCAATTTCTAATTTCTTAAGGTGCATTCTTAGGCATGACATGATGGGGCTTATTGCTTTTATATAGCGGTTATTCTACATACCTGGCCAGGTTTCATAAAATAAACACAGACACAAAAATATAATGCTATTGGGAAAAATATATATATTTCCGCTAAGCAATGTAGTTCTTTAGAAGCTGAATGATTTCCAAGCAACACACAGACACAGTGGCACAGTAATACTGATGTCATGTAATCATAGAGTAATTGACAACAGCTTCGAACCAACCAATCATAATCATGGACCGAAAATCAATTTTAAAAATTGATTTTTAGAAGACCAGGGTTGTTTTTGAGATTTAGAGATCAGATGCTGTGGCATACATACATAAATGCTGTTGCAGATTTAGGCAGGTGGAGCTGGGGGTGGTGGAGTTTTCAGAGGCACACTACAGGACTAGCGTACAGCAAACATTGTACCAGACTTTTTTAATGTTGCAGAAGTAATCTCATTGGATTAGGGCTGCCACTAACGACTATTTTTATATCGATTAAGCTACTACTATTGAATTTATCACAATAATTTTCAACAATTTTACTTAAAAACATTTAATTTAACTTGCACCGTTGGCCTTCAGTAGTGTACTATAAAAAAGTATAAATGTAAACAAGCCCTTGACACAATGTAAAACTAAAAGAGTACAAATTTAAAAAGGTACAAATTTGTAAACCAACATAACAATAAAAAGAGAATATCAGCAAATACTTTTTATATAGAATAGTGTTGTCACGATACCAAAATTATGACTTTGATACGATACCAGACTAAAATACCTCAATACCGATAAGTAACTGAATCGATACCATGGCAAAAAATTGTAAAAGTAATTGAATAATATGACCGAACTTACTATTCTTTGTTTTATCATTGTTTTAGGGTTAAAAAACCCTAAAAACTCACTTGTCCAGCATGTTCCTGCTAGGTTCCTGCCAGGTTCCTTCTCTGCTTCACACAGAATATTAGGTCCGGCCCTTTAAGAGCTGCATGGACCAAATTCATTGTAACACCCGATTTCTCATTCAACTCATAGACAGTAAAAGAAATGGACACAGCGACCCCATAGGTTTCAACAGAGAGAATTAAAGTCTGTTTGAAGCACTCACTTCCTGATGGCTGAGCATACTGCGCAGCCTCAGACTGAGCTTTACGACGTGGATGTGACGTGAGCAACCTGTCTGACAGTTGTATGTCTTCTAGTAGTTGTGCAAAATGAAATCTGAATCACCGAATCTTGTAGAGACAGAGAGTGTGAGCAGGAGCAACTTTTGATGAATGAAGCAGGATTTGCGACATCTCTATCTGCGTTTATGTCTCCATGTCCCGCCGATTGTCTCATAGACAGTAAAAGATTGCCTACGAGCTTCTCCTCGGGTCTATACGGCACAGCGCGATGGAGTCGCAAGGTTATGACGCAATCGTTAGCCTATTTTTTTACAAAAACGGCTTCTACGGGGCGATTGTGCTCACACACAAGCTCACACACAAGTCCTCACTCCTGCTGTCACACATCGACGCAAATTAAGAAATACTGCTCTTATTAGAGTGCTGTCATTTTTAAAGTACCGGTACTAATACAATTTCATATCGTACCCAACTTACCGAGTTGACTAAAAATATTGACTATGACTAATTAACAGCGTTGACGCGGTCGATTATATCGACCAATCTCGACAGGCCTACAGTGGATGCAGGATGACCAGAAGCCAATCAGCTTGTTCCATGTAGTAATGATGTGATTGTTTGGCAATTACATGTAAAGGACAAATCAGCCTCTGCCCTCTAGAGTTTCATGACTGAACTAGATATTTATAATGAATGACACAATAATTTATGTTTATCTTATACTTTTGTTTTTCATTCTTGTTCTGTGAATGATTTTTGTGGAGTGAGGGGAACTCAAATATTTAAATGTTTATAGTGTTTAGAATTTGTACAAACATTTTCACATTATTAATAAAATATATGACATATAATCTTAAATTGTGACTTATCTGTGTTTCGTTCTCTCAACTATGCATTTTTTTCCAGGTATGACAGGTGTTTGAAATGAAATATGAAAATAGTCCTTTACAGTCCTCAAACATTTAGCATTTTCAGGCTTTGGAAAAGTAAAAGTTATTTTATTATGTGTGACTTTGTCTGTTGTTGTACTGTGATAATGTGTGAGCTGCTGAGTCATGGAGTTTGCAAAGGGCATCAGCTGCAGACATGGGTCCAGCCACATGGGTATTATGCTTTTGCGGAGAATACGTTACTCTTGTAATGAGTTGATATACTGTGACACCACAATCTGCCACCCTTTAAATTTTCACCATGTTGGTCAGAGACCAACTTTGGTCAGAGACCAACTGCAGATTTAGGGGCAGTTGTCCTTTGCCCTAGTCCTTCGAGCCTTGGAGAGTAAAGATAAATGTTAGCAAACTATAGTGATATATTTGTTGATATTTCCCGTTCTCATACCTGCTCTGCCATCACTCAGCTCATTATTCTCCGTCTGACCACATCTGTTCACAGACCAGCTCTAACAAATTTAATGAAGCACTGTGTGCTTGAACAAACGCGCATTGACATCCAATGGTGAAACCAATTATGAATCGTAGGGCCGGTCTACAAGGATCAGAGGAGGCTAGTAATGAGGGATGTGTGGCCAAGCTAAGCCTCTCTCATTTCGGGTCCCTGTCCATCTGTTATCTCCCCTGGGTCAATTATGGCTCCCTGTCACATGCTAATGCGGTCCCACCCCCGACTGAGCCTTTTGATTGGCTGTTTGCCGGCCATTTGTCATCCTATTACCAGCTTGTGGTCGACCTGTACTTCTGTTGCTCTCTACCTCTTCTGGCCTTGAGCGGTTCAGAGCACGGGGAGAATGGAATCTATTGAAGCTCACATCCACTCCGCTTTTTCATTACCGATGACACGCTAGTCTGTCTGGGTGAATTGGCCCAAATTCTACTCCTTTCTCTCCAGTCAGTTAGACTATTATTCCTTTGTATGTGTTTTTGTTGTTGTTTTTTGTGTGTATGTGTGTGTGCTGGATTAAGGACTGGATCATTGGATCCTACTAGTCAATATGTGCAAAAATACACAGTACATGGTATCCACGAACTGCCATTGTGAATGTTTACTGGAAAAAGTGGTGGCTCACACTAGCATCACAGATGGCACAGAAAACATTTTTCTATTTCAAATAAATTCTGTTCTTTTAAACTTTATATCCATCAAGAATCCTGAAAAAAAATTACAGTTTCCATTAAAATATTAAGCAGCTGTTTTCAACATCGATAATAGTAGGAAAGAGAAGTAAATCAGTATATTAGAATGATTTCTGTAGGATGTGAGACAAAAAATGTATCGGTAGAAGGCAGCCATTGCATGAAAATAATGGTTTATCTGTATTTCAATATTTGTTTTAATTTTTTTGATTTGATAAAATCTTGATTTATATCATTTAAACCGTTCAGATGTGATTTTATTCACAATTAATCAAATGGCATTTAGCTTTGTGGTTAAAGAACAATAAGGAGAAGAGCATATACAAATGTTTCTTGATTTTCCTGGTCTGTATGTATCTAATAAGTAGTTCCTTTTACATCTGTTATTAATCAATTTTATGGAGAAATAACACATTTCATGGCTAATTATTACTCATCTCATTCAGAGATGTTTCAAGTTTTTGCTTGCTCGAATTGTGCGCAAACATTGAAAATTGAAATCACAAGTTGTGTATATGTTGTTACCCACGTAAAATTCCATTTAGAACCTATAGATATGTGGATTTATGTAGACAATTTATTTGAAATATAGGGCCAGAACAGGGCAAATTAGGGTGAAAGCGCAATTCCACAAAAGCACAGATGGGTGTGGAAAGTTCTGTGTGTGATCTACTGATGACGTGCACATTAATGAACACAGACACACAGCCAGATCCTTTCCATAATGACCAACGTCTGGTTTAAGACACGCCAGTACATTGACGAGCTGAAACCTTAGTAAATCACCTGCCATGATTAATTTGAATACTCTCCTCCCATACATTTTGAAAGGGAAACTCCAACAAATGTATATGCAATAAAGTCAGCTGCAAAAATATCCCTGTCCACACCTTTTCTGTGCTAATTTTTCACTGCGTGTCTTTAGTAAATCCTGACTTTAGTTTTTTAACTGTAAAAGAAGGTTTGTGCTGACGCAAGATGTTAGTAAATCTGGCCCATAAAGTATTAGAAAGTCCTTTTACTATCTGATGTGAAAACTGAATCTCCGGACTTGAAAATCTCTGGGAGCACTTGAGATATGAGTAGATTATCAAGAACTCAGGTGTAAGGTAAAATCTGCTACAGGCTCTACTTAACTATGTTAGCTCTTGAACTGACAAAAAAAGAAATCTTATAATACTTTTAATCCGGTTAAATGCTCAATACAAATGTGGATTGTTCTCCAGTGGGTCAAGTACAAGCCATAGAGGAGAGACACAGAGAGACTAAAGCACTTCAACAGTTGCAGGACTCAATCAGCTCTTTATAAATCTCTCATTTAGTGTAATGCTGGGATTGATCACAGAGAATGAAAGGTCCTGTGGAGAACGATCCATATACAAGTACTGCGTTTTTGTGTTAATCTGCTGCCATTAATTAATTCTATGGCAATGGAAAGTGTCATGTAATAACTACATGGATGTTTCACTTTATTTTACAGTGCTGTTTCCCATGTACATACAGTGCTGGGCCGGGTTTCCCGATAACGATGAATCTTAGCTCTTAAGAGCGTTCTGTATGTGCAAGGTTACGAACGCTCGCCACAATTCCAACATTTTTTTTGAGTTCATCCCTATTTTTCCAAGTCTTTGAAGCATATTTTCCACATGACTTATTAGGGGTTCAAGCATGAAATGCTTAAACCCTATTGTAATTGTAAGGATTCGTAAAACGCATCGTGCAGGACAAACCGTACGGCCTAGAGACTTGAAACCGGGCCAGATGGTAGGCCTCAATTTGGGGACAACCTATCAGAGTATGACCCCGAATGGCCCATAGGTGGCGCTACAGCAACCAAAAGTTCAAAATTGCTCATAACTCTTAGACCGCTTGTCCCAGGATCAAGTGTCTTATATCGTTGAAATCCGTGGCTCAAGGCGGACAAAATGGCTATCTCCGAAAATTTTCTGCTATGTCGAATTTTGTCCAAAACCTACTTTTGCGAACTAGTCGTCCCTGTTTTTTTGCCTGATCGGAACCAAACCAGTCTAGGACAATTCTCTGGACTCTCTAGATCAATAATTATCGAAAGAAAGTTGAACTTTTGCATTGGGGTGGCTGTAACAGGGTAATTTAGAAAAGGGGCGTGGCAAAATACACTCAAAAGCCTATAAATTCTAAGGGAAAACTCAAAACTTCACGAAAATTGGTGGGCATGTGTGACATTAGATCCTTAACAATCATGCTAAGCTTTAGAGAGATCAGACCATAGGTGGCGCTATAACTGTTAAAAACCATATGTTTCCTATGGTAAATTGCCTATATTGCCTGTAATTTGCGTTCCCTTTCAGTCGGTCACTACGACGTACGTCGGTAATAACCGACGAATTGGGATCACTTCAGAGAGCCCCTATCAGCTTCGAGAACTTAAGAACAGGCCAATGAACAATTGGCGTGCGAGATTTGCATCTCGCGCTCCGCCCCGCGCCGCGGGTATAAACAGGAAGCGAGAGCACCGCACTGACGTCATTCACTTCGGAGCCGAACCGGCGTTGAAGTTGCAGAGACTGCTTTCCTGTCTTTTCAGCGAAAGAGATTCAGAAAGAACAGAGAAGAGGATCGCGTGCTGGTGTGACGGCGCTTTCCAGCGGGACCGCGAACTCAGCTGCTAGAAGGAACAAACTGCTGTTATCACAGCAATCTGTTGGTATCGGTGGGCGTTCCTTCTTTGAGTGCAAACACAGGCTGCACTATCCCCTGTGTGTTGCCGCGCTTTCCCTGGGTGCTTCAGCACTCTCTTAAAAGAGCGTTTCCTCACAAAAAGAGCAACACGGGTGTGACACTGCGTGCGTTTCTGGATGCGGTCGTTCCCTCTCGCCCGCTGACGGTCACACTCACTGCATCACGTGCCTGGGCTTACAGCACGCTGAGGCAGCGTTTGTGAATAGCTTGTGTTCTCACTGCGGGAACATGACTATTGCGGTGCTTAGGTCGAGACTCACCTACCTCCGGGAAGGCGGAGTCCCCCTCCCCATACCTCGATCTAGAGCTATCCCTAACCCGGATAGACCTACTTCGACGGATGGCCGGGGTGATCTGAGGATAACGTTCAGGACAAACCCGCCTAGTGCTCCTACGCAGGTCCCTGAACCCTCTCAAGCACCGCTGCCGGTGGCGCCACCAGAAGAGATCGCTGGTCCCGCCCACGGGCGCCCAGTCATCTCTTTCGGAGCGCCCGCGGACGAGCAGATGTCGATCGCAGCATCGGAGGGGGAGTTCCAGTCCTCAGAGGTTGAGGATTCAGCTGTACTGCCTCCCTCTGGGAGAGTGGCTACGGCTGAGTCGGACCCTGAGTTGACAGCTATGCTTTCCCGGGCCGCCGAAAAGGTCGGGCTTGTGTGGAACCCTCCACCACGTCCCGAACCTTCTAGGTTGGATGATTGGTTCCTGGGGGGGGGTCGCACTGGTTCTCAGCGTCCCGCCCCAGTGCCATTCTTCCCGGAGGTGCATGAGGAGCTTTCCAGGTCGTGGACGACACCCTTCAGTGCCAGAAAAAGACCTGGAGGCTCCTCCCTCCTCACTACCCTTGACGGTGGACAGGCCAAGGGTTACGAGAGGATCCCGCCAGTCGAACGCGCCGTCGCGATGCAGCTGCGTTCCGGCGACCGCCTCCGAGTGGCGTGGTGATCCTCGTCTCCCGTCCAAAGCCTGTAGGTTTTCGTCCAGTTTGACTGCGAAGGCCTACAGGTCCTGCGGACAGGCCGCGTCTGCCTTGCATGCCATGGCGTTGCTTCAGGTGCACCAAGCCCAGGCACTCTTGGACATGCACGAGGGTAGGTCTGACCCAGAGCTCCTCCGGGAGCTCTGGGCGACGACGGACCTCGCCCTCCAGGCGACGAAAGTTACCGCCCGTTCCGTGGGTCAGGCGATGTCCACCTTAGTGGTCCAGGAACGGCATCTCTGGCTCAACCTGGCCGACATGAGGGAGACTGACAAGAACCGGTTCCTGGACTCCCCCATATCGTCGGCCGGGTTGTTCGGCGACGCGGTCGAGAATTTCGCCCAGCAATTCTCGGCCGCCCAGAAGCAGAAGGAGGCCATCAAACACATCCTGCACGGCGGCCCGCTGCTGCCTCCACCCAGCCGCCGGCTGCAGCACCTTCGTCTGCCCGTCGCCGAGGACGTCCTCCTGCGGCCGCCCCCGCTCCCGCCCCAGCCCAGCAGCAGCCTTCCACCGGCCGTGGGCGTGGAGCCGGTCGCGGGAAGAACGTCCAGCCCGCTCAGGCCGCTGACAAGCCAGGTGGCAAGCGCCGTCGGAAGAGACCCTGAGACGGGCCGCCCAGAGATGGAGGGAACTGCTCTTCAGGAGATGGCTGCAGCACCACTCCTTCCCCCGGTGGAGGGCCGGGGGAACCCCATTTTTCTTTCTGTTCCGCCACTGGCCCCAGTGCCAGTGGCACCCAAATTCTCAATAAAAGAGCAGTTTCTAACATCTCTGGGTGCCAAGAGAGCGCGTCTGGCGGTATGCGACGCTACCATGCCTCGTACCCCTCAGACACCTCTCTCCTCGCCAACAGGGGGCGTCGGTTGTGCGGACGCACACAAAGTGCCTCCCCACGCTCGCCCATCCCCTCAGCGGATGCAGGTCGTGTGTCAGACCCAGACCCCTGCACGGACCACTCCCATGTCGTCCTGGGGCCCCTGCGTTCCGCTGCGCTGCCCTGCTCCGGGTACGTCTGTGGTGCCGATGATCCCGCTTGCTCGGTCTCTGGGGGCCTGGCTAGCGCTCCCCAGCCCGTCTCGCTGGATCATCCGCACCATCAGACTCGGCTATGCGATTCAGTTCGCCCGGCGTCCCCCGAAGTTCAGGGGTGTCCACTTCACTTCTATACCGAAGGAGGGAGCCCCCGTGCTTCAGGCGGAGATCGCTGTCCTATTGGCGAAGGACGCGATAGAGCCGGTCCCTCCAGCCGATATGAAGTCCGGGTTTTACAGCCCGTACTTCATTGTACCCAATAAAGGTGGCGGGTTACGACCGATGCTGGATCTGCGTTACTTGAACCGCTCCCTTCACAGGATGCCGTTCCGAATGTTAACCCAGAAACGCATCTTCAGGTGCATCCGTCCCCAGGATTGGTTTGCAGCGATCGACCTGAAGGACGCGTACTTTCATGTCTCGATTCTCCCTCGACACAGACCGTTTCTACGCTTTGCTTTCGACGGACGAGCATACCAGTACAAAGTCCTGCCCTTCGGGTTGTCCCTGTCGCCCCGTGTCTTCACGAAAGTCGCGGAGGCAGCCATTGCTCCCATGAGAGAGCGTGGTGTTCGCATCCTCAACTATCTCGACGACTGGCTGATTCTTGCCCAGTCGCGGGAGCAGTTGTGCGAACACAGGGACATGGTGCTCCGGCACCTCAGCCAGTTGGGTCTTCGGGTCAACTGAGAGAAGAGCAAACTCTGTCCCGTACAGAGGATCTCTTTTCTCGGGATGGAGATCAACTCGGTCGCCATGACTGCGCGCCTCACAGAGGAGCGCGTCCAGTCGGTGCTGAGCTGCTTGAGTACGCTCAAACGCAGTACAGCGGTTCCACTGAAACATTTTCAGAGGCTCCTGGGGCATATGGCAGCGGCAGCCGCAGTAGGCTGCTAGGGCTGCTCCATATGAGACCGCTTCAGCACTGGCTACACGACCGGGTCCCGAGATGGGCGTGGCACAGCGGGTCCCTCCGTGTCCAAGTGACGCCGAGATGCCGCCAAACCCTCACCCCGTGGTCGGACCCTTCATTTCTACGGGCAGGAGTGCCTCTAGAACAAGTGTCCAGGCATCATGTTGTCTCCACGGATGCCTCACCCACGGGTTGGGGTGCCACGTACAACGGGCTTGCAGTATCGGGTCTGTGGACGGGGCCCCAACTGCAATGGCATATCAATTGCCTAGAGTTGCTGGCAGTTCGTCTTGCTCTCAGCCGCCTCAAAGGGTCGCTCAAGGACAAGCACGTTCTGGTCCGGACGGACAGCACGACGGCCGTTGCGTACATCAACAAACAAGGTGGTCTACGCTCCCGCCGTTTGTCCCAACTCGCCCGCCATCTCCTCCTGTGGAGTCAGAAGCATCTGAGGTCCTTCGTGCTATTCACATTCCGGGCCTGCTCAACCGTGCGGCCGACGAGCTGTCGCGGTTGCCAGTGCTTCCCGGAGAGTGGCGACTCCACCCCCAGGTGGTCCAGCTGATTTGGAGTCGCTTTGGGGCCGCACAGATCGATCTGTTTGCCGCCCACGACACGACCCACTGCCAGTTGTTTTATTCCCTGTCCGAGGGGACCCTCGGCACGGATGCACTGGCACACAGCTGGCCCCGGGCTCTGCGCAAATATGCGTTTCCCCCAGTGAGCCTTCTTGCACAGACTCTGTGCAAGGTCAGGGAGGACGAGGAGCAACTCCTCTTGGTAGCTCCGTACTGGCCCAACAGGACGTGGTTCCCGGAACTAGTGCTCCTCGCGACAGCACCTCCTTGGCCCATTCCTCTGAGGCAGGACCTTCTGTCTCAGAGACGGGGCACCCTATGGCACCCGCGTCCAGACCTCTGGAAACTCCATGTCTGGTCCCTGGACGGGACGCGGAGGTTCTAGGTGACCTACCGCAAGCGGTAGTCGACACCATCGCTTCCGCCAGAGCCCCCTCTACGAGACGGCTATATGCGTTGAAGTGGAACCTGTTCGTCGACTGGTGCTCTTCTCGCCGAGAAGACCCCCGGAAATGTTCGATCGGATCTGTGCTATCTTTTCTTCAAGACGGGTTGGAGAGAAGGCTGTCTCCCTCCACCCTCAAGGTATATGTGGCCGCCATCGCCGCAAGCCATGACCTCATTAATGGTGAGTCCTTAGGCAAGCATGATCTGATCGTCAGGTTCCTAAGGGGAGCGAGGAGACTAAATCCTCCTCGCCCTTCTTCTATACCCTCTTGGGACTTGACTCTGGTGCTGACCGCACTTCAGAGGGCGCCCTTTGAGCCTTTGCAGTCAGTAGAGCTTAAGATCTTGTCTCTAAAGACAATACTCCTGATTGCATTGGCCTCAGTTAAGAGGGTAGGGGACCTGCAGGCATTTTCGGTCGATGAATCGTGCCTGGAATTCGGGCCGGGTGATTCTCAGGTGATCCTGAGACCCCGGCCTGGATATGTGCCCAAGGTTCCCACTACTCCCTTCCAGGACCAAGTGGTGAGCCTGCAAGCGCTGCCTTCGGAGGAGGCAGACCCAGCCCTAGCTTTGCTCTGTCCCGTCCGTGCTCTCCGGACTTATGTGGACAGAACGCAAAGCTTCAGGACCTCAGAGCAGCTCTTCGTCTGTTACGGAGGACAGCAGAAGGGAAAGGCTGTCTCCAAGCAGAGGATGGCCCACTGGATAGTGGATGCCATCGTCTTGGTGTATGAATCCCAAGACGTGCCCTGCCCGCTCGGGGTTAGAGCGCACTCCACCAGGGGTGTAGCTTCTTCCTGGGCGCTGGCTCGTGGCGCCTCGCTGACAGACATTTGTAGAGCTGCGGGCTGGGCGACACCCAACACGTTCGCTAGATTTTATAGCCTGCGTGTAGAGCCGGTGGCTTCTCGTGTGCTCGCTTCCCATAGTCAGCTTCACTGAAGTGCCCGTTCTAGTGTCGGCTTGCTGCGCCATTCCCTTCCCCTGGAACGGATACGTGCGCTTTTTTTCTCCAGTCGAGTTCCCCAGGATTGGCGAACCCTGTTGAGTCCTCCGCACCCCTCGGCAGTCGGATGTTGCGGAGCATCCGACGCCAGGTCTGGCACTCGTATGCATTGGTGGAACTTGTGTCAGGCTGGGTTCCGTATGTCGTGACCCCTACGGCGGTCCCATACGTGTATCTTCCACGGTACAGCTCCCTACGGCGAGCTCGTGTCTTTCCCTTGGCAGAGTTCTCTGCCGTCTCAGTACGGTGTCGTCCCCCGCCTAATTGCCGGGGCCTCCCCTGAGACTCCGTATGTTGTGCTGCCCACGGCCAGCCCATACGTGTTCTCCACATGGTAACTCCCTCCGGGCATGATGTGGCTCCCGCAGCGTCCTTCGGGCACGCTTTCCCAGCGTTATCCAATCAAGTCTACTGAATGGGTCTTGCGGAACAGCAGTATGACTCTTCTAGCGTGAATCTTCCCGCCCGCTTCAGAACGGGGTCTGAGGGGCTCTCGCTGGGCGCTGGAAGTGGTAGTAACTGTGGCGTTTTCCATAGGGATCCCAATTCGTCGGTTATTACCGGCGTACGTCGTAGTGACCGACTGAAAGGGAACGTCTCGGTTACGTATGGTAACCCTCGTTCCCTGAAGGAGGGAACGGAGACGTACGTCCCGTCGCCACAGTTCCTTCCATCACTGCTTGGCCGGTCTCTGTTCGGCTCCTCAGTGAAAAACGTCAGTGCGGTGCTCTCGCTTCCTGTTTATACCCGCGGCGCGGGGCGGAGCGCAAGATGCAAATCTCCTTCAGGGAACGAGGGTTCCCTTTCGTTCAGTCACTACGACGTACGTTAGTGACTAACGAATGGGGGTTTCGCTTAGAAGCCTATCATCTTCGAGAATTCAACAGCGCCCAATGGCAGTGCCAATGCCATGGGCATGCGGAATTTGCATGCGTAACTCCGCCCCACCCTGTGGGTATATAAGGAAGTACGCTGGCAACATCGCATTATGTTTCTGCTTTGGAGCCAAGAGCATCTCTTCACTCCTACAAGCCTGAATTCTGAAGTCCTCTCTTCAGTCTTCGAGACGAGCGGTTCTCCAGAGTGTTGGTGTGACGGCGCATTCCAGCGATCTCGCATTGCCTGCCTGCTGATCTGTGCAGTGATCTGCAACAGCTGTGTGTGTTTTCCCTGGGCGCTTCGGCACTCTGCAGAGCTTTCCTCTCACAAAAAGAGCTTGCGCGTGGCACGTCTTTTTCAAGACGGTTCGCCCGTGCACTTCCGGGTGCGATCGATCTCCGTTGCTGTCTATGGGCACATTCACTGCTCGACGTGTTTGGGCTTCAGCACGTTCGGGCAGTGATTGTGGATGTGTCATGTTCCCACAGCGGGAACGTGACCATCGCGATGTCCCGGTCGAGACTCAGTGATCTCCGCGAGGAGAGAGAGTCCCCTCTGCCACACCCCAATCTACCGTCTCTGAGAGAGGTGGTACTTTGGCTGGTGGCCAGGGTGACCTGAGGGCGGTGCGTGGATTAAGAACCCCGACGATCATTCCTCGGGCCACGCCCCCCTCTCGCACATCGCGTCCCGCGAGTGCTGGACTGAAACAGCGGCCCGTCTCTGACGCCTCGTTCGTTTCGTTCACACTCCAGATAGCGGCGAGATGTCGATCGCCGCATCCCAAGGTGGGCTAGATCCTTTGGGGATGACGATTAGGTGGTGCTCCGCCTCCGGGTGTGTCAGCACTGCCTGATCTGACCTAGAGTTGATAGCCATGTTATCTCGGGCAGCCGCGAGCCTCGCGCTGGTGTGGAACTCCGCCCAGTCGCGAGTGCTCGTGGTTGCGCGATTGGTTTTTGTGGCAATGCCTTTCGCTCCCGAGGTGCATGAGGAGATCACGCGGTCCTGGAAGTCCCCGTGCTTCCCGCGACCGTTTGGTGGCCTCCTCCGCCTTCTCTGCCCTTGATGGGGCCGCGGCCTAGGGTACACTGGGGCCCCCTCCCACTGTTAAACAACTCTGTTGCGCACTCCGGTGTCCACAGAGGGCTTTGACGTGGTGTGGCTGTCCTAAGCACCCTCCCTAAGCCTGTGGGCTCGTCTACTTCGGTGGCGTGGTCCTGCAGTGCTATGGGGTAGGCCGCCGCCCCTTTGCACATGCACAAGGGTGGAGCTGACCCAGGGCTCTTTGTTGAGCTGCGTGCCGCCACTGATCCCGCCCTCTGGGTGGTGAAGGTGGCCACACGCTCCCTCGGTCGGGCGATGTCCACAGCTGTGGTCCGGGAGAATTTCCTGGCCTTACCTGGTGATATGGGGGGGTTGACTGAGCCCGCCTCCTCAACTCGCCCATATCCCAGGCTGGCCTCTTCGGCGGCGCGGCCGAGAACTGCGCCCAACAGTTCTTGGCCGCCCCAGAGCAGACTGAGGCTGTAACACGTACTGCCCCGGCGGCTGGCTGCTGCACCAGCCGCCGGCCCAGTCGCCTCAGTCCGCTCGCCGCCGAGGGCGCCCTCCCTCCTCCCGTCCGGCCCCAGCAGCAGCCTTCTCCGGGCCGTGCCGTGGAGGTGGTTGCAGGATGTCGCCCAGTCCGCTCCTCAGCCTGGCTGAAACGCCAGGCTGGAGGTGGACAACTCAGAGATGGGTTCCAGTTCTTTCCAGGGGATGGTTGCAGGGCCTCTCCTTCCCCCGGTGGAGGGCCGGGGGAAAATCCTTCCGCTGCTGGCCCCCGGGCTAGCAGCGCTTGGAAAGAACTCATGTTCCTGTCTCTGAGGACCCAGAGACCGGTGATGGCAGTGTGTGCCGCCTCCGGGCCGCGCCACTCTCGTCCCTCTCTCTCGCCAGCCTCCTCTCAGAGCAGACCCCAGTGGAACGTGCGTCCTTTCCTGGTCTCCTCTGTCAGGACGCAGCAGTTAACCGTGCCCCCGCACCGGGACGCCCAACAGCCTCCCATGTCCGGGCCGGTAACGCTGCCTCGCTGCCCCACCCTGGGTACGTCTGTGGTCCGAATGACCCCGCTGGTGCAGTGCCTGGGAGTCTGGCTTCAGCTTCCGGGACTGTTCCGCTGGGTCACGAAGATCATCAGGCGCGGCTACGCGATTCAGTTCGCGCAGGTTCCTCCCCGCTCTGGGGAGGCCGCCCGCTATGATGGGGCCTATCCCCTGTCATGCGTGCGGAGGTTGTCACCCTACTGGCGAAGGGTGCGATCGAGCCTGTCCCTCCAGCCGAAGTGAAGTCCGGCTTCTCAGCCCTGGCTTCATTGTACCCTAGGAAACCGGTGGGTTATGGCCAATCCTGGATCTGCCCGTCTTGAACCGATCCTTCTCAGGCTTCCGTTCAGGATGTCGGTAGCGAACGCCTCTTTGGACACGTTCGTCCGGTAGATTGGTTGCAGCGATCGACCTGAAGGACGCTTACTTCATGTCTCCTTCCTCGACGCGGACCGTTCCTACGGTTTGCTTCGAGGGGCGGACATTCAGTACGCAGTCCCCCCATTCGGGCAGCTCTGTCCCCTCGTGACTCTACGTAGTCTTCGAGGCAGCCCTTGCGCCACTCGGCAGCACGGGGTTCGCATCCTGAACTACTTCGATGACTGGCTCATACTGGGTCACTCTCGAAGCAGGTCTGCGGACACAGAGTCCAAGTGCTCCAGCACTTAGCCCGTCTGGGCCTTCGGGTCGACTGGGAGAAGAGCGTCTCTGCCCCGTGCAGAGGATCTCCTTTCTCAGTGTGGTTTCCAACTCGGTCGCAGGTGCGTGCTGCTTACCAGCGAGCGCGCACACAGTCTCTGCTGACTGGCCTTTGTCAAATCGAGGGCGAGAATGCGGTCCCACTGAAGCTATTTCAGAGGCTCCTGGGGCATATGGCATCTGCAGCCGCGGTGACGCCGCTCGGATTGCTACATATGAGACCGCTTCAGCACTGGCTACGCGATCGAGTCCCGAGATGGGCATGGCGGTCTGGCACGCTCCGGGTACAAGTAACTCGGGCCTGCATACAGACTCTCACCACGTGGTCGAACCTCAAGTTTCTACGGACCGGTGTGTCCTTAGAACGAGTTTCCAGGCATCTTGTTGTATCAACAGATGCATCTTCCACGGGCTGGGGTGCCATGTGCAATGGACAAGCAGCCGCGGGCTCCTGGACAGGACCCCAGCGCCTTCTGCATGTCAATTGCCTCGAGTTACTGGCAGTACGGTTCGCCCTGCACCGCTTCCGAGCGTTGCTGAAGGGTCAACATGTGCTAGTCAGGACAGACAACACGGCCGTAGTAGCGTACATCAACCACCAGGGCGGTCTACGCTCCCGCCGTATGTCTCAACTCGCCCGCCATCTCGTTTTATGGAGTCAGAAGCATCTGAGGTCCCTTCATGCTGTCCACATCCCGGGAGTCCTGAACCGTGCAGCCGACGAGCTCACGGCTTCAGCCACTTCCTGGAGAATGGAGACTCCATCCCCAGACGGTCTAGCTGATATGGAAACGGTTCGGCGACGCACAGGTAGACCTGTTGCCTCCCAGGACTCTTCCCATTGCTCCCTGTATTATTCCCTGACCTATGGTCAGCACGGATGCACTGGCGCACAGCTGGCCGTCGGGGCTACGCAAGTATGCGTTTCCCCCAGTGAGCCTTCTCGCACAGGTACTGTGCAAGATCAGGGAGGACAAGGAGCAGGTCATGTTGGTCGCCCCGTTGGCACGGCCAGGCCTGGTTCTCAGGACTGCTACTCCTTGCGACAGCCCCTCCCTGGCCTATTCCTCTGAGTCAAGACCTTCTCACTCAGAGACGGGGCACCCTTTGGCACCCGCGTCCAGTGTTCTGGAAGCTCCACGTGTGGCTTCTGGACGGGACGCGGCAGGTCTGAGTAGCCTTCCACCTGCGGTGGTCGCTACCATCACTTCCGCTAGAGCAGAGTCTACTCGACACCTCTATGCGTTGAAGTGGAACCTCTTCGTCACATGGTGCTCTTCCCGCCAGGAAGACCCCTGGAAATGCCCGATTGGGTCCGTGCTATCGTTTCTCCAGGAGGGGGTGGAAAGAAGGCTGTCTCCTTCCACCCTTAAAGTGTATGTGGCCGCAATATCTGCCTACCACGATCTCCTGGGAGACAAAAAGGTAAGTCAGCACGACCTGATCATCAGGTTCCTGAGGGGGGCGAGGAGACTGAATCATCCTCGCTCTCCTCTCGTTCCCTCTTGGGACCTCTCAGTAGTCTTAAGTGCTCTGCAGAGGCCTCCCTTGAGCCTTTGCGGTCGGTTGAGATTAAGTTCTTGTCTATAAAGACGGCTCTGCTGACCGCATTGGCCTCTCTAAGAGGGTCGGGGACCTGCTAGCATTTTCGGTTGACGAAGCGTGCCTTGAGTTCGGGCCGGCTAACTCTCACGTGATCCTGAGACCCCGGCCCGGATATGTGCCCAAGGTTCCCACCACCCCGTTCCAAGAAGCCAGGTGGTGAACCTGCAAGCGCTGCCTTTGGAGGAGGCAGACCCAGCCTTGGCATTGCTCTGTCCAGTTCGCGCTCTCCGCGCCTATGTAGACAGTACGTGATGTTTCAGGACCTCAGACCAGCTCTTTGTCTGTTATGGTGGAGAGCGGAAGGGAAGTGCTCTCTCAAAGCAGAGGTTGTCTCACTGGATAGTGGACACCATTGTTTTGGCTTACCAGCAGCAAGGTCGACCATGTCCCCTTGGGGTCAGGGCACACTCCACCTGGAGTGTGGCCTCCTCTTGGGTTTAGCGCATGGCGCCTCGCTAACAGACATCTGCAGAGCTGCAGGCTGGGCGACACCAAACACATTCGCCAGATTTTACAATCTCCGAGTGGAGCCAGTGTCCGACTATGTACTCGCCCCTACGGGTGGCCGGTATGGGCCAGGCTCAGGTGTCTTCGCTTGCTCGCCATTCCACTCCACGGACTGGATACGTGCAATATTTTCCCTCAGGTGAGCTCCCCGAGAGCCCTGAGCTCCTCCAGCACTGCTTACGCCGACATCAGTTCAGTCTGCCCTTTCGAGCCCAGACCCTCATGTCCGGCCAGGTGCTCCGTGTGCATGGTTCCCCTCCGGCGACCCCCACACGAGTATTTCCACCGTAAGCCTCCTCAGTGAGCAGGTGTCTTTCCCTTGGCAAGTCCCTGCCACCCCTAGGGTTAAAATCCACCCTCTGGCTGGTACCCTAGAGATCTTCCATATGCAGCCCTTAGCGGGTCATATGTGTATTCTTAAGTCCTCCCTACGGGTAGGCATCTTGGCATTCCCTCACTGGGATATGCTTCCCAGTGTACCTTGGTAATCCTGTGATAAGTGGGAGTCCTTCGTCCGTACTAGTCTTACGACAGGGTACTCACACTTACGCAGGGCACTGGATGACAGCTGAGTGGCGTTGTTGTATTGGAACCCCCATTCGTTAGTCACTAACGTACGTCGTAGTGACTGAACGAAAGGGAACGTCTCGGTTACGTATGTAACCCTCGTTCCCTGAGGAGGGAACGGAGACGTACGTTTCCTTTGCCACGTCAGCTGTGTTGCTGGTATGCGGAGTTCAGTCTTGGCTCCTGCAGCAGTAACATAATGCGATGTTGCCAGCGTACTTCCTTATATACCCACAGGGTGGGGCGGAGTTACGCATGCAAATTCCGCATGCCCATGGCATTGGCACTGCCATTGGGCGCTGTTGAATTCTCGAAGATGATAGGCTTCTAAGCGAAACCCCCATTCGTTAGTCACTAACGTACGTCTCCGTTCCCTCCTCAGGGAACGAGGGTTACATACGTAACCGAGACGTTACCATACGTAACCGAGACGTTTTCCATCTATTATTTCAGTGTTTAAAATCTTGCTAAATAAAACTTAATGTCTTTTGATGCTTGTGTGCTTAAAGGCCTTAAAGGCTTGAACCCCGCTAAATGCTGCTTGCAGCTTTAATTGTATTTGTTTTTTTGTTCATTCATTTAATTTAGATTTTTTTGTTTGTTTTCTGCCCTTTTTTAATTATTTAATTTATAAATTAACTTAAACAAAAAAAAAGAGTAATACAACTTTATTAAATTATATTAAAGGTTTTGATTGCACTTGAATAAAGTTAAAGGTGTAATCTGACGGTTGTCCTGCAGGTGACCTCATAACTCTGTCTTCTTACGATGCACTTTGGGATTTACGATTAATCCAGAGCACTCGTAGATCTACAATGATTTTCAAGTGCTACTTAATTTACGATGCTTTTGGGAAACAAAAATATTAAAATCAGTCGTACGATCGTTTTTTACAAACTTCTTAGGCATACGATGCTTTTAGTAACTGATTACATGTAATCTGATTACATGATTACATATTAACACAATGGCAGTAAACAATTTATAATTGATTGATTCTCACTTCACGCACTTCATGTTGTTAACAAAGAATGGAATATATTTCGTTCTCTATGCTACAATATTATCCTATTCAATTCAAACTGATAAGTGAGTTAGATCAAAAGTAATCTAAAAGTAATCTAAAAGTAGCCAGATTATATTTCTTAAAATGTGTAATGTAATGAATTACGTTACTAAGTACAATTTTTGTCATGTAATTGGGAATCAGTAACAAACTACAATACTGTACTTATTACAGTAATTACAATAACTGGGTAATAACTATGTACTAACTCTGAACCAACACCTAAACCAAACCCTGTAGTTATTTTATATTAATCAGCATTTTCACATGTAAGTACATGTACTGTAAGTGCAGCCTGTTTTTTTTTTTTTTTTTTTTTTGTATTGGCCTTTATGTACATTAAGATTATGTCTGATTCAACCAATCAGTAATGTCAAAACTGCTTAAAGAAAAATACAACTTTCTGAATAATATGGGCTTCTTTGATGTATTTACGGCAGTGCATTGATGTTTGTTTGTCTCTCTTTCTGTCTTTCTCTACACTCCAGGGTGAAATTAAAAGACGGAGTAGCGTTTCTTGGCGCCCGACCCAGTAACCCCACACTCTGGATGGTTAGTCAAGATGTCAGAACAGAAGGTCACAGGATTGTGACCCTGCATTGTCGCCGTAAGGAGTCCAGCTATGGACAGAGGTCAGTTACTGTTAACTAGCCAAAATTCAGGGTGCTCTGGTAATTTACTTACTGTATGCAGTGGTCTATAAAGTATAGACCAGCAGAGTGCTTTGTATGTTATTATACTTTTTTTAAACATTTTTTTTTTTAATGTATTTATTATTTCATTGCAGACAGAGCACATACTGGTCTCCCATATTTAGGTCTCCCTAAAAATGCATAGGCCACTTATGTTAAAAATGTATGAGTTTGTTTCTTTCAACTTTTGGTTCTGAGGACTTTTGAAAAAACTTAAAAAAGAAATTCAAAAAGAGTCTTGAAACACTTTGTCTCATTGATAAACAAGTACACTAACTGTTGGAGAAAAAATATTAGACCAAAATTGAAGGCGGCCACAGTTTTTTTAAAATTTATACAAATCATTTTCACACAATAAATATTGAAGGGGTTTACGTTTATTTCACAGTTTGTTTGATTATCAAAGTTAATAATTCATATTTTTATGATGAATTTTCATATTTTAAGATTGAAAATCTAGCTCTGGAACAAGGGCAAAACAAATACTAATATACAAATAAATAATAGACTTAAAAGTGTCCAAGAAGAGAAACCCAGATGATCTTTGCATTACAGAGCAGAATAATGGTCTTTATTTTAATGGACTTCACACATCCTCCAAAATGACCTGGGGCTTCATTGAAAAGTGAAGATAATTCTGAAAAAAGCTCTTGCAGCATTTGTTTACAGATGCCTTTTGGTTTAATGTTTTGCATGTTTGATGTTTTGCATCTTTAAGTGTGATTTAAGTTTTAAAAAGTGGCCAAATACTTTTTGGGGTCACTGTACATGATTAATGTGTTTAAATAAAGATTTTCTTCACTCAACTCATCAAATAGTAATATTGGGATTAGGATAACTGGACATCAACAGAGACATTAAAGGAAGGAATTTAATACCACGTGATGGACTTAAGAGTGTGCTTTGGAACATACTTTACTTTAAAGTAGTTAAAAGCTGAACAGAATTATATCCAGTGGATAATTTAAGCCGAAGTGCTTTCAAATAGGTTTCTCCATTAGGAAAAGGTCAAAGTATTGTAACATTTAAACTAAAATGAAATATGTAGCCTTTTAAAATAAAATAAAATGCTAGATTTTCAGTTTTTATTCTACGCCTGCCTGTGTATATTAATCTTGGCCGATAGGAAGAAGTTAACAATGCATCTCCGTTTTCTTTCCCATCAGTATATTGAAACTGTGATCCAAGGGGGTCTTCTTCTAAAAGTTGATTCATCCATTTACAGATCTTATTTGCATTCTTAAATTAATCTGGAAAATAGGAAACCATGGTGATGGATGCAGAGGAAAAAAACAACCCACACTGGTCGTAATTAAGTGTGGATTTGCAGTCGTTGTGTGTCATCAGGCTCTTAATCGCATTTCTCCACAGATCTGGAAATAGTGTTAATGAACTGGGCTCTGTACTGACAGGTGTAATTTTCTGCATTAAACGCAGTTTGGTGGAAGTCTGTAAACTTGAACGATTAAGCCCAGCATTATCATGAAGCTCAACATGGCATTGCAGAAATAAAATGCCCTAGTAAACAGGCCTCTTGCATTGCAGTATGCACTTTGTCTGTACCAAAAAATAAAGAGTTTTTTTTTGTTGTGTTTTTCCCCTGGCTAATTTCACCAAAACTGAACCGTTTTAAACATACAAAATTTTTATTTTTCAAATTGAAGTAAAGGCTGAGGGACGCAAGCACACAAACACACACACACACACACACACACACACACACACACACACACACACACACACACACACACACACACACACACACACACACACACACACACACACACGTGTATATATACACTATATTGCCAAAAGTATTGGGACACCCCTCCAAATCATTGAATTCAGGTGTTCCAATGACTTTCATGGCCATGTGTATAAAATCAAGCACCTAGGCATGCTAGATGCTTCTACAATCATTTGTTTTGAAAGAATGGGTTGCTCTCAGGAGCTCAGTGAATTCAAGTGTGGTACCGTGTTACCACCTGTGCAATAAGTCCTTTCATGAAATTTACTCACTACTAAATATTCCATGATCAGTTGTTAGTGGTATTATAACAAAGTGGAAATAATTGGGAACAACAGCAACTCAGCCACGAAATGGTAGGCCACGTAAAATCACAGAGCAGGGTTGGCGCGTACTGAGGCGCACAGTGAGCAGAAGTTGCCAACTTTCTGCAGAGTCAATAGCTACAGACCTCGAAAATTAATGTGGCCTTCAGATTAGCTCAAGAACAGTGCTTACGCCGCATTCACACGGGGCGTCGGCGTCAACGCTTCTCGTTTACTTTGAATGGGTGACGTCATGCGTTGCCGAACTGAATTGTGGGTTCCGTCGCGGCGCTTCACTCGCGTTGCAAGCGGCAAAAGTTGAAGATTTCTCAACTTTTCAAGCGCCAACGCAGGCGTCATCCAATCAGATCACCCTATGCAAATATCCTAGAGCAGACGCTAGCCAATCGCGTTCGTTTAAAACACCGGTGAATGAAGAGTGAATGAAGAGTGAAGAACGATCTAAAATGGAGGAAAAGCTAATAATTGCGGTGGGTAATCACCCGGTCCTTCACTACCAATCCTTATTTACATACCGGGACACAAACTGGAGAGACCAGGCCTGGAAGGAGGTGGCAGAGACGGTTGGAGAATCTGGAATGTATCATGCTTGTATTCCGTCCGTGCTCTGTTTATCATTGAATGACAGGCAGCATATCATATCATATCATGTGTGGTTCAAATAGGCGCTATCCCCCAGCCAAATGAGGAATCAAATATTAAAGTGATCAGTTTTCATACACAAAATAGTCTCACAGACTAGCTGTCAAAAAAGGCGCTTTTTTGTGTTGCGTTGTGGTCCAAGCGGCAAGTATGTGATTAGCTGTTGTCCTATGACGGTCGCGTCAGCACCAAGCTTCAGCCACGCCCTCCGTCAAGCGTTGACGCCGAAGCCCCGTGTGAATGCGGCGTTAGAGAGCTTCAAGTACAATGCAAAGCGGTGGTGTAAAGCACGCCACCACTGGACTCTAGAGCAGTGGAGAGGTGTTCTCAGGAGTAGCGAAACACGCTTGTCTGGCAATATGTTGGACGAGTCTGGGTGTGGCGGTTGCCAGGAGAACGGTTCTTGGGGATTATGGTGTGGGGTTGTTTTTCAGGGATTGGGCTTGGTCCCTAAGGGTGCTTTCACACTAGAAGTTTTGGTGCGCACCCGCGAACCGTACCAGAGTCCGCTTAAAAAAGGTGGTCTGGGGTACGGTTCATGTGAACTCCGGTACGGTTCGCTGCTGATGTGATCGCAATCGTACTAAATCGCAGAAGTGAATCGCTATTAATAACGTATGATTTGATAAAAATGTGTGTTTGTGTATTTCACTCATTTTCCTGGCGAGCGTTGTTCCTGTAGTTTGACTGATGTACTGCAAGCAGAGAGCTGTATATCTAATTTCTGCTCGTCTTCAGCATTCTTTAGAGCATTGCAGTACATTCGCAGCATATAAGTGCCATTACTGTCAAGGAACACACAGGAACATCAAAGATGACAGGCAGAGGTGAGGATCCAAATGCAAGGGAAATTTAATAAAAGAACAATCAAAAACAGGAACAAAATAACACAGATCAAAAACACTGCAAACACAGGAAACTGCTGACACCAGCATACCAAATAACCATGACATTAAACAACAACCGACAGAGAACAACTGAATCACAGGGGTATATATACACAAGGGAACAAGGCTAACAAGATAACAAGGGGAGTGGAGAATGGGAAACACCTGGGAAAACTAATCAACATGAAAAACTACAAGAACTACAAGACTCCACAGGAAAACAGGACACTGAAAAGAACACAAAACCTAGGCACAAATAACTTCAACTTAAAAGTCCCAAAAGTGCAAAACACAGAAGAGATGTGACATCTAAGTACTGAAGCTTTAGAAACAAAACCAACGGTTAAAAAACAAAAATATAAAAGTGAGGTGAGCAACGCTGTGCCTTTTGTCGCCTTCACGCTCGCTGTCATTACTAAGCAACTGGGTAAACAGCTGCTGCTTTGATGACGCAAACGCACCCCGGTTCGGACCCAAATAATATAATATGAACACAGTCCAGCGGGGGCGGGGGAGGGGGGGGGGGGGGGTCAATCAAACTCGGGTTCCGTCCAGGCAATCGAACCAAGTATGAAAGCACCCATAGTTCCAGTAAAGGGACTCTTAATGCTTCCAAGACATTTTGGACAATCTCATGCTACCAACTTTGTGGGAACAGTTTGGGGATGGCCCCTTCCTGTTCTAACATGACTGCGCACCAGTGCACAAAGCAAGGTCCATAAAGACATGGATGAGCGAGTTTGGTGTGGAGGAACTTGACTGGCCTGCACAGAGTCCTGACCTCAACCCAATAGAACACATTTGGGATGAATTAGAGCGCAGACTGCGAGCCAGGTCTTCTCGTCCAACATCAGTGTCTGACCTCACAAATGTGCTTCTAGAAGAATGGTCAAAAATACCCATAGACACACTCCTTAACCTTGTGGAAAGCCTTCAAGAGTTGAAGCTGTTATAGCTCTAAAGGGTGGGCCAACTCCATATTAAACCCTACAGATTAAGAATGGGATGTCATTAAAGTTCATGTGCTTGTAAAGGCAGGCGTCCCAAAACTTTTGGCAATTTATTGTGTGTCTGTGTGTGTGTGGGTGTGTGTGCGCATATGTAGGTATATGTGGTTTATAAGGACACAAATGTATATAATGACATGGGTATTACAACCTAAACATGGTTTACAAATAAACCAGATGGCTTAAAAACATACTGAACTGTTTTTCAAAAAAAAGAAAAGGCAAAAGTTTTGTGTGATGGGTAGGGTTAGTGTAGGGGGTTAGAATATACAGTTTGTACAGTATAAAAACCATTACGCCTATGGAGAGTCCCCGTAAACCACATATTCAAGAATGTGTGTGTTTCATTTAGTATTTATCTTTTTTATTTATATGTTTATTTATATTTCCTTTTAATTTGTGAATTTCTGGAAACCACTGTAAACTCAGTACACAGAAATGGTGTAAACAACAGCATACTAAAACATTAATGACCCATTACCGGTGAACTTTATAGGTTTAAGAAGCTGTAATAATGACTGTCTTATAAGATTACATTTGTGGGACTCCATAGGGGAATCCATGCAGGGTCTCTTAAGATGTCCCTTGAAAAGTGAAAAGTCTAATTCTTGTTGTTTAGATTGTGACAATATGTGCCATGAGCTAAAACACAAAACTAATTGAGTTTACATAGACCATAATAATCTGTTTGTAATCAGACAAATACATTTTTTTAAAAAGTCACATGTAACATGTCAGTCGAATTGAATTGGCCAAATCCAATTTAAATTTCATTCGGGTTGTAAGGGGTGGTTTAAACCTTTTCTAATCCCTTCAATAGGACATAGATCATAACTGGAAAGTTCTGCACATGTGCAATGACGTATGACGCACAGAATGAGCTGTTCTTGTTGAACATAGTGTAATAAATGACTGTTGTGTCAATCTAAAATTCTCCTTCCACTCATCATCTATGAAGTGCTGAAACTAGCAAAATACACTTGCATCGGGCCTGCATGGGTGGGGCCTGTACATTTCAAAGCAGTTTTCAGTCTTCTCTCACTTCTCTGTAAGCTGTAGAGGTTGAATTAAAGTAAATGGCTGAACTTAAATAGAGGCACAACAAACAGTTACAGCTTAATTAAGTATTAAAACATGCCATCCAGTCATTTTTGTTTTCACCATATACAAATGTGGTATTGTGCATCATGCCCAATTATGGTAATCTTTCACCCAAAAATAAAAATGTCAATTTATTTGCATCATGTTATTCCAAATGTGTGACTTTCTTTCTTCCCTGTAAAAAGGAATATGCTAGCTGCTCTATTACATATAGACTTGAAATCTAGTCTACAAGTCTTTTACTTTTATGGTGCTTGACAGCTCCAGTCATCATTACCTTTTATGGAAAAAATATATATAATATAAATATATATAATATATACCTTATATGGAAAACAGCGGCCAAGATATTCTCTGCAAATTCTCCTTTTGTGTTCCACAGAGAAAAAAAAAGAAAGAAAGTCATACTGGTTTGGAACAACATAAGGGTGAGTAATTGATGACAAAATGATTTCAAATTTGCAAAGTGTTGCTTGTACAAACTGTTATTCGTTTTAGTATCCGTAAAACGAATAACACTTTTTTTTTCATGTCGTTCATATTTCTGCATATAAAGTCATAAGATTTCAAGTAGCTGTTAAGCGTTGTAATTAATTCTTTGATGCCAAAGTCTAATCAATCCAGAAAAACCTAAATGTAAAAATCACACAGACAAACTGAAATTTGCTTTCTCTTAATCTGATATTGTGGAATTGAATGGAATACTAACCGAGTTATGCAGCTGCCTTTGTAATAGGGAGTCCCTAGTCATGTCACATGACAAATTTCTGTTTAATCCAGTCTGGCATTGATCTAAGACCAAGAGTTTAGGGCTAAATAAAGCATGTTAGCTTTAATCTATGTCTTTGGGGACGTCCGGAGTTGTAATCTCTTCAGCTGGCGCAGGCATTTCTTAAAGACAAAGGAAGCACCACTGAGCTTACTGTGTATGATCCATTTCCCTCCTTCATCTGGCTCCTTTTTCACTTTCCCTCATCGCTTGAGCTTGTACTCTCTATCTATGCCTTGCATTTTTTCTGTACTATTTTATTCTCTGTTAAATTCCAGCACAATTTATAGATATCCAGGGGCGAATTTACTAAGCAGTTGCTTCACCTGGGTTTCATTCATTAACCACCCACTATGCAGTTTAACCAGACACTCTCTGCACTGGTATAATACTGTACTGTGAGTATTCAAATTAGTCATTGTCTTTTCAGCGCAAACACATTTATAATAAATGTTCTTTCTATAGAGCATTGCAGCAGTAATCAATCAAACAAAGATCAAGTGATGGATAAGAGCGATGGGAATACTAATCTAGATGCACAGTGTCAAGCACACTTTGGGCATTTGAGCCATATCATGCTGTATGTATCATATTTGATGCAAAGGTCAAAACATTATTAACACGATCAATACTTTATATACAATCTTGGGCCCTGTTTACAACTGGTATTAAGATGCGTTTTGGTCGATTGGATCACAAGTAGACGTGGGAGACTCATACCTGTTTACACCTGGTGTTTTAATCTGTCTCTTTTGCCCACTTTCAACCACTTCTGTCCTGATTTTTTCGAGGGAAGGGGTCTATTGGTGGGTAAATGTATAGGCTTTTTCAGAAGTGTAATGGACAATGTAATGGACAAAATAATGCTTTCGATGTAATGGACAAAGTAAGCTTGCGTGATTTAGGTATGAACATGACCGGAGACGAAGCAGTAGCTTTCTCTTCTGACAGCCACAAGACTACACTGAACACTGTGAGTATGTGTTAGAAATCAGGAATTGGTGAGAGAACATTATGCTTGGTACGTTTTTCATCTTCAAACCAAATTTGGGTCTTCAGCCAACAAACTATAAATCCCATCTGGCTAGAGCACTTCCAATAATGTTTACGCATTAGGTCAGTAGGTGGAGAGTGGGTGGTCTTTTGTGGCTGTTCAAACCAGGTTTGAACACATTCAACAACATGAGCATTTACACTACGAAAGCAATCCAGTCGAATGCACTTTTCGTGGACAAAAAGTGTGGACAAGCTCATAACCCTGTTTACACCTGCATTTGGGGTAGGGATGCACCGAATGTTCGGCAACCGAAATTATTCGGCCGAAAATTGTAAAAATTGCACTTTCGGTGTTCAGCCGAATAAGTGAAAAGACTGAATAAATTTTACCGAACAATGAGGTTTTTGATGACGCGATCAAATATAGCAACCAGCGCGTGTGAGAAAGGTGCGCACGCTTCTAAATAAGCAATGCAGCACATGTCAGAAGTGTGGAAGAATTAAGCCTTGTTTATACTTTCATCTGTCTCCGCGCACCCTTGCTCTCGTGCGGATAAACAAGGCTTTAAAGTGTCAGAGAAAGATGCAGAAATGGCTGTTTGCAGGCACTGTTCTGCTGATTTGTCTAAGCACCATCAAATGCAAGCAAGAGCCCCCTTAGTTGATACTGTAATAATATATTGGCAAATGCTCCAGTGCATATTTGTGTCAGTAGAAAATCAAATGTATCCATTTACAATGTGATTCTGCAGCGGTGACATACTAGTTGTTGATCTCTTTTACGCAATGGCCAATATGTTTTAAGTTAGTCAGGCTCCACTCACTGCTCAGTGAGTTTTTTTTTCCAGTGCTGAATTATACAGACATGCAAAAACTCTAATGAACAAACAAAATTTGTTTATGATTTGATCCCATACTATGATACCTGTAGGCACAATAGGCCAAAGATAAGATAAGATGGGCAAATTAAAGTTATATTGTTCTTTGTTTGTATAATGTCTGCTGGAATGCTAAAAATGTTCAGTGTTAAATAAATATTTTTAAATTGTAGTTTTTGTATTTTGTTTGGTGTAATTTATTTTAAAAGCAAGACAAAATAGTAAAAAAGCTAATTTATGCAATGGTGAAAAATTGCTAAATAAATGGGGGGAAAAATAGAAAAAACACGTTCGGTATTCGGCTTCGGCCTTCGGCCAAGTGTTTTATTATTATTCGGCTTTGGCTTCAGCCAAGAATTTTAATTTCGGTGAAACCCTAATTTAGGGTTGTCCGCTTGTGATCCGATCGACCAAAACACATCTTAATACCAGGTGTAAACAAGGCCATCATCTTATATACTTAAAGTATTTGTTCAGTCTTCATTGTAATGCACACATTAAAGGGATAGTTTACCCCATCATTTTGTCATACCTGAGTATGACCTAGTATTATGAATTGCATACACCAGCATCCAAAAGTTTGGGGGTTGCTTTTTGTAAAATATTGTAAAATATAACTAAAATTTAAAATAACTGTTTTGTATTTTATTTTATTTAAAAAATGTAATTTATGTGATGACAATGCTTCCAGTCTTCAGTGTCACATGATCCTTCAGAAATCATTCAAAAATGCTGATTTGCTACTCAAGAAGAATTTTTTTATGGTTAAACTGTTTTTTTGTTTTGTTTTGTTTTTAAACTTTTGTTAAGGATTCATTGATTGGAAGAATTTATTTAAAATATAATAAATAATTAATATAATCAGAATATCAACAGAAACATTATAAATATCATTGCTCACTTCTGATCTTCCTGAATCCATTATTTTTGTCCACAAGTAAAAATTAAAAGGTCCCTTTATTAACAAAAAAATAAATGCTTTAAACAGAAAATGCAGTGAAAATTTAATTTTAGTGTTTTAGATGTCAGTAAATTGCCATAAAAGCCTGATGAATCAAAATGATAAATTAACCTACGATTGAGAATTAGAATTACGGTGTGCAAATTGCATTTTGCACAGTTTTTGTGATCACGTTTGTGTCATTTTCTTTAGTGAACCAGACGCTAAAACAGCATAGCACGTCCAAGTAAATTATGCTATCAACAGAGACAATTTTTAGTAAATTCCCCCTGTCATTTTCTCGTTCCATTTTCTCACTTCTCTCTCATCTCTTCTTTCTCATTACTCTAGTGTTGGATCGGTTTCCATCACCATGCCGCACCTGTCATCCAGTTTCTGCTTTCTTCAATATTCTCTTGCATTTTTTCATTCTCTTCATCACTGATGGAGGGACATGGTCCTGGCGTGGATGGACGACAGGGCAGGTTGATCTGCTCCAGTTCCCACCTCTTTTCCTTTATTATATTCTCCTGTTCTTTTCTCTGTGGGGGAAATTTGATTAGGCATGCTATTACCTTCAGTGGGCACCTTTCACCCTGCCATTTATGAAAGGTGTTACTGGAGAATAAGAGCTACTGACAGACCGAGACAGAAAGAGAGAGAAATACTGGGAAGAAATGAGATTGCATCATGCATACAAAGACAAAAAAGAATGGATGACATAAGAATAAGGAAGAGAGAAGGGAAGGAGGATGTGGTTGTGTGTTT
Organism: Romanogobio albipinnatus; assembly: GCA_023566225.1. Classification (NCBI taxonomy): domain Eukaryota; kingdom Metazoa; phylum Chordata; class Actinopteri; order Cypriniformes; family Gobionidae; genus Romanogobio; species Romanogobio albipinnatus. The sequence goes on along the minus strand of CM042253.1, from coordinate 24,620,238 downwards.
GTGTACAGTCAGCAGCTTTTGCTGTTGTACAGGGTGTAGTGTGCCATGTACGTTTGTTGAATCTGTCTCTTGTATGGCAGCTTTTGTTTGTGTGAGGAAGGTCAGAGCAATATTGAGTTTTGAACAAGAGTTCACAGTCTCTTTTACTACAAAAGATTGCCAGAGGCATCCCGCAGACACGCGTAAACCTGCGCATGCATACCATAGGCAGAGTTTCGCTTTGTTGAAACTGAATCAAAAGCAGCATGTATACCACAGAAAGCTGGATTTACACCAACCTTTGATGCTCGATGGCGAAGCTCGAGGCGGTTTAAACGTTCTTAAAAAAGAATAAGAATTGTGGGAAACAGTAACAGGAAACAGTAGCCAAATTCAAGACGAAAGTTATTCTAAATATATAAAACAAGTGACATTTAGATTAGTTATTGAATATTAGTGTAGTTGTGTATTGGTCAGGATGTCCCCTGTCCCTTCAACCTCATGATCTCTCCAAAACAAGGACCTGATTTCCAGTTCATGCAGCCTTGAAAATTGGGCTGGATGATATGGCGAAAACTATGATCACAATATCCATTTCCATAACGATATAGATATTTATCACGATTTATAATTTGATAATTCTATTTTTTTATAGTCAGATTGACTTTCTGTCAGACGTCTACAGAAGTTCTTATTGAGAATTAACAGAGGTTTTTGTTTTGGTCACCATTATGGTAATCAGTGTTTACTTTAGTTGGATAGTTTGACTTGACTTTGTAACATTATTTTCCTCTGGCTGCTGTAACCTCTCCTGTTAAATCCATTTTGTCAGTTCTTATTTTTTTTACTGGAATATAGATGTTTTTTGTGGGTTTTTTTTTAAATGAGTTATCTGTCTTTTTAAAAAAAATGATGTGCCCTCTTAGTCTTTAATCTTTCATTCTAATTTGAGAATCCGTTACACTCGAATATGTCACAATAGGTAAGAAAAGCCGGTCGAAATTTCCGGTTCATGCCTTTAAAATTGGGCTGGATGATATGGCGAAAAATATGATCACTATTTTTTTTTCGATATTGATATTTATCATGATTTATAATTTGATAATGCTGATACCTGGAAGAGTATCCCAACAATGGCTGAAGCCTGGAGAAAACAGAGGGTTCATTAATTAAATCTTAGAATATAGTTTATTAGCAAAAATAGAATAACATAATGTAAACTTTTAACTGTGCAAACATATATAAACAATATAATTTTAGTTGGATTGTTATTCAAATAGTGGCAGCAAACATAAAATATTTGAAGGACAACTTCTATAAAAAAATTTGCTGTTAGATCAAAAAAACATTCCAAAATATCAACTATGCACTGATTTTACATCTATGATTTAGAGGTAGAAATGTGAGTAAAAAGTGCAAAATGTAAACATTGTAAACCAGTCATTGTGCTCTTGTGTTGTTGATGGGATGGTTTTCAGGTGATGGAAAAGGTTTGTTGCGCTTCCCACCTTGGTTGGAAACGACTGATGACATTTTCCAGACTGTGCCACTTTACACACAACACATTTTTGCATGTGCTTTTTCATTGCTTTTCTATGTAAATATGCGCTAGACATGCGTGTTTGATCATTGCCTAAAACGCCTAAGAGAAGAATGGAACTAACACTGTGGACCCTTGTCTTCATGTAAGTGTAAGGTTCTACATAGCCCCTAATGTAGTCATGGTGTATGAAAAAAATATGAGCTGGGAGGAAAAATAGTATTTTGATGCTTTTGCATTTCTCATTGCTTTTCTGTGTAAACATGCGGTAGACATGTGGTAGACAAGTTCTACGGGGCCCCAAAGGGGTCATGGTGTATGAAAAAAATATGAGATGGGTGGAAAACTGTATTTCTATGCTTTGTGTTTCCCCAAGAAACTTTGGATCCACTCGTAAATCATTGTCATTTTGTTTATTCTCACACCTAAAAGTTTCTTGAGGTAATGAAAAAGTTTTATGAGCGACCACAAAGTTTCTCGGAGTAACGCAAACGTTTTGCGAGATAATTCAAAAGCCTTGACATATAATTTTTCAATTTTTCTCCCATTATTATGTGCCTGTAGGGGTTCCATAAAGTTCAGATTTCTGTTCATTTATAATTTTATTCAAACTATTATGTCTTTTTACTGGTGTGCTGAACAGCCACTTTTAAAATATACTTGCTGGTATTTTAAGGTTATGTAAACACTAGTAATCAGTCTATATTTTATTCAAGTGAACCTGCCGCAGACAATGTCATCACTGGTTTGAGGTTAATCAAGGAATTTACTGACTTAACAATGTTCCAAAGAATGTTCCAAAGAATGTTTCATTATGTTCTGATTGGTTGAAAAGCATGGGCTGGTCACCTGACTTGCTTGGATTTCTCAGAACACGGATGTTAGTAATATCTATCCAAAGAATAACATTTTCTGCATCTCCTTTTATTTTTGACTGTGGGAAAAGTCACATGGGAACGACATTAAATTTTTGGGTGAACTATCCTTTTATGACTATCCACCATGACAACATTCTGGGACACTAAGACCTCTCAGGATATTTTATGAGACAGCGGGTACTTTATTATTCCTCTTTATATATAAGAAAACTACAGCATGTCACCCATGCATAAAATGTCAGGTCAACTATTTTACTTTGTGTCCCAGAGAAAAATTAATAAGATGGGGAGAAGACGTCTTGTGTCGTTAAGGCTCCCAGCTCCAATCGTTAAACAAAACTATTTTCATCAACTCACTCTGGTTCCTCATCTGTCTCCATTAGCTCTGCGTGGTTATTAGTGCCGTAATGTTCACATAATTCACAGTGGACGGTCAAAAGACACAGACCTACGATAGCGTGCTAGCCTATTTCAGAGCCGCCAAACAGCGCCACAGGGGATGATTACAGCAATCACGTTGCATTACAGTCGAATGAAAAGAGCACACAGGCTGCCCATATAAACCATATGCATGCTCAGGACAAAGAGTTGAGCTGTTTCGTTGTCGCCTGGAACGGAGTAGTCGTGTTGTTCGTGATCAAGGCTATGAGATCAGTTCACAGTCGTATTTAGCACAAAACTGCTGTATTTTCAGTCTTTTTCATGTATGCTGAGCTGTAGGCAGGGTTATATAATCACAGAGGCCCCAAATTTAAGATAGTTAGGGCGGTTTGGGGGCATATGCTCCCCCGGAGAAAATTATTTTTCTTTCTCTGATCTACATACAGTCTTGCTCAAAAGTTTACATACCACTTGCAGAATCTGTGAAAATGTGAATATTTTTTTAAGAAATAAGAGGGATCATACAAAATGCATGTTATTTTTTATTTAGTACTGCCCTGAATAAGATATTTTACATTAAAGATGTTTACATATAGTCCACAAGACAAAAAAAGCTGAATTTATAAAAATTAACCTGTTCAAAAGTTTATGTAAATACTTTTTTTTTTTGTGATGGTTGTTCTTGAGTCCTTTGTTATGAATATGTTCATAATCGGTAAATGTTTTTTCTGACTAAATGTAACTGTGACCTTATATTTTTTTATACTATTTTTCATATTTTTATTCTTAGAATTTGTATTACTATGTTCTTGTTGTGTTTGTATTGTATATGTGCACTGGAAGCTTCAGCACCAAGACAAATTCCTTGTGTGTGCAAGCACACTTGGCAATAAAGCTCCTTCTGATTCTGATTCTGAATCTTTGTTTGTCCCAATGTTCTTCAGAAAAATCCTTCAGGTCCTGCAAATTCTTCAGTTTTCCAGCATCTTTTGCATATTTGAACCCTTTCCAGCAGTGACTGTATGATTTTGAGATCCATCTTTTGACACTGAGGACAATTGAGGGACTCAAATCATTCACTGATGCTCCAGAAGGAAACACAATGCATTAAGAGCCGGGGGGTTAAACATTCTTAAAATGTACCTAATTTGTCTTCCGGGAAACATGTAAGCATCTTCCATTGCTTCAGAAGGGCATAAAAATAAGAAAAATGTGGATATCTTCATCCTGTTCAAAAGGTTTCTTATTGTGTCGTGTTTCCTTCTGAAGTGAATGTGCAAGTTTGAACCTTTTTTAATAGTTGTGTTTGAGTCTCTCAATTGTCCTCAGTGTCAAAAGATGGATCTCAAAATCATACAGTAACTGTTGGAAAGGGTTCAAATATGCAAAAGATGCTGGAAAACTGAAGAATTTGCAGGACCTGGAGGATTTTTCTGAAGAACATTGGGCAGTTTGACTGCTCAGGACAAACAAGGGACTCAAGAACAACAATCATACAGATCATCCAGGTAACGACATACAGTATTAAGAATCAATGGTATGTAAAATTTTGAACGAGGTCATTTTTATAAATTATGCTTTTTTTGTTGTTGTGGATATACACTGATCAGGCATAACATTATTTATAACCACCTTCCTAATATTGTGTTGGTCCCCCTTTTGCTGCCACAACAGCCCTGACACGTCGAGGCATGGACTCCACTAGACCCCTGAAGGTGTGCTGTGGTATCTGGCACCAAGATGTTAGCAGCAGATCCTTTAAGTCCTGTAAGTTGCGAGGTGTGGTCTCCATGGATCAGACTTGTTTGTTCAGCACATCCCACAAATGCTCAATTGGATTGAGATCTGGGGAATTTGGAAGCCAAACTTTTGAGTAAAACTGTATGTTCAAGGCCAAAAAGAAAATGGATAAGAAATATAGCTTTAAAAACATGTCAGTGGGCAGTAGGTTATTTGACAATACCTGCTCTCTCATCTCCATCTTTTTTTCTCTCTCAGTCTCCTTATCTTGCACTGTGTATTCTCCTCCTAAAGTTGAGCTTTGATAGTCTTTTCATTTTTTTTCTGTCAGTGAAGAAAGTAAACATTGGGTCAACTGATATTTAGCCTATATTAATCATTTTCTTAGACAAGTGATTTTCTGTTGGCTACAAACACTAATAAGTTTATTAAATTCATTCACAATATGTACACAATATGCACATTCATTATTAATCGTATGCCTAATATGATGAAAATGGCTTTGCTAATGTTTCTTGTCCCCTCATGTTGACAGTTACTAATTTCATTAGGTAAATCACGTAAATGATGGCCTATTTTCAATTCAAAATGGATTTTTCGACACACGTAAGATCTCTGTTCATCTTCTGAACACAAATGAAGATATTTTAGTTGAAATCTGATGGCTCAGAAAGGCCTCCATTGGCACAATGTACTTTACACTCTCAAGACCCATAAAAGGTGCTAAAGACGTCGTTACAAAGTCCATCTCACTACAGTGGTTCTACAATAACTTTATGAAGCGACGAGAATATTTTTTTGTGCACAAAATAACCCGAAATAACGACTTATATAGTGATGACTGATTTCAAAACACTGCATCATGAAGCTTCGAAGCGTTATGAATCAGTGAGTCGAATCATGATTCGTTTTTTTTTTGCGCACAAAAACTATTCTCGTCACTTCATAAAGTTATTGTAGAACCACTGTAGTGAGATGGACTTTGTAACGACGTCTTTAGTACCTTTTATGGGTCTTGAGAGTGTAACGTGCATTGTGCCAATGGAGGCCTTTAAGTAATTAATGACAGAATTTCCATTTTTGGGTGAACTAACCCTTTAATATTAACTTCAACATTTACTAATACATTGTTAAAATCAAAAGTTGTATTTGTTAACATTTTTAATGCACTGTGAACTAACATGAACAATCAACAGCTGGATTTATATTAACTAATGTTAACAAATATTAACAAATACAGTAATACGTGTTGCTCATGGTTAGTTCATGATAGTTAATACATTAACTAACAAATGAAACCTTATTGTAAAGTGTTACCCATTTCATATTTGATAGCTGTTTTACAAAATCAATCAGGCAAACTCATAAACTTTTGTCTAATTTTGAATTAAAAATCCATTTTGAATTGAAAATAGGCCATCATTTACGTGATTTACCTAATGAAATTAGTAACTGTCAACATGAGGGGACAAGAAACATTAACAAAGCCATTTTCATCATATTAGGCATAAGATTAATAATGAAATGTGCATATTGTGTACATATTGTGAATGAATTTAATAAACTTATTAGTGTTTGTAGCCTACAGAAAATCACTTGTCTAAGAAAATGATGAATAATACATATAGGCTAAATATCAGTTGACCCAATGCTTACTTTCTTCACTGACAGAAAACAAAAGAAGAAAAGACTATCAAAGCTCAGCTTTAGGAGGAGACACAGGGCAAGATGGAATTTACACTAAGCAGCTTCTGTAAACATAAAGCCCACCTACTTTGATTTGATTGGTCATCTCAAATATTTTGACATGGACTAGTGTTGACAGAACTCTGAGGAAGCTCAGATGAGAAGATCTTGGTGCTGTGTAATATCCTTGCAGCACTAAAGTAGTGTTAATACTATATTAGGCAATGATTCCACAACATTTATTACATACACCTCAGAGGTCCAGACCTCGGTGACCTCATAGCTGGCTACGGTCATGCATGTATGGATGATTATGTGATTAGCAGCACCTTTGATTACTTGACCAAATTAAACTTCTCAAGCAGTGCTTCATCCATAAAGCTTTTTGAAATAATGATACGATCAAAGTCTTAGTCATCCTTCAAGTGGATTTTGGTAATATGTACGCTGGTGGGGATTTTTGATACTGTGCATGATATAAAAATGGCATTTTCCTTTTTTGGACAAACTATTTGTTAAGCTTTGCTAACACGGGTTTACACAAACTTAACTTTGAACTTTCAGTATTGCTAGATAATGTATATTCTGTCTTAGGGGACATCACTTGTGTAAATTCAAATATATTGCATTTTATTGCAGATACATTTTATTGCAAAAATACAGTAAAACAGTAAAATTGTGAAATGTTATTACAATTTAAAAAGTTGTTTTAATATATTTATTAATATAATTTATTATATTTATTATATCCACAAGAGGCGTGATCAACGGGCAACGACCCATCGCTTCTCTATCCGTCATTGTGTTAAACCCGCCAATAGCGCACCAGGTGGATAAGCCAGTCTGTGATTGGTTCCCGCAAAAGTGTAACAGAAGTAGTAAAAATGAATGTACAGGTTTTCCAGACTGAGTTGCAGGGCGAAATCAAATTGCAGGCAGATCAGGCTGGGTTTACCCAGTCTAGAAAAAAGCATTAATTTCTTTCAAAAAAGGAATATAAATTTGTACTGTCCCCAATCATTTGAACGGTAGTGTATAAATGATAGGGGGAAATTGGTTTGATATGGTAAAGTGAACAAGACAAATAAAAATGGCACTTTGTGTCAAAAAGGTTTCTGACCCTTGTTTTAGTGGACTGTTGACACTTCACACAACTCCACCATAATAGTTCACACTTCAACAGCCAGAATTGGCCATCAGAGTCGTGAGAACACACACACACACACACACACACACACACACACACACACACACACACACACACACACACACACACACACACACACACACACTCTCTTAACAGGCACTGCACACACTCTTGCTAGTCCATTTCTCCTGGAGCAGGGCTGATGTAAATTGTATCTGACAAAGCCAGTGCCGAGGGAAGCCATTCCTAGGCCCTATCTTCCTTATCCTTTCCTCTCCCTAACCTTTCTGCTCTCTCGCTCTCTTTCTCTCTTCCGTCTCTCTCTTCCAACTCCAAACCACCTGTTGCTCTCTGTAACGGCTTCCCATTTCCAAGGCTGTGCTTGTCTTCAAGGAGATTGCTTTATCCACAGGTCCCAGATAAAGTAAATTGCTTTGTCTGCTTTTGAATGCATGGCATGAGAAACCCTGGAGGGAAATATGATCAGAAATGAGCACCGAAAGCAACACATGCAGATATGAAAACATAAACACACAGACTGCAGACTACTATGCATGCAAGCGTGTGCACGCCATGCTGGGTCTATTTTAATCAGCAGTTCATTTTGATGCCACATTGATAACACAGCTCACAGCAGGCACAAACACACACACACACACACAGGTGTTTTAAACATCCTTGATTGAAAAAGTGGATCAGTAATGAAAATGAGGTGGAAGTTATTTGACTAATAGCGTACATGATTGTTATTGTTTGGATTCACAAACATTCTTGTTCCCAGAAATCTGAGCGAAATGTACTGAAATTTCTGGTTTGTTGTAAATGAGCCACAAGGGCCACATGGACAATAATTTGCATTTATATGAGGGACTTTTTTCATTATGTATCATCTGTAGCATGTTGTGGCATTGGGATTTGTCATAAGTGTGATTCTTCGAAAAGGGACTGTGGCGAGCAGCGAGGCCGAGGGACCGTGAGGGCGGGACGAGGCGGCGCTCATCAGGGAGGATGAGCCATTTTATTTTGTGTTTGTGTATTAAATATGTTGAACGTTCTCCGGTTCCCGCCTCCTTCTTCCCGAACAAACAAGCTTTACTACAGGGACCTTTGCTGTAAAATTGTATTGTGTTTTAAAGGTCCTATCGCATGGATTTTTTATTATGTTATAATGTTTCCTGAGGTGTACTTATATTGTTAGTATGGTTTTTACATCAAAAAATTTCATAATTTAGAAATAAAAAGCATTTTTTTATATTGATATTAGCCCTCTGGCTTTTCAAGGGGCATCTGATGTGAGATGTGTCTGATGTGAGACTTCAGTGAAACTGACTTTGCATCTTTGCATTTGAAATCAGTATTAGATTATGTGGCGGAGGGGGCGTGGTTTAGCGAAATCTGCAAGCACTGCCAGTCCAGAGAGAGACGGACTGGGCACACAAGATTGCTGAGAACGTTTAATTGTACTGATTTGTTGAGAGCACGAGTTTATTTTGTTTGTATCTGAGAGTTCTGAATAAAGTCTCAGTCACGCGATCCTGTCTTCTTCCTCCTTATTCTACAAAATTTGTAACATGTGATACCCCTCTCGAATACTTTTACTATTTTTTTTTACCATCACAGCCGTTGAGATGAACGAATCGTGAAAGTGTTGATATATATTTTTCGATCTTTTCCCATCACATGAAAGGTTTGAGCATTGAGTACACAGGCAGTCTGTTGATCTCGTCATTGCAGTGCTATTTCTCTGACAAAATGCTTTTACCACAACTAACAGCAAACACGACATCGACATGAATACAGTAAGAGCTTTGTGCTGCAGCATAACAGCGTCATTCATTATAACGGCAGTTTTGACTAGTGTGCAGATACACTCACGATGTGTGATTGACAGCTCCGAACATTATAAAGAGAGTGTTCTTTGATCGCTCTCTGTAATCATTTAAATAACAGATTTGTTTCATGCTACTAACAGAAACGATGTGAACTTGATCGTTTTAGTCACTGGCTTGATTCACTGATGCATTACGTACCAGTAGAGATGCACCAGTAGAAATGGTGGTCCAGTGGGTTAAACCACTTAACTGATATGCAGAAGGTTGCTGGTTCGATCCCAGCAAGGCTGGTTCAATCCTTGAGCAAGGCACTTTACTCCACGTTGCTCCAGGGGGATTGTCCCTGTAATTAGTGCACTGTAAGCATAAATGTGAATGTATTATGCTTAGGGCATCAAGACGGCTAGCGGTGGGACTGACGGTATTAAACGATTTAGAAAGAAAGTCTGTGTGAACTTGAATGATTAGCTACACATCAGAAATCACTGATCACAGATCAGGCATTAATGAACACTGTTACTCACTGTTTGTGGCGGTGCTGTCGAATCCATATGGTAAAAGTCTGTTTGTAAAGCCTGTGCTGACATCATGACTGATAAACAGAATCCATTTTCTCTAAATTCTCTGAGCGGGCAAAGCAGAGGAAGGGGAGGTAACCATAGAGGTAACCGTTCCCCGTATGACGGCATTCAGGGAAGATTCCAGATCGGCTCGTCTGAGCTTTAATTTTCTCAAAGGCAGAGCAGGACACCCAGAACTCGGTTTACACCTATCAAAATTTCTAGCCACTTGGGAACCATATACAGGCTAGAGGAACTCATATTAATGTTAAAATACCTCATAAAATGAAATGTTCATGCCATGGGACCTTTAAAGTTAGGATATGCCTCTAGTTTTAATAATTTAAACGCCTATGCGTGCGGTGTACATGCTCTAATCTGTTAACATGGGCACCGGAAAAAAATAAGCGCTGATAATGCGTGTGGGTGTTTGTGATGTGTTTGTGTGCGTGATGCGCGGTTCTATATCCACCGATCAGGCAGGCCAAGTAAAAAATATATGATTGAATAAATGAACCATTATTGTGTTTGTTTGATAAAGACACAACTCTCATTTCATGGTAAAATGCAATGAACATTACTTTTTTACTTCCATTTTCAAATCTTCAGGGAAAACCAATCAAGGAAAACACTTGGGGTTACTTGACTGTAACCCTGTTCCCTGATAAAGCGGAACGAGATGCTGCATAAGCTTATGCAAATGGGAATGTCTTTGACATAACCAGCTGTGAAAATAGTGTGAAAACACGTCAATGAAATTGACCCGGAGGTATTTATAGCCTCGGCCGGTGACGTCATAGGCGCACCTGCTGCACGAGGCTATAAATAGATGAGCTTCAGCTGGAGCAAACCAGATCTTTTGTTTGAAGACCAGTCCTGAAGCATCATCAGCACGGCCTAGAAATGCAGCATCTCGTTCCGCTTTATCAGGGAACAGGGTTACAGTCAAGTAACCCCAAGTGTTCCCTTTCAAAAGCTACACTCAATGCTGCATAAGCTTATGCAAATGGGAACGAGAATACCCACGCCGCCGTGCTTGATGGTGCCTGGACCCCTTACGGTTGTGTAGGTGTGCACAAGAACGCAAGAAGCCTCAGGCATTAGCCTGTGATGTCGACTCAAGGACATGAGAGCCCAGAGTGGCATGAGCATCCAAGCTATAAAGTCTTAAGAATGTGTGTGGAGAGGACCAACCTGCCGCATCACAAACACTTTGTAAGGGAGCACCCCTTGCTAACGCAGTAGAAGAGGCGACTCCCCTGGTGGAGTGAGCCCTTAATCCTATGGGTGAAGCTTGACCGCGCACCTCATAGGCAAGAGCAGTAGCATCCCTGACCCAATGTGACATTGTTTGATGGTGGCAGAACCTCTGTTACGGCCCCCATGGCAAACAAACAGTTGCTCTGACTTACGCCACTGGCTAGTGCGGTGGACGTAGGCCTGAAGAGCATGGACTGGACACCGTCTATGAAGTTTCTCCTGATCCGGCGTTGTGAACGGCAGAGGGCAGAAGGTTTCAAGAGTGACAGGATGTACAGTCGACAAAGGAACCTTAGGCAGGTAGACAGGGTGGGGATGCAAAATCACTTTCACCAAACCTGGGGCAAAGTCTAAGCAGGATGGCGATATTGACAGAGCCTGCATGTCCCCAATTCTTTTCAGAGAAGTTATAGCCATAAGAAAAACCATCTTTAGAGTCAGAAGTTCGTCAGACGCTGATTCTAGAGGTTCAAAGGGGGTCTCAACCAGACCCTCGAGGGCTAAAACTAAGTCCCATGAAGGGATCTTGGCTCTTAATGGAGGCCACAACTGCCTGGCACAACAAAGTGAGCAGGCAGAAGATGCCTCCCAAGCGGCACCCCATCCACCAGGGCATGGCAAGCCAAAAGAGCGGCCACATAAACCCTGAGAGTGGAGGGGCAAGCTAATGTTTCAAAGGGGGTCTCAACCAGACCCTCGAGGACTAAAGCTAAGTCCCATGAAGGGATCTTGGTTCTAACAGGTGGCCTCAACCGCCTACCCCATGAATGAAGCGAGCGAGTAGAGGATGTCTCCCAAGCGGCACCCCATCCACCAAGGCGTGGCAAGCTGAAAGAGCGGCCACATGAACCCTGAGAGTGGAGGGGCAGGTGCCTGATGACAACTTTTCTTGCAGAAAATCCAGAACTGAAGTTACCTGGCAGTTGACTGAATCTACATTGTGTCGTACACCACCTTTCAAAGACACCCCATTTATTAGCTATAAACTTTCCGAGTGGAGGAAGCTCTAGCACATAGGATGGTCTCAATAACTGCAGGCGAAAGCCCCGTGTCCCTCAGTTGGTGCCCTTCAGGGGCCAAACATGAAGGTTCCACAGGTCGGGCCTGGAATGTATAACAAAGATGAGATGAACTAATGCTGAACAGAGGTGTTGTTCATGGTTAGTTCATGTTAACTAATGCATTGACTAATGTTAAAGGGCATATTGCATGTTAGAGACCTCATAAAATGGGACCTTTAACACTTGAACTTGAATTCATTCACTACCCTCCTCCTCGTTCATTTTTTTTAAAGTTAGACATCTACCTTCTTAGTATTCCTCAATATTTGTATTATAAACTATATAACAAGAACAAAATAAAGAATGCCTGTTTTCCTATTCATTTTTTGTAAGAATTGTATAGGGTCACTAACAACCCGATGTGTAACAGTGTAAGTATATTTTTTTCTACACAGCAGTAATTGAATGTTTGATGACTGAATAAGTGCAATTCACCTTAATGTCTGACACACAATGATGAAGTGACGTTTCACTCATAGTTACCGCAGGAAGAAAACAAAAGAAAAGGAAGTATCATCGGCAAAACTTGAAATTACTAAAAGTACTGAACGCAATCAGATATTAGTGTCACTGTCACTTGATGGTGGATCTAGTGAAGAAGCTGTCAGCGATCAAAATATTGATTTTTAAAATGTTAAAAATTGATAGTTTTGAGAATATGTTTGAGATGGCAAATATGAGCCAGATGCTGAATGTACTGGGAAATGGGCTCTGACGAGGACAGTGATGAGGGTATAAAATATTTGCTCAAACTGAACCCTTCCAAGCTCCGAAAGGGAACACAATATGCTTTATTTTATTCTTCTGTATTTATTACTCTATCAGGAGAGTCTTATATTATTGCGACAGGTAGTGATCCATCCATGTTCGATAAAGATCCGGGTCGCTAAAGACCCGAATATGTAATAATGATTTGCATTTAAGGGTTAATAAACAAACATTCTCGCATTGCACTGTGAATTGTGATCTGATGCATTTCACATTGCTGTTACATTCCATAAGAAATGTATTTTATGCAGATGTCATGTGATTGATTTCCATATTTCTAAATAACAACTGAATACACCTATTCTTCTCTCTCATTGTTTGTGCCAGTGTATGATCAATACATGAGGCTACGGTTGCTATAAAAATGTCTTTAATATGTCCGGACACCCGGATGCAAACACACACCCACACACCCTCACAAATATCCTATTACTTTTGCCTTAATGCTGATGTATTTAGACTGTTGATGTTCCATTCGGTTTCAGCGGATGCAGATTGTGATTAATGCCCGCTGGTGGAGCAGGCTAACTCGCAGGAAGAATATGTAAATGTTTGCCATTAAGTTCACTTTCTTTAATTAGTCCACAGATTTCATGACCGAATGCCTCCAATTACAAATCAATGTCTCATTTCTGTGGCAAGCCTCCCGGGTACAACGTGTGCGTGCATCTCTGGTTGTTCCACTGTGTGTGTGTGTGCGTGTGTGTGTGAGCGCATATCTGCAGACATCAAAGTCTTTTCTATTTTCATTCTGAGCTCGATCAGTCAAAATGATACATTTACCTTCCTTTACATTTTAATAGTTGCTACATATGTTTATTTGATCTAAAACGTCTGAACAATTTCCTCTTATAGTTTACAAACAAGCCTGTGTGTGTGTGTGTAATTAAATCAGTTGTAATTTGTAGGGAAACTCATTAGCGTTAAAAGCAGGAGAAAGTGAAAGTGCTTTGCACACACTCACCTTCACAGACGGCAGGCTTCTGATGGAGAGTAAATGAAGAAAAAGTAATAGGAAAAGTGACACTACGAATAAGAGAGCTGACATACCGTATATAAACTTTGGCTGTGTGCGTTTACCCGACTAATATGAATTTTAACTAAAGTAAGTGATCTAACCAGCCTCCTCCAGTTGTTCCTCAGATATTAGTAGCAGTGCTTAGGTGTCTGTTGTTGTTCACACTGAGCTTGAACAAACTGGCAGCTTTACAGGCCTCATGTGTGATTACTACAAGCTTGTAAACATGAAAGAAACTGCTTGTCTAATCGCAGGTCTTGCTGTTCATTGTGCTTTCAGACTTGTTAATGCTTTATTTGAATCATCCCTTGTGACCTCTCAGTAGCCTGTTGCATTGCTGCAGTTACAAGTGGAACCTGAAGAGTGGTTTATTGCCTTTAAAGGGGCATTTCACCGCTGGAAAGATGAATGTGTATTTAAACTGGGTAATTTATGTAGTAGAAATGTGAAATTATTTTAGAAGTTGGTGCCTTCTAGATTGAGAAAAGCCAGAAAATGTATTTGTGGCTCATATGGATGAAAGACAACAACTCCCAGAATGCACTTGCTTCACTGCCCTACAAAGCCACTCTCACCGGTTACATCACTTGCCCACCGTGGCACCACCCCCACAGTCGTTTTGATTTTTATAGTATTAAAAACACTTTATTGCGATGGTCCACTTTAAACTTTCTACAAACTATACTGTAAGTAACTTTCTACATGTCAGCTTACTCTCATTAGAGCATTAGTAGATTGTCTGTTTAGTATCTGCTAACACATTATTAGGGCTGTAATCAACCAAAGAAAATCGTGGTCGACTGAAGTCCTGAAATTTTAGACTAAAAATCTTATAAAAATGACGTTAGGAAAAAAAAAAGTTAAATTAATTAGCTGCACACTGTGCGCATTACTTGGTAGCCTTGTTGTCTGCCTAAATGAATTATAAATAAACATAAAAAACTAGTAGGCTATTTGCAGTATATTAAATCGTTTTTACCTAATTATTTTGCACTGAAATGAGTCTGACACACGAGTCTGTCGGCTCTGACAGCGTTGCATCATCTGCGCAATATCATAGCCTATGATTACCGAAAATATAGTACTACGCTGTCAACTAGTGATATCGTCACAAGAACTTTTGAGGAATATGCAACATAATTTAGACAATTGTTTTTGTCATATGTATTATAATAACTGACAGACACTATCATTTCAGCCGCTCTGTGCAGCTCGAACATATAGGAGCTCAGCTCAGCTCACACACGAATAGACTATTAACTTAAAGCTTTTACTCTTAAACACAAAAGGCACGTCCACTTTAATAAAAAAGGAATATTTATTAAACATGCCAGATCAAGATCAGAAACAAAATAAAGTGCATAACTGAAAAATAAAGCATAGGCTCAAAACTTTTACAAACAGTGGGCACAGCGCATCGCGCATTAGGCTCCAAATAAAAAATAAAATAATAAAGTGCCCAAATCCAATAAATAATACTAGAAATACATTTGCAGTTTGCACTATAATAAAAGGGACGGGGCAACTCAAAACAGACGGGGCAACCTAACGCAGACAAGTTAGCTTACCGTTTTGTCATCGAGCTGTGATATTCAAACTGTTGCTTGCAAAATTTGCATTCAACTTTTTTCCCATTTTCTATTTTAAAAAAATGCTGCCACACTGCCGATATCTTTATTGACATGGTAGAAGAGGACTGACTAGGAAAACGCTCTCACAATTAAATAAATAATATAACAGCAAAGTAGCATACTTCTCTCTCTTCTCCAGTGGGTTGGGCTAATCCAAAAGAAGTGAAAACAAGGGGGGTGTTCTGAAGACAGACTGTTACCTGTGAAACAGGGGTGCTCTGAAAACACCCCATTAGCAATTAGTGCTTTCCACCTGATGAAATGAACGCGGCAAAACAGATTAAATGAATGCGGCAAAACGGATGAATGAACGCGGCAAAACTAATGAAATGAACGAGGCAAAAAAAAACGACCAATCAGAATTTTGGTCGAGCCAGAACGTACCGACTAAAAAATGACTAATCAACTGGAGGATTACAGCCCTACACATTATTTTGATGGTCCCCTAACAGACATTTTGCTGACCGACTTTGCAACTACATGTCAGCTTATTCTACTAACCCTAACACCTAACCCTGCAGTACTGATACTCTAATGAGATTTAGTTGACACGGTAGTATGAAGTATGTTTAACCCTCTGGGGTTCTTCATTTATGGGTCACACTCAGGACCTTCGCTGGATTAAGGTAAAAAAAGATTTGAGTAAAATCAATGAAATATATTTTTGTTCAATAATATTTTTTATTTTCTTTTTTGGTGTTTTGAGATAATTTTATGATTTATAATTAATATTTATGCAATAATTATGACCCATTTTTTCCCATTGAATATAATAAAAATTATATATATATATATATATATATATATATATATATATATATATATATATATATATATATATATATATATATATATATATATATATATATATATATACTTTTTTAATTTTTTTTATTAAAGCTATTTCATTTTAGAGTCAAGCCTAGGCCTCATGAAAGCAATTTTTTAAATGAGATCGATGCCATCCGGTGGACACATTGAGCATTTTTATCACGCAATAGCACATTTTTACCACTATAGTGGATCTTGCGTTTTTTAAAAAAAAAATAATAATAATAATAGCTTCATCGGAATGGTCCAAAACTTGGTGACTTTATTGGTACTTGGTATATGAACACCCCAAAAAATTGGGGACAGGATTTGAAAAGTCTAAGTGGTTGTAAAAAAAAAAATAGACACACTCAGGACCTTCGGGTCAAAAATGACCCCCATAGGAAATTAATGGGGAATTAGTTTTTTGTGCATACAATCTACAAATTCAGCCAGGTTGCAGAAAAAAGGACTTAACAGTGAATGGGGTGAATCTCTAAAACATCAAGAGTGCAAAACAGACACAAAAACACACGCACACACAAATTAACGTGTGCCATTCCAAAAGCTAATTGTGTTTTTTTGTGTGTGTGTGTGTGTGTGTGTGTGTGTGTGTGTGTGTGTGTGTGTGTGTGTGTGTGTGTGTGTGTGTGAGAGAGAGAGAGAGTTTTTTTGTCTGTTTTGCACTCGTGATGTTTTAGAGATTCACCCCTTCATGGTTGAGTCCTTTTTTCTGCATCCTGGCTGATTTGTAGATTGTATGCACAAAAAAACTCTGTATTTTCATATTTTTGCCAATTTCCCATTAATTTCCTGAGTGTGACTATTTTGTTTACGACCACTTAGACTTTTCAAATCCTGTCCCCGTGTTGTTTTGGGTGTTCATATACCAAGTACCAATAAAGTCACCATGTTTTGGACCATTCCGATGAAGCTACGATTTTTAACATTTTTTATTTAAAAAAATTCAGGTCAGAAATGACCGAAGAGAGGGTTAAGTAAATTGTCTGTACTTTACTGAGTGTTTTTCTTTCTTAGGAAAACTTTTACTTCACAACATTCCAAAGCGTAATATTATACTTTTTACTGCACTATGTTTAATATTGAATATCATTTAATACTTAATTACATTAAAAGTGTAGTACTTAAAATGGATGCATTTGATTGGTAAAAAGAGGCAGAAAAACATTTATAATGTTTATATTTCAAATATTCAAATGCTGTTCTTCTGAACTTTCATGAAATTGATTCTTTGATTCTCTAAATGCATCATGGTTTTTCAACATTGATAATAATAATAATAATTGTTTGTTGAGCAGCAAATCAGTATATTAGAATCATGTCTGAAGGACGCTGAAGACTGGAGTAATGATGCTGAAATTTAAGCTTTAACATCACAGGAATACATTACATTTTAAAAATATAAAAAAATATGCTTGCAAAAACTTGCCAAAGAAAAATTAAGTAAATCTTAGGCCCCGTCCACACGAAGCCAGAGCTTTCCCTATCCAATCTTTTTTTTCCCCCTCGTTTCAAGAAATATCTGCGTACACACAAGAGCACTGAAAATGACTCAAAACGATGTAGTATACATGCCAGGCCAGTATGTGGCGCTGTAGTTCTGCCACAGAAATACACTAAAAATGGAGAAGAGTTGTGGCTAGAAGGGGTACAGCAACGGTCGGAAGTGAGGCAAAATAACAATAAAATAACAATAAATAAATGTGCTACTTAGCAGATGTGCTTTATTAACGCCTACACCCTAAACCTACCGTTACAATAATGCAAATACAGTAATTAAATGACGCAATATTGATGTGCGCATGCCCAGTGCCCGTAGTTGTATCCTTTTCTAGTCTTTCCCGCGCGGGACGTGGTGTGATGACATCACCGTATCACAAAATATACGGATTGGCTGTATGGAGGATTTATCCACCCTGGGACCTGTTTTCAAAAAATATTGGTTTCATGCTCCCAAAACGCCGGATCCGTGTGGACGAAACGCTGATACGGAACAAAATTTTAACGTATACAGCTAAACGTGTCTCCATGTGAAACGGGGCCTTACTTATTGTTATTTTTTTCAGTGTGGTAATAGCAATGGCAAGATCATTGGATAAAATGTGTACCTTTAATGCAATACAGTCACTTTGGATAACATTATCTGCTAAATATCATCAGATCTATTTAAAATTGTTTAGCTTTGGAACCATCTTTTCATTCATATACAGATTACTAAAGAAGCCTGAATTCCAACATATCTGTTTATGTGAGGTTAATGTCTAGAGACATCTCTTCAGACTTATCGGTATTGCAGTGTAATATTTAAGGGATAATGTGATCAGGTGACAGTGACTGACAGTATATTATCTCACTTATTACACTGCTGCTTACCAAAATAACTAAAGAAATTGACATGAAATATGGATTTTAGAAAATATATTAGATTTATGTGAGATGAAGGCAGAATAATATGAGAAATTTGGAACCATCATTATGTACTGTAGAACAGAACTACAGTATTGAACTAATGTATGTAGGAGATTCTTAGTCGGGGACAACAGTCAGTAATACAAAAATGTGTGGAATTCAACGTTCCACTTTCTTATAACATTCATAAAGAGTTGTTCACTGTTGGTTATTAAGTGTTCTTTTTCAACCGCTGTATCCTGTTTCAGAAGTCTTTGCTTCCAGTAGTTGATGTATCACATCACTGAGCTCAACTTTGTTGCATTGTCAATGGTTGCAGTCACGCATGACACCTCAACAACCTCGACAATTCTTAATGAAAATGAATGACTTCCGGCCCTTTAAGTTTGCACTCTAACAACATGTCAGCTTACTTTTTAGCCACTGCTATAGACTTTTGCCAATGCGGTGACTTAAGCCTTGATTGCAGTTCATTGATTTAAAACCTAAAAAAACCTCTCATGATTATTCTGTTATTCAATGCTGTTTTTTCCTCATTCCTTTTCATTCTTTGTGATCACACAATGCTGACTAGTAACTACCATAATGCTGTTGGCTAAATGAATACTCATTTGCCGTCTTTCTCAGTGTAAGACCCAATGACGCATGAACAGCCATTAGTTGATCAATCAAAAAAAAAAAAGAAAGAAAGAAAGAAAACATGTAGACGGGAATTATTCAAGAGTGAATAATATAAGATAATAATACTAATTTTATGAAGAATCATACTAGATCTGTAACTTGTATCATGCAAATGTGGAGATCCACAGTGTAAGTCATATTCTATTAAAGGCCTCCAAAACAATCTGTTATTTCAGGTTTGTATATAAATTATTATTATTTTTTGACAGAGGATCTCTTATAGATAGCCTTCTATCTATATAGAGGGTCTGGCACCACCATCAATTTGAACATTGTTAACAAAAATATATATATATAATTTAATTATAATTTTAATTATATAATGCTTTCTGTGGGCAGTGATATCACAAAGTTAATTGCTCAAGGAACATTGTGTTGACTTCTGTGAATAACAATGACTTAGTGAACTAAATTTTAATTGTGCTAAAGCAGACCAGAGTCTGACACAAACAGTTGTCAGCCCTCTACGGACAAACACGCTGAAGCTCGAGTCGCCATTGGCTAGTATTTTTTTATTGGCAGTGGCTATTTGCACTAAGTGCAAGATCAGTGTAGCTCGGATTTAGAATGATGATCAAAACAGATAGAGTCAATCAACACCCCCTAAGCTTCAGTCATTTTCTTTTTGTGAACATTTAATTCGGTAATATTAGTCACTTTTGATTTATATCCTGTTGAATTTTTGATGATCATGTTTTACATTTGTGTAAACAATCTTCTATCACTTGTTTCTGCTGCTTCTTCACCGGAGTTTTTATCTAGAGATTCTGTACTGAAAAATTTGTAATAGCACCCCCTACCATATAACAATAAAAACATGAATACGAGTAAACTAGGTTTGAAGTACATTCCTATGTACACTACCAGGGGACTAACCTACACAAAAATTCATATACTAAGATGTAGGAACATATCTGTTTTTTAACCAGATTTTTTAACCTGTTTTTTTTATATTTTTAAACAATGTAAGTTAATAACACTTTTTTTGTATATATAGGCTACTTAATAGATTAAACACAACTACAAGCCAAGTATACTTCAAATACTTAATTATACTTTTAAGTGCATCTCGATCAAAATAGTACACGTATAGTCCAAATATTTAGCCATTTCAGTCATTATAAGTCAAGTAAGTGCAATTTTAAGTATATTTCTAAAAAGTACATAAAAAGTAGACTGAAAGTATACTTTCTTTTTTTTTTTTGAAAGAAGTATACTAATAGAACACTTGAATAAACGTCTTTTTTACATAAGAGCACTGTTGTGTGAGACATTGCAGGACAAATACCTGCTTTCTATTCATTAAATATTCTGTCTGGTTATAGTAAATAAAACGCAGGTATTTGTACTGCAATGTCTCTCACAACAAGTAGCACAACTGTTTGGTCATTTTTATTAACAGCGCACTCCATAATCATGGGATGTGTGTGACTTTGCATTAACAATGAGACACACTCCCACATGATGTCAAGACACACCAAGGTCATCTCAGTCCGTTTTTATAACTATCATTACTGTCTGTAATAAAGTGAACTGTAATCTGTCTTTGTAATGAAGACAACGATGAACAAACCTCCCCGACGAATCTCTGCCAAGGCAATTTCAGTCTGATTGGTTACCTTGCTGGCTACTGAGAATGCAGCATCTAATTGGCTATTATTACTGGATAAATTACATGTTCAGCTGCAGCGCTGTTCTTCTTTTTACAGTTTTTCCCCTCCTGAAATGGGCCGCCCGCTCGAACAGAGGCCTGAACCACCCAATCTCCGGTTTATTTGACAGGGCGATAGTTAACCTTACCCTGCTATTCACTATGTGCTTTTAGTTCTTTTCTCTCCGTTCTTGTCGTTTTTCCCCTGTCTGTGGTGCAGTCATTGATTTGATGCTCAGGAGGGCCCCAGTCAATGAGGCCTTGTGTATGTCCTCTCGCCACTGTTGCCATGCCAACCGAGGTTGAAATCTGACGCACACTGTCATTAAGGAAGTACACACTTTTCTCTCTCTCTTTGTCTTTCTTAACCCAACTGTTTTTCTTCTACCATAATCTGTCAACTATCCTATAATTTTCTTCTCTGTCTCTGTCTCATGGAATTGGCAGGAATTTTCTATCGGCTATGTTCGAGAAACAAAGGGGTTTTCTTAAGAGGGTGCATAGGATTTTTTTTTAGAGGTTGAGCGATAGTTCGACCAATACTTTTATTAACCTTAGTAACCTTAGTAGGACTGTAAAGTGTTCCCTTTCGTTCAGTCACTACGACGTACGTTAGTGACTAACGAATGGGGGTTTCGCTTAGAAGCCTATCATCTTCGAGAATTCAACAGCGCCCAATGGCAGTGCCAATGCCATGGGCATGCGGAATTTGCATGCGTAACTCCGCCCCACCCTGTGGGTATATAAGGAAGTACGCTGGCAACATCGCATTATGTTTCTGCTTTGGAGCCAAGAGCATCTCTTCACTCCTGTAAGCCTGAATTCTGAAGTCCTCTCTTCAGTCTTCGAGACGAGCGGTTCTCCAGGGTGTTGGTGTGACGGCGCATTCCAGCGATCTCGCATTGCCTGCCTGCTGATCTGTGCAGTGATCTGCAACAGCTGTGTGTGTTTTCCCTGGGCGCTTCGGCACTCTGCAGAGCTTTCCTCTCACAAAAAGAGCTTGCGCGTGGCACGTCTTTTTCAAGACGGTTCGCCCGTGCACTTCCGGGTGCGATCGATCTCCGTTGCTGTCTATGGGCACATTCACTGCTCGACGTGTTAGGGCTTCAGCACGTTCGGGCAGTGATTGTGGATGTGTCATGTTCCCACTGCGGGAACGTGACCATCGCGATGTCGCGGTCGAGACTCAGTGATCTCCGCGAGGAGAGAGAGTCCCCTCTGCCACACCCCAATCTACCGTCTCTGAGAGAGGTGGTACTTTGGCTGGTGGCCAGGGTGACCTGAGGGCGGTGCATGGTATAAGAACCCCGACGATCATTCCTCGGGCCACGCCCCCCTCTCGCACATCGCTTCCCGCGAGTGCTGGACTGAAACAGTGGCCCGTCTCTGACGCCTCGTTCGTTTCGTTCACACTCCAGATAGCGGCGAGATGTCGATCGCCGCATCCCAAGGTGGGCTAGATCCTTTGGGGATGACGATTAGGTTGTGCTCCGCCTCCGGGTGTGTCAGCACTGCCTGATCTGACCTAGAGTTGATAGCCATGTTATCTCGGGCAGCCGCGAGCCTCGCGCTGGGGTGGAACTCCGCCCAGTCGCGAGTGCTCGTGGTTGCGCAATCGGTTTTTGTGGGCGGCACCCGACAGCTGTTGGGCCCCGCCCCCAATGCCTTTCGCTCCCGAGGTGCATGAGGAGATCACGCGGTCCTGGAAGTCCCCGTGCTTCCCGTGACCGTTTTGTGGCCTCCTCCGCCTTCTCTGCCCTTGATGGGGCCGCGGCCTAGGGTACACTGCCCCCCCCCCCCCCCCACTGTTGAACAACTCTGTTGCGCACTACGGTGTCCACAGAGGGCTTTGACGTGGTGTGGCTGTCCTAAGCACCCTCCCTAAGCCTGTGGGCTCGTCTACTTCGGTGGCGTGGTCCTGCAGTGCTATGGGGTAGGCCGCCGCCCCTTTGCACATGCACAAGGGTGGAGCTGACCCAGGGCTCTTTTTTGAGCTGCGTGCCGCCACTGATCCCGCCCTCTGGGTGGTGAAGGTCGCCACACGCTCCCTCGGTCAGGCGATGTCCACAGCTGTGGTCCGGGAGAATTTCCTGGCCTTACCTGGTGATATGGGGGGGTTGACTGAGCCCGCCTCCTCAACTCGCCCATATCCCAGGCTGGCCTCTTCGGCGGCGCGGCTGAGAACTGTGCCCAACAGTTCTCGGCCGCCCCAGAGCAGACTGAGGCTGTAACACGTACTGCCCCGGCGGCTGGCTGCTGCACCAGCCGCCGGCCCAGTTGCCTCAGTCCGCTCGCCGCCGAGGGCGCCCTCCCTCCTCCCGTCTCGTCTCTCAAGAACCGGAATGTCCTTAGAACGAGTTTCCAGGCATCTTGTTGTATCAACAGATGCATCATCCACGGGCTGGGGTGCCATGTGCAATGGACAAGCAGCCGCGGGCTCCTGACAGGACCCCAGCGCCTTCTGCATGTCAATTGCCTCGAGTTACTGGCAGTACGGTTCGCCCTGCACCGCTTCCGAGCGTTGCTGAAGGGTCAACATGTACTAGTCAGGACAGACAACACGGCCGTAGTAGCGTACATCAACCACCAGGGCGGTCTACGCTCCCGCTGTATGTCTCAACTCGCCCGCCATCTCGTTTTATGGAGTCAGAAGCATCTGAGGTCCCTTCATGCTGTCCACATCCCGGGAGTCCTGAGCCGTGCAGACGACGAGCTCTCACGGCTTCAGCCACTTCCTGGAGAATGGAGACTCCATCCCCAGACGGTCCAGCTGATATGCGAACGGTTCGGCGACGCACAGGTAGTCCTGTTGCCTCCCAGGACTCTTCCCATTGCTCCCTGTATTATTCCCTGACCTATGGTCGGCACGGATGCACTGGCGCACAGCTGGTCGTCGGGGCTACGCAATTATGCGTTTCCCCCAGTGAGCCTTCTCGCACAGGTACTGTGCAAGATCAGGGAGGACAAGGAGCAGGTCATGTTGGTCGCCCCGTTGGCACGGCCAGACCTGGTTCTCAGAACTGCTACTCCTTGCGACAGCCCCTCCCTGGCCTATTCCTCTGAGTCAAGACCTTCTCACTCAGAGACGGGGCACCCCTTGGCACCCGCGTCCAGCGTTCTGGAAGCTCCACGTGTGGCTTCTGGACGGGACGCGGCTGGTTTGAGTAGCCCTCCACCTGCGGTGGTCGCTACCATCACTTCCGCTAGGGCAGAGTCTACACGACACCTCTATGCGTTGGAGTGGAACCTCTTCGTCACATGGTGCTCTTCCCGCCAGGAAGACCCCTGGAAATGCCCGATCGGGTCTGTGCTATCGTTTCTCCAGGAGGGGGTGGAACGAAGGCTGTCTCCTTCCACCCTTAGGTGTACGTGGCCGCAATATCTGCCTACCACGATCTCCTGGGAGACAAAAAGGTAAGTCAGCACGACCTGATCATCAGGTTCCTGAGGGGGGCGAGGAGACTGATTACCTCGCCTCGCTAACAGACATCTGCAGAGCTGCAGGCTGGGCGACACCAAACACATTCGCCAGATTCTACAATCTCTGAGTGGAGCCAGTGTCCAACTATGTACTCGCCCCTACGGGTGGCCAGTAATGGGCCAGGCTCAGGTGTCTTCGCTTGCTCGCCATTCCACTCCAAGGACTGGATACGTGCGATATTTTCCCTCAGGTGAGCTCCCCGAGAGCCCTGAGCTCCTCCAGCACTGCTGAGGCTGACATCAGTTCAGTCTGCCCTTTCGAGCCCAGACCCTCATGTCTGGCCAGGTGCTCCGTGTGCATGGTTCCCCTCCGGCGACCCCCACACGAGTATTCCCACCGTAAGCCTCCTCAGTGAGCAGGTGTCTTTCCCTTGGCAAGTCCCTGCCACCCCTAGGGTTAAAAATCCACCCTCTGGCTGGTACCCTAGAGATCTTCCATATGCAGCCCTTAGCGGGTCATATGTGTATTCTTAAGTCCTCCCTACGGGTAGGCATCTTGGCATTCCCTCACTGGGATATGCTTCCCAGTGTACCTTGGTAATCCTGTGATAAGTGGGAGTCCTTCGTCTGTACTAGTCTTACGACAGGGTACTCACACTTACGCAGGGCACTGGATGACAGCTGAGTGGCGTTGTTGTATTGGAACCCCCATTCGTTAGTCACTAACGTACGTCGTAGTGACTGAACGAAAGGGAACGTCTCGGTTACGTATGTAATCCTCGTTCCCTGAGGAGGGAACGGAGACGTACGTTTCCTTTGCCACGTCAGCTGTGTTGCTGGTATGCGGAGTTCAGTCTTGGCTCCTGCAGCAGTAACATAATGCGATGTTGCCAGCGTACTTCCTTATATACCCACAGGGTGGGGCGGAGTTACGCATGCAAATTCCGCATGCCCATGGCATTGGCACTGCCATTGGGCGCTGTTGAATTCTCGAAGATGATAGGCTTCTAAGCGAAACCCCCATTCGTTAGTCACTAACGTACGTCTCCGTTCCCTCCTCAGGGAACGAGGGTTACATACGTAACCGAGACGTTACCATTTTATATAAATACAAACAGATGGTCATCTTTAAACATCTACACAAAGGCCCTAGCATTGAAAATAGACACATACAGGGCCTAAAATTAGCACTCGCCAAGCGCTGAATGTGAGTAAAAATCTGCGTGAATTCAAACAATGTATCTACGCGAACAAACGTGAGCGACGCTCTGGACAGTTAGTGGGCTAGTGCTGCATCTTCACGAAAGTTTAAGCCTTAACAATATTCAAGATGACTCAGAAGGGAGCTCATTTTGTCACTAACTGTGTTGAAATTGCGCACCCTGAAAGCCATGTCTCAGACATGGTGCAAATACTAAACTGAGCTCTCTTTCATATTTTATTGTACTTGAGCGGACAAATTCACATCTCATTTATTGCTTTACTCATTTATTTGATCTAATTATTATTATTTATTATTTTATTTTTACAGTTTTTTTCTAGACTTTTCCATGGACCACCCATCCCTTGCGGACCCCAGTTTAAAAACCCCTGATGTGACCTACCAGAATCAGTTACATTGCTTTACCGCTATTCATAAATCCTTTTCCTTGGCCTTATGGGATAGTAAAGTGTCCATGCACACTTGAGAATCTCGCCAGAAGTAGTAGGTCATCCGTGTACTTTATGCCTACTCTTTTACGAGTACTGTGAATTCAGACATACTACTTTTTTCACATACTGTTTTTCACCTTCTATAGGGAAGTATGCACTTTCGGATGCAGCCACAGTCTTTTACCTTTATTCTAGATATCACTTTTTTTGCCTTCAAAATGAAAGTTTGTCAGATTAGCACATTAAAATGTTCAGCACATTTCTCTCAGCTGTTTAGTGAATATTCAAATAGACAATGCCACACTAAGGGCCTTTCATATCCAGATAAGTGGTTTTATTCTGTCTGCTTTACTTATGAGGCTTCTCGCCTGAAGTCAGAGACGCCTCTCAGTGAATGTCTGCTGAATAGGTGATGTGTGTAGATGAAGCTCATGCTTGCATACATGCATAATGATCTGATCATCAGGTTGTCTCTGAATGTTTTTTTTTTTGTGTGTGAGCTTGAGGTGCGTTTCTGGAAAATGTGATCTCACTGTGATCTGCTAAAGCCCCATGTGAGAACGGCTTGGTGTGTGCCCTGGGCTCGTTATGGTAGTATAATTAATAGTACTCAACTCGCTCTCAGTATGCGCTGCTTGAAAAGGTTTTATAATAAATTAATCATTTAACACAATCTGATGAATATTAATACAAGGCTTTTATTCAACTTCTCCAACATATTCAGAGGCTAATTGGAGATTCTACTTTACATGTCCTAGTAGAATACATAAAAAGGTGAAGGTTTCACTGTGAGTGAAAGGCACAAGCTTAAGCAATTAACTTAAAGTGTGAAGTGAAATACAGATTTTTTACATGGTCACTATTTGTGCTAAATATTGGTTACTCCAAATCAGTGTTTCCCAACCTTTTTTTCAACCACAGCACCCTTTGAAAATGATACTGGAATTACTGGAATACTTCAATAAGATCGCTTAAAAAGCATCAATATTATATAACATTTTTGATACCACAGGGAAGAGCTGCCAGGCTATGGTCATATATTTTTAATATCTAATGTTTTGTCCATAAATTGAAAGTCTAGGCAATCAATAATTTCTTCTGAAGAGATCACTATATATGATGATTTGAAGGGTCATGAAGTGGATTTTTTTTTTTTTTTTTTTTTATAATGTTTCCTGAGGTTCACTTATAATGTTAGTGTGATTTTTACATCATAAAATGTCATAATTTATCTATCCTGATTTTATCCCTCTGGCTTGAACGCTCTGTTTTGAAGGGGCGTGTCTGCTGTGAGACGTCAGTGTAAATGCCTACTGCTGTGATTGGCTAACATCTTTGCATTTGAAATGCGTATTACATGTGGAACCCTCTCAAACACTTATACTACTTTTTCACTGTTACAGCTGTTGAGATTAACGAATCCTGAAAAGTGTTAGATTTAAATGTGTTAGGTGTCGCCCAGCCTGCAGCTCTGCAGATGTCTGTTAGAGAGGCACCATGCGCTAAAGCCCAAGAGGAGGCGACACTCCGAGTGGAGTGGGCCCGAACCCCAAGGGGACATGGTCGACCTTGCTGCTGGTAAGCCAAAACAATGTTGTCCACTATCCAGTGAGACAGCCTTTGCTTTGAGAGAGCACATCCCTTCCGCTCTCCACCATAACAGACAAAGAGCTGGTCTGAGGTCATGAAACATTGCGTCCTGTCTATGTAAGTGCGGAGGGCGCGTACTGGACAGAGCAATGCCAAGGCTGGGTCTGCCCCCTCCATGGGCAGCGTTTGCAGGTTCACCACCTGGTCCTTGAACAGAGTGGTGGGAACCTTGGGCACATATCCAGGCCGAGGTCTCAGGATCACTTGAGAGTAGGCCGGCCTGAATTCCAGGCACGCTTCGTCAACCGAAAATGCCTGCAGGTCCCCGACCCTCTTGACGGAGGCCAATGCAGTCAGGATTGCTGTCTTCATTGACAAATATTTAAGATCCATGACTGTAAAGGCTCAAAGGGAGGCCTCTGCAGAGCATCTAAAACTACTGAGAGGTCCCAAGAGGGTACGAGACGAGAGCGAGGAGGATTCAGTGATCTCCTCATGCACCTCGGGAGTGAAAGGCATTGGGGGCGGGGCCCAACAGCTGTCGGGTGCCGCCCCCAAAAACCGATCGCGCAACACGAGCACTCGCGACAAGGCGGAGTTCCACACCAGCGTGAGGCTCGCGGCTGCCCGAGATAACATGGCTGTCAACTCTAGGTCGGATCAGGCAGCGCTGGCACACCCGAAGGCGGCGCACAACCTAATCGTCATCCCCAAAGGACTCTAGCCCACCTTGGGATCGACATCTCAGTGCTATCTGGAGTGTGAACGAAATAAACGAGGTGTCAGAGACGGGCCGCTGTTTCAGTCCAGCACTCGCGGGAAGCGATGTGCGAGTGGGGGGACGTGGCCCGAGGAACGTATCGTTGGGGTTCTTAATACCACAGCACCGCCCTCAGGTCACCCTGGCCACCCGCCAATGTACCACCTCTCTCAGAGACTGTAGATTGGGGTGTGGCAAAGGGGACTCTCTCTCCTCACAGAGATCACTGAGTCTCGACCGCGACATCGCGATGGTCACGTTCCCGCAGTGGGAACATGACACATCCACAATCACTGCCCGAACGTGCTGACGCCCAAACACATCGAGCAGTAAATGTGCCCATAGACAGCAACGGAGATCGATCGCACCCGGAAGTGCACGGGCAAACCGTCTTGAAAAAGACGTGCCACGTGCAAGCTCTTTTTGTGAGAGGAAAGCTCTGCAGAGTGCCGAAGCGCCCAGGGAAAACACACACATCTGTTGCAGATCACGGCACAGATCAGCAGGCAGGCAATGCGAGATCGCTGGAATGCGCCGTCACACCAACACCCTGGAGAACCGCTCGTCTCGAAGACTGAAGAGAGGACTTCAGAATTCAGGCTTACAGGAGTGAAGAGATGCTCTTTGCTCTGATGCAGAAACATAATGCGATATTGCCACGTACTTCCTTTTATACTCACGCGGTGAGGCGGAGTTACGTATGCAAATTACGCATGCCCATGGCATTGGCATGCCATTGGGCGTTTTCTAAAATCTCGAACATTACATTACATTGGCTGCCTGTTAAATACAGAATTGATTATAAAATTTTAGTTCTAACTTTTAGAGCACTACATGGTCAGACCCCCCAATATATCAGAGACTTGCTGTCACAGTACTCTTCCTCTCGTACTCTTCGTTCCTCAGGTCAAAATTTCCTGAGTGTCCCCAAAACCCGTCTTAAAACATGGGGAGACCGGTCCTTTCAGGCAATTGCCCCTAAATTATGGATTTAATTTTTTAATTGCCCCCCCCCCCCCCCCCCCCCCGTTGCTTGTGGCAGAAACTGTTGATGCTTTTAAAAAGCAGCTGAAGACACTTTTATTCAGACAAACGTTTAGTTAATTTTAGGCTTTTAGGTTTTATTGGGGGTTGTTTTAATTTGTTAAATTGTATATACTTTGTAAAGCACTTTGTGATTTTTATCTGTGATCGGTGCTATATAAATAACGTTTACTTACTTACTTACTTTTGTGTACCGTTACACCCCTAATCCCACATCGAAATTCCTTTATGATTTCCATTTTTATTATGAATGTGTGTGTGTGTGTGTGTGTGTGTGTTATTTGAGACTGAGACAGATTGCTATATAATACCTTTTTTTAACAGTTTTTAGCTATTTAAAAATGTTTGAAGGATTTTTTACACTGCACTTCTGCAATTACCAGACGGCAGCCCAGGGTGCCGCATCACCCCAGTTGGGAAACACTGCTCTAAATAACTGTGGTAACTTGTTTTCCACCACAGTTGTCAGACATCAAATAACACACACAAAAAGTTTCTGTAAGCTGCTTAAACTGTTTAAATATATATATATATATATATATATATATATATATATATATATATATATATATATATATATATATATATATATATATATATATATATATATATATATATATTTTTTTTTTTTTTTTTTTTTTTTTTATGTGTAGTCATGATCCTAGTTTCTGATTGGTCTATCCAGTGTTACAGTTATCCTTAAATCCACATTGTTATTACATGACACACCATTTTATCCTCAAAGTTCTTAATTAAAATGATGCCTGCACTTTGAATAGTATATTTATGGTTTAATAATTTAAAAATAATAATAATAATAAAGTAATTTAGATGATTTAAAACTTCTTTTGTGAGTGTGTGAATGAGATGAACAGTAGTGTAGGCTGTGTATAAGTAATGCAGGCATTCACTTACGGTCTACAAGAGTTAGTCAGGTCATCTGTTTTTAAGTGTTTCCACAGCCTTAAAATATTTACCTTGAAATATGTCCCATTCCAAATGTAATGCTGTGGAGGAGGCTTGAAGCATTGAGGTTGGAGTACACTTTTTTTTTTTGCTGGTCACTGATCGCTGATCCATTTTCTCACAAAACACGAAAGCAGAGTTGCTTGATTTGTAAAGCAATTTCCGTCTCAGTAAATAAAGGTTGACTGCTTCATTCTCCCTTCTCTAAATTCATCCTGCTCCTTCCATCCCTTGAGAGAGGCCGACTCTCTAAATCTGTCTGTCTAACAATAGTTGAGCCAGCATTGTTTGTGGTCAGGATGTAGTGGCTGACCATGCTCGATCACACTGACATTTATCACTATTATTTTGTCTTCCCTCCCTCTTTTATGTGACAGGGGCTCATGGGGGTCCTGATCGGCCTCTTTGTCCTTTCTGCCTCTCTCTGTCTCATTTAAACTTTTTTTCTGAATCCTTAGCTCTCAGACCAGGTGAAATTGAAAGTCTCCAATGGGAACAGGCTGCAGAATAGCTCTCAAACTGGGCTTCTCTTTTTCTTTTCTTTCATTCTTTTTTTCTGTACTTGTATTTCTCTTCTTGTTCTATTTCTACCTTTTGATTTGTTCCCTGTTCACTTTTTCTTTCTGATTCCTGTCTTTGACATACCTTCTCTAACATCTCTGCTCCTTCCATAAATGCATTTCAGTCAGTTTTAAACACATTTAAAAATGATCTTGAAGGCTCTCTCTAAGTGTAGGCTTTTTGCTAACTATAAAGGGAAAAGATTTCTCATTTCTTATTCCTTGATCGATTCTTTTTCAAAATAGAAAGGAGGAATCCTACATAGCTCGCTTTTACATCTCAATTATTTCTCATGGGCAATATTGTGATTAAATGGAGAACAAATGGATATTTATTTTCTGAAAGAAATTGTTCAGCCAAAATTCTGATGACTTACTTGAATGCTTAAATCACAGAAGAGTTTCAGCAAAATACTACATTCAGATCACTGATTTTTTTTTCCAACTACCGATGGGTTTTGGAGTAAAGGTAAAATGGGGGTGGATTTTATTTTTTTTTGTTTGCTTTTCTATGCATGCAAAAGGAACCAATGACAGCTGCCACAATTTTACTGTTAAAATGCACTCACTGGCCGCTTTATTAAGTACATCTTGCTAGTACCGGGTTGGACCCCCTTTGCCTTCAGAACTGCCTTAATTAGTAATGGGATAGATTCAACAAGGTGCTGGACCATTCTCTGTAAACCCTAGAGATAGTTTTACGTGAAAATCCCAGTAGATAAGCAGTTTCTAAAATACCAGCCCATCTGGCACCAACAACAGTGCATTCAAAGTTGCTTAAATCACTGTTCTTCCCCATTCTGAGGCTCAGTTTGATTTCAGCAGATCGTTTTGACCATGGCTGTGTCTCAATCGGTTCCCTAGCTCCCGAGCTCGTGAATCAGTATATCGTGTTCACGAATTTGGGCACTGGTAAGCACAGTAAAGTACGCTGACTCACTACACATTGAGACACTGATGACTCTAGAGTTTATATCTTTCTGACATTTACTTGAAATGTTATTTAAATGATAAATACTTTGCTTGCTACATATACGTGCAGCATTTCAGCCATAAATAAATTCTAAATGTTAGCTAGATTATGTTCATTACCTGTCTAGCGATGTATGTTTATGCTGAAACATAAGGGTTTGTACTGGGCACATAGTGAGCATCGATGCACCCTGGTTTTGGTGAGCGAACGTTTCAGTGCCCTAGAAGGATTATATGATTGAGACAGCCCTAAAAAGGGCAGACTTCCTAAACAGTGCCCTGACTACTGAACTAGGGAGCTTATTGAGACGCACCCCATGTCTGCATGACTAAATTAGATTAGATTTTTATGTTAATGAGGAGTTGATCAAGTGTAGAGGTGGTTTAAAACTTTCCACACATGCCAGCATGATGAAACTTAAAATGCTATTTTAAAGTCTCCAACAACATGCATCAAAGGTCAAAAATCACTTTCATTTTCTTATAATATACATTGCACATCACCACAATGTTCAATGATTCTCAAACGACTCAATGGATGAATCAGTCTTTCTAAATCTCTCCTTTCCAGGAGCCTACTCTGCTCTGATTGGTCAGACGGCCCAGTCTGTTGTGATTGGTCTACTGCGTACAGCGTGTGTTTCGGAAACAAATGTCCATTACCATAACTGAACTCCAGCTCCGTTCAGGAGGCTTCCTGTTCCTAAAGCTCAGCGACTGTACACACTCTAAAGACTGATGATGACGTTGATTTTACATAAATCTCAGTGCGAGTACAAATCGATGATAAAACAATGGGAGAACTATATTCAACCCGAACCTCGAGCAGGACGTTTCTCAGTGATTCTACTAAGTTTGAGGTACATTATGAGGTGTTTCAACTGTAATTCCTCACCATCAGCATTAGCAAGTGTGCATCTATCAACAAACCTGTGTGTGTGTGTGTGTGTGTGTGTGTGTGTGTGTGTGTGTGTGTGTGTGTGTGTGTGTGTGTGTGTGTGTGTGTGTGTGTGTGTGTGTGTGTGTGTGTGTGTGTGTGTGTGTGTGTGTGTGTGTGTGTGTGTGTGTGTGTGTGTGTGTGTGTGTGTGTGTGTGTGTGTTTGTGTGTGTGTCTAATGTACTGCGTGCACATGTGGGAACTGTATTAATAACGGATACTTTAGCCCAGTTGATGTAAACATTAATGTTTGCAAAAAAATCTTGCTTCATCCTTTATCTTTACTCAAAGTAGTAAGAATGACTGACAATCTGCATTAATAGACACAATTGTAGGTAATATTGCAGTGAGTGCAAAAAGTGGACTAATATGCTAATGTTTAGTTGTGATGTCAAAACGAAACGGCTTGCGAGTCGTTTGAAAAACGATTAGTTTAATTTTATTTGAGTCGACTCTTACTTTTGAGAGACAATAATTTTATATACGCTGCACTTTCAGATTTAAAACTTTGCAGGATGTTTTCATTCACTTAGAACTATGTTACACACTACGTGAAAGGTAATTTTCAAAAATGCACGATAGGGGCTCTTTAAGGTGATGATACTCTGGGCAACTTTTTTGAGCCATGTTGCTGGGCAATGTTGCAAAATGATGTTGCTAAGGCACTTTCCCATTAAAAATGGGCAACAAATTTCTCTCTGAATACTATAGATGGGTTGTGGGCCCTGGTTGCCAATTGACGGCAACATTGCTCAAACATTTGCCCTGTGTATCATCACCCTTAGTGTATTTATTAGTTGCAATACCAACATTATATAGATAAAAAAAATTGTGTCAGAATTTAAAAAATCTTTGGACGATATCACATATTCTTACTTACGCACTGTTCCCCTCTCCCCTCTCCCCTCTCCACTCGCTTAATCCATCTAATATGCATATTATCCACCAATTGCAATAACTGAGAACTGGACTTTGCATTGCTGCAGCGCACATAATTACACACATTTTTCATGGTTACTAGTGATTCTCACCTCATATACCCTATTCCTCTGTCTGCTATATGTCGTTTGCCCTGTTTATAAAATGTGCTATTGTTGATCTCTTGCACTTCATGAAATTAATGAATTTTTCATCTTTGTTTTTTGTGTTTATTTAAAATTAGACAAATGTGATATTATTGTAATCTTTTATCTGTTGTTTAACAGTTGAGGTAGTTCTTTGATCTAACCAGCAAAATATATTAGCCGGGTTTAAATCCCAGTTGTGCAGGTGAGGTGTGTTGGAACACTGCGCTACAATGTCCCCCTTTAGAACTATGCTTTTATATTCTATACTTTTATGAATTCTATTGAGAAACCATAAGAAAAAAAGTTGAATAAAGAATGAGAATCCATTTTCAGTTACTATTATCATGTTCTTAAAGGGGCACTTCAGCGCTGTAAAGATGAATGTGTATTTAAACTGTCATTTATATAGTAGAAATGTGAAATTATTTTTTTAATTTAGTGCCTTCTAGACTGAGAAAAGACAGAAAATGTATTTTTGTCTCATGTGTGGATGAAAGAACTCCCAGAATGCACTTGCTTCGCTGCCCTATGAGGCCACTCCCTACACCACCCCCAGCGTCGTTTTGATCTTCATAATAATACAATAATTTTGTTCAGTTGGAGAATAAACACTACAATTAAAAACTGAACATGTATTTTCAATAAAGTGTGAGTAAGCCGAACGAAAGTCACAGGAAAAATGCAGCAGGAGTCAGATTTCTCATCAATCATTCTCAGCGGGTGTCCAGTCTGGCGCGTTTTCTGATCGCATATGGAAAGTTAAATTTTCATAGTAATTCATTGAAAAGTTGAAACACTGACTTTGCTCTGCATCGCTCCGTTATAAATGCCGAGGCCGAGGCCGAGCGCATTTACATTCTGAGAGTGAGATCTCTCCCCTGTGGGCGGGTTGAATACATGCGGAACAGCTCCTCTACTGGCTGTAGTTTTTAGCCTCTGGCCAAAAAATCCTCAGATGACGCAAAATGACAATATTTGCGTCATCAGAGGATTTTTTCCAGAAATAAAATGCATAATTATCTTGTCTCAGGTGGATATGAAGGGGGGAAAGTACCATAATTCAAATATAATACGGGGTTTCTACTGATACACGGCGTAATGCTAAATCACTGAAGTGACCGGTGTGTGTATCTTAAATACATGGAAAATAATCAGTGAGTTACATTAACATTTTTGCTGACTGTCTTGGATGCTCTTAAGTGTTAAAATGACTGCAGTTGTATAGAATTCATAGAATTCAACTAAAATAAAATACTAGATTAAATCTCTTTAACGTCTCATTGGGTTCTCTTACACAGCATTTAGGTTAATGGAGTGTAAATAGAGACTCATGCCTAATTGTTCTACTTTTCTGATTTTTCTCCTGAAAAAATAAATAACATTTTTTGCAATCAAGTCAGATATTTCAGTATAAACTACAGTTATCCTTAATTCTTCTAAGACCAAATTACATCAGCTTTGCTATCCACATTAATTTTATTGCTCTATACTCTTACTGTAAACAGTTGTCTTGTGTGTTTATTTTTATCTTATACAGAATTGTAGGAGAAACATCTGAGACAAATTTACTAAGACTCCTCAGCTATATATTTTTTTTTTTACCTCCGAGCAGTAACATTTCCTTCTGAGTTGCTTGTCATCTTTCTGAATACCATTGTGAGTTTTCCGTTAGGAACCACCTACGGCTGGCGCTTTATTCTTGAAGAATAGCGTTGCCATTTTCATGCTACACTTCACAGATCAATGACTTTGGTTCTCTTTCATTCCCGTTGCTCTGCCATTTTCTATATGATGCACTTCTTTGCCCTTTTTTCAGTTAGTCTCTCTCTCCCCTGCTCTCTTTCTCTGCATAGTGGCTGTTTGCCAGCTGAATGCTCAGTCGTGGTGTGTCAGATGCTTGTATCTTGTTGCACTCTGTTGCCCTTAACCGCCCACCCCAGGGGCTATACGGCTAGAGAAGCAAGAGCGAGGACACGCTCCAGTCACTTTAGACGGAGTTTCCTCTTCACCTGCGAAATGAAATTCCTCCTGATTGTACCAGCAACACTGTAATAGTCACACATACACAGCAAACATACCACATCTGCCTGTAGAAAAACACATTTAGTACATTAGATGCACAAACTGAATACTAAAGAAGCCACACGCACAGGAGGGCACACGGATGCTTTTGCAAAGTGTGCGCCCCACACACACACACACACACACACACACGCAATGCTCGAGCTGTCTCCCCTAGTTGTAGGTTTAGGCTACAAAGCCTTTGTAGTGAAATTGATTCTCCGCTTTGATGTATTATTATTGTCACAGCTAACCAAATTGCCGCCCCGCTCGAAAAGACAGAGCACAGAGGTAACAATACAAACCCCATCTTATATCTGCATGGGAGAGAAGCTTACACACAACCGCTTATAACCATATGGCTTATAAATATACACATATGGTCTGTTTCCACCTCAGAGGGAAATGTGAAAATGGTTATATTTCGATAAAGTTTAAAATAACGGCATTTTAGAACGCGATAGAAACTCAGACATCAATAGGTCTGGGGGGAAAAGTTCCTGAGGCAAATTGTTCCAGGTTAGCCTGACGTCGTCATACTCAATTCTAGTCAGAATTTGAGTCTGATACTGCTCCGTTATGGGGCGTGTTTAAACCGAACCAGGAAAGACCTCAATTGGATAGACCTACAACCAATCCGAGCAATGGAGCGACACATAACGTTAGTTGTCAAATGTCAACAAAACTCAACTGCACTGTGTTGCCAAGTCCGCGGGTTGAAGCGACCCCAATTATGTGATATACAGACCCAGGAATACGAATTTTAGCAGGCAGTCCAGCCAAAATAACACATATTTTACCCCACAAATGCCATTTTTCCTGGAGAACCCCCCCGCCCGGAAAGCTATTGGGCTTGTTTTTGGCTAGTTTTGAGTAGCAATTGGGAGAGTTTTGCTGTAAAAACTTGGCAACCCTGTCTGTGCGCGCTGGAATAAGTCACGTTAGAAGAAGAAGACGAGTGTAAACGATCTTTGTCGGTGTTGTAAAAAAGAATTTAAGGATACACGGAGTACTTACCAACACGATCATCATTTCTGAGAGAAATAGTAAAGGTGAATGCATATACGAACAAGTTCTCCGTTTAGGATTAGAACAAATTCAACCCAAGCGCCTTTGATGACGTGGATGATTACGTTACTGTTTATCATCTGTCCATCATCGTCTAAAGCCCGCCCTGACAATTTCATTGGTCCGAACAGTTTCTGTTCTGGCATAATTACTTCTCTATGGATCAAGTCCAGACCGAACTGCCCGTGCAAAAAAAATTGTGGGCGGGGCTAAGTTCGTCTGGCATCCAGGCTAGTTCCAGGTAATTGTTCACAGGACATGTGGCTTAATAGTCTACTACAGTCTACTAATACTCTAACCACTTTAGCTCTGCACCCCCTCACCGACCCACCCGTGGGTCCAATATTGCATCATCAGAATCATTTGAAAAAATCTATAAGTTATTCAGCACAAAACTAGACATATATGGTATCATTTGAAAGATTAGAACCTCAGCTTTCCTGATAACCCAATCACTTTTGCATTTATGTTACATAGAAAAGGTCTGAATTTGACACCAAAAATTAGGTTTTCTTCAAAATGAGGCCATTTTCATGTCTGTGAGCATGCATGACCAAATGATACTGTATTATGTCACTGATGCCCAGATCAAAACATGCGATGCAGACAAATACTCTTATTATCCTTAGTTTTGATTGTCTTTGCTAGCCACGGTTTTTGATGACGTCATCAAGTATTGCGTCATACGTCAAAAAAGCTGAGTATCTCAGCTCTCTATAGACATGTCGATCATGCTTCTAGACCAATCAGAGCACGAGATCTCCCTTTACAAAGTTGAGGAGGCAGAGCCTTCTTGTTGATTTCCCAGTAGTAGTGGGAAGTTCGGATCATTTTACTGACTCAGATCTTTGAATCTTGTTCAGCAAAAATAATTAATCTTTTTTCAAGTCATTTCATTCATTTCGTTAATTTCAGCAGAATCAAATTAAAATGTTACATGTTACATTTGTCAACACATTTAGTACTTTTGGAATAAAAAATAAACTATAAGCTAATGTAGCCATGGCCAAACTTTGAGAAAGAAATTATTAATTAATTGTTATAGCTTGCTTCAGTCTATGTATGTAGTCTGTTAGTTCACCTCACCTCCCGATGCAAATCGTTCTTTCTTTTGTCACCGTGACAGCCTCATATGTAAATTAATACGTGTACGGAAACATAAAAGATTAGTTAATCTCTCGTGTCTCGGTTCGAGTCATTCGTTCATCAAGTCCCAGCCCCATTAGGCAAGGCATTGCAGTCACCGGAAACAGAAAAGATTAGTTCATCTTTCGAGTCTTCTCGTTCAGTCGTTCGTTCAAGTCCCCATAGGCTGAATGCAGAAACAGAAATGATTAGTTCATCTCCCCAGTCTTCTCATTCAAGTCGTTCGTTCTTTTTTCACGTGACTGCTTCCCGGTTCAGTGTCTCGCAACATATACATTTTATTGACTGCATGTTGTAATATATTTATTATTATAAAATCATCATAAGAGATTTGCAATAAACATTTGTTATGCCTATCCGTTCTGAACAACCAAATGTGCCCAGGCTTCATAGGAAAATAAATTATTATACTAGCTAAAAAACTGAAATAAACAAACAAAAAAACTACGCACTTGTTTGTAAGGAAGGTTGTGAATTAACTCATTTCTGTATCCAACACAGCTGTCATGTCACGTGACAAAAGAACGAGACTCGAGATGAGCTGTTTCTGCATTCAGCCTATGGGGACTTGAACTCTTGTGCCACGAGATCTCGCAAGATTAAAATGTGATGAGATTTCTCGTTGAGAGAAAAGCTGTCTCGCGATATCGCCATGATGGAGCGTGTGGATGAAATTTGCATAGAATTTGCCACCGCTATGTTTACATTATAGCATCCACTGTTGTTTTTTAAAATTTTTAATAGAAATAAAAATTATTGAATTCAGTTGTAAAACGGTCGCTTCAATTGTAAACTATTGTAAACGGCTGCTCTGCTCTGCACTGTGTGCGACTGCATCTGAGCTAGAGGAATCACAGTTCACTGGTCATGTGGCGAGAGTAAGGTGTGATGATTGACAGAACCATGGTGGAAGATTTGTGTGCAACAGAGCCTGATAGAGTGACTGATAAATGTCTTATTATCTAGAATGTGCGCTCAGCACCGGCGCTCCCTGTACACAGAGTATGTGCGATCGCGAAAGTGAAAGTAAATGGGAGCTCCCTGATTCACGCATATTAGGCGAAATACAATAGCCAGTCTCAAAATATCATAGCTATCTTATGCTGGGCTGTGTAGTTGTAACCACATCTTAGCTCTGGTCTCTGTTTTGCTCTCTGTTTGCACTTTGTATATTAAGACAGTAATTTGATTATGATTGCACTTATTGTTTGCATTTAAAAAGACTAAGAAAAATCTGTTATTTATTTTTATGTATACTGTTTTTATTTCGATGTTCAATTTGTGGAAAGGAGTTGAATTAGGAGGTCACACACAGCTTCAGTCAGAAGTTCTGGAAGCTTCTAATTCATGTACAGTAAGGTCTGAAGAGACTCAAATGAAATTATACAGGAGAGAAGCCAGTCATTTGAGTTTGTTTGTTACAGTGCTTGTATATTGTTGTCTTTCAATGCATATGATAATTAATTCTCGGAAAGTAGAACTGAAATTACATTCATTACAAGATGATTTGTAGATACTAGTATAAAAATACTGCAAAAATCTCATCTTGTCTCGTTCTCGTGAAACCCAATCTTTTGACTTGTCTCGTCTCGTGAGCTAAGTGTCTCGTCACACCCCTATCACGGTGGCTTTCTTCGGTTTGGAGAATTAAAAATGCATTGCAACATTTCTCATTATGTGACATACTATCTTGTAACTGAGTTTTGCTTCTTGTAATTGTGACTATATATCATATCAAATAAGTAACAATTACAAGAAACAAACTCACCGTTATGAGATATAAAATCACGTACCTACAGTACATATTCCTACCAGCATAGGAAAAAGTCAAATGCATTTGGAGGTTTTGACCTACTTTGTTATTATAATCCTTTTGGCTTCTGCAGTTGACTTCTTGGTTTGTCC
The DNA here is from genome assembly GCA_023566225.1 of Romanogobio albipinnatus. Classification (NCBI taxonomy): domain Eukaryota; kingdom Metazoa; phylum Chordata; class Actinopteri; order Cypriniformes; family Gobionidae; genus Romanogobio; species Romanogobio albipinnatus. The sequence continues at coordinate 24,580,036 of CM042253.1, read as the reverse complement.
ATCATTGCTCTTTTTTCTGCTTACTTTTTATGCAGTGAGAGTTGACACACACACACACACACACACACACACACACACACACACACACACACACACACACACACACACACACACACACACACACACATACACACGCACACGTATTTATGTGATGTATGTGAGGAGAAAATTGAGTAGTTTCTTTCTGGCTGTGGGGTGTTTGAATATGTATGATGGCCGTCGGGTTTTCTTCTAGTCAAGCCTGATGCCGTGCAACAACACACTACCTCTGAACACACTGTCTGTCACAGGTATCTATCACTGCGCCTGTGTACCCGTGTGTCTTTTTGCGTGTGTGCGTCCCAAAAAGCAAGGGAGTTGTTACTGATTGCCAAATAAACAACCTGGCAGAACATTTCTCAACAGGTCTGCGTGTTTGTGCGACTGATAGGAAGCCAGTCGGTCTATCAAAAGCGAGCGAGTGAGTGTTTTACTGGGACAAGAAAACAGTCTTGAATAGAGGCATATCATTTTAGAACTATGCCTACTGAGAAATGCTTTTTCTTTGTAGTTATTCAGCTATGTACTGACAGAAGCATTTCGCCCCTCTCAGGCCTGGTGTGTGGTACGTACACTGCATGTATGCTTTTTAAAGGGTCCAAAATATAAATGTGTTTGTGAATGTCAGTGAGAGCAGGTTGGTTGACCTTGAAGAAAACATGCTTTCAGATGTCAAACTGCTCTCTTTCTTGTCCTTTTCCTTTCTTAGGCCTCTTTTGGAGACTAAACTTTAATTTTCTTCTGACAGATGTGGTTGATTTCAGGGTTATACAACATATACAATGACTTACCAATGACGTACATTCAGATATTACCTGAGGACATTTGGTGAATTTCAGACATGGAAAATGAGATGTTCAGTAAGCATGGTGGCCTATAACCTTTCAAGGGAGCATGTTCTGCTTGTTTATATATATATTTTCTGATGTCCACTTATATCTTACTTCTTTTAGGTGTCAAAAACTGTATATAAAGTTAAAACGAAAAAAAAAAAAAAACAGTCAGTAACTACTGAAAGGGGTGGTTGATTATGATTTCAATTTTTTAAATTTATTTAGTGTGTTATGTTGCTGTTTAAACATAAACAACATCTGCAAAGTTATGATGCTCAAAGTTCAAAGCAAATATATTTTCTTTTTAAGGACTACAGCAAACGGCTGGTAGGGACTACAGTCGTGGCCTAATGATTAGAGAGTCGGACTTGTAACCGGAAGGTTGCGGGTTCGAGTCTCAGGTCCGGCAGGAGTTGTCGGTGGGGGGAGTGAATTCCAGCGCTCTCCTCCACCCTCAATACCACGACTGAGGTGACCCTTGAGTAAGGCACCGAACCCCCAACTGCTCGCCGGGTGCCGCAGCAATATGGCTGCCCACTGCTCCGGGTGTGTGTTCACGGTGTGTGTGTGTGTGTGTGCACTTGGATGGGTTAAATGCAGAGCACAAATTCCAAGTTTGGGTCACCATACCTGGCCACACGTCACTTCACTTCACACAAGCTTCCTCCCAGGTTAGTCACATTAACCCTAAAATGTACATAGATCCTGCCCCCGGGAACACGCAACAAAGAGGGGTGAGGCCATGTTGAGAAGAGGAAGAATTATGTAGTAATGTTGTTGCCGTGCCGGCGAAACACTGTCATTTTCACCCCGATTGCAGGTCCTTTTTGTTCTGCCTTCCTAGGGACGCTGGACTGACACCATGTCTACACCGGACGCGAGTGGCGCAATGCGTTGCTACAAAAGACAATAGAACCCATTATAATCAGTGATGTTGTCCACACTGGATGCGTCGCGACCAAGCGGCAACCTCCCCCAGTTTATCTTGAAGCCAATACGGAATTGACTTAAACTGCAACTCATCCACTGGCCGCTAGGGACAGGCTCCAAAAGGGAGCAGAATCTCATTGAGCCCCATGTTAAAATGCCCATTTTAACTCATTATTTGACATTATATAAAACCTTAAAGTTCTGCATAATTAAGGGTGTGGCCACTTTGAGTGACAGGTGGATTGTCGTTTGTCTGCTGTCTGTTAACCATCACGTCACCTCAGTTCCACTCATGTCCCGCCTCTTTGACCATTTTCTGTTATCTGGGAGTGACTGCCAAGATGGCAACGGCCAGCTCGACCCTACTTTATGCTTCAAAACTGCTCTTCAGAATCCTATGGGTTATGTCACAGACACTATACGTCCATATTTTTTTACAGTCTATAGTCGCGACATGAGAGGTAAATCTTCGACAGTAAACTGATGCCTCATTCTATTTATGACGTAGGCTACTGACTTGATGGACAAATGCTTTGCAACATGCACTTTGTCACGTCCAGTGAGGACAGCCTTTAGCTGTTCCAACTTGAGCAACAAACTTCTTTTTAATCCCACCAGCAAACTTTGAATGTTGGAGTTTGTTGGCGTTTATGTGATCAGTGTAAATTATTCTTTGATTAGAGCTTTTAAAGTGTTTACCCACATGCTCATTTGGCTACAGGCATGCTAAACATGGTTCTGTGTAAACATGGTTCTTTACTATATTAAAGCCATGGATTAGTTTTCGTAATGTGCTCATAGTTCTGGCGACAGATATTTGGCTATACTCTTTCTGTAAAGACAAAACTAACAGTGCTCTACAGTCAGTAGCGATGACTATAGATCCGCAGTCTGTAATCCAAATAATCCCTTCAAGCATGTACAAATTACAGCGTATCTAAATGTATGAGAAAACTACAAACAAAAAAACATACCTTTCTGAAACATCCTGTAACAGCTGTTCTTGCGCAGGTTCTGCTCAAATTGATCAGACAATATTGTTTATTACAATACACCTGAGCATATTCAACTAGCTGTAATGGTAATGGGTGTGATGTTTCCAGACAATGTGCACTAGGCAGTTAGCGAATCACAACTCACCGGGCCAGCTAACCAATCTGAGCCCATTGCGTATTTCTGAGGGTGGGGCTTCATAGAACCAGGAAGCTATCCGGATTTTTTTTTTTTTTTGTTGAGAAGGGACACAGCGGTGCAGAATAAAGCTAAATTATGTAACAAATATAATGCTTTTTTTTTTTTTTTTTAATGAAGCATGAACATGCACCCCATAAACACAACCAAGCCTTCGAAAAAGCTGATCAACCACCCCTTTAAGTTTTATGAACTTTAAGTACACAAAACTGTAACGTTAAAGGATTAGTTCACTTTTAAATTAAAATGATGATTTACTCACCCTCAAGCCATCCTAGGTGTATATGACATTCTTATTTCTGATGAATACAATCAGAGTTATATTAATAAATATTCTGGCGCTTCCAAGCTTTATAATGGCAGTGAACGGGGCCAACGAAAAAAGCTTAAAGGAACACGCTGACTTTTTGGGACTTTAGCTTATTCACCGTATCCCCCAGAGTTAGATAAGTCCTAACATACCATTCTCATCTCTGTGTGTGCCAAAACTCTGTTTTACGCACCCACCTTTAACCTAGCTTAGCATAAAGACTGGAGGTAAACGGCTCCATCTAACCTACTGCTCAATACATGACAATAAAACGCCAACATTTTCCTATGTTTACATGCTGTGATGTGTATAGTTATATCGTGTACTAAGACTGACGGAAAATGAAAAGTTGCGATTTTCTGGGCCGATATGGCTAGGAACTATACTCTCATTACTGCGTAATGATCAATGAACTTTGCTGCCGTACCATGGGTGCAGTAGGCGCAATATTACGCAGCGCCTGAAAATAGTCCCCAGCATGCTCTCTGTGCAAGCAGGTTGTCACGTTGGTTATGCTGACGGAAGTAAGCCTATTTTCAGGCGCTGTGTAATATCATTGTGCCACTGCCCCATGGTACGGCAGCAAAGTTTATTGATAATTACGCCGGTATGAGAGTATAGTTCCTAGCCATATCTGCCCACAAAATTGCAGATTTTCATTTTCCTTCGGTCTTAGTACACGATTTGCCTATACACATCACAACATAGGAAATAGGAAATTTTGGCCGTTATTTTGTCTCTTATTGAGCAGGAGGCTAGCTGGAGCCGTTAACCTCCAGTCTTTGTGCTAAACTAGGTTAGCAGTGGGTGCATCAGACAGAGTTATGGCACGCACGGAGATGAGAATGGTATGTATGGACTTATCTAACTCTGGGGGATACGGTGAATAAGCTAAAGTTCCAAAAAGTCGGCATGTTCCTTTAACTGGTGCGACTCATGACGTCGGACGTAGTGTAAGCATTTTGAACTGCGAGAGGCTTTACACTTTCTTCGTAAGTTGAATACAGAGCCGTGTGGTGTATGTTTGTTATGGATGGATGCACTTTTTTGAGCTTGTGGTTCATTGCTATTTTAAACCTGGGAAGAGCCAGGATATTTATTAATATAACTCTGATTGTGTTGGTCTGAAAGAAGAATTTTAAAGTGAACTTATCCTTCAAGTAATGATAACTTGAAATTCAGTGAGTGAGTTAATTCCATTAATTATTCTTCAGAATGGTTCAAACGTGGTTTATTTTGTGGCATTTTTTTTTTTTTTAGTTTTTTGGTTTTTTAACATTTGATTTAAAAAACAGCTCATAAGAGTATTTTTTCCCTCATGAATCTGACTGTACTGCTTGTGCTGTTGGTTTGTTTTTATGTGCTGCTCGTAAGGTCAACTTAATATTTAAAACTTAAAAGGGTGACAATCTACAGTATTTGTGCAATTCTTGCAGATTTATTGACCAGTGATTTGAGATTTAAAATGGAGACTCCTAAATATTTGGCCGTTTTTGGCTTGGCCCCTTGCCCGGTAGACACTAACTAACTATATCTACACTCATTGGACCCCCTGTTGCTTTCAGAACTTAATTCTTTGTTGCATAGATTCAACACGGTGCTGGAAACAGGGTTTTTTTCCCTTCTCATTATTCTGCAGTATATTGCCTTTTTATCTCAAAACATTCAATTCAGACCGCAAACTTGCATTCACAACTATAGGTAAAACATGAATTATTTTTCCTTTGGTACTAGAGTGTTCCACTGCTGAAAAGTAAATGTGTGTGGTTGTATTAATGTATTTATCTGCCTGATGTCAGAAATTTGCAAAGGTTGCAAAGGAATGATGCATGAATTAACTTATTTTCAATAGACACTTTATCAGTGGGGAGGACGTTTTGAGTTCTGAAGGGCACTGTATTGCACATTCATAGTACTCTTTTGTATCAAGAAACATCATAGAAGGGTTCATTAAAAATGTTGTTAGTTTTGCTATGTGGGGTCTTTTCTGTCTGGTCTGATGTGAATGACCTCTGTTTTCATTTAGGTTTGGTACTGATTGTCAAATTCACAATAAAATCTAAATAGAATCTGATAAACCTGTTCTTGTTGCCGGCATTGTAATCTTTAAGTAGTTGTTTCCTAAGAGAAGCTCAAGTTAACAGTCCAGTATTCAGTATTATTGTCAGTCATGTCTGGAGGAGATATTTGCTGTACTCAATACTGCTAATTAGATTGCAAAAAATGTCTGCACTCTGCATAGTTCTAATTTATACATGTATATGTTCATTTTAAAGCAGCAAGTTTTCTGTGATATGATATACTATCTATGCATACCGTGGTTATACATACTGAGTAACTTACATTACATTACTTTTGTCTGAAATGTGTCACTTTTGTTTTTTTTTGTGGCGTTGCATATGTTGTATTTATAGTTCACCCAAGAAAATGAAAATTCTGTCACTAATTACCCTCGTATTGTTCCAAACCGTAAGAGTTTCGTTCATCTTCGGAACACAAATGAAGATATTTTTGATGAACCAGTGAGCTTCATTCTCGTGTTACGCAGCACTTTTGAGCTTCTGCAAGAACCAATGAGCTTCATTCTCGTGTTCACCAGTTTGTTCTCGCACGTCAAGCAGGTTCGGTTGAGCTTCAGTTTATGTTCGCTGATCAATGTTAATATGTGAATAAAAGATTACATTAAATGTACATTTTTCATCATTAATTTTTACATCACATAAACCAGCTGTTTTAACAGGTGTGTGTGTGTGTGTGTGTGTGTGTGCGTGCGTGCGTGCGTGCGTGCGTGTGTGTGTGTGTCCACTGTATAAGACATGCTGTGCCTTTGACAGAGTGGACATAAATAATACTTAAATAAAACTTAAAGCTTTTATGTAAGAGATTTTATTGTGGAAAAGGATAGGAGATATACACACACATGCACTTCAGGCTGAAACATTTACTCTGATAACTGGATAATGCAGCCGCTTTCAATTATGTCCATCCCTGGAGACCTGGCACTGAAATAAATCACCTCAGTGAGGAAATTGTTTATTTGCTCTGTCACTTGACTCTCCCTGGCATTTAAATGTGGTCCCAGCAGACACTTACCAGGAGCTCATCTGACCTGCTGTGTCTAGAGTCCTCCTCTGAGATCTGTAAACTGCCAGGAACTTCAGAATACAAGGAAAATAGGAATTGTTATTTCAGTATGATTTTGCTAACTTGGAATTGACTACTCGTGACAGGGAATACTATAACCCATTTATATGGTTCCTATTTAAGATTCCTTAAAAGGAAAATGTGATTTATCTATACCTACTTTTTTTGTCTACTCTATACTGTACAACTGAAATGTTATATAAAAGACTGAGGGCAGAATTCATGAAACAGCTGCTACTTCAGTCTGCTGTTTCTCCACAAATCCCAGCCTCTTATTTACATTAAATATACTCGAATTATACACCGGCGTACATTGTCATTTTTTTTCTGGACAAACACGTATTCTTTCTATGCAAATAAGGTTTATTAAACACAAACAAACAACGTTTCTCTGTTACCACCCACTGAAAACTGGTGGTAAACATAGTATTATTTTAAAAGATTGTTTTTGGTGTGGGCAGTAAATTGATTACAGTAAATTGAGATTTATTTTTATTTTATTTAATTCATTCTTTTATTTAAACCTTGTGATAACCTCAATTTCTGCACATTACCTGATTGCATAATTTCTTTAATAAATGGAATGCGAAAATACTGTAACACAGACAACACAAACAAATAATTGATGCTCTCAGGTGTAAATGTTTATTTGCTAAGTGTTCAGGAACATGGTTTAACTGGAAAAGTTTATAAACATTCAGCTTCTCTTTAGGGTACATAATAAGGAAGAAGGTCTGTTCGCTTTTACTGAACACTGTTAAGTCTATTCTACTAGTGATTGCTCACTAGAAAATTTGTATTTCTTTGTAGGCCTGTCCTTTAAAAAAGGTTTGACCACAGAGGCTATTATACACTTGTGTTTATACATACGGTACATTGTTACCCTGAAGGAGAGATTGTACAAAGGTAGTTTAGAGCGTTTGTCCTTGTAATGTGTCTCTGTCCATGGTGCTGAAACATTCGCAGCTTCAACTAATATGAAACCCTATTGACAGAAAGAAATGTTATATTAGTAAATCATTAAATTATTGTTTATTATGACTAATCCACCTGTACTTAAATGCCCCAGGTTAACTGTATCTTAACTGTATCTAGGAATGAACAATTTTGATTTCATGGTTTAAGCTGTGTCAGCATCATTTGTGGAATGTTGTGTCAATGCCACGTAGAATTAAGGCAGTTCTGAAGGCGAAAGGGGGTCAAACACAGTATTAGTATGGTGTTCCTAATAATCCTTTAGGTGAGTGTATGTATATATATATATATATATATATATATATATATATATATGTATATATATATATATATTATTTATTATATTAAATATATATATATAATATTTATTTATTTATTTTTTTCTCTGTGGTAACTCACATATTCTTAGATTTTAAGACCTATGTTACAAACTAGTGTAGATCAAGACTCACGAAGGCGAAGGATAACTTGGAACAGGAACTTTAATTAACAATAAACTCAGAATACACTCAAACACACCAGTATACAGGAACGTCGATGGACAAACACTGAGGGAGAACTGAAGAATAAGGCCCCGACCACACGGAGATGCATTTAGCTGTATACATAAAAATTTTGTACCGTATCAGCGTTTCGTCCACACGGATCCAACGTTTTGGGAACATGAATCCGCTATTTTTTTTTAACCGGGTCCCAGAGTGAATAAATCTGAAAAGGACACCCTTGCGTTTTCGTGTGTACAGCCAATCCGTAAGTACGGGCACTTGGCATGCGCACACCAATATTTTAATTTATAGTAATTTAATTCCTGTATTTGCATTATTGTAAGGGTAGGTTTAGGGTTGGGGTAGGTGTAGGCGTTAATAAAATACATCTGGTAGATAGCAAATTTATTTATTGTTATTTTATTGTGAGATTTTTCCTCACTTCCGACCATTGCTGTACCCCTTCTTGCCACAACTCTTATAACTCTCACAACTGAAACAGACCAAACATGTAACAACCTAAGGCATTAAGTTTCTGTAGTAATTTAAATAATTTAAGTAATTTGCTTGGCTTAGCAGGGGAGGCGGACGGAGGGGGACACCCTTGGCGACAAGCAGACGGAGGCACTGCGGCCGACGACTGGGTGGAGGCAGCAGCTGCTCATCAGGGCAGGATGTTTTGTTTTTTGTTTGTCTTTTGTTTTGAACCACCTCCATCCACTTCTGGGCCACCGAGAACTGCTGGGCGAGTTCTCGACGGCGTCGCCAAAGATGCCAGCCTGACAGACAGGGGCATTGAGGAACCGAACTTTGTCTGGCCCACGCATATCTGCCAAGTTAGCCCCAGGTTCCTGGACCACTAATGTGGACATTGCCTGACCCAGGTAGCGTGCAGTGACTTCCGTCACCCGGAGAGTGAGGTCCATCACTGCACGCAGTTCCTGCATAACCCCTGAGTCGGGACTACCCTCGTGCATGCAGGACAGAGGGTAGTGAGAGAGGGAAAAACTTATACAGATTGTGGCCCTTTTGGTGTTCCATATTTTGACACCAAATAGTTCCACACTGCTACATTTTTCCGATGCACACCCAGGCAGCCACCCAGGAAAGCATGGCTGTCAACTCTGAATCTGATTCAGCATGAGCACACACTATTATAGTGGGAAACTCAGCATCATCATCTCCAGCGAATAACAGCCCTCTCTCCGATGCAGCAATTGACATCTGTCCTCTGCCAGAGCCACAAATGAAACGCTAGGTCCCCCCTTTTTTTCAAAAAAGGACCAGCAATCCCATCTGAGCTACCTGCAGGCATGAGAGACAGTGGGCGTGGCCGCCAGACTCGACGGCACACGGCGCTGAATGTTCATGCCCCTACGAAAGGGGCAGGACGAACAACGCGCCGACGTGGCCATGTTCTCATGAGAGAACATGAACCACCCACAAATAAAGTCTCAGCATGCTCAAGATGTGATAGAGGAGTGGGGGCCCGAAGAAATGTACCCGGTGGGGATGCCCCACTGTAATCCTCAGGTCACCAAGGCTTATTAGCCAAAGTAGCCCTTTTCTGGTGCACCAGAAAATAAACTAGATCGGGGAATAAGCAAAGGGACTCAACCCCGTTTAAAGTTTCATAGTCTGGACCGTGCATCTAGAGCACAGAGTGACGCGCTGGGTTGCCGATTTGGGCGTCGGAGGAGAGTCGAAATCAGGTCAACTTTATGGTAATGAGCTATGACGCGGTTCGGCGGCAACCAATGGGAATGTAGAAGTGCTCCGCTTGAGAGGATTCCAGAGAACGCAGTGCTGTAAACTTTGGTTCCGACCACATTAGTTCCCAAGCAAAATAGAGGAGAGGTTGATCACTGCTGGTGCGGCGGGTTTGATTAGAAGACGCGCAACATTATTTATACACCACACAAATGGCTTTTAATTGGTTTATTTCGTTAGCAAACATGTAACTATAATTGTTAAGTTCTTTCCATTGATCTGCTTTTTTTAAACTTTCACATTTAAATGATCTCATGAGGTTATATTATACAGTTATACCCTACCTGTGGTCAGTCTGCACAAACGCCGATCAACATGATTGTTTGCTTTGCAGCCCCTTTAAATGCAGTTTTAAAAAAGACCAAGCATTCGATCTACGTCAGAGCGGCAGTGCGTCCACGAATCTTTCTACAGCGTCGATGGCAGGGCGGCCAGAGCGAAGTTTGACGCTCTTGCCGGCAGCGGTGTGAACGCAGTTACGAGAAAGGTGAGACGAACAAAGCGCCGACGTGACCATGCTCTCCTGAGAGAGCATGGATCACCCACAAAAGCAATCGTGGCCGTCAAATGAGGACAGGAAACAACTGCATTCAGAAACACACGGTTTGAATGACATCTTGAAAAAGACACAGGGTCAAACCGTTTTGCTCTTTTAGAAGGAAATGCTCTTTTAGAAGTGCTGAAGCACTCAGGGAGATGACCGCGGCTCACAGCAGGAGCATGGCATGCCTGCGTGTGAGCACTCAAGAACGGAACGCCCAGCCAACCAACACAGGAACAAGTGTATGTTGCAGCGGCCACTCGCTGACTCGCGCCATCACTCGCACCCCCCCCCCCCCCCCTAAAAACCATGCTGAGTATTGTAAATAATATAACAATATATACTTAAAATAAATGTGTAAGTAGTAAAACAATACAAACTCAAACGGGACAAAATATGCGTTTTAAGTTTAGAAACTTTGAGTCCCCACTCCCCCCTTGCCCCACAGTGGTTTGATCCACCGTGCACTAATGAACCCAAAATTCAAGCAACCTGCCCCCAAATTCTAAAAATTGGCTAATTCTAAACCGAAAGTTCAGTCAGATCTGTGTAGGGTTTTGCTCAATATGATAAGGGGCAGATCAGAGGGCTTGCTGCAGTTGAATATCTAAATATCTGAATATTATAGTATAAAATACTATGTGGAGGAAGCAAGATAATTTAATAATTATAATATGACTGCATGGTAAACCTTAATCGTATTTAACCCTCAGAGCCCGACGGCATCGCCCACGACGTCACACGGCACCTCCGATAAATATCTATATTATTTCATGAAACTTTTATCGATTTTCTTACCGTTTTTTCCAGCAGAAAGCTAACGAGCTAGCCATCACGGGGTGTCTTTGGTGTCTTTTTAGCCTTTACAGAAGGTTTTCTATCCAGCCTGGAACATGTGCATCTTTTTGGAGTTGTTCAGCAATAAATCAAAACGCTTACATCCAAGATATATCCACTTGATGTCCATCATTTATACATTTTCCGTCATTTTTGCCGCTAGCGCGATGCTAGCTGCCATTTTGGATGAGGGTTTGACCAATGACAGGCTGATCCGTCATCCACGTTGGTGTGCGTCATTACGCATGAACCACAGCTCTGTTATTGTGGAGAGATAGAGACGCACGGCTAGTATTGAGGAGATAGAGAGAGAGACGTGCTGCAGTTTTGAGTAGTTTTGTGTTTTGTAGTTTTGACATCAATGCAACACAAATATACTGACAGTGCAACTTGTCTTGAAAAAAAAGAGGTGTGTCAATTGTCTGTGCACAACAGGGTTGATGTTTTACAAGCTTTTTTAGTAAATAACACCATTCGGAAAATTTATTGTAAAAATACCCTTAGGTCTTAAAGGGTTAAACTACTATAGCTTTGTGTTGTTGGTCAGATAAAATGACAGAGAAAAAATTAGATATGTACACCAAAAAAGACATTCGATAATTTTTCAGTACACCAAAACGCCAAATAAGTACGAAATGTTTTTGGTTTTTTTGTGGTACACATATCCTTACAAGTACGATTTTGGCTGTATTATTTGTTTTCCCTTCAAAAATTGCTCTTGAGAAATTTCATGTTTATTGTCCCCCCCAACTTTAGAGGAAATTTACGCCCCTGCTCGAGACTCGTCTAAACACTCTTCGTAGAAACAGCTTGATACAGCAAACCGTACGGTTTCGAAGTTAAAAGCGATATGCGGTACTTCCACTTCCGTATTTATACCTGCGACGCGGGGGCGGTGCGTGGAATGCGCATGCATGCCAATGTCCATTGGCTCGTTTCTAATACACTCAAAGTAGATTGGTCTCTGAAAACAGATCCCAATTCGTCGGTCAGTTCCGACGTACGTCGAACGTGACCGACTGAAAGGGAACTGTAATATCCTAATGATTTTTGGCATTAAAGAAAAATCTATAATTTTGACCCATACATTGTATTGATGGCTATTTACATTTACATTTATGCATTTGGCAGATGCTTTTATCCAAAGCAGCTTACATTGCATTCAAGGTACACATTTTACATTTTGTCAGTTCTTGCTTTCCCTGGGGATCGAACCCATGACCTTGGCGTTGCTAGCGCCATGCTCTACTGTTTGAGGAATTTGAGCTCCACAAATATACCCGTGTGACTTATGACTGGTTTTGTGGTCCAGGGTCACATATGTGTTTGTATTCTAAGTGTGTGTCTGTGTGCGTGTGTGAAGAATATCTTGAATTGTCACATTGAAATGTTGATCAAAATAGAATCCTACTTTCTATCTTGCTCTATACACTTCAATTTGTCTTTTTCCTTCCTGTCATTCCCCTCCTTTACTGTTTGTGACTTTTGACCAAAATATTGTATGACTACAAATTGTCATACAATATTTTTCTTGCAACACTTGCATTTCCAATAGCTTTTTCTGCCACACCAATTCATTTCATTTTTTTTTTCTCCCCAAGAAAAGCCAGAGTTGTGGGATGGTTTTAAATGTGCTCAGTGTCTATCTCTCTTTTTATTCTCTCTCTTTCTTTCTTGCTCACTATCAGCCCTTTGCTGTCACTCCCAAAAGACTGCTGCCACCCTCTATTCTGTTGTCCCTTTCTTGCTGCGTTACCTGCCGGAGCAGCTTTCATATCTCTGCAAATCCCTAAAGACACACTCCGTCTTCCTCGCTGTAATTTTCTCTCTCTCTCTCTCTCTCTCTCTCTCTCTCTCTCTCTCTCTCTCTCTCTCTCTCTCTCTCTCTCTCTCTCTCTCTCTCTCTCTCTCTCTCTCTCTCTCTCCCTCTCTCCCTCACACACACGCACACACACACACACTGTATCCCTGCGCATGGACTTCAAAGAGAGAGGAGCAGTGCAAAATTTGCTGAAGGATACTCACTTTTTATGAAGATTCAGATGCTGTTTTTCAGGATATGTAAATCATGCCAGGCTCATGGTAACATAATGTTTAGGTGTTATGTTGGATCCAGTTTAAGATACTGTTGTTTGTTTTTAAAGCTCTTAATGATCAAGCTCCTTCTTATCGCAAATATCTTCTTACTCTACATTCATCTCTCGAAATTTTAAGATCTTCTGATAGGTTTCTTTTGTATGTCCCTCGATCCCTTTTAAAAACTAAGGGTGATAGAGGTTGTTTAGTCACTGCTCCTCGTTTATGGAATCAATTGCCACTGGACATCTGCCTTGCACCTTCTATTGTCATTTTCAAAAGAGGCTGAAAGTGTAGCTCTTCTCCCAGGGGTTTTGAATCTAATTTTAGTATAGTTTTATTGTCTGTTTTTTTTATTTGGATTTATTCTGTTTTTCTATTTAACTTTTCTTTACAACGTTACTTTGGTCAGCTTTGCTATGTTTGAATGTGCTATTTAAATAAAATGTGCTTACTTATAGTTATACTTTCCAATACAGTGCAAAAGTATGTTAAACATTATAAAATGTTTCCTTTTGCTTGTACAATGTTTCCTTTTGCTTGTACAAGTAAGAGAAGTTTAAAGCCACTTTTTTCCCCTAATTTAATGAGTTGGTAAAAAACGTAAATTGAATTTAATAAAATAAAATAAAAAGTACATACTAGATGGAAAAAATAAACACAAATTAGAAATGTTGCCTTGCCAAATAACAGAAATTAAAAATGTTTAAGTTGAAGTACTAAAATGATTAAAACTAAAACTGACAAAAAAAGAAAAAATTGGTATACAATGTAGGCTTACATTAAAAAATACAAATAATTTAATTGAAACTGAAATATAAAAGCTAATTCAAAATAATAATTAATATTATAATAATATATAAATAACACTCACTGTACATCCACACCACTAGGTGTCAGTATAAAGTCAAGATGAGTGTTGTATGGACAGCGCAATAAACAAAAGATTTGAGTGCACCTTTAAAACAAATGGAATTGACCTATCGGTAAGCCCCTCCCCTTGAACGCAGATGAGCCAATGGCATCTTCAGGTTTCAGCGCCATAGAGAAACATTGGAAGATCCGAAGCTCTCATCGGTTTGATGATGTTTATGCTACAAAAATGGTAAAATAATGTGCCTGGGATACTGTAACACTGATTCCAGGTATCCTGAGAGGATTTTATGGTTGTCATACTCTCAATAAGTTTAAAGTTAGTGAGTTCATGTAACGTAAAACTGTTCTCACGTCACGTACAGTGTAGGTTAAAAACGTACAGTGTAGGTTAAGTGCCTCTCCAAATTAAACTGGTTAAATGTAAATTATTTTAATCTTACCCTGCGGTACATGAACAGTGTTGATCCTGGATGTTGATCATCTGCGATCATGACGACCGTAACATGAGGCTTCTCCTGCTTGCATTGAGATCTGTAAACCCTCGCTTCCAAAGGAATTTTGTTACCACCATATTTATTTTAAAGGGTACATAACACACATGGTTTTTGCCAGTCTCATGTTAATCTTGAGTACCTATAGAGTAGTATTGCATCCTTCATATTTTCGAAGAGTCTTTAAATTAATCATATTTATAAAAAACAGATGAACCGTTTCTTTCCGAAAACAGCCGAGCTCGCACAGGCGTGCAGTGGGCGGAGCTAAAGAGTCACGAACACACACCCACCTACACACACACACAATGCATCATGGCATTATCCCTGGATAACTTTTGATTCACTATACATTCATGTTGTTTACATTTATGTGCACTTATGTGCTGATTGCCAACAAAACACAGACATTTGCAGTTTCACTCATCGCCTGTGGTCTCAACTCATGACCAGGAACAAACAAACACACGCGCAGGACTCGGTTGCTGCTTCGGAAAAACAAACTGCATCCACTGTTTCCTTAACACTGGGTTATTTGGGAAGCTTTCCCTCACAACCAAAAACACATTATTTTGTGACATTGTTGATTTTGTGGTCTAAAAACAAAATGACAGCGCTGCCAATGGCTTCTGTAACCCGAACAAAGCTCGCTGATGGGTGTGCTGTTGCTCTCGCTCTGGTTGATGTGTGTACGCGCTCATTCGGGGGTAACACTTTACAATAAGGTTCATTAGTTAACATTAGTTAACTACATTTATTTATCTATGTTAATGTTAATTTCAACATTTTCTAATACTTTATTAAAATCTTGTTAACATTAGTTAATGCACTGTAAACAGTAAACAGTAAACAGCTGAGTAGCTTCTTTTAGCAACTCTGATCTCCTTTGTCAGTCTGTTTCTGGCCTGGTTATACAAGATTTTATCCCCACTTCTGTAAGCATCCTCTTTGGCATGACGAAGCTGTTTGAGTTTCCCAGTATACCATGGTTTATCATTAGTGAATGATAAGAATGTCCTGGTAGGAATGCATGTATCCTCACAGAAACTGATGTATGATGTTACGGCCTCTGTTAGCTCGTCCAGATCAGTGGTGCAGCTTCAAAAACAGTCCAATCAGTGCAATCGAAGCAGGCTTGCTTCGATTGATACAAATGATACAAGATGGCGCCGCGGATGGCAGCCTCGGTATGGAGCTCTTCAGATATTGTGTTGTTTTTGTTCGTTTTTTCTGCGTTTAGTCATTCTTTTCCGATCAGTTTCACCAAAGACGAACTGCTGGACATTAGGAAACACACACCAGACAACATTTCTGCAGTTTTTGATTATTCGGATGTTTTGTTTGATATCCTCGTTGGAGCCGCAGCTGTGTCTTTAAAACGCGCGGCCAGACGCAGACGTGGAAAGCGAGCCGGTGCGCTGGTTAAATGTAAATGTCATGTCCAACTCAGTCAGAATGCAATTCAATTCACATTTATTTGTATAGCGCTTTTCACAATACATATAATTTCAAAGCAGCTTCACAGAAAATGCATCTACATTACAATTTAAAGTGATTTTATTTTCTGTATTTCCACGTTCTGTATTTCAGAAATGTACATATACAAAGCACACATTAGCTAACAATGTATTATTAATCAATATAACAAATTATAATTAAGGCACAGAAATAACTGAAATAGGAATACATGTTTTAACAATGATTAGGGTATATAGAAAATTAGCATGGGTGCGTGTTGATGCAGAGCTGCATCATCTGAAGTCCTCGCAGGAGTTGGAGTCATCTCTTCACAAGTGATGGTCATCTGATGTCTTCCTAAGAGGCTGGATCCAGACTGGAGCTGACACTCAGAAAACTCAGAACAGGAAAATAAATAGTGTAGCTGTGGTTCAAAGCATTAAGCAAAGACAGCCATGTGCAAAGACAAAATATGCACTGCTTACGCTCTGCTAACACGTGCAGTGTGAAACCGTGTCACGACAGCTTAACTACACGTGACTGCAGACGCGCAAGAGCATTCACACTGGAAGCATTTGTGCAGCGTCACAGCAGCAGCTCCAAAGCGTGTCTTCCCCTTTCACACAAAGTAAGATCTCCCAACTTTTTACTTTTATTCATTATATTGGCCTATATTTATTTTCTATAATCATAACCACACTTTCACCCTAAATGAATAATAAAAACAAGTTTAAATAATCTACAAATTCTTCATTTTCAAATTCTTCAACACAATACACGTGCTTCTTGTATGCATTTTGAGCACATTTTGTGTGAAATCGTACTTATTTTGTCATAAAAGTGTGCTTACACTTTAATTGAGTGTCAGCGCAGCAAAAATAGGCTCGGCCCTGAAACCCCCGCTTCACTGCTGCTCACGCGACGGTCCTGCTTGACGTTCACACGCTGCTCCTGCTCCCTGTGTGAATGCACTCATTGATTAACATGGGCCGAAAAAAATATGCGCTGCTCACGCTTGCGGTGTGAAACGGCCATAAAAGGTCATGGTCATGAATGCATGAACAAACTTTTCAGCATCAGAAACAGATAACATTTTCCGTAGCTTAGCAATGTTTCTGAGGTGGAAGAAGGCTGATTTTCGAGTCTAATATAGCACCCAGGTCTTTAACTGTAGCAGATGAAGTAACAGTACATCCTTCTAAGTGCAAATTGTATTCATTCTGTGTACAGGTTTTTGGTCCAACAAGTAATACCTCAGTCTTATCGGAATTAAAAAGGAGAAAATTACATGTCATCCAATATTTTATATCTTTATCACACTCTGGTCGTGCTGAAATATATAACTTAGTATCATCGGCATAACAGTGGAAACTAATTCCATGTTTTCTTATAATGTTACCAAGTGGCAGCATATACACTCACCTAAAGGATTATTAGGAACACCAAACTAATACTGTGTTTGACCCCCTTTCGCCTTCAGAACTGCCTTAATTCTACGTGGCATTGATTCAACAAGGTGCTGAAAGCATTTTTTAGAAATGTTGGCCCATATTGATAGGATAGCATCTTGCAGTTGATGGAGATTTGTGGGATGCACATCCAGGGCACGAAGCTCCCGTTCCAACACATCCCAAAGATGCTCTATTGGGTTGAGATCTGGTAACTGTGGGGGCCATTTTAGTACAGTGAACTCATTGTCATGTTCAAGAAACCAATTTGAAATGATTCAAGCTTTGTGACATGGTGCATTATCCTGCTGGAAGTAGCCATCAGAGGATGGGTACATGGTGGTCATAAAGGGATGGACATGGTCAGAAACAATGCTCAGGTTGGCCGTGGTATTTAAACGATGCCCAATTGGCACTAAGGGGCCTAAAGTGTGCCAAGAAAACATCCCCAATACCATTACACCACCAGCACCAGCCTGCACAGTGGTAACAAGGCATGATGGATCCATGTTCTCATTCTGTTTACGCCAAATTCTGACTCTACCATCTGAATGTATCAACAGAAATCGAGACTCATCAGACCAGGCAACATTTTTCCAGTCTTCAACTGTCCAATTTTGGTGAGCTCGTGCAAATTGTAGCCTCTTTTTCCTATTTGTAGTGGAGATGAGTGGTACCCGGTGGGGTCTTCTGCTGTTGTAGCCCATCTGCCTCAATGTTGTGCGTGTTGTGGCTTCACAAATGCTTTGCTGCATACCTCGGTTGTAACAAGTGGTTATTTCAGCCAAAGTTGCTCTTCTATCAGCTTGAATCAGTCGGCCTCTGACCAGATTCTCCTCTGACCTCTAGCATCAACATGGCATTTTCACCCACAGGACTGCAGCATACTGGATGTTTTTCCCTTTTCACACCCTTCTTTGTAAACCCTAGAAATGGTTGTTCGTGAAAATCCCAGTAACTGAGCAGATTGTGAAATACTCAGACCGGCCCGTCTGGCACCAACAACCACGCCACGCTCAAAATTGCTTAAATTACCTTTCTTTCCCATTCTGACATTCAGTTTGGATTTCAGGAGATTGTCTTGACCAGGACCACACCCCTAAATGCATTGAAGCAACTGCCATGTGATTGGTTGATTAGATAATTGCATTAATGAGAAATTGAACAGGTGTTCCTAATAATCCTTTAGGTGAGTGTATATATTGAGAATAACAGAGGGCCTAACACAGATCCTTGCGGCACTCTGTAATTTACCGGTGTTATCTTAGATTTTTCCCCGTTTAAATGGACAAATTGGTAACGTTCTGATAGATACGATCTAAACCACTTTAATGCCTTTCCCTGAATACCAGTTTCATTTTGTAGTCGATCTAAGAGTATTTTATGATCTATGGTGTCGAATGCGGCACTGAATGAGTCTTATGGACTTCAAAAATGACCCAACAAGTCACTGTCATTATAAAGCTTGGAAGAGCTAGGACATTTTTAATATAACTCTGATTTTATTCGTCTGAAAGAAGAATGTAATATACACCTAGGATGACTTGAGGGTGTGCGTAAATCATGGTCTAATTATCATTTTTGGGTGAATGAACCCTTTAAGTTTTTAAAGTAAAGACTCTGCCACATTTTGTTTTTAACATACAAAACCAAATCAATTAAAATCATCTGCTGCACAGCATTAACCTGGTTGTAATTGAAAGTAACCAGTGATATTTTGCAAGACAATAAAAGTTCAATCAAGTATTAATTTACAACAGGAAGTATATGATTCCTCCCTGGGCCTCTGATTGTGACTTTCCGATTGTGTTGGTCCTCAGAACAACTCGGCATCTGTTTTGACAGGCTGAAACTTTGAGGATGTGTGTGCCATGAGACCAGTGAAACGAGCAGAGTCAGTGTTCCTGAAATAAAACACATTTTCCTCCGTTTTCATTTGCCATTCACTTCACCTCTCTTTTGTCAGGAAAATTGGGTTGTTGATTCACAACTGGGATGTTTCTTTTCATACCTAGTGTCTGACTCTCTCTTGCTGTTCTAGGAGAGGATGTTAATTTGTATGAAAGATGCTCTCAAGAGATAGAGCTGTTGAAATGAAGCTGTATTTGGGGTGCTGTTTTCATTTTCACTCTTTCTTTTAGTGTAAGTAAGTGTGCAAGACTGTCCACAGTATAAACAAATGCCAAAGTGTAGAAAACGGGTAGTTCACCCAAAAATGAAAATGATCCCATAATTTACTCAATTTGAAGCCCAAAAAAGTGCATCCATTATAAAAGTACTTCACAGCTCCAGGGGGTTAATAAGGGCCTTCTGAAGTGAATCGATGGGTTTGTTATTTAAAACTTTATAAAGGCTTACAATTTTGGGCTGTCATTCACTGCCATTGTAATGCTTGGATTAGCAAGGACATTTTTTTTTATATAACTCTGATTGTATTCGTCTGAAAGAAGAATGTCATATACATCTAGGATGGCTTGAGGGTGAGTAAATCATGGGCTAATTCTCATTTTTGGGTGAACTGTCCCTTTAATGCACACTGAATCTACACTAGCTCTAATACCACTTCAGAGCTGTCTTTGAGGCTAAGCATATCGCATCATTCATCACATTCAGGAACTTACAAACCCTAATTTTGCATTGTGTCTAGGAAAACTTGCCAGTGTGATGTAAAACGTAAAGTATTTTACATTTTATTGGTGCAGAGACTGCAGAGATTAGTTTGTAGTTTGTATCACCACAGTGATTAAGTGTGTCCCATTGAGTAAACAAAAATCTTAAAAACTCTTGTGGTCTTCATGTCCACTTGAAAAATTTGGCCAAACTCCGGAACATTTGTCACATAATTAGACAAATGTTCAAGTGCAAAAACCAGAAGTGAGGGTTTTTGGACAGGCCCATAGCATTGGAAAGTCTTGATTCATTTTAGTGAATCGGTTTATTCAGGCAGTCCTTTTCTGTATGTAGCATTGAAAAATCCAATTCATTCTAGTGTAGCGAATTAGCTCTGAGGGGAAATATTAATAATTATTCATAACTCATTATGATTATTCATTATGATTAATTATGAATATTTGAATCAGTTAACTAGATTAACTTGATGTAGCTACATTACAATCATTCAATCAGTTCGTCCTAAGGACGATCGGTATTGATTATTCATTTAATTCTTAGAAAAGGATATTTTTCATGGCCACAGAAAAATAATAATTATTTCTTTGAATTAGAGCGCATTAGCAAGATCGATCATTTAAGGAACAATTTGTTTGCAGGCAGGAAGAAGGGACCAAACATATATACACGAAACAAGACTACAAGACGAAACATTAAACATACGGACACAATAGATACATAACACAATACATACATGATAAGAGGCAAGGTTAAAGTGGTTGGAGGGAAAAGGGTCAGAACAGATGGATGAAGTTATGCAGAAAGTCTAGAACTTTATGAAGAACCACCATTAATAAACTTCTTTGTCTGAACAAAGAGTTTACAGTTTTACTAACTACACAGCGATTTCTGTTTCGTACTTTACTTGCATTTAGCCTGAGCTGTAGAAGACCATCCGAGGTGAAATCGCAGGAGACAGTTTGTTGGTTCCGTCCGATGGGATTGAAGTGGCAGTCAAGTTCTTCTGCATCGACTGAAGAAGAAATTATGAGCTTGTGTGGTTGCTTCGACTACGTGGAGGAAGTTGCACATGGCATGCAGAGTTTGGGCCTTCTGTTCCATGGCCTTGAGAGGCCTTTGGCTCGGTGTTTGTCGAAGCATGAACATTGGCATGCGGTTCACACGATTCCACGCACCGCCCCGCCCCGCGTTGCAGATATAAATATGGCAGTGGAAGTACCGCATATCGTTTTCAACTGAGGAGCCGAGATAAGTGGCTCGGGCCTTCAGCTGAAGCACAGCACCTGGCGACGGGACGTACGTCTCCGTTCCCTCCTTCAGGGAATGAGGGTTACATACGTAGCCGAGACGTTCCCTTTCAGTCGGTCACGTTCAACGTACGTCGGAACTGACCGACGAATTGGGATCCCTACAAACATGCCAGGGATGCTGGCCCTTCCAGCATCCTGCCTGAGCTCGCTGGACCACTCCTGTGTTGGAGTGGGAGTCAGGGCTCCCGGCAGGGAAGGACAGTCACTTGCTGTTCCTGCAAGAAGACAGAGCAGGCTCTGTCAAGGGAAAGACACTTGGCTAGCCGAGTAGGGTAGCTGGTACCGTGTATAATACACATATGGGGTAGCCATTTGGGGACCGCTACATATGGAACCCAGCCTACACACACGTTCGGGTGCAG
The DNA here is from genome assembly GCA_023566225.1 of Romanogobio albipinnatus. Lineage (NCBI taxonomy): Eukaryota > Metazoa > Chordata > Actinopteri > Cypriniformes > Gobionidae > Romanogobio > Romanogobio albipinnatus. The sequence goes on along the minus strand of CM042253.1, from coordinate 24,558,329 downwards.
GCCTAGCGTCAGACTGTCTGCAACATCTGACACCGCAGGGGTGACGGAGGAACTCACAGGGTTAGCCGTTTCCAGGGAACTCAACTGGAGCATATAGACGCACATATCCGGCCCAGAGGGCGGGAGTGGCGTTGCAAGCCGACACTAGAACGGGTACTTAGCGCTACTGGCCCCTGGGGGCGAGGATGCGGGAAGATACCGGCTCTACACAGAGGCTATAAAATCTAGCGAACGTGTTATGTGTCATCCAGCCCGCAGCTCTACATATGTCTGTCAGCGAGGCGCCTTGAGACAGCGCCCAGGATGAAGCTACGCTCCTTGTGGAGTGCCCTCGCACCCCGAACGGGCAAGGCACATCTTGGGACTGGTAAGCCAAGATGATGCCATCTACTATCCAGGCCAACCTCTGCTTGGAGACAGCCGGTCCCTTCTGCTGGTCTCCGTAACAGACGAAGAGCTGCTGTGATGACCTGAAGCTCTGAGTCTGGTCAACGTAAGCGCAGAGAACGTGGACGGGACATAACAAAGCTAGGGCTGGATCTTCCTCCTCCGAAGGCAGTGCTTGCAGGTTCACCACCTGGTCCCGTAAGGGAGTGGTAGGAACCTTGGGCACATATCCAGGCCGGGGTCTCAGGACAACGTGAGAGTTGACCAGCCCGAATTCTAGGCACGATTCGTTGACCAAAAGTGCATGCAGGTCCCCTACCCTCTTGATTGAGGCCAATGCGGTCTGTCAAGGAGGACTGTCTTCATGGACAGGATTTTTAGCTCAACTAACTGCAAAGGCTCAAATGGTGGACCCTGGAGTGCTCTAAGCACCAGGGCTAAATCCCAAGAGGGTACCGAAGTTGAACGAGGAGGATTCAGTCTCCTCGCACCTCTGAGGAACGTGACGATTAAGTCGTGCTTACCTAAGGATTTACCGTCTACTGCCTCGTGATACGCCGCTATTGCTGCAACGTACACTTTGAGGGTGGAGGGAGACAGCCTTCGCTCCAACCCATCCTGCAGGAAGGAAAGCACAACATTAATCAAACACTTCCGGGGGTCTTTCTGGCGGGAAAAACACCACTCAACGAACAGGTTCCACTTCAGGGAATAGAGGCCTGCCTCGTAGAGGGGGCTCTAGCTGAAGCGATGGTGTCTACCACTGCTTGTGGCAGGCCACCTAGAACCTCCGCGTCCCGTCCAGGGACCAGACATGGAGATTCCAGAGGTCTGGATGCGAGTGCCATAGAGTGCCCCGCCCCTGAGAAAGAAGGTCCTTCCTCAGGGGGAATCGGCCAGGGAGGGGCTGTCACGAGGAGTGTGAGTTCAGGGAACCAGGTCCGGTTGGGCCAATAGGGCGCAACTAACAAGACCTGCTCCTCGTCCTCCCTGACCATGCACAGAGTCTGGAGGAAACGCATATTTGTGTAGGTCCCGGGGCCAGCTGTGCACCAGTGCATCTGTGCCTAAGGTACCCCCGGTCAGGGAATGGTACCACTGGCAATGGGTCGACTCCGGAGAGGCGAATAGGTCTACCTGCGCAGCTCCGAAGTGGTCCCATATCAGCTGGACGCTCCGGGGGTGGAGTCGCCATTCGCCCGGAGGTGTCAACTGACGAGAGAGCTTGTTGACTGTCTGGTTCAGCGCATCTGGGATGTGAATGGCACGAAGTGACCTCACAAACTTCTGACTCCACAGGAGGAGATGGCGGGTGAGCCGGGGCATGAAACGGAAGCGTAGACCAGCCTGTTGGTTGGTGTACGCAACGGCTGCAGTGCTGTCCGAATGGACCAGTACGTGTTTACCCCAAAGCGGCTTCTTGAACCGGACCAGGGCAAGATGTACCGCCAGAACTCCAGGCAATTGATATGCCAACGCAGTTGGGGCCACGTCCACAGACCCGAAACTGCGTGCCCGTTGTATGTGGCCCCCCAGCCCGTGGAGGAGGCATCCGTGAAGACCACAGCATGCTTGGACACCTGTTCTAAGGACACTCCGGCCCGGAGAAACGAGGGGTCTGACCACAGGTTGAAGGTTTGGTGACAGTAAGGAGTAACTGAGACCCGGTACTGACCGCGCTGCCACTCCCATCTCAGGACTTGGTCGTGTAACCAGCCTTGAAGCGGTCTCAAATGAAACAATCCGAGCGGCGTTACCGCGGCTGCAGATGCCATATGCCCCAGGAGCCTCTGAAAGAATTTCAGTGGGACCGCTGTCCTGCCTTTGAACGTATTCAAGCAGTTCAACACTGACCGGACGCGCTCTGGAGTGAGGCGATAAGAGATCCTCTGCAGGGCAGATTTTGCTCTTCTCTCGGTTGACCCGAAGTCCCAACAGGCTGAGGTGACTGAGCACCATGTCCCTGTGTTCACACAACTTCGTGAAGCCGTGAGGTGACAGGGACAGCCTGAAGGGCTTCAGGATGATCGCTGCAACCAATCTCGGGATGGATGCATTCGGGAATGCGTTTCTGCGTTAACATTCTGAACGGGAGCTTGAGCAGGGCCTGATTCAGAATGTGCAGGTCCAAGATTGGCCTTAACCCACCACCTTTCTTGGGTACAATGAAGTAGGGCCTGTAGAACCCTGACTTCATATCGGCTGGAAGCAAGACATCGATCTCTGACCCCAAGACATGGGCATCGCTGCTCCACACGGTGGTGAAGAGGATGCCCCTGTACTTGGGAGGCCGGCGAGCGAACTGAATCACGTAGCCGAGTCTGATGGTACGGATGAGCCGGCGAGACGGTCCGGGGATACCTAGTCAGGCCCCCAGAGACCAAACAAGCGGGACCAATGGCACCACAGACGTACCCGGGGTGGGGCAGCGAGGTGGAGTACGCAGACCCGACTCGGGAGGCACGGAGGCGGCCCAGAGTGTTGCCTGAGTACTCTAGGTGGGGCAGAGTATGGGTGAGAAGGCACGGGGGCGTCCTCAGTGCCCACACTGCTGCACCCTGGCGAAGGGGGAGAGGGGAGGAAAGGAGTGGCAAGGTCCGGGGGCATCGCACACTGCCAACCTGACCCTCTCAGGGCCCAGGGAGGGAGGAAACTTCTCTGAGAATGTGGGTACCGCTGGACTCCGGAGAGCCAGCGGCAGGACCGAAACCGAAAAATATTCTCCCCCCGGTCCTCCCCCGGGGGAGGGAGGGGTGCGGACATCATCTCCCCGAGCAGTTCGCCATCTCGCTGGGCTGCCCATTCCCTGCCCATGTTGGGCATATCCCCTGCGCCCGGCCACCTGCTGCCCGGGTGGAGGCTGCTGCTTGGCTTAGCAGGGGCAGAGGCAGATGCAAGGGGGGCACCCTCGGCAACAAGCAGACGGAGGCGCTGCAGCCGACTACTGGGTGGAGAAAGCAGCTAGTCTTTGGGGCAGGATGTTGTTGTTTTTTTTGCTTTTTGTTTTGCTTTGTTTGTTTTTTAAACCACCTCCATCTGCTTCTGGGTCGTCGCCGCAGAGGCCAGCCTGACAGACAGGGGCGTTGAGGAACCGAACTTTGTCGGGCTCACGCATATCTGCCAAGTTAGCCCCAGGTTCCTGGACCACTAATGTGGACATTGCCTGACCCAGGGAGCGTGCAGTGAATTCCGTCACCCAGAGAGCGAGGTCCATCACTGCACGCAGTTCCTGAGTCGGGAATACCCTCGTGCATGCAGAACAGAGGGTTGTGAGAGAGGGAAAAAATTTATACAGATTATGCCCCCTCCGATATTACCCCCGCTGTCAGCCGGCGCTCGATGGCACACGGCGCGCTGAATGCTCAAGCCCTTACGAGAAAGGTGAGACGAACAATGCGCCGACATGACCATGCTCTAAGAAACATTAGAAAGAGTGTTGTTGTTCTTTAACTCTGCATGCAATTTGATGCAAGGGGATCATCAGCATCTCAGGCAGAAAATGAAGTTTCTGTTTCTTTGTTTCTTTTTCTTGCACTCTCTCCCTCTGTTTGTCTCTCTCTCTCTCTTGTTTGTTCTTCTGTTCCTGTCAGCTGTAGTCTCTGTATGTGTCTACCTCCATCTGTTCCCTGTCTCTCCATATCACTTCCTTTCTTATACCTCCTGCCTTACTTTTCTCCTCTGTTGGGTTTCTCCTCTCTATCCTTTTTTTAATGTGTTGCGGTGCAGTAATCGCCGAGAGCTGTGTCATTGCACTCAGCAACTCTTTTATGATGTCTCTCACTTGTGCAAACTCCTTGTTCCTCGATCGACTCGTGATGGTAAATTCTAAGTGACTTGACGTGGCTTCAAACCTGCTTTCTCTGGAGACTTGTTACATCACACAATTTATTTTGAACTCTCTGTCTAGCTATTTTTTTTTCTTTCAACATCATGTAGGGCCATATGGAATCTGTTTTATATTTTCCAAAATTCTGTAAATTTTTCTGGACTTAATTTTAATGGTTAAATTAAATGCCAGCAATCAAACATCTTGTCAAATTACTTGAAACCATGAAACTTGTACAATTTAACATACATTTATTAAAAGATTTACAAAAACATATTTTTAGGGCCCTGTGAAATTACTTTTTTTCATATATGGATTCCATTTTAATGGTTGAATTTAATTTGAATTATGAAAAAGCATATCTCATCAATTAAAACTTTCCCAACTTATTTTATTTTATTTTTCATTTTTACAATAATAGGGATGAAATAGATAAAAAAAGAACAACTACAGTAAAGTGACAGCAAACCTCAATATTCACCCTGAAGACCATGTTTCCACTAAAACTGACCACAGAAAACTTCACAATGTATTCTCAGGCACCACTGCTAAAATTTGAAAAAGATGGTGTTATGGTCATAAAACCTGGACAGTTGGAGCACTAAGATGAACTTTATCTGCCCTTGTCAGCTTAATCACCTGACCTGAATATTATTGAACTACTGTGGGCAGTTTGGGAGAGAATAGTGAGAAGCAGATTCTCTCCTTCAACATCACTGAAACAACTGGCAGATGTTCTGATAGAAGATCTGCCGAAGACTATTCAATAGTTATATTAATCTATTCTAATAAAGTTGGAAGCTAAAGGATTATTAGGAACACCTGTTCAATTTCTCATTAATGCAATTATCTAATCAACCAATCACATGGCAGCTGTTTCAATGCATTTAGGCGTGTGGTCCTGGTCAAGACAATCTCCTGAACTCCAAACTGAATGTCAGAATGGGAAAGAAAGGTGATTTAAGCAATTTTGAGAGGGGCCAATTTTGGTTGTTGGTGCCAGACGGGCCGGTCTGAATATCTGCTCAGTTACTGGGATTTTCACTCACAACCATTTCAAGGGTTTACAAAGAATGGTGTGAAAAGGGAAAAACATCCAGTATACGGCAGTCCTGTGGGCGAAAATGCCTAACAATTTGCACGAGCTCACCAAAATTGGACAGTTGAAGACTGGAAAAATGTTGCCTGGCCTGATGAGTCTCGATTTCTGATGAGACATTCATATGGTAGAGTCAGAATTTGGCGTAAACAGAATGAGAACATGGATCCATCATCCATCTGGTGGTGGTGGTGTAATGGTGTGGAGGATGTTTTCTTGGCACACTTTAGGCCCCTTAGTGCCAATTGGGCATAGTTTAAATACCACGGCCAACCTGAGCATTGTTTCTGACCATGTCCATCCCTTTATGACCACCATGTACCCATCCTCTGATGGCTACTTCCAGCAGGATAATGCACCATGTCACAAAGCTCAAATCATTTCAAAATGGTTTCTTGAACATGACAATGAGTTCACTGTAGTAAAATGGCCCCCACAGTCACTAGATTTCAACCCAATAGAGCATCTTTGGGATGTGGTGGAACGAGAGCTTCGTGCCCTGGATGTGCATCCCACAAATCTCCATCAACTGCAAGATGCTATCCTAACAATATGGGCCAACATTTCTAAAGAATGCTTTCAGCACCTTGTTGAATCAATGCCACGTAGAATTAAGACAGTTCTGAAGGCGAAAGGGGGTCAAACACAGTATTAGTATGGTGTTCCTAATAATCCTTTAGATGAGTGTATATATATATATATATATATATATATATATATATATATATATATATATATATATATATATATATATATATATATACTGTATAAAGATATTGGTAGTTGTTAACATCCGTATGCAGGCACACTCATAGGATTCTGATGAGCAGTTCTGAAGCGCAAAGTATGGACGAGATGTCATCTTGGCAGCGCGTCATCGCTCGTCACTCCTGGATAACAGAAAATGGGCAAAAAGGCGGGACGTGGGCAGAGCTGAAGTGACGCGATGACTAACAGACAGCAGATAAATGGCTATCCACCTGTCACTCGAAGTGGCCACGCCCTTAATTATGCAGAAATGTAATGCTTTATATAATGTAAACGAATGAGTTATAAAAAAATTCACCCCCCTCACAGTTGTCATGAAGGGCAAAATTAGCCGTATATACTAAAACCACAATTTGTACCAGGCTGTAAACATGTTTTAATCTGCTGTAAAGTTGGGCATTTTAACATGGGGCTCAATGAGATTCTGCTCCCTTCTGGAGCCTGTCCCTAGCAGCCAGTCGAGGAATTGCAGTTTAAGTCACTTCCGTATTGGCTTCAAGAGAAACTGTGGGAGGTTGCCGCTTGGACACAACCCACAGCAATTCTGCGGCTGCGGCTCAGATAGTAAGATGGCAAATAAAAGTAAATCTGTTTCACATCAGTGTTCATTTTGACAGAAAATTTTGATATAGTTTTAGTCATAGTCTTTTGACTAAAATTCCATTTAGTTTGTCATATTTTAGTCATCTGAATTTTTTTAGTTTTAGTCTAATTTTAGTAGACTAAATATAATAAGATTTTAGTTTGACTAAATTTACAGTAGATTTATTCAACTAAAATCTAACGGGGTACTTCAATTGTAATTCATTAAGACTTTCCCTGAAATTTCCAAAACCATCAGGGCTCCAGTCAATTTAGTCTCAAGTCTCAAGTCGGATTTATTTATAAAGCCCTTTCCACTACAAAGTAGCCCAAAGGGCTGTACGATAACAATGAAAGGATGTCTAGAACATTAATTAAACAGAACAAAAACAAAGATCGGTAATAACAGAGAAAAATAAAACAATAATAATAAAGAAATAAAGTAATAAATACATTAAAAAAAAATCAACAGTTAAAAGCCATAGAGAACAAGTATGTTTTCAATTGAGATTTAAAAGTGCTAATTAAGGGTGCAGATCTGATGTCAGATGGAAGGACCGTGGACAGCTTTATAGACATAGAGCAAAACCTTGTAATGAATCCGAAATTTAACTGGAAGCCAGTGCAGACTTTCCAACACTGGGGTAATATGCTCCCTTTTCGTTGTGCTCGTGAGGAGCCTCGCAGCCGCATTCTGGACCAATTGTAATTTCGAAATGAGAGATTGATTAGCTCCAAAATAAATTGCATTACAATAGTCTAAACGAGACAAAATAAATGCGTGAATCACGGTCTCAAGATCAGCAGCAGTCAAAAAAGATTTAATTTTAGCAATAGTACTCAGCTGATAAAAACAACTTCTCACCACACACTTAATCTGTGCAGCAAATGTTAAGGATGAGTCAAATATTATTCCCAGATTCCTTATCTGTTGCCGGTCATTCGTTGACCACTGATCCAAAACATCTTTTAAGTCACTGTCACTGTCATTTGGCACGAAAATGATGACTTCAGATTTGGTCGCATTTAGCTGGAGACGGTTTTGCTCTAACCAGCACTTCACCTCCTCAAGACATAATAACAAAGGACCCACTTACTTTATATTAGGTGTCTTTATATGCGTTTCTGATGGTCAAAGATGATCCTGTCTCCGTTCGTATTTTGGCGCTCAGACTCAGGTTTTTTCCACTGTAACTTTGTTGCGTGTCGTCTCATGTTATTACGTCAACACAACAAAAAAAATGTGATGGGCTACTCATCACAGAACACCGGTAAAAGGGCACGCAATTTCTTAATCCTAACATGTACATTTATGGCCAGTGGCGATCTCAGCAAAAATATCACTCACAAATTAATATTGTTGGTCGCAAATGCGACCGTTTTAGCTGCAGTCTGAAGCCCTATCCATTATATACTCCTGGAGAAAACATGTATTAACTTGTTAATATGAATGATATTGAAGTTTGAACATGCTATACAGACACAGATTTAACTGCTGTGATATATGTATAAAATGTCTTTATCTTAAAATTAAATAAAACTTCTCCTAAAGACGAACATATGATCTTCTTTCCAATGAATGATATAGGCCTATATATTGTTTATAACAACTTGCATACATCATTCTTTATTATTTCAATGAAACATATTTATTTGTATAAATTGGATATAATTAATACGTATTAAAGCTATTAAAGAGCAGTGAATGCTTTTCTCTTTTTCTTTAGTTGTTTAATTAAGATTAAAGGGTTAGTTCACCCAAAAAAGAAAATGATGTCATTAATTACTCACCCTCATGTCGTTCGACACCCGTAAGACCTCCGTTCATCTTCATGTGAGAAAGTCCTCAGATAGGCCTCCATTGGCATTCAGTACATTCATACTCACATGACCCATAAAAGGCACTAAAAACGTTGTTACAAAGTCCATCTCACTACAGTGGCTCTACAATAATTTTACGAAGCGACGACAATAGTTTTTGTGGGCAAAAAAAATCTAAATAACGACTTTATTCAACACGTCCTTGTTTTACGTTTTGGCCTCGGACGTAAACTCACGAAGCACCACGACGCATGCGCGAGAATATGACGTAGCGCCGGCGTTCAGGAATCCATGAAATGCACACTTTAGTCCCATTTTGAGCACTACGCCAAGACCTAAAGCACGATCAATATAGAATTCAACAGCTTAGATACGGCACGTCTTCCTCTGCTTGTAAACAAATCTCCTGCTCGCTTCTGGGTCATGTGTCCGAACGCCGGATCTGCGTAATATTCTCGCGCATGCATTGTGGTACTTCGTGAGTTCACGTCCGAGGCCTACACGGAAGACAAGAACTTGTGGAATAAAGTCGTTATTTTGATTTTTTTGAAAACGAAATTTTTTTTTCACAAAAACTATTGTCGTCGCTTCGTAAAATTATTGTAGAGCCACTGTTGTTAGATGGACTTTGTAACAACGTTTTTAGTGCCTTTTATGGGTCATGTGAGTGTAAATGTACTGAATGCCAATGGAGGCCTTTCTCAGCTATCAGCTTTCAACAAAAATATCTTAATTTGTGTTCCGAAGATGAACGGAGGTTTTACGGGTGTCGAACGACATGAGGGCGAGTAATTAATGACATAATTTTCATTTTTGGGTGAACTAACCCTTTAAGGGCACAGACGGCATTAGGCTTATTAGGCTGTTGTCACTTTAAGACCAAATGCTTGGATCCAATGCACTGATGCACATCCGATATTCTCACAAGTGTTTACGTTCTCTTAAGACATACCGACTGTTTACTTAAATACTGTCCAAAATGTAAAAAAATGTGTGTGTTTGTCCATTCAAATGCGGAAAAGGGCTTTGAGAGGTAGTTTTTATGTGTACAGCTGTGTGCTTCGGGTGTGCAAGAAGAGTTCTCTTTCGCATCGTTGTGCTTATTCAGATCTATCCATATGTCTGCTCTTCTCTTTCTCCTAGACGTTTAAATTGTTTTTAACGTCTTATGAGACATCAGACATGCATCAAAAGCATGGCAACCCATGTCCCGCCGGCTATAGCACGTTACAATTCAAATGTGCGCACTTCACTCGCAGGACATCAGTTCTGAATGTAAATAGATTGTCGTCATAGTTTTTGTCATTCAAAACTATTTTTTATTTAGTTAACCATTTTTTTCTGTGAAAACATTTTGTTGATGAACATAATGACGAAAAGTAAGTAAAAAAAGTATATGACAAAGAAGTTAACACTGTTCTACAGTAGGTCTGTTCTTGCGCTTCACATACACACAATTCTGTGTAAAGAATCACTGGAAAGTGCATGAATTTTGAGTGATTCTTTACAAAAGTGCACATCAAATATGCAAAACACGGAAGCTTGAACGTGCGCGTTTGACACGCTAGAATAGACCTCATTGGTTCTTACACATGAGAGCTTATTTTCCTTTTAATGGTGGTTGGCAAACCCACTTGAAGGTACATGAAAAAAAAAAAAGGGCTGATACCGATCAGCTCGGGACATCCCTATCGTATGTATGATTTGTTATACTGTAAATGCCTTTTTTATGACTGGATTCCATGTTTCCGTCTGCATTTTCTGCATTGTGGAAATCATAGGGCCTTAATAATGCCATGAATCATTGGAAAACTTTCCGTTTCAGAGCTGTTATTGGTTTCTCTCTCTCTTTCTTCAGCATTGAGCCAGGCTGGCAGAGGGTCGTTCAGGTGGATCTGGAGGTGGACGGTGTCGGCAGCACGGTGGGAAGCAGGTCCATTTCCTGGGCAGTGGAATACCCGGGCATCAGGGCCGGCAATGAGGAAACAGAGACGCACATCCACCTGGCACAGAAAGACCTAGTTGGCATCGTGCCGTTGGCTATGGTGAGAAAGTCATTTCAGCAGTCTCTCAGGGAGGTTCTGGGTCTCTTCGGGGAGTGCTGGGACAGAAAGATAAAGGAAGCAGGCAGTCATCCCTTTTAAGTAAAATGAACCGTCTGGGTTGTCGTGAAAAATTTTTGGTTTAGCATAATCTCATGTTGTAAAGAGCAATGTTCCAGTAAAAATCTTTAAGACACGAGTGACCAGAATCAAACATAAAATTGCAGTTGAGCTCTCAAAAAACAAAAGGTCTCAAAGGTGTCTTTGTTACACTGTAATTATATATGTACGCTCAGAGTAATATTAAGTAATCACATACATTAGTTACTATAGGGTTAGGATTAGGGTTTGGTTTGGTTTATGGTTAGTTGCATGTAATTATGCATACTTTATAGTTATTACTATAGTAACTACATGTAACATAAATAACAATGACACTGTAACATAAAGTGTTACCAAATTTTTACCACATTAATTTGTACTCTTGATGTTAATTTGAACTTCCTCAAGAGAAACATGAAGAGTTGTTTTTTTTGTGTGTGTGTGTGTGTGTGTATTTATTTATTTATTTATTTTTGTCAAATAAATTTAGGTGTGAACCTCTTGTCATTAAAGACTAGAACATTATTGGCACTTTATATACATTTAGTGAATGATGTTTGATTAATCGGAAAAGGAAACTTGAACAAATCACATAAAAACAAAATAATTGCATGTTTTTAGGTGGTGTTCTCTTTTATGTTGGCTTATTAAAAGTTTTAAATCACCATGATTAAGGATTCATTTACAGGAATTATCCAATCTAAGCCTCTTATTAAATCACGTCTAGTTCACATTTAGTTACTCACCAATACATAAACATTTTTTGAATTCACAACAGTTTAACATTAGTCTCTTATAGTAATTATCATTCAGGATAATCAGTGCCGAGAGTTTTATAGACAGGAAGGAAATGTGCTTATTGATGTGGTAGTTTACTTTTTCTGTGATTTAATGAACACCATGTAGCCATGACTGTGTGGAAGAATATTCAGGCTCAATAGTCGCTCTACTATTGTTTCAGCTATTGAGAAATTCCAGAATAATGAAATTGGATTTTATTGTCATTTTGTCATTTAGCTTGAATCGAATTTGCTTTAAACAATGTTATTTGAGTAATTTTAAATTATTGCAGTTGTGTGTGTGTGTGTGTGTGTGTGTGTGTGTGTGTGTGTGTGTGTGTGTGTGTGTGTGTGTGTGTGTGTGTGTGTGTGTGTGTGTGTGTGTGTGTGTGTGTGTGTGTGTGTGTGTGTGTGTGTGTGTGTGTGTGTGTGTGTGTGTGTGTGTGTGTGTGTGTGTGTGTGTGTGTGTGTGTGTGTGTGTGTGTGTGTGTGTGTGTGTGTGTGTGTGCATATGTTTTTACCATTAGTAATTACCTCCTTTCTTGCTAATGCCTGCATAGTAATTATTAATCATACTGAAAAATCAATGTGAAAATGCAGTCTCCAACTGAGATTTACACAAACATCAACTGGCCTGTTAATGAAAATGACGATATAATCATAGCAATTAGATATGTCACTTAAACTCTCACTTAAAGGTTTAGACTGCTGTAAAAATGTCTCTTAAAAAATGTTCTAAAGACAGCAGATCAATTTCCATCTCTCTTTAACACATATGAAATCAGTCAAATCACTTTATTGTCACTCAACCATATACACAAGTGCAACAGTAGGTGAAATTCTAAGGTGCAGTTCCGAGCAACATAGCAGTCATGACATGACATGTACAACATTTAAAGCAACATCAGATTACACATCTGATGCGCCCACAATTACTCACAGCACAGTAAACTCTACAATAAACAATAAATAATTTACACAATGTGAGTGTAGTTCTCACAGCTTTAAACAATATACACATACTTACAATATACATATACTTTAAACAATATACATTAAACATGCATTAAACAATATACATTACGCTATAATAATAATAATATACAATGTACAGTAGATGATATATGATAAATAAATGTGTATATAATGTGTGTGTATCTACAGTGGGTTGTGCTGAGTGATATTCTGTCCAGTGTGTGTTATGATCCTGATGGATCAGGAGTTAAGGAGTCTAATTGTTTGTGGGAAGAAGCTGTTCTGGAGTCGGCTGGTGCGTGTTCTGATGCTGCGGTACCACCTGCCTGATGGCAGCAGTTAGAGCAGCCCATGGTTCGGGTGGCTAGAGTCTCTGATCCTCTGAGCTCTCTTCACACACCGCCTGGCATAAATGTCCTGGAGGGAGGGAAGCTCACCTCCGATGATGCAGCTGGCCGTGCGCACTACCCTTTGCAGGGCTTTGCGGCTGCGGGCGGTACTGTTGCCGTACCAGGTGGTGATGCAGCCAGTCAGCAGACTCTCTATGGTGCTGGTGTAGAAGCGTGTGAGGATGTGGCGGTTCATTCCAAAACTCCTCAGCCGTCGCAGGAAGAAAAGGCGCTGATGAGCCTTCTTCACAACGGCCTCGGTGTGGACGGACCATGAGAGTTCCTCTGTGATGTGGACACCAAGGAACTTGAAGCTGCTGACTCTCTCCACCGGTGCTCCATTGATGGTGATGGGGCGGTGTTCTCTCTCATTCCTCCTGAAGTCGACCACCAGCTCCTTGGTCTTGCTGACGTTGAGGGAGAGGTTGTGCTCCTGACACCATCGTGTCAGAGTATGCACCTCCTCTCTGTAGGCCGTTTCATCATTGTCAGTGATGAGACCTACCACCGTCGTATCGTCAGCAAACTTGATGATGGTATTGGAGCTGTGGGTTGCCACACAGTCATGTGTGTACAAGGAGTACAGGAGTGGGCTGTGAACACAGCCCTGAGGGGCTCCAGTGTTGAGAGTCAGTGATGAGGAGATGTTGCTGCCCATTCTGATCACCTGGCGTCTGTTTGACAGGAAGTCCAGGATCCAGCTGCATAGCAAGCTGTTTAAGCCTAGAGCCCGGAGTTTCATGTCAAGTATGGAGGGCACAATGGTGTTGAATGCTGAGCTGTAGACTACAAACAGCATTCTCACATATGTGTTCCTCTTTTCCAGGTGGGAGAGAGCAGTGTGTATAGTGGATGAAATGGCATCATCAGTGGAGCGGTTTGTGCGGTATGCAAACTGCAGTGGGTCCAGTGAGGCGGGGAGATCAGAGCAGATGTGGTTTCTGTCTAGTCTCTCAAAGCATTTGCTGATGATGGGGGTCAGAGCAACAGGACGCCAGTCGTTTAAGCAGGTGGTTTTTGACTGCTTCGGTACAGGCACAATGGTGGACGTTTTGAAGCATGTGGGGACCACAGACAGGGAGAGGGACAGGTTAAAAATGTCCGTGAAAACTCCAGCCAGTTGGTTTGCGCACGCTGTGATGACGCGGCCCGGAATGCCGTCTGGACCCGTGGCTTTACGGATGTTCACCCGCCGGAAGGATCGGGTTACATCCGCTACAGATACAGAGAGTGAACTAACCTCTGCATCTTCAGCCACGAGCTCTCTCTCCGCGAGGGCGGTGTTAGTTCCCTCAAAGCGAGCATAAAAGGTGTTTAGCTCGTCCGGGAGAGAGGCAGCGGTATTCACGGTGGAGTTTGTGTTCCCTTTGTAGTCTGTGATGGTGTTAATTCCCCGCCACATGCTTCTAGAGTCGGTGGTGTTGAACTGTCCTTCAATCTTGTCCCTGTACTGGCGTTTTGCTGCTCTGATGGTTTTCCGGAGGGCATAACTTGCTTGTTTATGCTCCTCCGCATTACCGGAGTTAAAAGTGGAGGTCCGCGCATTGAGTGCCGCGCGAACATCCCGATTTAGCCACGGCTTCTGGTTTGGGTACAGCCGTATTGTTTTGGTCGGAACAACGTCTTCTACGCACTTCCTGATGAAACACGTTACGCTATCAGCGTAGACCTCGATGTCGTCATCAGAGGCAGACCGGAACATCTCCCAGCCGCGTGATCAAAACAGTCCTGTAGCATAGAGTCTGATTGGTCTGACCAGCACTGGATGGTTCTGAGGGCGGGTGCTTCCTGTTTCAGTCTCTGCCTGTAAGCGGGCAGAAGGAGAATGGAAGAGTGGTCCGAATTGCCAAATGGTGGGCGCGGGAGGGACTTGTAGCCATCCCGGAAGGGAGAGTAACAGTGATCCAAAACACGGTTCCCTCGCGTGTTGATGCTAACATGTTGGTGGTATTTAGGTGCAATGCGTTTGAAGTTGGCTTTGTTAAAGTCCCCAGTCACAATAAACGCAGCCTCAGGATGCGCGGTTTCCTGATCACTCACTGTCCTATACAGTTCCTTTAGTGCCCAGTCTGTGTCGGCTTGTGGGGGAATATATACAGCTGTGATGATGACCGCTGTGAATTCATACGTCTTACATTTCTGAAATCAATAATGTTTTGTCCATTTGTCTATGCAATATTAGAATCAATTTACTGCAGTCACCTGATCCTTTGTGAGTTTTATCCAATATTTTCTCTGTCTCCAGTAGTTTTATGTAAGGTTGTGTAATAATTTAACATCTAAGTAATAGAACAAAAATATATATCTCATTTATAGGTAAAGAGAAACCTTGTACAGTATGTCCAAAACAGCTACTTTTCAGTAAATGGAGAAAAAAAAAACACTGTAAAGTACAGATATTCAATATTAACTAGTTGCTTAATAATCTGAAGAGTTACAAAGCTCAAAGTTTCAAACCCAAAGAGATATTCTTTGTAAAAATTAAAGGATTAGTTCACTTTTTGATATTTAACTCCCCCCCCCATCTCATCCAAGATGTTCATGTCTTTCTGTCTTCAGTCAAAAAGAAAATAAGTTTTTTGAGGAAAACAGTCCAGGATTTTTCTCCACACCATTGACTTCCATGGCAACCAAAATGTTGAAGGTCCAAATCAATGCAGTTTTGAAGGGCTTCAGAGGCTCTGCGCGATCCCAGATGAGGAATAGGGTCTTTTAAAATAAAAAATGAATATACCTTTTAACCTAAATTGTTCATCTTGTGCTGCTCTGCAGCTCGCCAGTGATTGCGCAATCACGTCGAAAAGGTTACGCTAGATGTAGGCGGAAGTACCATTCCAAGCGAACATGCAAGGACTAATACAAACGCCCTTTACCAAAAAATACTTCATCTTCAACTTCAAAATCGTCTGACGTCGTTATTTTACCTTTTTTTTTTTTTTGCTAAAGGATGTTTGTATTAGTCTTTGCACGTGTGCTTCGTAAACACAGGGGTGGTTGGTTCTAGTGTGACCTTTTCTATGTGATTACGCAATCCTTGGCACGTCGCAGAGCAGCGCAAGATCAGCAATTTAGGTTAAAAAGTATATATATATTATATATATATATTTTTGTTTTTTGTTTTTTTATGACCGATTCTTTCACTAGATAAGACCCTATTCCTCATCCAGAGCCTCTGAAGCCCTTCAAAGCCCTTCAACATTTTGGTTGCCATGGAAGTCAATGGTGAGGAGAAAAATCCTGGAATGTTTTCCTCCAAAAAATGTATTTCTTTTGGACTGAAGAAAGAAAGACATGAACATCTTGGATGTTCTTTCCTTTAATGCTTCATTCAAACATGCCCCCACAAATGTACGTCAGACTGAGGGGGCAGACTTTCATAACACCGGCCAAATGTATACACAAAGAAAGGCGGCTACTTTGTTTGGCCTTCCAAAAGAGGACAGGGGTTAAGCTTTATTTACTACACTGCTCCAGAACAGGACAACCCAAATATTCGACTGTGTGCTGCGCATTTTTCGGAGGACTCTTCCTCGAATCACAATGCACTGGTTCGCTTTATAGCTTTATAGAAATCGACACGTTTCATAAAGGAGGGGCATAAAGGAGCAACAATAATGTAATGATGGAAATGTGGCGTTTCCATCACTAGTTTCTGATGCAATACTTCAAAATAATAAAATGCATAAAAACAGGGTGATTGAAGACTTATGCTGCGTCCCAATTCGCCTACTTATACTACGTGCTAAAAGTATGTACTCTTTTTGTGAAGAAAAAGTACATACTTTTGAGTGTGTAGCAGAAGAGTATGCAAGCTTTGGGACATACTACTTCGTCATCTTTAACGGACTCTGTTGCTTAGTCAGTGCGTCACCGTTTAAACTGCCCTGTCAATCATCGTCACAGTTCAAATCCTCCACATTCAATCAGTTTAATGTCCTACCGCAGTGGTCTCCAACATGGTGCCCGCGGGCACCTGGTAGCCCGCGTGGAGTCTCTGAGTCGCCCGCGCAGCACGTTCTATAAATAGCCTGAATTGTAATCTTTCTTCTTTTTTTTATGATAATGGCATACAATGAGAAAATAACTATTGGTGACATTTCATATACCATTAAAACATAATAAAATAATTAAATAATTTAAAATATTTTGAATCTGCACGTCGAGTCAACATACGTTGCCATAGGCAATTACGTTGTGCAAAAAAAAAAAAAAAAAAAAAACGTCACTTCTGTGAGTTGAGTTGGTCGCGGGCAGACGGTACATACTCTACATGAGATAAATTGAACTATAAAAAAGAAGAAAAAAAAGATTAATTATGGCTGATGATGCAAGTCATGCAAAAAATACATTATTTCAACGAGGAGTGGCAGTGACAGGGCTGTAGCAACGTTGTTGCGCGACATTCAGCAACTGAGACGACGTTTTGACAATATTTTTATATGGTGTATTTTGTTAGATAATTATATACTTTTTATCGTTTATTATTTATCTATATTATTATCTATATTATTATTTAATGGGGCTATCAACACCTGCAAGTGTAGCCTACACTTTGAAGAGTAAAAATGACAGAAGCTTTCATTAATTCAACTTTATTAAAACTGCATATAATCAAATTGCACTTCCAAGTCATAAATTTAACAGTGTGAGCGATGCTACATTAATTACGGTAGAAATTAAAGTTGTAGGTTGTGTTTGATAGCTGGTAGGCTAAACGCAATACTCACATAGAGAACACAACGAACCCAACAGGTGGTTGGAATTTAATGCTGATTTTCCCGCTTCAGGGTAGTGAGGAGTACATTATGTAGTCCAGTGGTTGTCACCGTTGGCACAACCTTAAGTAATGGCCCTGAACGGTGGTTTAATGTCAACATTGTGACAACGCTGTAACAACCTTCACCACACAACATAGTTATAGCAACTTTTTGGCCATGTTGTTAAAACGTTGTTAGAAGGTTGGCTACGTTGTGCCAACATTCTGTGTTTGCTGGGGTGTCACTATTGTATCGTATTGAATTTTGTGAACCGTTACACCCCTAATACCCGACTATAAGACGACCCTGAATATAAGATAAGAATCTCTCTCTCTCTCTCTCTCTCTCTCTCTCTCTCTCTCTCTCTCGCCCTGCGTCTCGTGCGCGCACCTCTCTTGTTCTCTCTGCGTCTTGCACGGCAGAGGAGCAGCGTTTTAATTTAGTTAAACACAGATATTATGTTGCTTTTCTAATTTTACATGCAAGTATAGCTAAAATCATTCAGTCACTATTTCATATTATGCCGTTGTTCTTTCTCTCTTTCCCCCGTGATTTTGTCTATATCGCAAATATAAGACGACCCCCCATTTTTCAGCCTATTTTTAGGACAAAAAAACTCCTCTTATATTCGGGTATATACGGTAATTATAAATTCAATTGTCATAATATTTAACAATATTACTGTTTGTTGTTGTATTTTTCAAAACTTAAAACTTAAAACACTGTGTGTGTGTGTGTGTGTGTGTGTGTGTGTGTGTGTGTGTGTGTGTGTGTGTGTGTGTGTGTGTGTGTGTGTGTGTGTGTGTGTGTGTGTGTGTGTGTGTGTGTGTGTGTGTGTGTGTGTGTGTGTGTGTGTGTGTGTGTGTGTGTGTGTGTGTGTGTGTGTGTGTGTGTGTGTGTGTGTGTGTGTGCGCGTGTGTCTGTCAAACAAGTAGCCCTCAAGACTTTTTTATCCCTTCAGGGAGCCCTCACTCACAAAAAGGTTGGAGACCCCTGTCCTACCGTATC
The DNA here is from genome assembly GCA_023566225.1 of Romanogobio albipinnatus. Lineage (NCBI taxonomy): Eukaryota > Metazoa > Chordata > Actinopteri > Cypriniformes > Gobionidae > Romanogobio > Romanogobio albipinnatus. Next base: position 24,539,794 of record CM042253.1, on the reverse strand, counting down.
GGAGAGAAATGTACGCTGATCTGCCATTCGTGGGTCTTTCATGCAGAGACTCCTCTCATGTGTTTGCAAAGTTAATGGCCAAACGTATCATTACAGAAGTTCACAATGCTGCTGCAGGTGAAATATAATGTGGCTTACATTGAATAAATATATTTTTGTCTGGTTAAATACTGATAATTGCTCACTCAAACCCCTTTATCTAACCCTCTCTACTTAACCGTCAGACTCACGTAACCGTCATGTTTGTAGTTTTTTAACACTTTTTATCCGCGTTTGTAGTTCTAATCGAATCCTCGTCCATCTCACAATGGGTTGTGGGCAATATCAGCCGTTAGAGTGCGCATCAATCTGCACTTCGGATTCTGACTGGAAATAGTAGACCATCCGGGAATCTTTGAAATACTCTTTTCAACATACTACGATTTGTGACATACAAATTGTTTTTTTCGAATACTATTTAGTACGGATAGTATGCGAATTGGGACGCAGCGTTAGACACTCTTCTTCGCTCTTCAAATACATAAAACACATGTTTTCTTGAGTAAAGAAAACACTGTACTTATTAAAACAACCAGCTTTTTATTTACCCTTGCATCGCAAAAAAGCAGAGACGGTCTAAAATGTGTTCGCCACTTCATTCACGATTGAGGCGGGATGGAGTTATGAGGTTTTACAGACAGTTTGAGGATCCAATGGAGTTACGAGGTTCAGTCACAAGCTCTTTTATATACTTAGCATTGGTTAAATATGTGCAAACCCCACAGACAGATGTAACTGGCGACCAATGATTCCTGTAAAAAACATAAAAAATGACAAAATATGGAGATGAAAGGTTTCTGGCCGACAGCAACAATATGATGCTTCAACATATTTGCATTTTTGATGAGGTATTAGTGAAATACAAACCCTGTGACGGCGTAGTAATTAATCACCCTGATGTGCCCTCTCATCTGAGACCCTGTTTGGCCATCTGAGGCCACTTTTTTTTTGTCTTCAACAGCTGGGATTCAATGCTGTAGTGCTTGCTGTCACACTTCACTGTCCCCTCACTAATCATTTGGCAGAGGTTTTGGCTCTGCTAGACAAGGTTCCTGTGCCACTTGCTGCTTGTTGGTTCACCCCATAATTGTCTGGCACGTCGTTGTGGTATTTGTGGTCTAACGGGAGAGTTTTGGCGAGGACGGGGCTCTTGCTCCAGACTCTTTAGGGCAGAGTGAGTGGTTTGGCTATCGCTTAGCTCCAGACGAGGTCTCAAGTGGAGGAGCGCAGGGAGTCACGCATGAACAAGCAGAAGGATTGCTGACCTTTTTTTCTTTGTCTTTTTTTTTTTTTTTTTGGATTCTGAAGAGGCATCCGCTCTCTGTTTGCTGGTTTTCCATGAGCTAAATCATTGGAGTTGAGCTGAGGACTTGACAGTAACATTTTATATCTAAATCAGATACTAGGGCCTAATACAAATGATGTTAAGATATATTTACATAATATGCTGATTATTTAATTAAATTATTTACATATATGAGTACTTACTAATAAAAGCCCAAAATAAAAATTGCTCTCTGTGAAAGGAAAATTATGCAATACAGAATTTATGCACTATTTACGAGGTATAAATTGTTAATTTGTGTCAATCTTGTCATAATGCATTATTTATTGTAATAAATAATGTGTTAAATAATCAACGTCATTGATAAATGCTGGGTGGGGGAATCAACTGAACTACATCAACTCCAACCAAAAAGCTTAACCAAATTTTATAAACTACAATGTCTGTCAAATTAAAGATGTTAATTGAATGAATTATTGTTAACCAATAATAAAGCATATTATGCATATATACACTATTGTTAAAAAGTTATTTTAGTTCAATTTTTGATCAATTAAAAGTGACAGTAAAGACTTTAACATTGTTATAAAATATTTCAAAGATTATTATGACACACAAAACTGGTCCAGACGGAAGGTTTGTATAATGGCACAATGGTTCAAATGACATGAAGTGTTAATTTGCGTTAATGTTGTGTTAATGCATTTCTATATTATGCAGTTCACTGTGCTAATTTATCAAATTAATTAGGACTGGGTTAATGATATCAATTAATCGATTTTAGTCCATCTTCATTTTGAAGAGCCAATATTGATTCTTAAATCTCAAGACCGATCTTTTAGTCTATGCATGTTAGGACCTGCTGTCCAATAATCGCAATACACGTTGTTACTTCTGATATGAAATAAAGTCTCAGCTTTCAGATATTGTCAATTGTATCACAAAATTTCAACTGTAAGTGGCATCTTTTATGTGGTGTCAATACCCAGCCCTGGTCCTAATATACTCCACATATATATATATATATATATATATATATATATATATATATATATATATATATATATACAGTACAGTCATTATCAAATGCAAAGCAAACCTGAACTTTAGTGTTAAAAAAGGTGTTGAGATGACTTCCAGTCATTACTTCTGCCTCCTAGGCAAACATCTAATTAAACTCCACTTCACGTCCTTTCATGGGTTTTCAAACCTTTGAAAAATGCTGTTCATTTTGTGAATCAGCACATTAAAGAGAAAATCAGACAGCTGCATCACTGCTCAAACATTGTTCTTTTTCCACCTGAACACTATTCAAGATATCAATAGTCAGTATTTCATTTGATAATCCAGATCTGTCTTTTCTCACTTTTCTTAAAGGGGCAGTTAAAAGTTGTATCAATGAGGCTGAACTATTCCATTAAGGTGTCTGTGTAGGTAGATAATACTGTAGCTAGTGGTCAAACACTCCTCACAGCTTCCTGGCTGATATTGCTGACATTAGTGTTGATGTGGTCAGTCGATAGCCTGGCTGATGATGAAAAGTTTGCAAGATGACTGGGAGATTGCATACTCCGAAAAAGTTTTCTGCAGAGATGGTAAGGAAGCAGGGGGAAGCTGTGTGCTTGTATGATTGGGCTCAGTGAGGTGGTGGGTGGTTAAACCAAAGTCTTATAGACAATTTCAAGGAAGTAAACACTTATCCTGAAGCATTTCCGGAGTTCTCAAAACAAAATGACTAGTACATACCAGGGCTGCTCGATTATGGCAAAAATCATAATCACGATCATTTTGCTCAATATTGAAATCACAATTATTTAACACGATTAAAAGTGTGTGATATGATCAAAGTCTTCATGATTTGAGTAGTTTTAAATGTCAGTGAAATTTCACAATTATCAATACTTCAGCAAAAACTAATACTAGGTTAATGTAAGTAAAAGTCACCAAAACAGTTACAGAAGACAAGTAAACAGTCAGAAATAAAAGAACAAACAAAAAAATTACAAAACCGACAAACAAAACAAACAAAAATACAAATTAAATAAATTGTGCTTTTGGTTTTCCAGGAAGATGTACTAACAGTGGTATTTTTCATTAGTCATTTTTCAAAGTTCCTATTTGACAATTCAAGCCATATAAACACACACAGACATAGCATATATCAACTACTCATAGCAGATACAGGTGGAGCTGGGGAAGGTAGAGGGCTTTAGACAAACTCTAAAAGAATGCTGCAAACTACTATAGTGAATGGTAACCAGCCATTTAAATGTTGAGCAGCAAGCTCATTGGCTGCAGATGCGACATGAACCAATCAGCTTGCGCCAAGTAGTAAACGCTGTAAATATCATCAGCTTACGTTAAGATCCATCAGCCTGTGCCATCTAGATTTTCAAAAAATTAGATTAATAAGCCCTCGTCTAGTAATCCCAATGCTCCAAATAGCATTAAACATCTAAAATTATCTTTATTTGTATGTTTTCAGAGAGTAGTACCTTTCCTTTGTCCATGAAAACGATCTTACTCTCTCTGACTGACAGATCCAAAGCACTCTCGCACAAAGAAGCCTCAGACCCGCTGTATATACAGAATATAGTATTTCAAAATATCTAAATAAAATATATAAATATAATAGTCTTGTTGAGTATTCACGCAAGCATGATCTGTTATGTCTTATGTAAAGGTTTGGTTAACCGTTGGGGAAAAACATCTGATGTGTGACATTATTTTAGATCTGTGCAGTACAGTATGTCTTAATATATAGACTGTGTTTCATTAGGCTAATGTTAATCAATGTTAATTGTGGTATCATAGGGAAAAAGTTCAATATATTATACATCATTTAAATGTTTTTTAATAGAGAATGGAAATAACAATAACACATTTTTGAAAATGTGCTCATTGCGACTCATTTTGCTAGCACGAGTCACACTCTTATTTTTTGGAAGTTATCTGTATTGTGTGATGTGCTACACAGATACATTTGACTATAATGTGATTCCCATTTCAGAATGAGATCCCAGACTGTGCAGTGTTTATCACTATCATTTTTGGTATTGACAGACACTGAATCTGAGCAGGAGAACATAGACAGGGTTGATATTCTGACTACATCTGAGGCAGATCCTAATTAAGCAGCACAGTTTAGAAGTGGTTCGGAGTTACAAACCTTGTACTGACAGCACTGTAGATGCAACAAAGCCCCTTACACATCAGTTTGATGAGAAGCACAGTTTTTTTTTTTTTTTTTTTTGTCACAAGATGAACTACAATATGAGCTGGATAAAATCATGCAAACCATCCGAACTGAATTGAAAGCACCTCCAAGAGAGTACACTCGGTGAGTCCTCTTGTGAACAGTGGTTTGAGCATAGACAGGGCCAAAGCCACTTTAACTCTTTCCCCGGCAGAGTTTAAAAAAAAAAAATTTCCAGCCACCGCCAGGGTTTTTGATCATTTTCACAAAAATGTAATGGCCCATAGAATATTTTGTTGTATGAATATCTGAGCATGCAATATATAAAACGAAAGAGAAGACACTCTGCTTTTAAACAAAAAAAACTGTTTTATTCTAGCTTCATGCATTCCTTTTTTATCAACACTTGAATATGGGTAAGTTTCAATAAAAAAGCATTTTGAACAAAAAGCTGAGACAGAAAAATCACTTAAAGTTTCACAGTCCTATAGCCTGGGTCCTGAGTCGACATTTCATTCAGTAACATTAGGCAGTTTTGATTTATATGATGTTTAATGTTGATGATCAAGTTATTTTACAGATGCATCTGCTTACATGCGATCACTTGTTTTTTTGCGACGACTTCGCCTGTGTTTTGATCAGGAGATTCTGTACTCATTCAGAAAATGCGTAATAGCGCCCCCTAGCATATAACGCGTATAGCGTATGAAAATTCTGTGTTTGGCGGGGAAGCGTTTTCTCACAAATAACGGAAAATTCCATGTTTGGTGGGGAAAGAGTTAACAAAGTGTTGAGAAGCAAGGCAAGTCAAGCTAGGTTGACATCTAAAATCATGGGCTACACATCCAGCAGAAATGCACCAGCCTTAGCTTGGGGTAAGAACAATGAAAAACTAGCTTGAAAAGCCTACTCCAAACCAGACTTGTCATGACAGCTTGACAGTGGAAAAGTTGGGTTGGTAGTAAATCCAAAGTTTCCTCATTTAGGAGCCAGCCCAGATGGAACAGTCCATTGCAAGTTCTGTCCATGAATAACCATGCATACTTGCACAAGTTCAGGGGCAAATGGCAGTGTGAAAACATCATATTTTGTCATTTGGACAACAGAGGACTGCCACACTCAGAAAGTATAGTCAGACCAGACCAAAACTGGATCTCTTCTACAGACAGTACACTCTCAGAGAAATGTGCACACACAAACTGAGTCTTCCTTTTTGTGTAAAAGTAGGTCTAAAAACCAACTAGGACTTTGTTGGTGTTGTGGGAGTAGACCATTGCTCTCGCACTGAGTGAGGCTGGTCGGTCAATAAAAATCTTGCTGCAGTCTATGATACATCTCACTGAATTGAATAAGGAAGGTTCTTTTTAATCTTTTCCCTAGAAGGCCAATGAATTCGAGAGCTGAGGAACTGTGCCATTACGTTCAACCAGTCATGAAATATTGCAGAGATTGTTGCACATCTGTAATGAAACCTGAAGGCAAGATCTTTATGAGTGAGGCCAATTCTCCGTTTCATTAAGACGAAGTAAAACTGGGGAACTGTTGGATGACTCTGTGTTCTCGGACTCCAAGCAGTGGTGAGATATGTCAGGATCACAAGGAACACTTTGGATGAGCAAAGGCCAGTATAGAAGTGATCCTTTAAATCCATATCAGATTTCAGTTGTTTCCTCTCACAGCTGAGGGTTTGTACCTTTGACTCTAGGCTTCCCACTTGCTTTTTGTAAGATGTGTTCAGTTTCTGTCTTTTTTAATGTGTGTTTCAACACATTGTAGGACATTATTGTACTTCCGTTGCATCTATGTATATGTCCTCCACTTCCTCAGTAGGCTGAACTCTAATACACGTTTCAGAGATCTCGCTATCAGGTCTGTGAGGAAGCTTTAATGGAACGTAGTCTGGACTTAGGGGGTCATCTGATGAATTGCCTAAAGACAAAAGTATAAAATCATTATTGGTATAGGCTATAGCTTTCACACATCACTGGTTGAAGATGATGAAGAGCAAGATAATAAAACGTTAATTGTGTTAACACTTCTTTTCATGCTGAAATTAACATTAAACAAGCTTAATAAGTGATGTAAAAATGCTGTTTATCGCTATCTTTTGTGAAATAATGCAGTTAGCTACACAATAAAATTATGGTAAAGTGTACATCTAAAGTAAACTGCTACTTTCCTAATTACTGCCCGCAGAACACAGAACACACAGAAAATAAACGGGGAAAAAAACCTGGCTTTTTCACTACAAACGTATCAAAACGCTTGCTATCTGCATGCTATCTACATATGAAAAAAATTATGGAGCTTTATGCTTGCAAATTATGTAGCATACTTAACTAGTGAATGAAATGTAGAAATGCAATTGTTTACTTACCAGAGATAAAATGTGTGAATCCATCCATCCATCCATCCAATCCATCCATCCATCATTGCCAAAAGTATTGTGACACCCCTCCAAATCATTGAATTCAGGTGTTCCAATCACGTCCATGGCCAAAGGTGTATAAAATCAAGCTCCTAGGCATGCAGACTGCTACAAACATTTGTGAAAGAATGGGTCGCCCTCAGGAGTTCAGTGAATTCAAGCATGGTACTGTGATAGGTTGCCACCTGTGCAATAAGTCCATTCGGGAAATGTCCTCACTACTAAGTATTCCACAGTCAACTGTTACTGGTATTATAACGAATGTGGAAGCAATTGGGAACAACAGCAACTCAGCCACAAAGTGGTATGTCATGTAAAATCACAGAGTGGGGGCAGCGCATGCTGAGGCGCACAGTGTGCAGAAGTCGCCAAGTCTCTGCAGAGCCAATAGCTACAGACCTCCAAATTTTGTGTGGCCTTCAGATTAGCTCAAGAACAGTGTGTAGACAGCTTCATGGAATGGGATTCCATGGCCAAGCAGCTCATCCAAGCCTTACGTGCCTAAGTGTCGGATGCAGTGGTGTAAAGCACGCCGCCACTGGACCCTGGAGCAGTGGAGACGTGTTTTCTGGAATGATGAATCATGCTTCTCTGACTTGCAATCCAATGGACAAGTCTTGGTTTGGCAGTTGCCAGGAGGATGGTACTTGCCTGACTGCATTGTGCCAAGTGTAAAGTTTGGTGGAGGTGGTGATGGTGTGGGGTTGCTTTTCAGGGGTTGGGCTTGACCCCTTAGTTCCAGTGAAAGGAACTCTTAATGCTTCAGCATACCAAGACAGTTTGGACAATTTCATGCTCCCAATTTTGTGGGAACAGTTTGGGGATGGCCCCTTCCTGTTCCAACATGTCTGAACAAGTGCACAAAGCAAGGTCCATAAAGACATGGATGAGCGAGTTTGGTGTGGAGGAACTTGATTGGCCTGCACAGAATCCTGACCTCAACCCGGCAACACTTAACATCTAATCTATCTATCTAACCAATCTATTCGATTTTAGTGCTTGATTTGATTGTGATTGGCATTCATCGTAATCTATAATTTTTCTCTCATTTTTATTATGTTTTGTTATGTCATATTTATATTATGTTGAACCAGTAACCTGCCCCACAATCAAAATCACTGCCTAGACCCTTCTCTGTGGCAGGCATTTTGAGGCCAGTGTCTTGGCGTTGAAGGACCTGTACTGTCTGAGTGATTGTGTAATGAGAATAAACCTGTTCTTCACTCCAGTGAATCATTTAATCATTAAAGTCCTGGATTCCCATCATAAGAAATTTGGCCCCTGGAAGCAGTAATTCATTTCAAACTGCTCTAGGCGAAAACTATAGAGGTGAACATGGGAACCGAAAGACATTGTTCTGAGAGAGTCACCTCAGTTAAAATGCTAATCCACTCATGGGCCAGTGTGGGAGTTTCCCCCTGAGCCAAGTACTCTGGCGGTCGGATGTCAGATGAGGCGCGGTGATGTACTGCTACCGACCTTTCCTCAGACGCACTTCCTGGAGGAGGTTACAAGCCCCCCCTGTAGGAGCTGATCTTTGGAGCCCGATGACATGAATTAAGCGGAGCATGAAGAGCCCGACGCAGTGAGGCAGCGCGATTCCGCCACGGCCCGAGTGAGTCCCACACAGAGGGTCACCGTAATCTCGATTAATCACCTCCAACAGATGGCCTCCACCAAGAGAGAGAGAGACAGCTCAGGGCTGTGTTGACAAGAGTGTCGTCCCAGCTTTGCTTTACATCAAGCTTTCATCAGTAATTAGTTTTAATTAGGCTAACAGGCCACATTGTCTTTGAGCTGTGATACGGAGCTAATAGGGTTATGAGGGGTAGAAATAATCCTTTTAAATGCAGTAATCTAAGAGTGACCTCTGCACAGGTCGCTGGTTTTGAACGTAAATAATCAGAAATGATTCATAGCTCCAGTGCTGTTGGTCCGTATTTATGGATTATTAGCTTTCTTGGTCCGTAACCGTCTTCTCTCACTCTCTTTCTTTTAATTTGGTGCATATTTTTCAATTAATGGTGTCCTTGCTGTTAATCAATTTGAACAAAAGGACATTTAATAGCTTCACTAAAGCTCAGTAGCTCAGTTGCGCTATGACAGACCTCTGGGACAGGCAGAGAGAGAGAGAGAGAGAGAGAGAGAGAGAGAGAGAGAGAGAGAGAGAGAGAGAGAGAGAGAGAGAGAGAGCATCAAGGGACAGATGAAAAGAGCTGAAGTTTTATGAGAAAATTTTCCACTTTGAAAAACATACTGTGAGAGCGGTGGAAAGACTCTCAGGTGTGCATCGGCTGCCTGACAGAGACTGAATTTGTCATCTATTTCAATACCGCGTGGCAGAAATGACTCAGAGGAGAGGAATAGAACGAGGGATGAAAAAAGAGAGAAAAATCAGCCAAGCCTTTTGAGTGAAGGAAGATGAAAGATATTTCCCTCCAATATGCGTGTCTCCTGTCCAGTGTGTGTGTGTGTGTGTGTGTGTGTGTGTGTGTGTGTGTGTGTGTGTGTGTGTGTGTGTGTGTGTGTGTGTGTGTGTGTGTGTGTGTGTGTGTGTGTGTGTGTGTGTGTGTGTGTGTGTGTGTGTGTGTGTGTGTGTGTGTGTGTGTTATGTGGGTCATGTGAAGATAGATCTGCCGCTCAGTAATTGAGGCAGATCAGATTTGTCAGCACACCAGGAGGCTGTTCTTTGAGCTAGCTCTCTCTCTCTCTCTCTCTCTCTCTCTCTCTCTCTCTCTCTCTCTCTCTCTCTCTCTCTCTCTCTCTCTCTCTCTCTCTCTCTCTCTCTCTCTCTCTCTCTCTCTCAGCATTGATTAGCCCAGTGCCTTCATCATTAGAAATGGTTCAGAGGCAAAAAAAAAGGAAGAGGACAATATTACACACTCCATTGATGAAGAAACATGACATGGAAATTAATCCAACAAGATGTCTTTCTAATAACCCACACACACTTGTAACTGATTGAAGACTACACAGAAAGCACAGAATTGCATCAAAATACACTATAAAACAGTAATATTGTGAAATACTACAAACATTTTAAATAACTGTTTTCTATGGAAACTATTTGCCATTGAATAAAAAAAGTAATTGCGACATTTTATCTCACAATTCAGACTTTTTTCTTGCAATTGTTTACATCTCACAATTCTGACTTTTTCCCCTCAGAATTGCGAGTTATAAAGTCATAATTGATTGATATAAATTCGCAATTGCATTTTATAAAGTCAGAATTTTCATTGAATATATTTTATATTGTAATTTATTCCTGTTATAGCAAAAAAAACTTTTTTCCATGCAATAAACTTTGATGAAAAGAAAATTTAAATGCACCATTTATTTAAAAATAATTTCTTGTAATATTGTCTTTATTGATATATATCAATATATCAAAAACGCCTCAAACTCACAATTTAAACTGTAAAGAAAAGTTCTGACTAAATTCAGAGAAGAAAAAAAAACATGGATAGAACCACATTGCAATAAAAAAAGTAATATTAGTATGGGACACTGACCTTTCAAATGTTCGTCCTGTCAGCAAGTCTGACTGCTGTAAGTACTGTTTAGCAGTAGATTGCCAACATCTAAATCAGATAATAGAGGAGACCATCATTGATAAGATTCACTAACTGCCATTGTACACATTTGGCACATTTTGAGCTACAGAGATAAAGTTAAACTCACACAAAAATTGCTAGTATGTCAACAGAAAAACTGACTGTTCACCGTGCACTCATTTTTCAAATCCGTGTTTAAAAGGCCCGTCGCAGAGCAGGAAGTTCCTGCGCTCGATTTGATGGTCCACTCTCATGAAAGTCATTTTGCTCTTGGCTCAACGTCCAGTTCTGCCAGCTGCACATTAATAACCCGTAAAGATAACATGTGTTTCCAGCTCAGTGGAATCACACGAACACCCCCTTCCACCCCTACTGCGTATTCAGACACTAGAATGAAAAAAAATAAAATGTGTTTGCTGCCTTTTTAGAACAGATGTGCTATGAAGCATATAAATGCAGAGTTTGAAGTGGATGTTATCTGCAAAACATGGCATGTGGTTTGGCATGTAAATGCAGCAGTTATGTGATGTGATGTGGGTTGTGTGGTGGTCTTCATGGTTTTGTTACACTGTTGTGGTGTAAATAAACTGAAACTATAGGGCACAACATGGAGGATGAAGATGTTCTTTGTTTTAGTGTACACTCACCAGTTCTCATCTCCTCTCTAGTAATTCTGACTTCTTTTCTCACAATTCTGACTTTTTTCTTGCAATTGAGTTTATATAAAAAGTTGCAGTTACCTTTTTTTTCTGTGCCAGAAACAAGCATCCATAGTTTTCTCATTGTATATATTTTATAATGTCCTGTTATAGCAAAGAAACATTTTCCATGAAATACATTTTTAAAAGCACCATTTCTCTCCTCTCCTCTCCACTTTCCACTTCCTCTTCCTCTTCTCTCTCCATTCCACTTCCATTCCTCTATTTTTTTCCCTTTCCATACTTTCCCTTTTCGTTTCACTTTCTTTTGATTCATTATATGATTTAATATCCACTTCCTCCTCAAATTTATCTTCCCTTTCTTTAATCTCCCTTTCCATTCAATTTCATTTTCTTACTTTTCTTTCCCTTCCTCTTCTTGTTTACTTGCATTCCCTGCCACTTCCCCTTTTCTTTAGTTCCCTTTCCTTTCTCTTCCTTTCCCTTCCTTTCCTTTCAACTCCCTTATCTCCATATATGTCCCTTTCCTATTATTCCATTACTTTTGCTTTTTTGCATTTTGTAACACTTTCCATTTGTCTTTTTCTCCTTTTGTCTCCCTTCCTTTCCTTGCCTATACTTGTATTTCCTTCCTTTTCCCCTTTTCCTTTTACTTTTCATTTCCTCTATTTCGTTTCCTTTGCATTTTCTTTTCACTTAATTTTTTTCCTATCATTTCCACTTCCTCTCCCAAATTATCTTCACTTTCTTTAATATCCCTTTCCATTCCACTTTCTTTCCATAATTTTCTTTTCTTACTTTGCCTTCCCTTTCTTTCTCTAGTGTTTAGTTGCATTCCTTGCCTCCTTTCCTTTCCTCCCCTTTCCTTTCCTTTCCTTTCCTTTCCTTTCCTTTCCTTTCCTTTCCTTTGCTTTCCTTTTCTGCTCTCCTCTTCCCGTAGGCTTTGATTTAGACTATGCGAGTGTATCATATTACATTTCTTAGCATGCTGTGACACACATTCTTTCCACAATGACAGCTCTGAAATATGAATCCCTAGTGCCTAATCCATTAGTCTCTCTCTCCTCCTCTCTTTCTTCCCTCTCGATCACTTGCTCTCTAGTTGAATTAGCATGATAAAGGACAGTAGTTAATTGGAGCAGCCATGGAGTTCATATGTGCCATAACGCAGGTAATGTTAATGAACAAGGCTCTCAAGCGCTGATGAATAATGTCCTATTCACGCACATTTATTATACTCAGTTCATCTAAATCATACGTTTTGTGTAATGGGTACACTGTAAAAAAGAATCCACGTAAAATTTACGGTAAAAAAAACGGCAGCTGTGGTTGCCAGAACTTTACCGTAAAAAAATATGACTAACGTTTTAGGTTTTACAGGACAGCACCATATAATTTAAAGGTTTATAATGTAATAATTACAGTTAAACACCCTTTATTTTACAGTTCAAAACTGTATAATTGTAATAATTACGTGTACACTATAAAAAAAAAAATACGGTAAAAAACATATTTCATTAACTGAAATAATGTTAAATTACCAACCTATTGAAATACTAATATATGTTATGTACCTTTGATATATACTGACAACCACCAATCACAGTGGAGATTAAAGTCATGTGATGAACCAAAGCTCATCACATGCAGCTTTTAGGAGAACAATATTAATACATCGATGGTGCACAGTGTCATTTACACAAACACTGAACACCATCATGGTAACACACATTCAATTTTAAAAATGCAATAAACATTAATTTAACAGCATTAGATGTACCATAAAACCCTAACGTACTGATTAGAAAAAACTAAGAAGAAACAATTATTTCAGTGAAAATACATCAAATGCGAAGTGTCACGCAGGGAATTCTGGGAATGTCATTTTTTTCCCACTGTAAATTACACAACGACTTGTTCTTTTTTACTTCCAAAAACTGTAAATTTAACGATATTTTACTGTAAAATTAAATTAAATGTAAGGTAAGATCTATTACAGTTATTCATTGTATATAGTACGGGAACTTTCTGTTAACCAACTGTTTTTCACCGTAGCATTTTTACAGTCACGTCATTTTTACAGTGTAGGTTTAGGGGAAGGGTTAGTGTAAGGGGATAGAATATACAGTTTGTGCAGTATAAAAACCATTACGTCTACTGAGAGTCCCCACAAAGATAGTGAACCAAACGTGTGTGTGTGCAAGTCAGCCAAAAACATTATTTTGTGTGTCAGGTGCTTGGTTCTCTATTAGTTTCTTTGATGAGTACTTCAGAAATCTTAAGCAGATTGAATGAAAAGACTAACGTGAAGATGCACATTGATTCAAAACTCCTTCAAGCATAATAGAGCCGCAGTTTAGCCGTTTCTATCTTTGATCGTAACACAATTCGTGTTGTCTAAAATCGTATCCTGTTTCCTGCATACAAAAGCACACCAATAATCCAAACAGGAAATTATTTTTCCCCTCCGTCAAAGGGCGAGTGACATATAGAGAGAAGGCCTCAGTAAATCTGCTGCCATAGCATCTAAATCTGCCCTCTATTTAGTTCTCATTTGTTTGTTTGATTATTTATTTATGCATTTATTTGTGTTCACACCGTGCTTTCGCCAGCATCTTGAGTGACGGACTGAAGAAAAAGGAGCTGACAGCCGTGCCAGGGGCAACAAGAGACAATATTACGGCATGTGTGTGGATGTGTGTGTGTTTGTGAGCGTGGACCAATTGTGGCAGAATATGTGAAAGGATGAAAAGAGAATGACAGCAATTATTCCAGCCCACACAGCTCACTGGTCCCCTCCTAATGCGATCCCGCCGCAAAGCTCCTGTTCCGCTGTTGCACCTCTCTGAATGCCAGACCAAGACACACGCAGAATATTAACATTGCTGATACTGAGTGAGATTTCAGATGCAATTTCAGATCTGTTTAGTGGCTGGAACATCAGAGCACAACTGGGAAGGCGTATTCATTTTAGCAACGGTTTTTCAGAGAACCAAAAAAGCGAACTCGGTGGTATTCATACAATCAATACAATCTTGTCTTTGTCTTGAAATGTTACAAATGCAATTAAAAGAATATGAATGAAATCAATAATTGAGTCACCCATATCTGCATTTTATTACAGCAAGCTATTTTTTTTGCCTATACTTTATACAAGAACTTGGATAGAACTTTATAAAGAACTTCATTACTCCTGTCTCGACCATGAATGCTTGTAAAGAACTAAAAAAAAAACATGATATTCGTATAATGTTTTGTGTATTTGAGGTGCGGAGAAGTGTGTCTAGTCATAGCTAATACAGCCTGTGCATAACACTTCATCTTTTATATGGCCAAATGTAAATGACAGGAAAAACTGAGCACCCACATAGATGCAATACATTTTGTAACCTGTAAGTTGATGAAAATGTAATGTGAACAAGTGCCTCAGGGTCACTTCACTCATTTTCTCTGATCCGATGGCTATTGTGAAAAGACAAGGTGTAAATGCCCTCCAAAATGCTTTCGAGACCACATATGTAGATTTTACTCCTCCCAAAATGTTGAAAAATAAACGTGTAAGAGCGTGTACAACACTTCTGCAACATGCATCACCACAGATGAGTAGCAGAGTTTTGTTTGACGTGAACTGGGAATAGAAGATCAGATTTATATTTGTTTTGGGGAGACACATTTATGTGGCCAAATGGAAATGGAATTGTTCTAACATATAGTTCTCAAATAGCTATCTGAGCTAGGGGTTGAACGACTTCCGATTTTTTTTAAAGTCGACATTTATGTGATGAAAGTCGAGTCGACTAGTCACTGATGACGTCATTAATAAACAAACAACCCAGAACCTTGAGGTGAGATGCGAACACGAGTCTTCATGTGCACAGGACAGCTATGGCATATGACACAGCGCTGCCCATAAGGTTATTGCTTTTACATAACAGCTTTTGTATCAGTTCTTTTGTCTTTGGGTCATTATATTTTACACAAATTTCTGCTCGTTCTGAATCAGATACAGATAAAGTAGCACAATAAAGTTTACATGTATATGAATGCATTAGTGAGAGAGCGATTGCGTGTGAATTAATTCCACCTGCCAGTGTCTCTGCCAGTTTTAGTTACTTAGAAATATATGCTATAACTTTTCAGTTTCTAAGCTATTTTATTGGTAAATCACAGAGCAGTGTTGACAATAGGCTACATTTCTGCGAATGGTTTTGTGTTCGCGTGTAAGGCGTTGTCTCCACGTGATGTGTGAGCTGTGTATGGGGGTAGATTTGTTGCGTTACTCCAAACAAATAGATTATTATCCACAAATAAATGTAAAGAGATTCACAAAAATTTTATAAATTCACAAATAAATAGAATGAGATCCACAAATATATGCAGGAGTTTCACAAAAATGAATTAGATTCACAAATAAATACAATGACATTTGTGAATAAAAAAATATCCACACATATGTTTTTATGTCTAAAACACAACTCTGCCTTGCATTCATTTGTCAATCGCTTCCTGTGCTTTTGTGAATCGCTTCTTCTGCATTGGTGGATCTCTTCTTGCACATTTGTAAATCGCAGCAAATCCACAAATAAGTGGACTCCACCCACCGTCTACTTAAGCCAATCAGATAACAGCCATATTGTGCTGACTAGAGCCACAGAGCTCTCAATAGTTCTAAACAACTCCGCGCTGTCAATCTGTTTTAATAGGATTAAGCAGGATAGACAGCATTTTCACTGTATTTGCAGCGATTTCTGGCAAATATTAACACAATATATGCATTGACTTCGATTAGGCTTTACAGTAGCATTTTATTCTGGGGAGAGATAAAGAAAAGACAACGTTAATCTTTTTTTTTTTTTTTGAGTGATCTGGTCATTTTATTTGGGTCACACGACAGTACAACATGATTTTACAGCGTTGAGTAGCCTATTGTAGTCAATCACGGGCATTTCTGTTGAAAACAATAGCCAATCAATTACAGTGGTTCCCACACATAGACACATTTTTTAATTCTATTTAAAACGTTCAGCTGCATTTCCTTTCCCTGCTCTCCCTCCGTCTCTCTGTCACTCACGCGTGTCTCTCGCGCTCAAATTACCAAACCTGCTTTTGATATGAAACAAAGTCTAAGTTTACATTTTTTCAAGTTTTAATACGAAATTCAAACAATAAATAGCGTTGTGGCACTAATGTGTAACAGTTAAAGCCAGAGGCGTTGAAAAACAGAGGTGCGACCTGCTCTCATCTCCCGGCGGCGCGTGCGGTCACGTGGTTCACGGAGCTCTCATAGAAACGCTTTTGACAGAAAGATCTCAGATAATCTAAAACCTGTTGAAATGACAGATAGCATCTGGATATAGTAGCTGTTGCAGCAGAGTCTAACGATATATTATATAACACTAAACATTAATTCTAACGTGCTTCATAAAATACATCTTCTATCAATATTCCTGAGAGGTCAACTAATGCCATAAAATCTCAAAATATGCAGTAATTTCGTTAATTTGCCAGGAGTGTGCTTGAGATAGCCTACAATGAAATTAATGGGGTTCAATGCTGGAATTATTATTGGTCACTCCATGACACGCTTTACTTACGCATTAAGTCTACGGGAGTGGTTTTTCAACGGCTCTGGCCAAAACGTGATCGGTTGGAGCGAGAATGTGCTACGATTGGTCAGCACAATATGGCCGTTATCTGATTGGCTTAAGTAAACGGTGGGTGGAGTCCACCTATTTGTGGATTTGTGTGAGTGTAGACGCTAGAAATGTTTCAAAATCCACGCTGTGCTGCGATTTACAAATGTGCAAGAAGAGATCCACCAATGCAGAAGAAGCGATTCACAAAAGCACAGGAAGCGATTGACAAATGAATGCAAGGCAGAGTTGTGTTTTAGACATAAAAACATATGTGTGGATATTATTTTTTATTCACAAATGTCATTGTATTTATTTGTGAATCTAATTAATTTTTGTGACACTCCTGCATATATTTGTGGATCTCATTCTATTTATTTGTGAATTTATAAAATTTTTGTGAATCTCTTTACATTTATTTGTGGATAATAATCTATTTGTTTGGAGTAACGCAACAAATCTACCCCCATAGCTGTGTGTCTGTTACAATGGAGCCAGCACGCATTCGTTTAGAGTGATTAACTTACATGTACAATAAGCGTGCATTCTCCCGATCAATTCTGAGCATCCAGATGGTATAATCAATGTCTTGTGCAGAGCTCTCTGAGTATGCATTTATTTGTCATTTTTAACTGTTGGAAACAGAGTCTGCATGTCAGGAAATGGCTTATCCTGTTGCGCCCTCTATAGGCCAATGACTAGTCGACGTCAAGCTTAAAGCGTCATGGCAGAGAATTAAAGTTGACTAGTCGATTAGTCGACTAGTCGGTGCAACCCCTAATCTGAGATAAAACACATGAAGTGACCAAGTGTAAACACTTTTAGTGGGCGCGTAATTGAGACACTCAGCTGGTAAACACATTTGTTCAGAGCGTTCAGAGTCAGAGCTCGCGAGTTGCGCAGAGCACAAGTAGCGCTGTTTCGTTCCACTTTGGGCGCTGTTTCCCTGGCCTAAAATCTGGTACTGCCACCTTGCGTTGACAGCGTGAAACTGCAGGATTTGTGCATTATCCGTGGCGGGCCACATATAATATATTTTAATAGACACGCAGCGGCCATTTGAAATTCATCCCCGGGCCGCATTTGGCCCGCGGGCCGGACTTTGGACACCCCTGAGTTATACCGAGAACAATGATGACAGTTACAGTATGCTATATTTGGTCACAACTGCTGTCCTCCATTTTAAATCTCTTTGAAAGCCTACTTTTTCAAACTCCTCCGTTTGGCTCAGATCATCTTCTGACCATGCCGGCAAAAAGTTATTAAAAGCTTTTTGATAGACCAACCCATTCTCATTGATAGCATTAGGGATGGAACGATTACGTTTATCGTTTATTGTCGGATTATCGTTTCACGATACACCGCAATAAAATGTTCTGACAGTTATTATTATCATTTACAATTTAATTATCATTAAAACCGTGTTTGATTATCAGGATTTTGAAAACTCGTGGTAAATCCAGTCAACATCAGTCTAATGCAAGCGTGGCGCACAACATTGTTTTTTGTACGAGAAGACATGGCGGAAGGCAGTGACAGTGCTCGGGAGATTTTTCAGCCTTCTAAGGGGACCATATCTGAGGTGTGGTCATATTTTGGCTTTTACAAAAGCCCTGAGAGAAATTTAAGCGACCCTATCCTCTGAAATTGCAAAAAGTTATCTTCGTCACCACCACCCACTGTTGTATAGCAAATCCAAGGCAATTTAACTGTGCTCTCAATACCAAAACTAAGTTAAAAATTGAACACAAAATATTGTTTTGAGGCGCAATATTTTTTTGATTTCACTTGTAATTAACGTGAATCTTCCACGAAGAAAAGTGCGCAGCAAGTGGCTTTGAGCCAAGACAAATAAACAAGTTCAAACAAGACTATTAAGGCTAATGTTGTACACTTATTACACTAATTTCTACCACAGAAATAATTATGGGGACATGAAATATTGATTTGAGTTTTAAAATCTTACCTGTTTATAAATCCATTTTGTAAAGTGTACAAAGCAATTATCTAGACAAGATGATCACTACAATATTAGAGTAGTATTACAAAAGTCCTCTGATTTCATTTTCATTACAATCAAAAACAGACGCAAGATGGCAAGCTGCATTTGAATGAAACAAGAGAGCGCGTCCTCTGTGGCATGGCTGCGGTAACTAGGAAGCGCTTGGCTCTTTAATTGTGAAAGTAAAAGTGACATGACTTGTAGCCAAGTATGCTGTCCCATACTCGGAATTTGTGTTCTGCATTTCACCCATTCAAGTGCACACATACAGCAGTGAGTTTTAAGCACACACCCGGAGCAGTGGGCAGACATTTTTTTGCAGTGGGCCGCCAATTGTTGCTTGCAGCTATATTTGAAAATGAATCAGTTCAAAGCAATGGTTCATTTTCAGTTTGAATATCACTACAACAAAATTAAAAAGCTCCTCTTTGTAGAATAGCACATCTTCTAATAGAATATATGATTTTTTTTGTTGCTGCTCACTTTGCCCTCTGGTATTGACTCTATTTTGAGTGTTTCCACTACTGTCTGTGTGCTTCAGGTTCTTTCTGGATGAGCTTGGTTGAGCTGCAACACTATAGATTTAAACAGAGCTGAGAGCTGAAAGGGAAGAGGAGCAGTGGCATGGATCATAGGGCAGAGGCAGAGAGGTTAGGTCCCATCGGAGGCAGCCCTGCTGCAGGTGACAGGCCTGGCTTCGATCTGTCTGTTTAAACTCACAGATCCCGCTCAGAATCTGTCTTCCTCCTGGCACTTTCTTTTTCAACAGTGTGTTAACTTGTGAAAGGGATCTGTTTCAACCATCTCTTCCCACAACTTGTTATCCGTCCATCTAAACCATAATTTAATCAGGTAATCCATAATTCATTCTGTAAAGGATTAGATCACTGCTGATTTAATGTGAAGCACAAATAGCTGGTTCTAGACTACAATGGGCCATTTGTATCCAAAAAGCTTAAAAGGAAGAAAAATGAATCTTTTGTGCTGTGGGATGAAGAGTGGAATGAAAAAAAAAATGGAAGAGGAGATGGTTTAAAGAGGAAAGTAGAAAGATATCTTTGTTGCATTCAATATAAAATAGCACGGGAACACAAACCAGGGCACCAGGAAAGTGATGCTGAGTTTGGAAAGGCCATGGCCTGGATGCTCAAGTCAAAGCTGAGATCATGACCTGAGATTGATCCTGAGGAGATGGTCAAGATACAAGAAAGAAGAACTGTTCTTGATCTCACCTCTGACTGTTTCTTACACATAACATTGTGGATATTTCCCCCAAAGTTTGCTATATTCTACATGGTCTTCTCAGCTCAGTGTATTAACCCCAAAACTTTTGCAGAATACAGTATATGAATCCTGACAACAATACTACCAGCCTAAAGTTGTCAAGCTGGTCAACCAGTTTATTTTAAATCTGCTATTTTTTAAAGGGTTAGTTCACCCAAAAATGAAAATTCTGTTATTAAGTCTGAGAGCTTTCTGACCCCTTCATTGACAGCAAATTAATTAACACTTTCAAGGCCCAGAAAGGTAGGAAAGACATCGTTAAAATATTCCATGTGTCTACAGTGGTTCAACTGTTATTTTTTGAAGCGTTGAGAATTTTTTTTTTTTTTTTAGCAAAACACAAACAAAAATTACTACTTTATTCAACAATTTCTTCATGTCTGTGTCAGTCTCCTACGCTGTTGACGTAGTAAATACAGTCCAGCGCTTCCCAGTTACGTCAGAGCTATGCCAGAACTTCGGCTCACCATTGGCTGATGCTGTTTTCACATGAGCATCGCAACGCATGTGTGTGATATTGATGGCTCTTTGAGATGGTGGTCCAGTGGGTTAAACCATGGAACTGATACACAGAAGTTGCTGGTTCAATCCCAGCGGTCACCACCAGTGTGTCCTTGAGCAAGGCACTTTACTCCATGTTGCTCCAGGGGGATTGTCCCTGTAATAAGGGCACTGTAAGTCGCTTTGAATAAAAGCGTCTGCCAAATGCATAAATGTAAATGTAAATGATGCAGGCCAAAGTAAACTGCTTAGAAGTCTGACACAGACATGAAGAAAGTGTGGAATAAATTTGTTCTTTTTGTTTGTTTTTTGCGCACAAAAAGTTTTCTCGTCGCTTCATAAAATTAAGGTTGAACCACTGAAGTCACATGGACTATTTTAACAATGTTTTACTACCTTTCTGGACCTTGAAAGTGTTAATTATATTGCTGTCTATATGGAGGGGTCAGAGAGCTCTCGGATTTCATCAAAAATATCTTCATTTGTGTTCTGAAGATGAACAAAGTTCTTGCGGGTTTGGAACGACATGAGGGTGAGTAATTAATGACAGAACTTTCATTTTTGGGTGAACTAATCCTTTAAGTTAAGCACAAAAGGAGAATCTTTGCACAGGTCTAAATAAGCATAATAAAATGGTCATAAAAAGATCCCCACAACATCTTTTGAAGTCATAATTGTTTATGTGAAGAACAGACTGAAATAGGTTGTTAATCACTGATAATCCTCACAAAATAATTATGTCACGACATTTGGTTATGACACTCAAGAATCAGTGATGTTTGATGTCTAACCTGTGCCATACAGTTTAGGGGACATATTTGATTTGAAAATATTCCTTTATGATGTGTTTTGGAGCATAGTTAATTAACTCAACCAGGTCCCAGACAGCTTAACCTAAGTGGTATGCTGATGAAAAGAAAGTATTTTTCTACCTCAGAGTGAAAAAAAAGAAAGAAAGTGACCCTTATTATATATCATGATTGCATCTTTTTCCTGTAATTGCAACTTTATATCTGACAATGTGACTTTATATCACAAAATTGCAATTATATATACGGTTCGGTACATACCTCGGTTTTGAAGTCCCGGTTCGGTATGGATTCGTTACAGCAGTTTTACAAAATTGCTTTTTATTAATTTTTATTCAACAGTGGTTTAATGAAAAAAATTGTGTCTGTCCTTAAATGAATTAAATTATAACTAAAAGTTTCTTAAAGATAATGCTGTAAAATATATAGGGAGCCCTTACTTACATATGGCTATTAAAGATTAACAACAGAGCCCAAACTATTAGCCTAAATTCAGTTGCTATTTATTTTTATATATAATAATCAACACTCATAAGCTTCACATAAGGCAGTTTTTGCATTAACTTCTAAATCTAATTATTTTTATTCGTTGTTGAAATATAATCATTTAGTGGCTGTAATTTTCATGACAGGTTTATTTAAACATAAATTAAATAAACAAGACATCACTAACAGGCTTAGTAGTATATAATGAGTATATATAGGCTAATATAATGAATATAACGGCTAATATAGTGCATGTATTCAGTGAAAGAGTTGATCTCTCTAGTGAGCTAACAGCTGTGGACACTGAAGGACTTCTGAGTAAACATGATTCTGCATGACATTGTTTACAAGCTGTTTTATTGTCTTTCCGCGGTTGAAACACAGATGGAGCGATTACACGATATATGATACATTTCAGTAAGTTGTAATGTATCCTCAACATACCTTAAGATGTATTAATTAATGTTTATTCTTTAGGAAGAGATGATCGCATTGACTCGCGCGCTGCCGCTTTAAATTGAACTGATGCGTCTATGATCGCATTGACTCGCGCGCTGCCGCTTTAAGTTGAATTGATACGCGTCTATCAGTCACATCACATTAAAGAGGGTAAAAATGGCATTTATCGTTTGAATTCCGTGATAAAATGGACTGAATACTCAATATGTTCATGTGGGAACTTGGATTGAAGTGTGTTACGCGCTTACAACAAGCCGACTGTTAACTGTTAAAGATTACATTCATAACCGTTCGGTACACGCGTGCACCGTACCGAAAGCCCTGTACCGAAATGGTTCAATACGAATACGTGTACCGTTACACCCCTAATATATATATATATATATATATATATATATATATACATATATATACACACACACACAAACTTTTATGTTAGATGTGATTTTAATCGCAATTAATCAATTTGACAGCAAAGTTATTATTATTATTTTTTTTAAAGGTCATTGTAATATCTCACAGTGTGACTTTATATATCAGATCTTTGTTTCCCATAATTGCAATTTCATATACTGTATATGACATTGTGACTTTATACACTGATCAGACATAACATTATGGTATTATGACAGATGAAGTGAATAACACTGATTATCTCTTCATCATGGCACCTGTTAGTGGATGGGATATATTAGGCAGCAAGTGAACATTTTGAGAAGCAGGAAAAATGGGCAAGCGTAAGGATTTGAGTGAGTTTGACAAGCGCCAAATTGTGATGGCTAGACAACTGGGTCAGATCATCTCCAAAACTGCAGCGCTTGTGGGGTGTTCCTGGTCTGCAGTGGTCAGTATCTATCAAAAGTGGTCAGAGGAAGGAACAGTGGTGAACCGGCAACAGGGTCATGGGCGGCCAAGGCTCATTGATGCACGTGGGGAGCAAAGGCTGGCCTGTGTGGTCCGATCAAACAGATGGGCTATTGTAGCTCAAATTGCTCAAGAAGTTAATGCTGGTTCTGATATAAAATGTGTCAGGATACAGAGTGCATCGCAGTTTGTTACGTATGGGGCTGAATGGCCTCAGACCAGTCAGGGTGCCCATGCTGACCCCTGTCCACCGCCAAAAGCGCCTACAGTGAAAAATCAGAACTGGACCATGGAGCAATGAAAGAAGGTGGCCTGGTCTGATGAATCACATTTTATTTTACATCACGTGGATGGCCGGGTGCGTGTGCATCGCTTACCTGGGGAACACATGGCACCAGGATGCAATATGGGAAGAAGGTAAGCCAGCGAAGGCAGTGCGATGTTTTGGGTAATGTTCTGCTGGGAAACCTTTGGTCCTGCCATCTATGTGGATGTTATTTTGACACGTACCATAAACCTAAGCATTGTCGCAGACCATGTACGCACCATTCCTCGACGGGTCAGGGCTGTTTAGGCAGCAAAAGGGGGACCAACACAATATTAGGAAGGTGGTCATAATGTTATGACTGATCTATATATATCAGATGTATATATTTATATACCCTTTTTGTTTTTTACTCGGAAGCAAAAAGTGGTTTATTTATTTGTTTTACTGGAATAAGTGATATAAGTGTCTCTGCATAACCTTGATATCTATGAAATGTTCCATTAACCTAATTGTAGATGTTGCATTACTTTAAAACAATGCTTTTATATGTGATTTATATAAACAATCCTATTCATGTAACAGGCTAATCAAACACTAGAGCAGTTGGAAATGATGTATTAGCACTACTTGAGATTTCTAATCATTAATAGCTATTGAAACACCCCCATTCATCCAACAGAGAAAACAAAGGTCTGACGTCCCCCACCTCTCTCTCTCTCTCTCTCTCTCTCTCTCTCTCTCTCTCTCTCTCTCTCTCTCTCTCTCTCTCTCTCTCTCTCTCTCTCTCTCTCTCTCTCTCTCTCTCACACACACACACACACACACACACACACACACACACACGTTCCCTGTCTGCCCCGTTGGCTCCCTGAGTCTGACCTTGACTGCTTGGCTCTTGGTAACTGCAAAAAGTCGTCTCGTTTAAATTCACTAGGGTTGCCAGCACCCTCCCACCTGACCCATTGATCTGGGTGGATTGCAGGTGTGGTATTCATGAGAGCGGCTGGGGATTTGTCCTATAAAGTTAAAATATAGTCCTGCTACGACTTCCATGTTTTATTCAAAAGCTCGTCTCCCTCAACTCCACCGATCGGGTACCAAAACTATTCAAAGTCTTATTTTCTTCTTATTGTTTCTATTTCAGTCTCTCACTTTCTCCCTTTTTACTGTTACAGAAAGCAGCAAGGCACAAAACATACCACACTTTAAAGGGATAGTTTCACCCGAAAATGTAATTCTGTCATTATTTACTCACCCTCATGTTGTTTCGAACCTTCGTTTGACTTTCTGTCTTCTGTGGAACACAAAAGCTGAATTTATAGCTTAAGGTATATCCTCTGCAATATGTTCTATATAATAAATGTGAGTGAACAAAGCACCACAAAAGTACCATACGAAAATTCACACAATTCATATGGACTGATTTTAAGTAATCCAATAGCTTTGGTTAACCAAAAGGTGATGACTTTAAATACATAAGCTTTCATTTGTGTACTACTGACATGAGGGTGAGTAAAAGATAAAAGAAAATGTTCTTTTTGGTGTGAACTGTGCCTTTAAATTCAATAGAGATGACCTTGACTAGCATGACATACAGTGGTGAAAATTTATCAGCAAAAAAAAAAAAAAAAAACATTAAGCTATTCAATCTTTGAAACAAAGCACTTTTCTGTACTCTTAGCAGGTTTTTAAATGGCTTCTGCTCAGTTTGGTGTACAGGACTGAAGATAAAACGTACTGTTCACCAATTAAGTCACTCAGATCAGATGGCCTCGCTGCTCATCTGAGGACAATATTGATTATTTAGATTGAGCTGAAATACACTGCAGTTACCAAATAAAATCCTTTCTTTGTCAGAGCTTTTCTTTTTGTGCATCTACTTTTTCTTCAAACATAGGATTAAAGCTCAAATCATTAGCAAATTGTCTCAGTGCAGTCAAATCTAATTAGCGTGTGCTTTGCTAAGTTAATGTTGGCAGGTGAGGATTGCAAAAATGTTTTATAGAGGCAATAAGCTGATGCTCTGCTTGTAGGGTGCAACATGGACATGCCAAATAAACACAAGCCTCTGATGACTGTCCACATTCCCCTGACAAACATAAAGCTGAAGTATTCTCACATAAAATGCTCTCGCTGGTCATTACAAGCTTGCCTGAAATTACGCACAGGCAAATCTGTAAGTTTAACACATTGTACATGTACATGTGTGTCGCAAAGCTCACATCATTTCTTCTACTTATATTTCCCAAGGACTGATTTTGCATCTATTACGGTTTTATTTGTTCAAATTTACGGAGCCCCTGAAGCGACCTTTGCAAAAATATACAGACCTTGTGCTCACGAGAAACTTTTCACAAGCACACAGGATGTTTTTTGTGCATTTTCACACATCACGATTTCCAGATGTATACTATAACATATTTCTTTTGCGCATCACTGCCATTTCACTATGAAGAAAGCGAGAGTATGGATGCACATGAATTAATAAAGCTGTATTTGCCCCACATTTGGCTTTCGTTAGGGCAGTATATCACAGCCGATGTCCAATTTTAAGCGTTCTCTGTCCGAGTAACCACGCCATGAAATGGCTGATGGCGCAATACAGCTGTGTGCATTGTCCTGTTTGCCAAGCTCAAAAGTCCATAAAACCAAGTTCAAGTGTCCAGTATACCTCTAATATCACGGCCTTATGTCCCCTTTAAGGCATTCTCTGTGGCAGCCATGAAACGGCGGCGTGAAATGGGCTACTGATGCAATACGGCTGTGTGCATTGGGCTGATAAAAAGTGCTGAAATTTTGGATTTCGTTTGTGTAGTTTTCGTTTTGTAGGCCTCTGACAAAGTGGTTTAATAAAGGGTGTTTTGATCTTGTGAAATACCAAATGTTACTGCATTTTACTGTTCCAATCATTTTTATTTGGGACAATATAAATATACTGCCCTAACAAAATCCAAATTATCTTTATTTTTTACTGTACCAATGTTTTTTCATGAACCATCAAACTTGGCATATGGCAATGCACGCCAAGCTCCTTTTGCAACGCGGTTTCTCGGCTGCCACAGAGTTAAATGCATTGAATGTACGATGCATTCAAATATATAATAATATATGCCGATCAGGCATAACATTATGACCTATTATCCTAATGTTGTGTTGGTGCCTCTTTTGCTGCCCAAACAGCCCTGACTTATCAAGGCATGGACTCAACTAGACCCCTGAAGGTGTGCTGTGGTATCTGGCACCAAGATGTTGGCATCAGATCCTTTAAGTCCTGTAAGTTGCGAGGTGGGGCCTCCATGGATCGGACTTGTTTGTTCAGCACGTCCCACAGATGCTCCATTGGATTGAGATCTGGGGAATTTGGAGGCTAAGTCAACACCTCAAACTTGTTGATGTGCTCCTCAAACCATTCCTGAACCATTTTTGCTTTGTGGCAGGGCACATTATCCTGCTGAAAGAGGCCACAGCCACCAGGGAATACTGTTTCCTTGAAAGGGTGTACATGGTCTGAAACAATGCTTAGGTTTATGGTACGTGTCAAAATAACATCCACATGGATGGCAGGACCCAAGGTTTCCCAGCAGAACATTGCCCAAAGCATCACACTGCCTCCGCCGGCTTGCTTTCTTCCCATAGTGCATCCTGGCACCATGTGTTCCCCAGGTAAGCGACGCACACGCAATCGGCCAGCCGCATGATGTAAAAGAAAACGCCACCTTCTTCCATTGCTCCGTGGTCCAGTTCTGATGCTCATGTCAAACTCACTCAAATCCTCACACTTGCCCATTTTTCCTGCTTCTAAAACATCAACTTTGTGGACAAAATGTTCACTTGCTGCCTAATATATCCCACCCACTAACAGGAGCCGTGATGAAGAGATAATCAGTGTTATTCACTTCACCTGTCATAATGCTATGCCTGATCGGTGTAAATGTCATGCAATATATTCTACTTTAATATAAAGCAGGCCTATATGATACTATAAATAATGGTCATATCATCTTAAAATTAAGAAAAAATGTAATTTGTCTCCCCACTCTAAAATGTGCAGTACTGTAATGTGAAAAAATAAATATATATAAATTATATTCATGATAGGACCTTATGTTGATTCAAATAATATTTTTTTTTAATTACAGTAATAATAATCTTATTTAAAACACAATTGCAATAATGGTAATTTCACAACAAAAAAAAAAAATCTAAAATAAAATGACTGAATGGTAATAATTATCATAAAAATAAATGTGCTTAGTAATCATAAAAAAAACAATAAGACTTAATTAGGCTTCATTAGGGTTTGTGCAAAAGTTTATTTTTCTGTTTTGGGGTGAACTGTTCCATGGACTTACTGCTCACATTAGCATCGAGAAAAAGAATAAGATCAGATTAATTGTGAGAAACAGACAACTTCATTATGGCTCATGAATCAGTTCATTTATCAGCTCCACCTCTTTAGTTCTACATCACATTGCGATATTAGATTTTTATTCAATAAACCAGCAAGACCCAATTAAAGACCGATCCAGTCAGAATGAGGAGAATGTCACCAGTGCTGAGCTTGTTCACTGGTTCTCCGGATCTCCCTCCCTCTGGGAGTAAAGAGGACCAGATAAGGGCACATGTCACTGGCTCTCTCAACCTGCTTGTTAGCACAGTATCTCAGCTTGAAGGGCATTTACTAATGTTTTTTTTTTTTTTTTCCTTTCCTTTTTCGGTGCACTTAATGACTCTCAGGCCTCTTTTTTTTAGTGCTCTCAAATGAAGAAGGCAGTTAACATAGAGGTTCTCAGCAGGTCACCACCACCCATTTTCTATCACAGTTCAGACTACAAGGAGATATGCTACTTTTTACTATTTATTTATTGCTTATTTAAAATAAAAGAATTTTAAAGAAGAGTTGATGACAATCTTCAGTTTAAAGCCAATGATAGTGCATCTCGATTGGACTTAACAAACAAACTTAACCCAGTTCACCCAAAAATGAAAATTACCCAATGATTTACTCACCCTCAAGTCATCCTGGGTTTATATTACATTCTTCTTTCAGACGAATACAATCTGAGTTATATAAAGAAAAAGATATCCTGGCTAATACAAGCATTATAATGGCAGTGAATGGCACCCCAAAATTGTGCATCCATCAATTAAAAAAGTGGTTATATATATATATATATATATATATATATATATATATATATATATATATATATATATATATATATATATATATATATATATATATATATATATATATATATATATATATATATATATATATATATGGGTTTAATCCATATTTAAAACTTTATAAAGTAAAATATCTAGCTTCCGGCGGACCGCCTTCTGTATTCAACTCACAAAGAAAGTGTAGCAGTTCAAAACGCTTAATCTACGTCTGACGTCATACGTCGCACCAGTTACGCTTTTTCCGTAAGTTGAATATACTGCACATTGGATGGATGCACATTTTTACCTTGAAATTGTGGGCTACATTTTTAATATAACTCCGATTGTATTCGTCTGAAAGAATAATGTCTTATACACCTAGGATGGCCTGATGGTGAGTAAATCATGAGGTAAATTTCATTTTTGGGTGAACTATCCCTTTAAGGCCTGTTCATACCAAGAATAACTATAATTTTTTTCTGCACAAATGAATGACAGTGTTTTTCTTTATTATACACTTGTGTGTAATTGTAGTTGCCTGCCACTTTAAATATGCAAGCTTGTTAAAGCATGTGGGTTCTGATTGGGTGTGTTTTTATCATTCATACTGGAAAATTTCTGTGTGAATACAACGATATCGTTCCTCTTTGTCGTCATTATTTATAGCTGTGGTGTGGTCTTGTTCTCAAAGAATTAGAAGGATTATTAAAACTTAATTATCGTTATAGTTGTCATCCTTGGTGTGAACATCCCTTTTAGGGCTACAACTAACGATTATTTTGATAATCGATTAGTTGGCAGATTATTTTTCCGATTAATCGGAAAAAAAGCCCATTTTTTATTTTATTGGCAAAACACACTATTCCACATCCTGTCCAATGTTCTCCTTCAAACAAACGTGTCAGCTGAGTGCTATGAACACATACATAGTGAATATATGTACTATTACATAGATTAACCATGGTTTTACAATTAACAAAACAAACAATAATAATAATAATTAATAAATAAATAACAGGGTTATTTTAGTTTTTCAATGGTAACCACAAATTAACCATGGTTTTGCTTCAAATCCATTGTTTAATAACTATATGATATTTGTGTGTTATACAATTGGTTATCAATACTGCATACATTTTGTAAGGGTATGTTCTCTATATAGATTAGTTGATATAACCTGTAAAATGAACGCTTTGCGCTGAGGACGCAGACGCACACACACACATCTGTCAAAGCGCATGACGGTGTGTTAAACGCTAATGCAATCGCTTGAAGCTTAAAATAAACCATACAATTCTCATGTTTTGGGCACTTGGATCACGTACCTTTCCTGCATCAGCTCACTCTGTTTCCACTCCACTGTTTCTAGATGCACATTTTATCCATAAAAATGTGTTATTCAGTGCTGTAATTTGGCGCGATTGGTGGAAGCTTTGCGTACAGAAAGAAGACCGACTAATCGATAATGAGAATCGTTATCTATGATTTTCATTATCGATTATTATAGATTTTTTCGACTAGTTGTTGCAGCCCTAGTCCCTTTACAGCAATTGTTTTATTGAAGTTAAAATGGCTTAAACTGAAGGGGCAGCATGTGACTGGGCATGACACTTTTAGCTAGTATTTCAAACCCTTGTAATAAAATAAGCCTTCCCGCCCCTCGAACACATACAAACTCTCCAGCATTCATAAAGAATAAACTGATGGAATTGGATGAGTGAATTATATGGGAATGTTTATGTCTACCTCCAGGCTAACATTGGAGGAATAGTAGGGGTGTTTTTCATTCCATGTTCCTGAGTACATACAACATTGACAGTAAATTGAAGCCATTTGTGAAGAGGGTAGCTATAAAAAGAATTGCATGCAACAATGCTCCGAGAACATGGCACAGCATGAAAGGAGCACACCACAAAAATTGGCCCCAATAATTCAATTATTCCTTTGAACAAAGAAACAGGAGAGTGAGACAGGGCTAATTCTGTGTTGCAGTACGAGAAAATCCCTCTGCTTTGTGGCTAATTAAGATCGTCACGTTAGATCGCTCTTTAATACAGCACATTTCTGTAATTATGTTATATTTCATGCCCTCGTATTTCATTATAGCAGGATTTATATGTCATATCAGAGCAAAGATAGCCATAAAGTGGCCGGGATGAAGGAACGATGGACAAATGGAGGGTAGCAAAGAGAGATGAAAAGGAAGATAGAGCATCTGTTTTTCATGCCGGTCAGATTACAGGGGCTGACACCATAAATCTTACTTACACTCGGATGGAGAAAAGGAGGAGGACAGGGAGACACTGACGATGCTCTCCTGAATTTCAACACATTCAGTTGGCAGGGAAACCAGTCTAGCAGACTCAGTCAATGCTCAGAGGAAGTGAACACGGTGACATTCAGGCTGTGGGTCAATTTGAGAAATTCAGTTCTGACTCAAATCTCTGTACTTGTAAGTTATTTCTGGACGTCACAGTCTTCGGAACTACTTGTTCAGTTTCAAAAACATGCTCCCTTTTTAAGGAAAAATCTGTTTATGTATGAAAATATTATAGATGTCCATGGATTACAGTTTTTCTCCATTGGTTTGGCTCATTTCTTGAAACAGAAATTACATTCTCAAAATTGTAAGATCATTTGGCAAAACAGTCTTACACTTCAGCACAACACTATAGCTCACTTGCAAAAGCTAATATCTCTCCCAAAACTGTTCACTCATGCTTCAGAACTACATTCCTTTCCCATATAAATAGTCAGTGCCACGAAAATGGCAAAGATCCTTCTCAATTGCTTTGGCTCATTTCTTGAAACAGACCGGACGTTCTCAACACTCTTGGTGCTTTTGCCAAAATAACGTGGATGGTTCGGCACAACACCATGGTTCACCTGCAAAAGGCCATACCTCTCCCAAAACTCACTCATGTGTCAAAACTAAATTTCCTTCTCATTTAAACAGTCAGTGCCCCCAAAATGCTTCGTCCCTTTGGCATTGTGTAAGCACTGCAGAACAAAATGTTTAGATGTTTTGTCACTATGGCAGAGGACCATTGAAATATCCCTCATGTCCACCTTTCAGTCTTAGCCCAGTCCTTCATTGACATGAATGTTTTTGTCTAGCTAACAGAATACAATTGTGTATAAAACTGAAAAAAAGAAATAGGATTTTAGGGTAAGAGTAGCCTCCAAGGTTTGACATCACACATTGCACCATACTGCCAAGGAAATTGTAATCATTATCACTCACACACATAAAGTAACTTCCATACATCAGAGTAAAAAGAAAATGTATACAGCATAATATACTGTAATATAACACACAAACAAAAAAACAATGAAAATTACCGTCGTCACCCTCCTGCCACACGCTGCTGTTCTCAATATTACTGTAAACACTTGTCAAATTTCTACTTTTCTAATGATATAATCTGGGTTTGATTTTTTTTTTTAAATATTGTTAGAGTAAAGTACATGAATATATTGACCAAACAGTACACACAAGACCAGTACTGCATATTGATGAAAATATTTATTTCTCTCCACATTTGTAAAATCATTCGATTCTTTCATGCATTTTCAAAGGTTTGTTTTTTATATCTGCTGAGGTTGGGCTGAAGTCTCTGTCCAGCCTCTCTCAATGTCAACCCAAGGAGTCATGATTAAAAAGTCATCGATTAAAAAACAACTTATTAATCGCACATTTTTCTGTAATTTATCACGATTAATCGTACCTAACATGAAAGTTTTTAGTATATTTTTATATTGTAATAATTTCTCATTTAATCTCAAAATTAATGTAGAAACAACATAAAGACATGAGCCTATTTTAAATATTTGTTTAATGGCATCTTTTTACGAAAGAAGGCCAGTATTACCGAAACCAATACACCTACTGATGTCTCTATGAAATTGATTTTTAGCCTTTAATTATAGCCATTCAGCGTTATAGTATAATCGAAAGCTATAATTTTTAACATGTATTAGACTTTCGAATTTAAGTGAACTTAAAACTTTCTTCACATAAACCTATTGTAATAAATGTCATATTTACCTGTGCTCTTCAATATATATCAGGACTCAAATTTTTTTATTGGCCCAGTCAAACTGGTTCATATTTTTACTTGCCCTGTAAAAATGCACAAAAAGTTATTGTTTTTGTTGTTTTTGACTCATGTAACCTTGTAAAAAATGCTTTAAGATTTTCCTGTAGGTCTAACAGGTAGGATAGATATAGAAATTAAATATAGATGAGCGTGGTCATATAATGTAATGCTAGCCAAAGGATGATGGGAAAACGTGTTAATTTTGACAGCCCTACTTTTAATACATCTTCTGGTCATGTCGTCATTATCATCATCATCATCATATTGTACATTTATTAAGTCATCCAGTATATCAGAGTCGGGCAAAATTGTACATTTCAAAATATTTTTAATTTAATTTAATTTATGTTTTTTTTTTTTTTTTTTTTTTTATGAATTGGCCAAAAAAAAAAACAATTGGATGGATGAATGAATGAATGGATAATGTCAACAACTGATTAAACTTACATTTTACATATTTAAGTGGACAAATTGTGAAATATGGTGTAAATGTTTTATAAATTGAAAGTGTTATATTCACTAATGTAATAAAGTGAATTGAACACGCATCAAATTTCATTTTTCATTGAATAAATTCATTTATTCAGTAAAAGTTTTCTATTTCAAATAAATTGTGCTCTTTTGAACTTTTGTACAGACCCCATACTAGATAGATAGATAGATAGATAGATAGATAGATAGATAGATAGATAGATAGATAGATAGATAGATAGATAGATAGATAGATAGATAGATAGATAGATAGATAGATGGGACACCCTACGCTCTTCTGGATTTCACAGACATGTATGAGTGAAGACCACAAGCCCCCATAAAGTTTGTCATTTGGGGCAAGTTGGGACAAGTTTTATTGAAAACTCAGTTTCTTAGCTGTCACATCTGACGTTTTTCAGTCCGTTGTGATTTATAAATGAACCCTACATAGGGAAAGATTTATTATATGTGGACAAATGTAACTCTAGGTTAGCCACTAAGAAAGTCTGCTTCAAAGAAATGCAAATGTGTACAGGGACTGATGTTTTCTGTCTGCAACACATAAAGACAAATTGCATCTCCCGTCTCTTATTAAGTTTTCCACCTACAGTACCATGAACATTCACTCAAATAGAGCACTAGACATCAGGTGCTTTGACTGGCAAATTTGGAAAGCGAATGATAATACTCAAGCACTTTGACTATTATATAGGTACATCTCAGAAGCAAAGATTACCGCACTCATCATTTTTGTGATGGCTTTTACCTTAACAGTTGGGACTGAATGAATACCTTTGGTGGACTGGAAGTTGAAAGAAACGTCTCTCTGCCAAAGATGTAATTTCCTCCTCCTTTTTTTTGCCATCTCTTCACATTTGTGCGTAGCCCAATTTAAGCTGTCTGAAAAGAACTCCTAATTTTGAATTCAAAGTCTGAGCCATTTTCAGAGATTTCATTAATCTCCATCGTGGTAGGTCTTGGATCTTTTGTACAGGCACAGGATTCAGTTCAAGGCTTATTAGTCTGCTGGGTTTGTTTAGATACTGGGACCCTCGAAATGGATTTCTGCATATTTACATGTTTGGTACTACCCAGTGCCCCTCAAGTAATTGAGCGAGCAGATTTGTGGTAATGAGATATATTGAGGAAATCTTTACACGATATTGGCAGCAAGATGCTGCCTATTGAAAAGCATTTTAGTCAATTAATTGTAAGGTCTGTGCTAAGCAACTAGCTCAGTCTGGTTGAAATTGGCCTTGCTATTACTTGCAAGTTTTCAGAGCTGATTTTGGGAAATTTTAGTGGGCTTTTATCTTGTGGTTTGCATAGGATGTAGGATGTATGACCTTCCCACTACATTTCTACTGCATTTCAGTGACAGATCATATTTTCAGCTGTGTGTACACACAGAATATAGCTTAAGAATCAGGTTTGATGGCTTGATGGTTTGAATCCCAGTGCTGAGAAAACAGCGGTACGACTATCGGGACCATAGTCCTGCTTGGGTGCTTTGGCTCGAGATTTCTCCAGAGCTTTATAATGCAGTGGCTTTGAGTCTCACCTTTCTCTGTGTTGCTGCTCGCTAGAGAAGATCCTCAATTTCCACAGTCATTCTGTTTTATATTACCGTTTAAAGTTTAATAGTGCTGCAGAATTTTAATCATGAATTAGTCTGAATGAAGACAGAATTGGGCTTTCGGAAGACAGAATTGGGTGAAAGATTGCCTGTGTTGTGCAGATTAAAACAAAGAAGAGAAAGAAAAGATCCTCTCACAGAATGAAGAAATTTCAAGTACTTTCTGTTGTAGATGTAACAGGTCATAATTAAACCTATACATAAGTGGAGATACCTGAATCATCTAATGGCAAGATGCTTTAAGGAAACCATCCTTTTCAAATGTTAAGATTAAAATCTATTTAAATACTCTAGTCATGTTTTCCAATCGAGGCATGTTTTACTTAGTATTACAATACATAGTATATTATTATATTATATACATGGTAAAATACGTAATATATGCAGTACATTTATGAACTTTACCTGCATTTATTTTATTTTTTTATTTATAAGCAACAATGTTTGCATTGACATGTATAAACATGTTGTATATGTAAAATAAAGTAAATATGTAAAGTAAATAAGTCATCTTTACTTTATTATACACTACTTATATTGATTAACTTGAAATAAATATAAAAAGTAAATGTCTTTACTGTCACTTATGATATATTTAATGCGCTTGCTGAATGTGTTAATAAAAAAAAAAAACATCTTACTGAACATGTGAACATCCATCCATCCATCCATAAAATAAAATATATATAAAAAAAAGTACAATTTTGCATAAGTACTGGATTACTTTATGATGATAATTAATTATATGATGATGATTATGATGATGAGTGTATTTTACACATTTGTAAAAATGATCTAAATTTATAAACATTTCCCTGCATTTATAAGCAATAAGCAATATTTACAACAAAAAAAACAGATGTCCATAAATATTTTAGAGTGATGATGCAATTAATTCGAAGAATTTGAATCAAATTATTGAAATAAACAGCTGATTTTGTGTAAATGAATGAACTTAACAATTGTTTAACAATTGAAAAGAGTTTACAAAAGTACAAAGTCACAATGTTTAAAGTGTTGTTTAAAGTGTAATTTCTCTGAATTTCAACCCACTTTGTATTGTTAAAATATCTGTAGTATATTTATGTTTTCCCTTTTATTTTTCACGAAATTCACGTTTATTTGCAGTAGCGGCTCCTGGTCGTAAATTTAGGTAGGGCAGATTCTGGTTCTTAGCGCTAGTTTTTGATTAACATTTTGTAAGCTTTATATTCTAATCGATGAAGAAAGACTCTTTTGGCAGTGAGGTCACGTGAAAATGGGTGGAGCAGCCAGAAATCTGCCCCAGTGGCTCTCTATGAGAGTGTGCTGCAGTTCCATTTTTCACCACAGATTTACATAGGAAATTTGTGGGGCGCTGTAGAGCTAGGTGAGCCCTCATACCGGCTGCCCCACCTAGTATCATGAATACATGCCTGTCGAATCCATGCGCTTAATTTTAATATATCCTGCTCACTTCATGACTTAAGTCTAGAAAATCTGAAAAATATTTGTTGCAGAATTCTGAATACATATACAATTTATTAGTAATTAATTGTATATAGAGGTCTATGTTTAGATGAATATTCTGCCCATACAGACGAGCCGCGGCTGGTTTGCAAAATCTTCTGGATAACGCAAAACGCATCATCCAGTGAACCTTTGACAGCTCAAGGGCTTTTGTGAAAAGTTATATTTTATTTACATTATATTTCTGCATTTTCACCTACGGACAGTCAGATCGACAGAGGGTTATTAACAGAACAGTTATTGTAAGCATTTATCACTGAAAATGTGTCTACTCTTTAAACAGCATTATGGTAAAATTGGAACACCTATGGCAACAGGTTTCTTACCTGTTCATGACGGCGTTTTGATTTGGGGGGTTGGGCAGAACTGACAGAACATCCGTTTCTTTCAGTTTTTTCCCTCCATTTGGCATAAACACTGTGTTTGCAGTCATCCAGTTTGAAAGGATGACTACAAACACAGAGGTTATTCAAACCTTCCATAGCAGTGCTCTCGCCGTATTTACGATTCTTTGCAATTAACCTTCACTGCCTACAACGC
The DNA here is from genome assembly GCA_023566225.1 of Romanogobio albipinnatus. Lineage (NCBI taxonomy): Eukaryota > Metazoa > Chordata > Actinopteri > Cypriniformes > Gobionidae > Romanogobio > Romanogobio albipinnatus. Next base: position 24,502,896 of record CM042253.1, on the reverse strand, counting down.
GCTTGATCCTTCATTGGAAACTGAAAGTAACTCATTCAGTTCACATTTACTCTTTGAATTCTTGCACCTGGGAACAATACTAGTCGACGCCATTATGACTAAAAGTTTGCTAAGAAGTATTTCCTACTAAATCAAGCTGGTAGGCCTATTTAACTGTGACCAAGTGTATCAATAGTAGACTGGTGGGAGTGGCCTTGGATGGCAACATGCTCAGTGCATATGGGTGTTGAAGTTTTCCTACTTATTAAGCAAAAGGGAAGACAACTGCTTTTTTTCTCTTGTAAGGTAGCACCAATTTCAATATACTTGTGTGAATATGCTTTGCCCTATTTATTGTATGTAGTTCCTGTCCAAGTCTATTCTCAGGTCATTGACATTAACCTTTCAGGCAGCTGGCCAGAAAAGCCTCTTTGTCTTGTCAAGGTCCCTAAAATGAACAAAAGCAGCCATAAGAGGCAGAACTCGGCATCTGACTGTGATGTCCTTGAGAGTGAGCTTGTTTCATAAATTCCCCCATTAGCTCCTGGGCTTGCCCTGCAGCATGCTTTCTATCTAGCCCATTAAAACCCATCGGGGGAGAGGCCTGTAAACAGTTCTGCCCCACAACTTTGATAACGGCTGTGTCGTGTCTGTATCCAATTGCAGTGGCCGTCTCAGCCCTCTCCCCTCTCTACTGACGTCCCACTGTGGCTTATTACCAGCATGCCGTGATCTCGTTCTTGCTAGCAGCTAATGTCCTGCTGCTCACATTTATCCTGCTGTGAAGCTCCTAACCCCAAACACGAAGACGAGCAATTCACACACACATAGACATGTCCACATGCTCTGGCTCTCTCCCAAGGTCCACAGTCATTTAGCCCATTAAGTGCAATGATTTTAGCAGGAGGGCAAACGGAGGCTTGGGGGCATTCTGTGTAGAGAGCATAAAGGGAGAGAAGGGCTGCGGATGAAGCGTTGTATGTGATGTATGAGTCAGGAAATTCCCTCAAAGTGTTCTTATTGTGGGCTAAAATGAAATGAACACACCAGAGGCTGGTTTAAAGGATTTAAACTCCATAAAGGTGTGTGTGTTTGTGTGTGGGTACAGAATACAGTATTTACTGTACATCTTTTTATGACAAGGCAAGGTTAGTTTAGGTTGTAAAATGTCATGTTGGATGACTCATGATATATATATACACTATTATTCAAAAGGTTAGGGTCAGTAAGATTTTTTTTTATCTTTTTTATCATATTTTTTGAAAGAAGAATACAGTAAAAACAGAAATATTGTAAAATATGTTTTACAATTTATTACGATTTTGTTCTATTTGAATATATTTGAATATGTAATTTATTCCTGCCATGTCAAATCTGAATTTTCAGCATTACTCCAGTCTTCAGTGACACAAGATCCTGCAGAAATCATTCTAATATGGCAGCTTTCGGGTGGAAACCTTGTTTACTTTTCTCAATAAACACTATATACAGGCTAATGTTTTATGTATTTGAAAAGTGGAGTGGAGTGTCTTAGTCTAGCATTGGTCACTGATTCTTAGCCAATACTGTCTTGAGTAACCTGTGCAAAGCACTTCATCTTTTAAACATGAGATTTAGTATTTCTGTTAAAAAAAAAATGTCACCAAAAGTTAGCTAAATATGACAAAACCTCCTTTTGGGATGCCCTCAAAGACAAAAAGTGGCTCATAAACAAACTAAATAATGATTTATTTTAAATGCAAAAAGATTCTTTTAGCAAAACAGATTTTGCATGCGTCTTCCATTTGCGTCCACATATAAGCATTTATTTACTCTGAGCCCAATTCTGTCTCAAGTAAAATGCCTTCACAGATTTCACTGCTCTCTTTCACTGTCTTTAAATTATTCAGCACACAAAAACATCTCAAACATTTATGTGCCCATTCTTAGAGGGATGCATGAGAAGTGTAACCTCTCTGTTTGGCATAAAAGACTGAGTCGAGATAGTGGATCAAAGCATGAAAACACCACAATCTCTTTACCCGGGAGACACACTGACATGATCCAGGAATTAAACAGAAAAAGACAGTCTTCCAGTAATAGCATTACGGAAATGACAGGGAATCAAGCATGTAAAGAGCAGATCGGCTTAAAAATATATATATAATTTGGGGAAAAAAAACAGAGCTGTCAGGACAAATTATTTCTTTTCTCATTTTTTTCTTCCCTTTCCACATAAAAATATGAAAAGGAAGAACTATCGAAGACAAGATAGAGATACAGAAAGTGGTGCTTGTGGTAATGGGTATAATAAGGCAGAGAGTTGGTGAGATGGCGGTAAGCTAAGCATGTCATTACGCATTCATTGAGATTAGGTTATGTCATCTCTTGCTCTCTTATAAAAGAGCGAAATAAAGAGAAAGAAATGAGGACGGAAAGACAGCGCTTACAGTGAATGAATACCACCTGATTGCAGTAACCGTGCTGCCACTGTTGGACATTGAGGGCAAGCACATTGGTTAATTGAAAGTGATCTGCTAATGAGGTAAATTGACTACATTACAAATGTCTGCCTGTCTCTCTGGGATAGCACAATGGGGGCTGAGTTTCTCACGCTGACTATAATGGTCTCAATTACGTGGTTGTCTGAAACAGTGTGTCTCTGTGGCTGAAAGGTTAAGGACTCAGGCTGTTTCTCTTCTAATGAACCTCCTCCCCGTACTGTCAAACTCACTGCCCCACTGCCTCCTTCCTCTCCTCTTTGACTTCTTCTATTCTGCTCCTTTTCTAAGCCCCCCCCCCCCCCCTTACTATATGGGGGGTGGGGGGGTGATGTACGGTGGAATGTAGAAAGGAAGGAACAAATGAAAGAAGAGTGAGTGAGTGAGTGAGTGAGTGAGTGAGTGAGTGAGTGAGTGAGTGAGTGAGTGAGTGAGTGAGTGAGTGAGTGAGTGAGTGAGTGAGTGAGTGAGTGAGTGAGTGAGTGAGTGAGTGAGTGAGTGAGTGAGTGAGTGAGTGAGTGAGTGAGTGAGTGAGTGAGTGAGTGAGTGAGTATGAATGGATGAATGGATGAATGGACGGATGAGTGGGTGGGTGTATGGATGGATGAATGGATGGGTGGGTGGGTGTGTTTGGTGGATGGGTGGATGGATGGGTGGGTAGATGGATGGGTGGGTAGATGGATGGATATGTGGGAGTATGGATGAATGGACGGGTGGGTGGGTGTATGGATGGATGAATGAATGGATGAGTGGGTGGATGGATGGATGGATGGATGGATGAGTGGGTGGATGTGAAGGAAAGGAGAATGGAAAGGAGTGGATGAAAGAACTAATGGGAGAAGGAAGGATGGAGGACTCACTCAATTGAGTGAATGATGGATGGATGTAAAGGAGTGAATGAAAACAAATGTGAGTGAGTGAGTGATGGAGTGATGGAGGGATGGAGAGAAGTGAATTAAATAATAAATTAATGAATGAGAGAGGGAAGTAGTAAGTCAGAGATGGATGGATGGATGGATTGATGGGGGAAAGGAGGAAAAGGGTGAATGAAAAAATGAGGTAAAAAGGATGAAGGAAGCAAATAAAGTAAGGATGGAGGATGGATATAAAAGGAAAAAATGAATGAGCACAAATCTAGGAAAGACTGAAACAATGAATGAAGGATAGATTAAATGAAAAAGTGTGTGAATGATAGAATTAATAAATAAATTAATGGCAAGAAAGAAGGAACGAACAGACAAATTAATAAGTGAAGGAAGGAATGACTGAACCAATGAATGGTTTGTATGATGGAAAGTGAATGAACAACTGAAATAAGGAATGAACAAACATGAAGAAAGGATGTAGGTAAGGCTTGAACCAAAGAATGGAAGATGGATAGTAAGAAGGAGTGAATGAATGAATGTCACTGAATGAAAGTCTGAAACAATGAATGGTGGATGAATGAAAGAAGTAAGAGGAATGGAAAAAGATGGAAATACTAATGAATTAATGAATGATAGGTGGATGGATGGGGGTGAAATTAAAGTGAAAAGGAGTGAAATTAATGAACGGACAAATTAATAAATGGATGAAAGGAAACAAATGTATTAATGTACAATATTATGGAAAGATAATATTTATAATTATTGAATGATGAATAGATAAAAAGAAATGAAGGACAGGTGGTTGAATGATGGAAAGAAGGAACAGATGAATGAAAAAAAAAACTGAAATAATGAAAAAAACGAGGAGGAATAAACGATAGAAGGAAGAAACTAATAAGATAATTAATTAATTATAAAAGGAGGGAAGACGGGTGGAAATTGAGGAAGAATGGAATATAAATGAATGAAGGATAGGATTGAATCAATGAATGAATGATGAGTGGGTGGATAGAAAAAGGGGGAAAAGTGCAAGATCAAATGAATGAATGGAAAGAAGGTAGGAAAGAACAGATGCATTTACTAAATGAAATTATGAAGGAAGAATGAAAATAGAAGAAAATGAAGGAAGGAATGACTGTACTAACAAACAAGTGAACAAACAAGTCTGAAGTATAGAAAGAATGAATAAAGGAGAGAAACAATGAAGAAAGACACAGGCGGAATAAATAGAGGCATACACGAGAGAAGGAAAGACTGAGCCGGATCCATGAGTGATGGAAGGACGTCTCTGTGTCTGTGCTGACAGGAAACAGAGATCCTGAACACGGCGGTGCTGAACGGGAAGACGGTGGCAGTGCCAGTGAAGGTGGTGACGGTGGGCACAGACGGGACGGTTACGGACGTGTCAGACGCTGTGCAGTGCCAGTCCACTGATGAAGACGTGGTTAAGGTCAGTGTGTTCTTGCCTCCTCACTCAAATGAACAACTGAACCAAAGCCTGCTGTGCAATCAACACAATAGGATTCAAATGAAGCTCACAATACATTTCATTCATGTTTAATGATGTTTTTCCAATGATTAATAGAGGTGATAATTATCCGTCATGTAGGGACACAGACACTAATTACAAATGCTTCAGGAATCAATCTGAACTTGAACGGACCTGTTCTTTTCATATCTTGACTGAATTAAAATATTCTCCCCTGTCTGTTCTCCCTCTGACATTCATTCAACAGAGATCCATTTCTCAATTTCTTAATCACCACATTGCAAAAAATACGACAAGATGTCCTTCGTGGAAAAGAAATACCCTTTTGCATACGTTTAAAAAGAGTACTTATCACGGAAATAATAGATTTGAAAAGAATATACTTACAGTAAGTGCAAAATGAATGTAATGTTTTCATTGCATGTTAATTGCCAGTCAAATGACAGTCCATTCTAGTTTAAATTGATATGAAATGCAATTAGCTGAATTTTGAAGTGTTTTTGACCCACTTAACCGTTAAGTGCACTATGTAACTTTTCCGTCCGCTAGAGGTCGCCTGTTCAAAACAAAGGCGTAGTTTGATGACGCCACGTTTGAGTGCAGAATCTTGAGACGTGGTCTTCACCTCACAGCCGGTTGAAAAGAATTGGGATAGGACTCGGGCAGAAATCATGTTCATGGATGTGATTATTAACATCACTGTAGTATGAAGCAGAGCAGGCCCGAGTATTGTGGAGTTGAGCAAGGCCGCTGGAGCGATTGTTAATAAGATGAACGCAACACACGCCTCGTGAGCAGCGGGACTTTTATTATGCCATAGTCACCGGTGCCATTTCCGCTTTTCCGGTCATGAGTATGAGGTAACGCAGCTCTGTTTATCATATTTAGGCCTGTTTTCAGCTAAATTACCCAGAACAATTTGTCCCAGGAACTTTTTTTCCCCAGGAACTCTTTTCCCTCCAGACCTGCTGCTGTCTGCGAGGATGGATATAAAGGGAAAAAATGGAGGATGGATATAAAGGGAAAAAATGAATGAGCACAAATCTAGGAAAGACTGAAACAATGAATGAAGGATAGATGAAATGAAAAAAGTGTGTGAATGATAGAATTAATAAATAAATAAATGAATGGCAAGAAAGAAGGAACGAACAGACAAATTAATAAGTGAAGGAAGGAATGACTGAACCAATGAATGGTGTCTGCGTTTCCATCACTGTCTAATGCTGTTAAGAGAGAGCTTTAGCTGAAGCACAGCTGTGTATTAATACAGTTAGTGCTCCATTTAATAAAAAGGTCTAAATAAAGATCCGGGTAAAGATTTCCCCCTCAAAACGGCCCTGCTTGCGAGGTAGTGCTTTTTTTAAAGTTCAGGAACTTTTGGGGGTGGGACTTGGGTGCTGAACATGCTGATTGGTTGAGCTCACGCAGCATTTTATTTCCACCTAAAAGTCTGTTGCAGTGCGTGCAGTAAGAGTTGTTTACTATTCGAATCAACAATGGAGTTTAAAAAATATGACCGATGGACCGACGACGAGGTTCAGGCTTTATTACGTTTATTTGCAGAAAAAATCCAGCGGGCTCTGGAAAGTCGCACGCAGTCCTACGTCACCGGATTAATCTTCACGGTACTTTAGACCGCGATGGAAACGCAAACAGCAGCAGGTCTGGGGGGAAAAGAGTTCCTGGGAAAAAAAGTTCCTGGGACAAATTGTTCTGGGTAATTTAGCTGAAAACAGGCCTAAATATGATAAACAGAGCTGTGTTACCTCATACTCATGACCAGAAAAGCAGAAATGGCGCCGGTGACCGTGTCATAATAAAAGTCCCACTGCTTGTGAGACGTGTAATACCTTCATCTTATTAACAATCGCTCCAGCGGCCTTGCTCAGCTCCACAACACTCGGGCCTGCTCTGCTTCATACTACAGTGACGTTAATAATCACATCCATGAACATGATTTCTGCCCGAGTCCTATCCCAATTCTTTTCAACTGGCTGTGAGGTGAAGACCACGTCTCAAGATTCTGCGCTCAAACTTGGTGTCATCAAACTACACCTTTGTTTTGAATAGTCGACATCTAGTGGATGGAAAAGTTACATAGTGCACCTTTAACGGTTAAGCGGGTCAGAAACATTTAAAAGCAATTAACATGCAATTAAGTGTTCAGTTTGCACATTCACATTTGCACATTCAGTTTGCACTTACTGTAAGTATATTCTTTTCAAATCTATTATTTCCGTGATAAGTACTCTTTTTAAACGTATGCAAAAGGGTATTTATTTTCCACAAAGGACATCTTGTCGTATTTTTTGCAATGTGGTGATTAAGAAATTGAGAAGTGGATCTCTGTTGAATGAATGTCAGAGGGAGAACAGACAGGGGAGAATATTTTAATTCAGTACGTCGGTACCCCGGTTCCTGTGTTTTGAAACACACCGAGTACCACCCCAAAGTCCCTAGTTCCTTGGGAAAGTTCCCGCGGTGTAAACATGGCTTTAGATATATTTGAGTGTGTTGAAAATGATGTTGTGATGTTACTCACGAGTTCGCAATTTTAGCAATTTTCTCACGATTTACAAACAGTTGGAAACATTTGAGATATTGTCAGTGCTCAACTGAAAAAAATATGTAACACTGGCCTAGTGGTTTTTAGATATTTGACTGCAAAAATGCTGCATATTGCAGCTTTAAATGCCAATCATTTTTACATATTCGGGTCTTTAGAGACCTGGATCTTGTCTGGCTACCGCCAGACAAAGCTCAGTCTTTTAAGATTGGACATTGGTCTGGGGAGTCTGCCCTGTATTTTATACTGCAAAAGAGGCGTGATCAATGGGCATAGTTCAAATAACTACGATCCGGGTGACGTACTTTGCAGAGCGACTTGAAAACTCCAGGCAGAAAACGTGTCAACAAAGTGTTGGTTTGTATTATTGATTAGCGGTTTGCAGAAGCAGCAGGTTGTGCAAAAAAACCCCATGAAAGTGAGTGGTATTTACACCCACTCGAGCGATTTGTTTGCTAAATTAAAGAAGCCATTGAGCATCGTCAGGAGGTTAAAAGGAATTGGATTGATGGTCGGAATTGGATTGATTGCTCCATTTGTCTGCTTTCAAATGATAGCACAACTATGCTCATACTCCAAAGGGTTTAGGAAAGACCAACCATTTGAGTTCAAGCATGTCATTTTTATGTTTTGGGCTCAAAATGGAAGTGCGCTTCAAGAGGTTAAATATATTTGTAATTACTCATTTGTAATGATGATGTTGAAATTTTATATATTTAAAATATAATAAATTAACTTTATATATTTAAATATATTAACTAATGTGCAATGCATGTGCAGTTTTTTTGTGTGCATTCAGTAAAATGAAGCACATAAGTTTTTCATAAAGTTCACTGACCATTATGTTCTTTTCTGTAATTCTTGTCTTTTTGGGTTACTTTCCTTCCAGCTGGATCTTGGTCACATATGAGCGCAAATTATGATGTTTGATTACGCATGAGATGGAATCTGCTGATGCTTGTTTCTAAACAAGATTGGATTGTACGATTTTTTTTTTTCTGGAGATGATAATTTGTGTGTTGACAGGCCTATTAAGTTGAGTTTGTTTAGACATGAAATCCTCTCAGTTTAAATGACCCGAAATACGCAATCAGCTTCCACTGTGGGGGTGATTTAATGCCAGTGACATTCGTAAGAATGTTTTTAATTGCTAATTTCAATGTGTTTCTTCACAGTTAAAAACACAGCTGTGCCTCAGCTAAAGCTCTCTCTTAACAACATTAAAGGCTTTGGTCGTATGCAAATGATCAAAACGTTGTATATGTTTACATAGACCGCGGTAATCCAACTTTCGGCCTAACATTTAATTCATATTCATGACTAAAAGTTTTAGTTTATCCCAATTTATGCTGTAGATGAAGATGTGCAAACTACTTCAGATATGCTATGAAAATGGAACGTGTGCAGTTATTACCTTAAGGAGCTATTTCTTTCTTAAAATGACTTCCATTGGCTTAATATAATGTAATCAGGCTCATTCACTCGTTAAATAACCAGGTAATAAAACCAGGTAATTTAGATGTCACTACATGAAGCACATATTTAGGCTTTAGTCAGAGCGTCCCTCCAGTTTAACACTTTTGAACTGTTAACTTAACCAGTGGCAGATGGGGGAGTGTTTGTGAAACCGCTCATTATTTAGTGACGCTTTAGGTAAAGAAATTACATACTGCAGCTGCAGAGTGTCTCCTATTAATGGCTGACTAGAACAATGCAAGGCAGTAAATTATCTATTACCTGCACTGTAAAAATGCTATTATTTTACTACAAAATACTGTCAAATTTATGTTTTATGCAAGGAATATATTAGGGACACCTTGCTAGTATCAGGTTGGACCCCCTTTTGCCTTCAGAACTGCCTTGATCCATGCCATTGATTCAATAAGATGATGGAAACATGCATACATGCACCAGTATGCCATCTCATATTACAGTTTTTTTTACAGTGGTTTTATTTTGGCCACTAAATCTGCCATTTTTTTCCCCTTCTCTTTCTTTTTTTTATTGTACATTTAACCCTTAAACATATACCTCTGGTCTTTAGTGACCCGGGACGTAATTTACTACCCTCCTCCTCATTTGTTTTTTTAAAGTTAGACATCAAGCTTCTTAGTATTCCTCAATCAATCCAATCCAATAAACAATATAACAAGAAAAAAAAATACATACTTTTTTTTTTTTATATATATATAGGGTCGCTAACGTAATGAGGTGTGTAACAGTGTAAGTATATTTTCTCTGCACAACAATAATTTAATCTTTGATGACTAAATAAGTGCAATTCACCTCCACAAGGAAGACATGTCTGACACACAAAGATGAAGTTTCACTCATAGTTACCGCAGGCAGAAAACAAAAAAATAGGAAGTATCATCAGTATCATGGCTCAGCGATTTACTGCAAAGCAGTAAACTGTCAGTAGCTATGTTTCCATCCACGTATTGTTATGCTCATTTTGGGATATCGCATCAAAAAATGCCAAATGGAAACGCCAAGATGCGCATACATTCTAAAAATGTGCATAAAAAACGTATGCGCTCATTTGAGTCGGATACATTTTCTATCCGATACGAAAAACATGTGCATAAACTACGATGGAAATGCATTTACCAAATAAATTCCTCAATGCGCATAAAAAAAATCATGTGACTTTCGCGATGTAACAGCATAACTGTACTAACCAGCAGAAAAAATCTTGTTTGTAAAGCATCTGAAATGCTGTTTTGGTCATTCAGAAGTCTGTTGTCAAAGATGCTCGGTGTATTGCCCTCCTAGAGCTGTCTTGCATGACTGCGTTCCCAAACAGCAGCATCTGCCACTGAAAGCAAAACAACACGTTTATTGAGACGCACAAGTTTCTCTGAGACGCAAATAATTTATTACATACGAAAATGATTATATATGCTAGCTTCTCGTATTTTATCTCGGTAGTTTATCAGGAAGTGACGATTAAGTTCTCTTCGACTCACTGGATAGAAACGGCGCTTTATTCGCAAATGTTTTATGCGATATGGCAATTTTGCGAATAAGTTACATGTTACATTGTTACTGTCGCTTGATGGTGGATCTGGTGAAGAAGCTGTCAGCGATCAAAATATTGATTTTGAAGATGTTGAAAATTATCGTTTTAATATATTTGAGATGGCAAATATGAGCCAGATGCTGAACGTAAATGAGCTCTGACGAGGACAGTGATGATGGTATAACACATCTGCTCAAACTGAACCCTTCCAAGCTTCAGAAGGTAACAGAATACACTTTATTTTATTCTTCTATAATTGTTACTCTAATATCAGGAGTTTTATATTATCATGACAGGTAGAGATCCATACGTGATAGATCCGGGTTGCTAAAGATCCGAATATGTAATAATTCATGTTCAACATTCATGCATTTAAGGGTTAACAGTGTGGTTTTCTTTGACTTGTTGTTATTGTGGAGATTCGGTGGAGACCATGTGAAAATATATCTACATGAGCAGAGTGACAAATCATTTTACTGAAGGTGATTAATGTTACGTATACAAGTGTGACATTGTAGCTAAAAAATGGATCTCTGGGCGTACACACTAATGCATAATGGATTTGCTTTGATCATAATCACTGAAGTGGGTTAGTTGGATAACCGTTTTGATATGAATTCTCTATTTCCTTGGTGATGCGTGTTAAAGAACTTGATCATAAAAGAAGGAACTGTTGATATAAGGAGTGTGACAGATTTGAAGATATTTTGTTCCAACAGAGATTGAAGTAAAAGCAATTTCATTCCTATATCATCATGACCACCATTGGGATATCGGGTTATTATGTACCATTTTGGATAATTTTCTCCCAATTAATTTGAAACAGGAACCCATCAGCCCGCCTGTAGTCACAACAATAGATAATTAAAGAAAATGAATGTAATGCATAATGGACTAAATTACACAATCTCTTTAGTTAAAATGGCAGTGCCAAAATGCTGAATGGCCATATTGTGCTGCATTATATAATGTTTTTACATGCTAAATAGAAAACATTAGCATTTTATCTTTATTAGTGATTTAGCAGGGCTACAACTGGTGAAAGTACACTAGTTATGCATTCATGAGGTGTTGCTAATAGTTTTTTGTTGTTGTTTTTTCCCACTAAGCTATTTTGAAATGTTGACTTAAATACTAAGAGATGTTTTTTTAATGTGAAGCAGTTGTTTGCTGACATGAGGTCACACTTATTGCATGTTCCTAGACATGCTGGTGGCTTTGCTTAATCAGTTTTACTGATGTAATCAACTTCAGAAGCTGTCTGTGCCTGTGGTTACTAACTCGTTATGTATGAACTGCAGACTGTAAATACATCAATTCTGCTTTTGTCACAAATTGTGAGAACGTTGGCAAGTAAGGTCATCCTGACAACAACTTCAAATCAAAGCGCCTGAAGTTCTTTGAATATTGTCACAAACTATTGTGAATATTGGATCAATCTCCAGCTTCAAGAACATCAGCATATACGAGTGTTTGATAGTTGACCTTGATTAAAGTTTGTAATTCTCACTCAACATATTTCAGCCTCAAGATTCCTGAAAGCTATACGCACTTGACATTTGTACTTGTACAAAGAAGAGTGCTTCCTATGTACTCACGTTTGTGATCGGTAAGACTTTTTAATGTTTTTGGAGGAAATTTCTTATGCTCAAGCCTGGATTTATTTCAGCAAAAATACGTTTTTCTTTCTTGAGTCCTTGCTGAATGTTAAATGTTTCTGACCCCAAACTTTTGAACGCAAAATATGTTGCGTCATGCATGTTTCGCAACAGTTTCAAAGTTACTTTTTTTTTTTTTTTTTTGATTTGTCGTAATCATAAGTGTGTATGAAAACGATAAAATTTATTGCTGTTTTACTGCTTCTAGTGTTCATTTCTGTTGGAAACTGTAGTGATATGTATGTATTGGTACGTATTTTGTATTTTGCAAAAAAAAATATTACTTGCCAAATCTAATTATTACTCACATACGATGCTTTGTAAAAAGAAAAGTTGTAAGTTTGTTGGATATGCAGTACAGTACTGTACTGTAAATGCACTACTATTCAAACGTTTGGGATTGACTTGATGTTTTTGAAGGAAATTTCTTATGCTCAAGCCTGGATTTATTTAATCAAAAATACTTAAATATTATAGATATTTAAAATAACACTTTTTTATTTTAATATTTTTCAAATTGTAAAATATGAAATTGTAAAAATCAGCCCAAAATTTGAAGCTCAAAAAAGTGCATCCATCCATTATAAAAGTACTCCACACGGCTCCAGAGGGTTACTAAAGGCCTTCTGAAGAGAATCGATGGGTTTGTGTAAGAAAAATATCCATATTTAAAACTTTATAAAGTAAAATATCTAGCTTCTGGCAGACCGCCTTCTGTGTTCTACTTACGAAAAAAGTGTAACTGGCGTTACTATGACGTTGGACGTAGCGTAAGCGCTTTGAACTGCGAGAGGCATTACACTTTCTGAATAAGTTGAATACAGAAGGCGGTCAGCCGGAAGCTAGATATTTTACTTTATAAAGTTTTAAATATGGATATTTTTACACCTAGGGTGGCTTGAGGGTGAGTAAATCATGGGGTAATTTTCATTTTTGGGTAAATGCTGAATTGTCAGCATCATTACCCCAATCGTCAGTGTCACATGATTCTAATGCTGATTTTGTGGAAACCTTTTATTTTATGTATTGTTTTTGTTCTTTGATGGATAGAAAGAGCATCATTTATTTGAATTATAAATCTTTTGTAACATTATAAATGTCGTTACTGTCACTTTTAAGCTGTTAAATGCATCCTTGCTGAATGTTAAATGTTTCTGACCCCAAACTTTTGAACATGAATTTTGTCCAACATTTGTCATTGTGTGCAATCCATTTAAATTTGTAAAATGGAAGTTGGGACTATGTAAATAGTAAGTAGTCACCATTAATTGAACCTGAGCAGGGTTTGTAGTTTCTAGTCCCCAGCATGCTTTGCATAAAGAGTAAATGTTGAAATGATATTATTTTATGTGCTTTTGAGCAAGATAAGAAAGGGGGGAGACTTTCTTTGTGTTTAATGTTGCATTATGTTGGATTTTGGAAGAGTTTCTGTTATTTTGGAGTTTGGGGAGTTAATGTTGTGATGAAGAGTGGAACTTGTGCTCAATGACGGGTAGATGAAAAGTATACTGTATGTTGCTTTTTCAATGAGCAATTACTCTGCAAATGTTGCTAGTAGCTAGTTTCCTCTTTGTTGTACTGTACATAACTGTATAGTTAAAAATAACAGCATTTAGCATCCTAGTGTGCGCTACTGCTAGCTACTAGTAACTGGTTCATTTGAGTTACTTTGATGCATCTAATATTATTGAAGTTTACTGAGTTGAATTGGTTTGAGTTTACAAGACAATTTCATAATATTAAGTATGCAAATGAGTAATTTATATAATAATATAATTAAATGGTCAAATAAATAATTATTTATTGTGTAACAGTTATGCTGTCTTACAATATACTGTAGTAATAGTCATTTTTTTAAAGCAGACATATATTATGCTCTTTAGTAGGCCTACTATTTTTGTCTCCCAGAACTCATCTTATAATGTTAAATAAATATACATTATACATTAAATATAATGCATTAAGTTTCTTGCACCAACAGTCATTATCTAGTTTTACATTTGCACCGTTTCTCTAATCTTCACACTCTTAATACACAATATGATATCTATGAGGAAAAAACTAATTGAAACATTTGACATGTTCATGTAGAAAAAAATATATTTAATGAAAACATAAATTTCTTTAACCAAACACTTGAACAAACACATTTATCTAGTTTTTAATGTATTACAAATTTCATATTTTAAAAAAAAAGTACCAATTTATATCCATTGTTTCATATCCAACATTGAACCATCGTGGAACACAAGTATTACCAAACCATCATATCTAGTTATCATCTTCATCCTCATCTCCATCTTCGCTCTCACCCTCACGCTCTCCCTGCCAGATTGTCACTCTGACCTCATCTTCCTCTTCACAGTATGACATCATCATCACCCCCATCAACTGGCAGCTGTGTTTTATACCTTTTTCAACTGATATAGTAAATGTGCAGACATAATATGATCAGATATAATATGTGAATTCCTATTCTTATAAGTGCATGACAAAATCATGCAAAATGCAAATATATTTAGATCATTCTAACTCGTTTCTTTACAAATATAATATATATCCAACCTCCTATGCCTGGTATGAGCTTATGCGATTCCATATGGTACAATGCTGCCTTGAGGCAACACAGTTTGTTGTTACTTCCTCTAAAATATTTGATGATATATAATGTAAAGTTATTTAAAGTAAATTAGTAAAAAATGCACTTTGTATTCGAGAAAATATGGAGCCATGCGACATGTGCAAATGTGCTGAAACAGGACACAAAATGGACCCCTGTGGGTCATGTGACCACTTTTTTGCACTTGATTAGCATTTTAGTTCTTCTTCCCTGAGATAGGTTTGACCAATAAATGTAATTTTATTAAAAATAAACTAAAATAGACTATGTTGCCCGGAGGCAACACCGTGCCATAGAGGGTTAAACTGTAACATAGTAACTGTAAGACTTAAATGATCTCTGTTATGATTGGCTAACCATGTCAAAACTACTAGCCCTAACATTGTCATCAATCATCATGTGGGCTCATTTGCTGAATACTAAATAGTAATATATCAATCTACTTTAATATGGGTGGAAATATATATATCTATATTAGGGGTGTAACGATACACCAATGCCACGGTTTGTTTCATATCACGGTTTTGAAACCACGGTTTGGTTCTGTTCTGTTTGCTGTGGGGCAGGGTTCATGGCAGGGCACCAGCAATAATAACACTAGATTCACTTTTAACTTAATAACAACAATAATTTAACTCATTAACCTTATCGGTAACACTTTATAATAAACTGCACGCTATAAATCATTAGTTAAGCATTAGTATCTAGTAAATTTGTCATTTATAAAGCATTAATAGACATTAGTAAGCAGTTTACAATACAGCTGTAAATGCTTTGTTCATGATTTATAAGAATATCTGTGTTTAATAATTGTTTTTTCAAACTTTATTAATTATCAATTTATAATTTCTAAATTAGTTATTACATTATTTACAAACTAGTTATTTAGGAGTTGTCAGTGGTTCATCAGATCATTTAGAATGTGTAAGTAAATGATTAATAAACTATTTAAATGTACATTTATACATCTTATTATTTAGACATATAGTAATAGTTACACAGTGTGTTAATAAATGCTTTATTAACATGTATTCCTACTGTAAGTCATGATTAATTTAAGTAAACATTTAGTAGTTTTCAGTTTTTTGTGAGCTCATCTAAAGTGAGGACTATTTATGCCCCGTAAAGCTTTTACAAAGGAGATTTAGTTCTCTTCTAAACAGAAAAAGTAAACAAACACAACACAGAGGAAGTCAAGAGAGCACTTGTGGGCATCACAACTTAATATGGAAACATGACTCTTCAGATTTTGAGCAATAATGTGCATAATGTATAGATGTTAGTGGCGTGCACATACTGTAATGCACTCTGGGAATAAGCTAGTGAAAAGTTGTGAAGGTTGTGTGTAGTATCACATTGGACACATAAAATAATAGTGTCCTATCAAAGTGACATCTTTGAATACATTCAAACCTGGAAGACTGCAGTAAAAACTTAAATTTATTGACCAAACCTTTGTGTGAAAATAGTACTGGTATGTGTGTATTTTAGTGGGTTTTTGTGTGTGTGTATTAGGAATCGATGAATCTTGGGCCATATACCAAGATGCTGTATAGAGTGTGAGGGAGAGCGCACAGGGGAGTGTTATCTGGGATTCTTTCAAAGAAGTTGTTTGATGTAAAGCACTATTGGAAGCCAGTCAGGTAAAACTGATGACCGCATAAAAAGGTGAGTTTAGATCACCGGTTCTCCCGAAAGGAGTGACATGTGGAGCTACATTAGTAGTCCAACCGTGTCTAGTAGAGCAGATGAAGTGTTTAATATAAATAGGAGGAAGTAAAAGTTGAATGTACTTTTCTTGGATGTATTTCACCTTTGATTATAAATAACTTCCTCCTTTACGAGGACCCACATAGTTGTAGTTTAAGACCTGGTTAATTGTGCTGTCAGACCTGCTCAGTCAAACTCGTGTCTGAGCCGCCTGTTCGTGGTCCAGCCCTCTTGTTCCTCCGATGGCTGCTTGATTGGATGTGTCTGACAGGTAGTTAATTTTCCAGACTGAATAGTCATGGCTGTAACATTGTGGTGGGAGATTCCGCAGTCTGTGGCAGTGATTAATGATGACGCCCTATGTGTTGTTTGTTTGTGTGCCTCTGTGTGTCCGTAAACAATAGATTTGAGTTAGTGATGTTAGAATTGTTGAAACGTACCATATTAAGCAAAGCATTTACTGTGATTTTGTTGGAATTTACTTACAGTTTATTTTTTAGTAGAAAGTAAGTTGCAAAAAAGGTAATAACATATGTAAGCAATAAGGTATGAGAGGCTCTGCCTGCAACCCCTTCAGCCGTGACTCATCCACGATACAGAACTAGCCTTGAGTACCTTATTGCTTTTATAAAACGGTTACCACACAATACAAATATTAAAGCCAAAAAAATATGTATCAATGCAACTTTCATGAAGTTAATTCTCTTAAAGCCTTCCTTCCGCTGGAAAAAATATTCCCTAACCATGAACAGCAACAGAAGTTACATTATCTTTATGAGTGAGTCAATCAGTTTTATATTGACT
This sequence comes from Romanogobio albipinnatus, assembly GCA_023566225.1. NCBI lineage: Eukaryota > Metazoa > Chordata > Actinopteri > Cypriniformes > Gobionidae > Romanogobio > Romanogobio albipinnatus. The sequence continues at coordinate 24,485,702 of CM042253.1, read as the reverse complement.
GAAACTTGTTGTGAACATGGGAACCAGACGAAAATTTAAAAAAATGCTTTGACTACTGCTCCCAGGGCATGGGGAACTGTTACCTGTTGCTGTTAACCATTAACTGTTAAAAAGACAAGTTCTACCAGGAAGACTCAGGAGACCAGATGAAGTATGATAACATCGCAAGTTTATTAGCAGACGAGCAAGTATTTAATTAGAGGTTCTTTGGCGTAGGCCCCGTCCGTAGCGCTCGTCACGAGGGTAACAGACTCTGCATTTCCAACCTGAAGATGAAGGCAGGGGCGCAGCCGACCCCCAAGAATTGGTAGAGGAAATTAGTTCCTCCAGGATGGGACCTACTCACCCCCTAAAATTTGTGAAAGAATTGTATACTCGCCCGTCGTAAATGCTGCGATACCTGAAACATTGAAAAGACAGATGTTATTTAGTCATAAATTGAGCATGATAAAATGAAACCGCGAAAGGAGTTTTGATCGGCCACTGACTAGCCTTGAACGGCCGCAGATGGGTCTTGATCAGCCAGGTAGAGACGAAAGCCTTGAACGGCCGCAGACGGGTCTTGATCAGCCAGGTAGAGACGAAAGCCTTGAACGGCCGCAGACGGGTCTTGATCAGCCAGGTAGAGACGAAAGCCTTGAACGGCCACAAGACAGAGCCTTGATCGGCCGCATGGAAATGAAGGCCACGTTAGGCCGCATGTAGATGAAGGCCACGTTAGGCCACCTGGAGACGAAGGCCACGTTAGGCCACCTGGAGACGAAGGCCACGTTAGGCCACCTGAAGACGAATACCACGTTAGGCCACCTGAAGACGAAGGCCACGTTAGGCCACCTGGAGACGAAGGCCACCTGAAGACGAAGGCCACGTTAGGCCACCTGAAGACGAAGGCCACGTTAGGCCACCTGGAGACGAAGGCCACGTTAGGCCACCTGAAGACGAAGGCCACGTTAGGCTACCTGAAGACGAATACCACGTTAGGCCACCTGAAGACGAATGCCACCTGGAGACGAAGGCCATGTTAGGCCACCTGAAGGCGAATGCCACCTGGAGATGAAGGCCACGTTAGGCCACCTGGAGACGAAGGCCATGTTAGGCCACCTGGAGACGAAGGCCACGTTAGGCCATTGACGAAGAATAAGAGCTATAGAGACTGACGAACGGGATGAGTAATAATCTGAGAACGTGACGCTGTGACACCACCACCAGTATTTGCATGAGGATTACTTAGAATATGGACATTGAACATGCAATAGATATGGATATTGACATAGGTGTTAAACCAATAAACAGAGGGAATTGTTATGCTACTGCAAAAGCCGCGTAGGCTGTATGGACTGCTACGTTGGTCATATATTCAATGCCTCAATAGGCCATGGTACAGAGAGCTGCGTAGGCTGTATGAACTGCCATGTTAGGCCGTGTATACTGCCCCAATAGGCTGGGGTACGAAAAGCTGCATAGGCTGTATTGACTGCCACGTTGGCCATATATTCACTGCCTCAATAGGCTGGGGTACGAAAAGCCGCGTAGGCTGTATGGACTGCCACGTTAGGTCGTATATACTGTCATAAGAGGCCGGGGTACGAAAAGCCGCGTAGGCTGTATGGACTGCCACGTTAGGCCGTATATATTGCCACAAGAGGCCGGGGTACGAAAAGCCGCATAGGCTGTATGGACTGCCACGTTAGGCCGTATATACTGCCACAAGAGGCCGGGGTACGAAAAGCCGCATAGGCTGTATGGACTGCCACGTTAGGCCGTGTATACTGCCTAAATAGGCCGGGGTCCACCAGGCAAGGTACCCTGACCCCACCAATACACACGACGAGTTGAGGACAAGTTGACATAAAATTTGAATCAATCAAGACATCCGAGCCTGTCTTTTCCCCAACCAAGCTGTGGCCCTGCTGCTCGACGGGAACTTTTCCGACGGTTGCCTGGATGACTGCACACCCTAGTTGCTGCTGTTTCAGCATTTCTCGTAATTCGCTCAATTCAGATGTGGTTGACACTGTGTTACTCCCTGTGTGCTGATGTCCCTGTACCCCATACTGAATACCATACGCGGACGGAACGGACTGGCTTCGACCACATGTTCCCCCAGGCACTCCCTCTCGTTTCCATCGTCCCTTGATTGATAACGAATTTCCTCTCTCGCCTCTCCCTCCAAATGATCAACCAAGAAAAATGCCTGATCAGCAGTAGAAAGATGGCGAAGCTGCATGCAGGTCTGGGCCTCTTCCACCCATTCGTCTATGAAAATGCTGGACATACCATTACATTTTGGGCATTTTCTATCACGAGGAACAAAAACAAATCGCTCAGTTGCCGATGCATTGGGACCAATGGGTGGAGGGTCCACAGCTGCAGGCATTGGAGCACTAGATGGACCAGGCTGTGCAACTGGCACTTGTTCCTGTCGTAATCTTTCATTATCTGCCTTTAGTTGGGCTACTAATTCTCTCAACTCACGTAGTTCATCGTCCATGATTACAAAGCACTCACCAATACAAAAATGGAAATACAAAACTCAGGGTCGACTCGTCACACTGACCCACAAGAGAAAGACTGCTGTTGTCCGGTTTCTGCAAAAAGAAAAAAAAAAAGAAGAAAAAGAACACAATATCCAAAAGCACTAAATCAACCAAAACAATACCCACGTCTTTGTACTACACAATAGAGATCCTGCCGACTACGCCAGATTGTGACGGAGCGGTACAGATTTCAGACACAAAGGAATTTCAACTACGCCACCCTGGGAATTTCACCCAGGGAAATATGAATGACACCTAACAAATTGTCATTAGGTCACACAGGTTCGATTCTCTTTAATAAGGTAGGCAGAAACGTGGGTATCATATACAAGTAAAACATTTTACATTAACATTCTTCAGCATATATATTTTTTTGTGTTCAGCAGAGTAATGAAATTCATAACTTGAGGGCGAGTAAAGGATGACAGAATTTTAATTTTTGAGTCAACTATCCCTTTAAGAAAGCTCTGCAATTCAGCATGCCAGCAATGTCACAACACATTTGTTTATAGACCACTTTATACAAAAGATTGCTTTAAAGCAGACAGCTTTACAGTTTTAAACATGAAAAAAAAAGTTGTCAGTGTTGCTTAATTAGAATTACAACTTCAATTTATAAAGCTGCTCTCCAGTGTGTTTATGTTTTACTCATGGACATCTGGCCTTGATGGACTGAAAAAAATTCCATGTCAAAAAGGCAGGAACTTTTCCAGCAAAGCTCGCTTTGGCAAGCTATTTCAAACTCCCAAAACGAAAAATCAAACAAACTTTTGGCCTGATTTTGTTCAAAATTACTTCACACCAGTTCGTTCTTCGATTACACTTGAAGTATATCGGGCCTTTAACAGCTAAGAATATATTTCTTCTTCATTTACTGATGAATGAGACCTGACTATGGGATTGTTTGTACAGGCTGAAACAGGGTCTAACATATCTGGACACTTAAACATGGATCCACTTGATTGCTATTAAAATAATTACAATAAAAATGAAAGCCCTTTTGAGTTGTTTTTGTTACCTATAGTGTGATGAAACAGGTTAACTTTATCAGCTCAAGAAGACAGTCTAAGCATCTTTGCACTCAGACTTTGTTGAAGTAACAGAGCAGAGATAAAGCTATGGAGACGGGAAGAGGAAACTCTGACAGTAGACAACTCTATCAATCAGACAAGCATGAAACAAACTCTCACAGCTCTAACAACCCTTACGTGTAGAAAGCAACACACCATGATGTACTGATACGGGATTAGATGTCTCACTCAGCTCTATCAGTGTGTGTTATGTTCAGCCAGAGCCAGGAATATGACTCTTGAATTTTTCAGTACGTATAATGACATTATTCCGTAGTCTCTTCTGGGACATTCTGCGACATTATTCAGTAGTCTCTTCTTGTTTCTTTGTAACAAATGGTGAGTGAAAAGAGGCGCATAACTTTCAGAAAATGTTAAATTATAATGGGATCAAAGTTAATGTTATACATTTTATTTGAGGTTTTCAACCCGTTACAAAAATACAGTTTAGGCTCTTCGTTTAGGGGTTGCATTGGTTGTCTTCCTGGTCATAAGTGACTGGACACCTACAAATTTTACTTCCTCCACCCCAGTAAAACCAATGCAATTTATTTTTCTTCAATAATATTTTTTCTATATATATATATATATATATATATATATATATTTTTTTTTTTTTTTTTTTAATCTCAAAGACTATTTATTATAAAGTTTTAGATATTTTTTTTTGTATGTTAGAAATAGAATTTGTAGAATTTGTGTTTTTGCAGATTTCCCATTCATTTCCTATGGTGTCGTTTTTGACCAGAGCACAAGTGACAGTATTTTTTTACCACCACTTAGCATGCTCGAATCATGCCCTCAATGTTTTTGTGTGTTTACATACCTAATGCTAGAAAAGTCACCAAGTTTCATATCGTTCTGATGAAGCTGTGATTTTTTAAAATTCCAAATTGTGTGTGTGTGTGTGTGTGTGTCTGTGTGTGTGTGTGTGTGTGTGTGTGTGTGTCTGTGTGTGTGTGTGTGTGTGTGTGTGTGTGTGTGTGTGTGTCTGTGTGTGTGTGTGTGTGTGTGTGTGTGTGTGTGTGTGTGTGTGTGTGTGTGTGTGTGTGTGTGTGTGTGTGTGTGTGTGTGTGTGTGTGTGTGTGTGTGTGTGTGTGTGTGTGTGTGTGTGTGTGTGTGTGTGTGTGTGTGTGTGTGTGTGTGTGTGTGTGTGTGAGTGGATTTGTCATCACAATATTGATGTTTTAGAGTGTCACCCCTTTACTGCTGTGTACTTTTTTCAGCATTGTGGCCGATTTGTAGATTGTACACACAAATATTCAGTGATTTTTTGTGTTTTTGCCGATTTCCCATTCATTTCCTATGGGGGTAATTTTTTACAGAAGAGCACAAGTGGGAGTATTTTTTTTATGACCACTTTTTTTTATGACCTCAATTTTTTTTGGTGCTAACATACCTAATGCTAGAAAGTGAATTAAAAAAATTTGAAATGTGGTTCATAGGCTCAGTTTTTCATAGGTGTGTGTGTGTATAAGTGTGCGTGTGAGTGGATGTGTCAATATCACACTCTTGATGTTTTAGAGTGTCACCCCTTTACTGCTGTGTAATTTTTTTGTGTTTTTACATACCTAATGCAAGAAAAGTCACCAAGTTTCATATCATTCCGATGAAGCTGTGATTTTTAAAATTTCAAAACAAAAAATGTTCCGGTCAGAAATGACCGAAGAGCACCAGAGGCTTAATTTTTTTTTTGTTTTTTTTTTTTGCATTAAACATTCTAATTTTAAAATAAATTAAAATCTCTCTATTACTTGGGTAACAGACTTGAATGGTTGATAAATACAGTAACACTAGAATATGGGTAAAAACGATAATTTAGATAATTTATTAAAAGGTAACTCAACCCCAGGTCAGAGCCTAACTCCACCCACTGGTAATATTTAAAAAAGAGCCCAGCGGAGACAGAGGGGATGAACTGAGGGCGGGGCTGAGCGGGGGGCGTGCACCTGAGACCTGCAGTGACAGATTGATTAGTAAGCTCATGCCAGGGGCGTGACGGATTGGTGGTGAGCTCATGCCAGGGGCGTGATAGCAAACAACGTCCAATAGGTAAATTCAACTGCAGTAGTCGCCGTTCAACCTTAAGAGGGCAGCACGCAGATGTTTTTACAACATATATTGTAGAATTAAAACACTTTATACCCAAATGTCAAAACATTTACTTGAATCAATAAAAAACAAAATATATTGGGATTTTTGCCTCTAAATCTTTTTTAAAGTCAGTGTACTGAGAAGTGTAAACAGTGTAAACACTGAGAGTGGCCACTAGCTTTTTAACATAGTTCGACGAGATCTGGATCTTCTAATTGCTCTACAGGGAGCATGAAATGATTGTGCAGTTCTGACAGACTGAGACTTAACATTCCTTATGAGAAAATAATAGGGACATAAATGGTTTTACAAATAAAAAATAGCCTGTCGGACCTCTATTAATATGAAAGGGTTAAGCACAATTTGGGTTTGCAGCCATGTGCCAGTCTGTGTGTGTATGAATATGTGTGATCTTGCATGCTTTTATCTTTCTGCTGCTGGCCACACTTTGATGGTGTGTGTGTGTTGCTTCTGTAGCTTCTATCCCTGTTAGATCCTGGTTAGAGGAATCAAAGTCTAACCGAGCCAGTCATAGTGATTTGAGACCCGCAGAACATTGAGCCAAGTAATTTCGCCAACATTTATGAAACGGATGGTTTTGGAATGTGGCCTCATAACTCCTCAGCAAGGGGATGAGACGACCCTTCTGCCTTCTCTGTGAGTGTGTGTCTTACGATAGGCTGTTGTATTTGCTTATCATTATTAACCAAAATGGTGCCCATTTCTCCATCTGGAAAGGAAAGGTGACTTTGGTGCCTGGTTTAGCTATATGCTGCCAATTTATGCACACTTAGATTAACACACAAACGTTGGTTTTTCTGTCATGATGGGGAATTTTGAGGTCAATAACATTATTTTTATTTTATTTTTTTTTGATTTACTCACACTCAAGCCATCCTATGTGTATATGACTTTCTTCTTTTAGCCAAACACTATCTGAATTATATTAAAAAAATATCCTAGCTCTTCCAAACTTTATAATGGGGGGTGAATAGCAACTGAAATTTTTAAGCCCAAGAAAAGCGCATCCATCCATCATAAAAGTAATGTATACGGCCAGTGTAAAGTTCTTCTGAAGTGAAGTGATGTGTTTTTGTAACAAACATATCCATATTTATAACTATAATTACTAGCTTCTGTCCGCAAGTCTAGTTCTGGCAACTCTGACCCAACCACTGATCTATATAGAGGACATCTCGGTTACGTATGGTAACCCTCGTTGAAGGAGGGAACGGAGATGTACGTCGGTTATACCGACGAATTGGGGATCACTTCAGAGAGCCCCTATCAGCTTCGAGATTTAGAGAACGGGCCAATGGGCCATTGGCATGCAAGATTTGCATCTCGCGCTCTGCTCTGCGCCGCGGGTATAAATAGGAAGCGAGAGCAACGCACTGACGTTTTTCACTGAGGTGCCGAACTAGTGACTCGGCCATGCAGTGATGGTAAGGAACTGTGGCGACGGGATGTACGTCTCCGTTCCCTCCTTCAGGAAATGAGGGTTACCATACGTAACCGAGACGTTCCCTTTCAGTCGGTCACTACGACGTACGTCGGTTATACCGACGAATTGGGATCCCTTTGGAAAACGCCACAGCGCCCACTTCCAGTGCCCAGCAAGAGCCCCACAGACCCCGTTCTGATGCGGGCAGGGAAATTCACGCAGGGAGAGTCACACTGCTGTTCCGCAAGACCCACTCAGCAGACTTATTGGATAACGCTGGGAAAGCGTGCCCGGAGGGACACTGCGGAAGCCACATCATGCCCGGAGGGAGTTACCATGTGGAGAATACACGTATGGACTGGCCTTGGGCAGTGCAACATACGGAAGTCCCAGGGGTGGCCCCGGCCTGTTGCAGGCAGGGGAACGACACCGTACTGAGACGGCAGAGGAACTCTGCCAAGGGAAAGACACGAGCTCGCCATAGGGAGCTGTACCGTGGAGAATATGGGACCCTGTTTGTTGGGTCACAACATACGGAACCCAGCTGGACACAAGTTCCACCAATGCATACAAGTGCCAGACCTGGCGTCGGACGCTCCGCCACATCCGACTGCCGCGGGTTGCGGAGTACTCAACAGGGTTCGTCAATTCCTGGGGAACTCGACTGGAGAATATAAGTGCACATATCCGTTCCATGGGGAAGGGAATGGCGCAGCAAGCCGACACTAGAATGGGCACTTCAGTGTTGCTGACTATGGGAAGCGAGCACACGAGAAGCAACCGGTTCCACACGTAGGCTATAAAACCTAGCGAATGTGTTTGGTGTCGCCGAGCCCGCAGCTCTACAAATGTCTGTCAGCGAGGCGCCACGAGCCAGCGCCCAGGAAGAAGCTACACCCCTGGTGGAGTGAGCTCTAACCCCGAGCGGGCAGGGCACGTCTTGGGATTCATACGCCAAGACGATGGCATCCACTATCCAGTGGGCCATCCTCTGCTTGGAGACAGCCTTTCCCTTCTGCTGTCCTCCGTAACAGATGAAGATCTGCTCTGAGGTCCTAAAGCTTTGTGTCTGTCAACATAGACGCGCAGGGCGCAAACTGGACAGAGAAAAGCCAGGGCTGGGTCTGCCTCCTCCGAGGGCAGCGCTTGCAGGCTCACCACTGGGAACCTTGGGCACATATCCAGGCCAGGGTCCCAGGGTTGCCTGAGAGTTACCTGGCCCGAATTCCAGGCACGATTCGTCGACCGAAAATGCCTGCAGGTCCCCAACCTTCTTAACCGAGGCCAATGCAACCAGGAGTATTGTCTTTAGAGACAGGATTTTCTGCTCAGCTGACTGCAAAGGCTCGAAGGGCGCCCTCTGCAATGCGGTTAGCTCAAGAGGGTATAGAGGGAGGACGAGGCTGCCACAGGGTGCCCTGTCTCTGAGTTAGGAGGTCCTTCCTCAGAGGAATGGGCCAGGGAGGTGCTGTCACGAGGAGCACTAGTTCCGGGAACCAAGTCCTGTTGGGCCAATACGGAGCTACCAAGAGGAGCTGCTCCTCGTCCTCCCTGACCTTGCACAGTGTCTGTGCAAGAAGGCTCACTGGGGGAAACGCATATTTACGTAGGCCCCGGGGCCAGCTGTGTGCCAGGGCATCTGTGCCGAGGGTTCCCTCGGTCAGGGAATAGAACAACTGGCAGTGGGTCGTGTCGGGGGCGGCAAACAGGTCGATCTGCGCGGCCCAAAAGTGACTCCAGATCAGCTGGACCACCTCGGGGTAGAGTCTCCACTCTCTGGGGAGCACAGGTAACCGTGACAGCTCGTCGGCCGCACGATTGAGCGGGCCCGGAATGTGAATTGCACGAAGGGACCTCAGATGCTTCTGACTCCACAGGAGGAGATGGCGGGCGAGTTGGGACATGCGGCGGGAGTATTGACCACCCTGTTTGTTGATGTACGCAATGGCTGCAGTACTGTCCGACCGGACCAGAACGTGCTTGTCTTTGAGCAGCGTTTTGAAGCAGCTGAGAGCAAGACGAACTGCCAGCAACTCCAGGCAATTGATATGCCATTGCAGTTGGGGCCCTGTCCACAGACCCGAAACTGCAAGCCCGTTGTACGTGGCACCCCAGCCGGTGGATGAGGCATCCGTGGAGACAACAGAATGCCTGGACACTTGTTCTAGAGGCACACCTGCCCGTAGAAATGAAGGGTCCGACCACGGGCTGAAGGTTTGGCGGCATCTCTGTGTCACTTGGACACGGAGGGACCCGCTGTGCCACGCCCATCTTGGGACTCGGTCGTGAAGCCAGCGTTGAAGTGGTCTCATATGGAGCAGCTCTAGTGGCGTTACTGCGGCTGCTGCTGCCATATGCCCCAGGAGCCTCTGAATTTGTTTCAGTGAGTGCGTCCCGACAGCCAACGCCCCCCGCTGGAAAAGGGAGAGGCGTCCGAGGGGAACGAAGCATGGTAGCGTCGCATACCGCCAGACACGCTCTTTTGGCACCCAGAGATGTTGGAAACCGCTCTTTTATTTATAATTTGGGTACCACTGACACTGGGGCCAGTGGCGGAACAGAAAAAACAGAACACAAAATTCTCCCATCTCCTGAAGAGCAGTTTCCTCCATCTCTGGGTGGCCCGTCTCAGGGTCTCTTATGACGGCGCTTGCCACCTGGCTTGGCAGCGGCCTGAGTGGGCTGGACAACCTTCCCGCGGCTGGCTCCATGCCTCCGCCTGTTGCTGGGCTGAGGCGGGAACAGGGGCAGCGGTTCCTGGACCACTAAGGTGGACATCACCTGACCAACGGAACGGGCGGTGACTTTCGTCGCCTGGAGGGCGAGGTCCGTCGCCGTCCGGAGCTCCCGGAGGACCATATCAGGCATGTCCCTGAGTGCTTGGGCTTGGTGCACCTGAAGCAGCACCATGGCATGCAAGGCGAATGCGGCCTGTATGCAGGACCTGTAGGCCTTCGCAGTTAGAAAACGGACGAAAACTGGACGAAAACCTACAGGCTTTGGACGGGAGACGAGGGTCACCGCGCCAGTTGGAGGCGGTCGCCGGACACAGTTGCATCGCGACGGCCCGCTCAACTGGTGGGATCCCCTCGTATCCCTTGGCCTGCCCGCCGTCAAGGGTAGTGAGGAGGGAGGAGCCACCAGGTCTGTTTCTGGCACTAAAGGGTGTCGTCCACGACTTGGTAAGCTCCTCATGCACTTCCGGGAAGAATGGCACTGGGGCGGGACGCTGAGAACCAGCGCAACCCCAGAAACCAATCATCCAACCTAGAAGGTTCGGGACGTGGTGGAGGGTTCCACGCAAGCCTGACCTTTTCGGCGGCTCGGGAAAGCATAGTCATCAACTCGGGGTCCGACTCAACCACAGCCACTCTCCCAGAGGGAGGTAGTGCCGCTGAATCATCATCCTCCGAGGACTGGAACTCCCCCTCCGATGCAGCGATCGACATCTGCTCGTCTGCGGGTGCCCTGAAGGAGTTCGAGAGGGACCAGCGACCTCCTCTGGAAGCACCACCGGCTGCGGCGCTTGTGAGGGTTCAGGGGCCTGCGGAGGTATGCTCGGCGGGTTTGCCCTGAACGTGATCCTCAGGTCACCCCGGCCATCCGTCAACGTAGGTCTATCCTGGGGGATAGCTCTAGATCGAGGTATGGGGAGGGGGACTCCACCTTCCCGGAGGTAGGCGAGTCTCGACCTAAGTGCCGAGATAGTCATGTTCCCGCAGTGAGAACATGAACTATCCACAAACGCTGCCTCAGCGTGCTGTACGCCCAGGCACGTGAGACAGCGATTGTGACCGTCAGCGGGCGAGAGGGAACGACCTTATCCAGAAACGCATGGTTTGAATGACATCTTGGAAAAGACGCAGGGTTAAACCGTGTTGCTCATTTTGTGAGGAAACGCTCTTTTCAGAAGTGCTGAAGCACCCAGGGAAGACCGCGCCAACACACAGGAGATAGTGCAGCCTGTGTTTGCACTCAATGGAAACGCCCACTGAACCGACAGATTGCTGTGAGAACAGCAGTTGTTTCACTGAAGGCAGCTGAGTCTCGCGGTCGTGCTGGATAATGCCGTCACACCAGCACAGCGTCCCTCTTCTCTCTGATCTCTGAAATTCGCTGAATAACAGGAAGGCAGTCTGCAACTCTTCATCAACGCTTTTCGGCTCCGAAGTGAATGACGTCAGTGCTTTGCTCTCGCTTCCTATTTATACCCGCGGGGCGGAGCGTGAGATGCAAATCTCGCACGCCAATGACCCATTGGCCCGTTCTCTAAATCTCGAAGCTGATAGGGGCTCTCTGATGTGATCCCCAATTATTGACCGACTGAAAGGGAACGGGATTGCTCATGACATCATAAAAAGTGAAGCCGCCGCGCCGCCAAATTGGTACGCCTTATGAAGCCCACGCATTCTGTTGAATCAATAGAAAATTACTGAAAAAACATTGGAGACACCGTTTTTATATCTGAAGTCTCCCTGCACATTCTTACACCACAAACGTCCTTTCATTCAAGTCAGGAATTTCCCCTGCTTATTAAAAAGTTACATTCATATTCATTAAAGTAGTGAACATCAGCTCAGCGGATGGACGAAACACTTCAGAATATGTATTACAATTACAAATGTCAAAGTGCGCATTCTGAAATGTATGCCTTGTAACCTGAAATCACCTTGTACAGTTGTGTTTATGTATTTATGTCGTGCTGTATTGTTTTTATTCATCCAGTAGGCAAATCTTTCAACAAGGATTTCGTTAACAGCATGCATTTAGAAGCAGTTAATGATTTAAACGATTATTAAATGAATAATTAATTCAACAACATGGCATACATAACACTTTACTCATATGGAAACTGTAAACGCCATTCATTTGTGCTGTCTTTGAATCTGAAATAGATTGCTCAATCAGGAAATAAAATACATGCATCATAACTTATTCAGACAGATAACGCCACAGATAACTATTTCCGAGATGATGCATGGTAAACTTTAAATACAAAATAGTGCAATATAGTAACAGAGACTTGTATTAATATTTATTGCATAAGCTATTCAAATTCATTTCTGCAGCTAAACACAGATATATGTTAATGTATAATATTTCCTCCATAATTACATACATAAAGAAATATATTTTGTGTTAGTTCAGTTACGTTACCTGTGTCGGCAGTGTGCAGTAGACACACCCACATTAACAATTTCGGTCCCACTTTATATTAGGTGGCCTTATGTACTTACCTAAATAAAATAAGTACAATGTACTTATTGTGTTAATATTGTATTGCAAAACTCTTGCTGATATTGAGGTGGGATACGGGTAAGGTTAGGTTGGTGGTATGGGTAGGTTTAAGGGTAGGGTTAGGTGTAAGGGAAGTGTCAACAGTGTAATTATAAATGTAACTGAAAGACCTCAAAAAGCAAGGCCAGATTGTCTGGTGGAGGACAAAGGACACGTTTTTGCAGACAACGTCATGCTGAGTGAATAAATTGAGACTGGCTCTAATTTACATGTATTTCCCTTCCCCTGAATTTCCCCCATTCTATTCCATTTCATGCTGGGAGATCACTGAAATATACCCAAAATCTATTGGATTTAATGTCAATTCTCACTATACAGTATTATATGTGTTTGATATCGTTTGAAATGTCTCAGTGCGACTGGTACAAAAATCTTGTCCCCACAGAAGTATACAAGAAGGTAATAAGAGTTTTTAGAGCTTAGCGATATTTTACATATTATGATGGGTGTGGCTTTTGGAGCCATTTAGTCTCTTCGTTCAATCCAGGCAAATGGGAGATCGATTCAATTTAAATTCCCTTTGTTATCAGATGTTTCCATTTGAAAGAGGTTTCGGTTTGGTCTGAGAATTTGGGGTGCAATACTGTAATGAGGTTGGCGTTATGTAATATTCAGAAGTCAGGTATCAATATCTTATTCTTTGATACAGAGTATTATATACTCTGTACTCTGATTATATACTCAGAGTTAATAAATTGTTACATTCTTGATCTATTCTGAATTACTCTCTAATTATTTACTATCTCTAGTACGGAACGGAATAATTGCAACAAAAGGTTCAACAGAATGATTAAATGTGTGACTAACTATTAAATATAAATGACCAAACAACCAATTTGCATTTTAACCTAAATTCGAGATTATGTAAAATGGAGTCAGATTAAAGATAAATTAGAAATTCTGCCCAGCCGAAAAAACACAGAACGCGTAGCAACCTTCAAACTGCTATCGTTACCATCCTTGGAACGAAGTCTTACATAATTACAGATCTAATTACATACAGGTATTTTTTTTTTTTTATGTAAGTACAATGTAAAAAAATGTAAATGCATTTTATCAAATGATTTATTTAAATGTTATTGCATAGCAGTTAAGGCCACCTAATATAAAGTGGGTCCACGATTTCAATATAAGACTTATCCTCTCCGAAAAGACCATAAACATTACAGATAATATCTGAAGTAACTATTCATTTCAGTGGGGTCAGTGAACCCAACGCATGACATATTGACAAACCCGGAAGCGCAGAGGATAGAGCAAAACAAAACACTGGCCACGAAGTCTAAAATTATATTTTTTTAAGAGAAATGTTGGAGGAGCTTGAGTTTGTTGCCCAGCCCTATTTGTTTGAACCGTGAGAGGCATCTGTTCTCACCTAAGCTGTTGAGGAAAGTTACTTTGAAAAGTAATGCATTACAATATTGTGTTACTCCTTTAAAAAGTAACTAATTGTGTTACTTATTAAGAAAAGTAATGTGTTAAGTTACTTTTGCATTACTTTTTCTGACCTGGGCTGGGCTTGTTTGTTTGTTTGTTTGTTTATATAATACAAAAGTTCTATTTTTGGGCAAAAGTAAAGACCCTTTAACACAAAAATTGAAATAATAAGCCTCAGGCTGAAGGAAATGCAAATTCATGCCTTTACAGTAGAGGGCACAGCTCAAACAAACCTTTCAGCTGTGCTGCCCTTCTGGATCGCAGAAGAATAGGATGCAGGAGAAAAAAAGGTTTAACACTTACTTCACCAATAAAACCAAAAAATCGCCTCTGCACTTATGATTTTTCTCAACAATGGGACAAGAGAGCTGTCAGTAACATAACTGAAGTTACTTGTAATGCATCCCCAACACTGATCACAGCAATAGCATATCTTGGTTCTGTGAAGCATAGCTAAAACAAACCCTGTGTGTCCATTTTCAGGCCTTCCTGCTTAGGTCTCTCCAATGCTGAAAAGCTTTTCTAATATTAATGTGGGTCCTAAAGCTCTTGCCTGATAATAACCCTTCTTTTTCCAGTGATATCCCTCTGACGTTTTCTCTTTTATAAAGTCTCTCAGCCATCTCTCTTTCTACAGTCTTTCTTCAAATCTCCCTCTTACTCACTCTCTCGGCTACAGGCTACAGGTGTGTTGTGGTGCTCGGTCCAATCCCCTTTTTAACAGAACTTTTTTTTCTGTTTTTCTCAGAAATCACTTATGGCACCTTAAAGACATTTAACCTGATTTTTTGCAGTGACCTTTGGTTATTTGGTTATTCTCCATAACACAGACCACCAATCACACAGACACTTAAGTGAGGACATTTCCATATGTGACATCAGCAGAAGGTGTTGTCAGATATAGTTTATTCTTACACTCTTACAAAGTAAACCCTCACTCACATGCAGTTATACCTTCAATCTTTTGCCTTAGATAACAAGGTGCTGTTTTCATCTTGGGAATCTGTAGTGCCCTGTTAAATGTGAGAGAGCCAGTGTTGCTTTTATCTTTTCATTCAATGGTAGAAACCGTTAGAACAACTGAAAGAGATGAGAGCAACTGTGAGACTGAGAGATTGTGGGAGCCGAGATAAACCCACAGAAATCTTAAGGCATGGGATATTTAACAGTGACCTAAATTGACGTGCCTGAATATTGTTTGTTTTAAACTACAACTCAAGATGATACTTATACCAGAACACTAACATTTCACAGAGAGTCAAGGGCGGCTCTACCAAATAAAATATTTTCCTAATATTGTCAGATTTCACTGTCAATCCATTTCAAATAGGCTATACCTTGTCTTTTGCTCAGATGCATTGCATTGATTTTGGTAATGTGAAGTTCACTAAGGTGTCTTGAAAAGATCAATTCCCTGTTCTTTTCTCTGCTCTCCATCACTGACATAACCTTTTTTTCTTCTTTCAGGTATCAGACAGGTGTGATTACGTCTACGTGAATGGCAAAGAGATGAGGGGACGGGTCCGAATGCTGGTGAACTTCACGTACGGTTACCTGAGGGCTCAGCTGGAGGTGAAGGTCTGGATTCCCAAACTGCCCCTGCACATTGAAGTTTCAGATACTGAACTCAGTCAGATCAAAGGCTGGAGGATTCCCGTAAACATTAACGCACAGAGGTACGAATCTTTGCGATGGATTGAGAGAATATTGAGTGATCGGCACTCACCTTGATTCTGCATATGCAGTGAAAACTCAGCAGATTTCCACAGAAATTAAAACACTTGTCAATCGCAAAGTTCAGCCTTTAGTGTGTTTGTGATCTGTTGTTGTCAGGGTTTTCATCTGGGGTCTGTTAATGTACAGGTGGTCTGTGGGAAGATATTTAAAACCTATATAATTTTCGGTCTGTAGCAAATTAGCTCAAAATGGAAATTTGAGTAATTAATCATAACTTGTTATGATTAATTATGAATATTTGGATCAGTTAATCTGACACTTAAGTAATGACATAACCATAAATTTGTGTTTATTTGAGGACATTTCCATATGTGACATCAGCAGAAGGCGTTGTCAGACCTAGTTTATTCTAACACTCTTACAAAGCAAACCCATACTCAATCTTTCGCCTTCATCTTGGGCATCTGTAGTGCCCTGTTACAGTTTTTCTCAGTCGCTTTGGTACATTTCTCGAATCATCCTCGACATTTGTAAAACAGTAAGTGCATTTCTCAAAACAATTCGTACAAATAGCAAAACACCATGGATTACCTGCAAAAGCCAGTTTCTTGCTCAAAATCCTTAGTTCATCTCTCAAAAGTAAATATCTGTGTCAATGAACATGTCAGTGCTATCAGAATGACAAGTCCTTGTGTCATTGTGTATAGATAATACAGTCAAATTGCTTAAGCATGTTGTCAATATAACAGTGTACTCTGGAGGGATGTTCTGATGTAAACTATGGCTTAAGTTTTGATGACAATTATTGTAAATTGTAGGTTACACCTTAGTGTATGTGAGAGTTTGATTGCAAGAGACTGGACAATATTCACATTTGCACTTTTACTGTTTGTACTGTAATTTGTTGACAGACCATGTCATTGCGATACAGAAAGGAAAAGACAGCACTGCATATAGCACAAAGAAAAAATAAACACAGGACAATCTCCTTAGGGAAAACTGTACATGTGCTGTAGGAATTACAGTGCAGTCTTCCTACACCTCCTGACGTTCCTGTCTGTTAGACCACAAACTCTCACCCACATCACAACGAATATCTTTAGAAAAAAGTCTAATGGAAATGTATAGAAATATGCTTGACATATTATGACAACTTGTTCAACCATTTTGCATGTAAAGACTTATGCTATTAACTAATGCCTAAATGTTGTGGGGGGTGAGACTATTCAACAGAGACCCATTATAATACATTTTGATCAACATTACATAAGCAATTGATAATGTAGGAAACAGCAGAGAATTGTACATAATCATTTGCATGGATGTACCAAAGCATTTGCAACTTGTTCAAATAAATGAGAAACTGCTTTTTTGATGTGCACAAGTGACACAATGATGTGAAGATTGAACAGGTAGTTTTGAGAATTTCAATTCTGATCTGAGAAATGTACCAAAGCGACTGAGAAAAACTGTAAATGTGAGAGAGCAAGTGCTGCTTTTACCTTTTCTGATTAACTTGATGTAGCTAAATTAATATTACAATTAATTTATCAGTTCGTCCCAACGAACACTGTATTGATTATTAATTCTAAGAAAGGGGTATTTTTCATTGCCACAAAAAAATAATTCTTTCCTAGTAGAGGTACAGCGCTCAGAGCGTGTGACAAGACCATAAATCATAAAATTGATGTTGTAGCCAGCAGAGGATCAGAACCAAATATGTATTGTGCACAAGTTTTATGAACTAAATCACGAACACAACTAATCTAAACAAAACGCATACACACAATCGCACCTACATAAGATGGAAAGTGACAGAATTAAACCAGAAAACGGAAATGAAGCTATGGAAAAGAGTCATGAACCATGAAAAGAACCATCAGCTTGTTATTTTCAAAGCACATCGTTAAGAGGATTTTACTGCTTATCGTAACCCTCTGTTTAGTTAAAATATGCAATACTTGCATTGCCCATTGCAGTTCCTGATTTGTTGGTTCTGTGAGTCGATGGTGTTGAAGTTGCAATTTATTTATTTTGCGTTGACTGAAAAAGATATGATGAACTTGCACAGGACCAGTAAACCATTTTTTTTTTTTTTTTTTTTTTATGTACTGTAAGGGAATACTAATATTGTTTTGTGTTTTCAAGGCTATTACAACAATGAAAATATGACATGTTTTTGGTGAGTTAATAATGTAAAAAAAAGTCATATAATGTAAAAATTATATTATTAGCTCGAGTTTATTACGTTTTGAGAAAAGTATTACATTATAAACATTTTATTACAATAATAATGTAATACTTATCACATTTTATAGTTATTACATTATGTGTTGCTACAATATCTGTACCAGCTGGCCCTGATCGGCACAGAATGGAACGGTTCAGCAAAAAGAACGGTTTGGCCCAATGGTGGAAAATCGGCTTATGTGTGTGTGGTCCTAGTAAACCCTACTGTGGGGACCAAATGTCCTAGTGATACCAAAAATTCTTGAACTTGTGGGGACATTTTTTTGGTTCCCATGATGAGAACAGCTTATAAATCACATTAAGTAATGTATTTTGAAAAGGTAAAAATGCAGAACGTTTTCCGTGATGGTTAGGGGATGGAATTTACAGTTTGTACAGTGTAAAAATCATTATATCTATGGAATATCTTTTTAAATCATTAAAACATGAAAACGTCTTAGGTTACGTATGTAACCCGTGCCGCGTCATTGAGTTACACTGGAATGGGAACTGAGGCTGAAAATCCTGCAGGTAGAAACTTAAAAGAAAAGTAAAATAAAATGCTCCAACAGTTACTTTAAATATGTGTTTGGCACAGAAAAAGAGGTATTTATCCCTAGTGAGCACATGAGACTTTCAAAATGATCAGATAATTGAAGACAAATTACAGCAATTTTCAGCATAAACCCACAGAGTATTTTCAGGATAAAACTTATTTTAAAAAACTTTTAAAGGGGAAAATGCACAAATATCCTGAGAGGGGTGCAATGCGAAGAATGTGAGAATCCCAGCACAATCACAGAGAAACAAATCTTACCAGCAGCTCTGGAGTGTGAAACCATTTAACAACTCTGTCGGGCAGTACAGTAGTGCCGTGAATCCATGATAGGACAAAGGACGTGATACAAAAGAATGTGAATATGAAATCTAGATTGGACACTGTCGAGCTCCAAATCAAATCAAATCAAATCAAATCACTTTATTGTCACACAGCCAAGTGCAACAGCAGGTGAAATTCTTAGGTGCAGTTCCGAGCAACATAGTAGTCACGACATGACATGTACAACATTTAAAGCAACATCAGATTACACATCTGATGCGCCCACAATTACTCACAGCACGGTAAACTCTACAATAAAGAATAAATAATTTACACAATGTGAGTGTAGTTCTCACAGCTTTAAACAATATACACATTACACATACTTACAATATACATATACGTTAAACAATATACACTAAACATACATTAAACAGTATACATTAAGCTATAGTAATAATAATATACAATGTACAGTATACATTATTATTCACAGTAGAGATCCAATGTACAATAGGTGCTATATGATAAATGATAAATAATAAATGATAAATACATGTGTATATAATGTGTGTGTATCTACAGTGGGTTGTGCTGAGTGATATTCTGTCCAGTAGGTGTTATGATCCTGATGGATCAAGAGTTGAGGAGTCTAATTGCTTGTGGGAAGAAGCTTGTCTGGAGTCGGCTGGTGCGTGTTCTGATGCTGCGGTACCGTCTGCCTGATGGCAGCAGTGAGAGCAGCCCATGGTTCGGGTGGCTAGAGTCTCTGATGATCCTCTGAGCTCTCTTCACACACCGCCTGGCGTAAATGTCCTGGAGGGAGGGAAGCTCACCTCCGATGATGCAGCTGGCCGTGCGCACTACCCTTTGCAGGGCCTTGCGGCTGTGGGCGGTACTGTTGCCGTACCAGGTGGTGATGCAGCCGGTCAGCAGGCTCTCTATGGTGCAGGTGTAGAAGCGTGTGAGGATGTGGCGGTTCATTCCAAACCTCCTCAGCCGTCGCAGGAAGAAAAGGCGCTGATGAGCCTTCTTCACAACGGCCTCGGAGTGGACGGACCATGAGAGTTCCTCTGTGATGTGGACACCGAGGAACTTGAAGCTGCTGACTCTCTCCACCGGTGCTCCATTGATGGTGATGGGGCGGTGTTCTCTCTCATTCCTCCTGAAGTGGACCACCAGCTCCTTGGTCTTGCTGACGTTGAGGGAGAGGTTGTGCTCCTGACACCACCGTGTCAGAGTGTGCACCTCCTCTCTGTAGGCTGTTTCATCATTGTCAGTGATGAGACCTACCACCGTCATATCGTCAGCAAACTTGATGATGGTATTGGAGCTGTGGATTGCCACACAGTCATGTGTGTACAGGAGTACAGGAGTGGGCTGAGAACACAGCCCTGAGGGGCTCCAGTGTTGAGAGTCAGTGATGAGGAGATGTTACTGCCCATTCTGACCACCTGCTGTAGTGTTAGTGTTGTAGTGTTACTGTTTCTCCACTGAGAAACAGTAACACTACAATTTCCATTTATTTCATTAACAATCATTATATAATCATTATTAGAGCAGTAGTTCATATTAAGCATTCATATTCATTTTATTCAGATGCAAGTTTACATTCATATCTGTGAGTATGAAAATAGGTTGTTATAGTTATTAATTAAAGGTATCATAGTATTGATTTGGGGGATCCTTGGGTTTGCTAAAATTC
This sequence comes from Romanogobio albipinnatus, assembly GCA_023566225.1. Classification (NCBI taxonomy): domain Eukaryota; kingdom Metazoa; phylum Chordata; class Actinopteri; order Cypriniformes; family Gobionidae; genus Romanogobio; species Romanogobio albipinnatus. The sequence continues at coordinate 24,465,391 of CM042253.1, read as the reverse complement.
TGGGTGTGGTGTCCGCGAATCTGTAAAAGTAGGAAATCCTTGAGTTATGAAACAATCACATTAGGAGGTTGATCATTTTAAACCTATTGCAAATGCTCCTGGCTGCAATTTCCCAGCATGCACCTATAATATTTAGTTGTAATTCGAAACTGAAGTATGGGGATACATTTCACCACTCTCCTTATAACCCACAGGGAAGCTTGGGCTTGTGAATTCAAAATAGAAAAGTCAATATATAAGATTTCCTGGAGGTATGGAGGCAGTTTCCTCTACGTCTCCATTTCTCTATGTCCCATGTGGAATGATTCACATTGCGTGTGAGAAGCTGAGAATACAGAATATAAAATATGAAGGTATAATTTGAAGTTCCCGACGGGTTGCTCTGGGTGTACATGTATCAGGTGGATTGTGAATCCAAGGGAAGCTCTTGAGACGGTTACAAAACAGATTCATTGAGAGTTTGAGCAAAGCCAGACGGGAGATCCCGCACATTGTGTGGCGGGATTCCTTCCCAAACTTCTCTACTCAACTTTTCGACAGCATTAGTGAAGTACCTGACATGTACACTGTCGACTTTACTTTTTAAAAAAGTATGTAGGCAAAATATGCAGTTCGGCAGACAGACAGTGCTCTGGGATGAAGAGTGTGCTGACAGTGATGCGTTCTTATCCATTTACTTCTGCAAAATATCTCATTTAAAAAAGTTAGTCTCTATTTTGAACTGACTTCTTTGCTGTGGGAGACCCCCAGAGTAGGTAGTGGAGGGGAGGGGGGGATTTGACTATATGTGGCGGGCCCCCCTTATGCATGACATCGCTACTTGTATTTCTTTTAATTGCTATTATAACTGTTATACTGCAAATATTTTAACTTAATTTCTGTGTAAAGCACTTTGAATTGCCACTGTGTGCTATACAAATAAACTTGCCTTGCCTTGCCTTGCCTTGCCTTGCCTACTTGTGGGTGGGGCCCTGGCTCATGGTTTGCACCCTGGATTTTCAGTGCACCGCTGGATTACGGTACTATTACCAAAATAACTCATGGTAAACTTGTTTGTTAGTTGAAGAGCATATTTTCATAATAGCCTATTTTGTGGTTTATGTATGGATGCACATCGTGAAGCAATTAATGCAAATGTGTTGCTCTACGTGTGTCCACAGAATGAATATTGGATGCTAGTGTTGTAGTACTCGAGACCGGTCTTGGGGACCATTTTTTGAAGATCTTGGTCTTGTCTTGGTCTCGACCACATTTGTATTCAGTCTTGTCTCGGTCTCAGACTTAGGCCACATTTACACTGCAGGTCTTGATGCACAATTTCGATTTGAAAAACATAATTTTTATGCATTTGTAATTTACCAATTTAGATGCATCTTCTATACCTCTGCAGTGCAAAGATGAATTGTGTTGTTAATGATTTCATATGATTTGTAACAGATCTATATTGTGTCTTATTCTAATTATATTATAATGTGGTAATGTGGATCTTTATGAATTTAAGGAGTGCTGATCTTGAGTCGGTCTCGCCCTGCCTTGGTCTTGATCTTTTCTTGGGCTCAACACACACTGGTATTGATCTCAACTTGGTCTCAGATTGGGTGGTCTTGACTACAACACTATTGGATGCCAATTGCATATGCTTATTTTTTTTTTACATCAACCTCAGGGCCGGACTGGCCATCTGGAGCACTATGAGTTTTCCCGGTGGGCCACTGGACAATGCCAGCCTGTAAATATATATGAAGAAAAACATAGCCTATATCCTCCCGTCAGCCCAGACGTATGGCCTGTGCTGCCCACTTGTGGCAATAACTACTTTCACTATCATTTGAAAATGATTCGTAAAACTCAAAATATAATTTTCAAACTTGCACTGGTGTTGAGCAGAAAATTCAGCTTTACCCCGTTATGACTGAATCACAGGACCGGATACCAGTCATTTGCCAAGAGATCTCTTATTTATTATTTTTATATGTCAGACATAGTAGAGACATTGAAAAGTTATTGTCTCATGCCAGCTGTATGTTTCTCCATTTCTCCATTCCTCCGTTTCTCTACCCTCTCCCTTCTCCATCCTCCCTTCTCTGTCTCCCTTCTCTGTCTCCCGTCTCTCTCTCCCATCTCTCTCTCCCGTCTCTCTCTCCCGTCTGAGGCAGGACACTCAATTTGGATGTTATATACTACTAACAGAGGATCTCACTAGGAAGAGACTTCCTTAGAAGGAAGAGAAACATGCGTCCTATGTTTAAAATAGAGCGTATACATCATGCTTACATATGTTGCACAATCCACTTTCCTTATAAAGAATCAGTTGACAATACATCATGGAACATCAGCATCAGTGGAAACATGTTATATAAGTATGCACATTCCTGTAACAAATATAGCTCATCCATGTCTCTCCTTGGGACACATGTTCAGAAACAGCCTGAATTTACATTGTACATTATACAAATAATAATGAAAAATAATAAAACATAATAATACTAAAATAAAATAACATTAAACAATAAAATTTCAATCTTCAACTGGCAACTTTCATATTCAAGTAGTCCAGTGTTAGGAAAGTGTCATACACTAAAATAAAAATATAATTTGCTAATTAATTCATATGCATTATTTTACACACAAGTTTTTTTTATTTAAATGTTCTTTGAAAGAAGGCGGCTGAATTTATTGATCAAAAATACAGTAAAAACACAAATTATTAAATATGAATACAATTTCAAATAGCTGTTTTCTATGTGAATATATTGTAAAATGTAATTTATTCCTGTGATCAAAGCTGAATTTTCAGCAATCATTACTCCATTCCTCAGTGTCACATAACCTTTCAGAAATCATTCTAATATGCTGTATTTTTCATAAACATTAGAATTTTTACACTCTTTTCCACAATTGGAGCTCTATTCCATAAAATGACAGGAAATGTCAAGCTCCTGAAAGGACACATACTATAACCACTAGAAAGGCACCATAAAACAGTTCACATTCTGCACTACTCTCAAAGTCTTCTAGACCATACCAGAGCATTGTGTTATATGGACTGATTTTATGGTAGGTATTGAACTTTAGTTCCCTTTCGTTCAGTCACTACGATGTAACCAGGGCCGTTTTTAGGCATAGGCAAACTAGGCGGTCGCCTAGGGCGCCATCATTAGGGGGGCGCCACTAAGCGCATATCTGGCACTGATGTTTGTGTGTAAAGGGTGTCACGGCCACCCTAAAAAATGTTATTGCCGCCCCCACTAGTTCCCCCACATTATTGGATCAGAGAACTCTCAATCTGACGATTCCTATATGCCATCAGATCAGAGTAGGCTACTGTCAAAAAAGTTCGCGTTTGGAGCGCTGGCTCAACCACACCATTAGATCAATGAACTCGGTCAATGCTTTGGCAAGGTAACACTTTTTTTAACCATAAAATAAAGCTAAATTCAAACTAAAGGCCAATTAAAATAACAGGTACAAACCTGTATTTTAGGGCAGTTTTTGTGGCAGTCTAGAAATCATGCTCTGAATGGGCAGATAGCATTGCTCGGTGTGTATGTTAGAGGCAAAATATAACTGCACAACTTCAGCATTTCATGATTATCAGTTATATTTTGACTCTATAAAGCTTTCTTCTCTTATTGCTCCTCCAAAATGTTTTTGCGCCAATACATTGTTAAAAGAATCAGTGTGTTTTGTAATTGTCCCATATAAAACTTTAGCGGCCAATTTAAAAATGGTATAATAAAATGTGCAAATTCACAACATGAATACATCCTTTATTAAATCACGTTGACGAATTTTAACGTATCTTTACGGATGGTGTTGAATGCTGAATCGATTCATTCAGTTCTAATAGTGCTTAATGCAAGCAGTGTCGTACACACAGAGGGCAAAGCGTTGCGTTATTTAAAGGGGAAGTTCACACATCAATAAGTAACAAAAACCACACTGAATCAGTATTTATGCTTATTACTTTCATGTGAAATGTACTAATAACACAGAATAATTATGTAGTTATGTCTGAGAACAATTTCTTAGAAACTAGGGACTGCACAAATGTAGGCTATATATTATAGGCCTAGGGCTATACAGGCATCTGGCTATTAATTTGAATCCTTATTAACAAATATAATTTGGTATGTATGTATGTATGTATGTGTTAATTAATACCAGTAATACCAATGTTGCTTTTTAAAAGTTGACTGGGGGCACCAATAAGGATTTCGCCTAGGGCGTCAGAATGGCTAGAAACGGCCCTGGACGTAACGCTAGTGGTGCACGTGACTACATTAATAACGCTCACATTAAAGGTCAAGCACTAGATTCCGTAGAATCTTTTTGTTGTTGTTTTTTTATCATAAAACGTGTGAAAATATCTTATATACTTCAATTGAGAACTCATATCCTACCTCGTTTATATATGGATCTGAATAATTATGTAAACTTATGGGTGTAAGATTAATTAGCAAGCGACTGCCTAGCAACACCATAGCAACTACCCACAACACCCAAGCAATGCCCCAGAGACCACTCTGAACATCTGTGTGAATTAGTAAATACAAGGAAAGTTTTTAAGTCAACCTCCACATTTTTGAAAGAAAATTTAAAAATCTGTCTTCTGCTTATACCTTATACGTGTGTTTTGTGACTGCGCTGTCTAATTTGTTTACTCTGAAATCTCTGTTCAAATTAAGGTGAATATAATCAGTATGTACTATGCAATAATGATTCTTTGGACAACACTAGTCAAATTGAACTTAAATGAGACAAGTGAGAAAGCCCTACACCAGCAGGATCTTCATAGCAGTGTCTCCAGTAGTGGGAGGTTGTCTGTCATGGTGGATCGAGTGGACTCTAATGAGGGGCCCGATTGCTGTCCTCCTGACAGCCTCAATCTCAGAGAGCACTAACAAGATGGTCACCTGATGCAATATTCTGATTCAGTGACAGAGCCCTAAAGTTCATTGTAATGTCGCAGTCCTGTGGCAATAATGCACATTGCTGTGGTGACACCTTAAGAACCCACTCACTCATAATGTAGTATTCATCACACTAGCACCCACACTGCTTGGTGTCACTAGTTCAGACCAACTTGGATTGAAAAACCATACTTATAAATGGTGATTAAATTGACACAATAGAGTGCACCAGTCAGGTTCCATATGTAAAAACACTATTTATTTTCTCCATAGCGAAATAGATTTTGAATGGTAACTTATAAACCTTTAAACACAGAACTACATGAGCTACGAGGTTCTTAATTAATGGCATCTGCTTCTACTGAAGACTTCAGCCCGCATTATTTCAGCTTAATTTTAAAATAATTATTTTTAACATCGGAATTCCTGGTGAAATACTACATTACCCATAATCTTGCTAGCTCCGCCCACTCCCATGAAGCACTGCGAATGACGTAATCGAGTCGATCTATCTACACTCTCTATAAATATACCGATCAGGCATAACATAATGACCACCTAGTATTGTGTTGGTCCCGTTTTGCTGCCAAAACAGCCATGGCCCATCGAGGCATGGACTCCACTAGACCCCTGAAGGTGTGGTATCTGGCACTAAGTCCTGTAAGTTGCGAGGTGGGGCCTCCATGGATCGTATTTGTTTGTTTAGCACATCCCACAGATGCTTGATTGGATTTAGATCTGGGGAATTTGGAGGCCAAGTCAACACCTCAAACTCGTTGTGCTCCTCAAACCATTCCTGAATGATTTTTGCTTTGTGACAGGGCGCATTATCCTGTTGAAAGAGGCCACAGCCACCAGGGAATACCGTTTCCATGAAAGGGTGTACATGATCTGCAACAATGCTTAGGTAGGTGTAACGTGTCAAAGTAACATCCACATGGATGGCAGGATCCAAAGTTTCCCAGGAGAACATTGCCCAAAACATCACACTGCCTCCGCCGGCTTGCCTTCTTCCCATAGTGCATCCTGGTGCCATGTGTTCCCATTGTAGGTGATGCAGGCCATCCACATGATGTACAAGAAAACGTGTTTCATCAGACCAGGCCACCTTCTTCCATTGCACCGTGGTCCAGTTCTGATGCTCTGATTGCACTGTTGGCACTTTCAGCGTTGAACGGAAATCAGCATAGGCACCCTGCTGGCCTGCGGCTATGCAGCCCCATACGCAACAAACTACAATGCACTGTATTCTGAAACCTTTCTATCAGAACCAGCATTATCTTCTTGAACAATTTTAGCTGGCAAAACTAAAACAATTTTCAGTTTCAGTTGCCAGTTTTAGTCTATTTGATCTGAACACACGGGCCAGCCTTCGCTCCCCACATGCATCAATGAGATCTGGCCGCCCATGACCCTGTCGCCGATTCACCATTGTTTCTTCCTTGGACCACTTTTGATAGATACTGACCACTGCAGACTAGGAACACCCCACAAGAGCTGCAGTTTTGGTGATGCTCTGACCCAGTGGTCTAGCCATCACAATTTGGTCCCTGTCAAACTTGCTCAAATCCTTACACTTCTAACACGTCAACTTTGAGGACAAAATGTTCACTTGCTACCTAATATATCCCACCCACTAACAGGTGCCTTGATGAAGAGATAATCAGTGTTGTTCACTTCATCTGTCATGATGCTATGCCTCTTTGGTGTGTGTGTGTGTGTGTGTGTGTGTGTGTGTGTGTGTGTGTGTGTGTGTGTGTGTGTGTGTGTGTGTGTGTGTGTGTGTGTGTGTGTGTGTGTGTGTGTGTGTGTGTGTGTGTGTGTGTGTGTGTGTGTGTGTGTGTGTGTGTGTGTGTGTGTGTGTGTGTGTGTGTGTGTGTGTGTGTGTATATATATATATATATATATATATATATATATACACACCACATGGTTGGGACCATTTTACTCAATTCTCAATGCCTGACCAAATAACGAATGCAAAGATTTCCCCACACAAGTTTTGCAATGAGTTCAAGTTGGTCACAAAAAGCAGCTTGGTTTGAAAGTGACTTTCTTGAGAGATGTGCTTCATACCAGAGGTGGTCTTATTATTGGGAGATGCCAAGGTCCGTGGCTCTACCACTGAAGAAAGCGTAATGGCTAACTTGCTAACTTGGATCACATGTGCCACATTACAGTACGACAGTCAATTGCTTTTTGCGGATACCATAGAAATGAATGAGAAGTGCTGTGGCCGTACATTTAAATATCAAAATATCCAACCAATTGCTATTTATTAGATAAACATAGAACAAAAATACTTTTCAGTAACACTTTACAATAAGGTTCTGTTTCACAGTGTCATGTGAGATCCCAATCTCAGTGTCTGGTCCAAAAACATAACTCTTTATTGTGTATCTAGTTCTGATAATGTGATCTCTAATTTAAAAGACATTAATTAACATATTTTGATGATTAAGAATAAATGCCCTGTTTTTCATTTCTAATCAGGCACCAAATAGAGTTGCTTTCAAAAGGTCAACCAATGAAGTAGTTTTGGGGTCCAAAAGGTTTAGGATTCTGCAGGGGAACAGGATTCTGCATAACGCCGGTTTTGTAAAAAATCAGCTGACTAAGTTTGAGTCAGAGGCCCCACCGATTTCAGTGTCCCAGGTTAATGTTAATATTGGACTTGTTAGCGAGGTTGTTTCAAAGTACCAGGACATGATTTTATTTTTTACCCAAATGGCTACATCTCCACATGTATCCTCTAAAATGCATGCTGATAAATGAAGGATTTCATCGTCAGCACATCACGACTAATTAGCATTCCTCCGCCAGCCACGCTCACCTAGCACTACAGAAAGTCAAGGGCCTCTGTCAGCAGTTTATGAACATGTGTTAGGCCGGCCCAGACGCTCATTAGCCAGTAGTAGAGTTGGCTCACATAGCTGCAGTCCAGTCTGCAGAGCGCATGCCAAAGTACATTCATCTTTCCTGTGATTATCACTATGTGAACATGTTTAGCAAGGATGAACGAGCATGTTGAAAAAAGGCAATGTCACCTCACGTTTGTTTTATTTGACCCAGAGACTTTTTTCATGCAAGAGAGGAGAAAATGTCAATTTTGGCTCATCACCTTAAAATATGGCAGAGGAATGTGTGTGTTTTGCATTCATCACTGATTTCTCACTCCGCACGCTTTCATTTATATTTATCGGGGCATAACAGGCATGACCTTGCTGGTGTAACAGCATTACGGTTTGGTGCTAGTGGGCACTGATGATCCATTTGTTTACCGCTATATGTGTGTATGCGAGTATGTGAAACAGAGAATCGCAAGGCTCTTCGGCCTCTGCCAAATGCACTGCCAGTTGGTCCATGTAGTGCGTGCAAGAGAAACTGACCCGAGAGAGTGTTTTTGTGCTCGTGCCAAGCCTGTAGAGTGCCAGACTCTCCCACACTTTGCGGACTGGTGTTAACAGTGTTCTCTCAACACCAGGCAGGCATGATAAAGTCCTACCGCTGAGAATGACTATTCCAGTCTGTATCAAGGAATGACGCTGTGAGAGTGAGATATGTAGTGCTAGTGAGGAAGGGCTGCCCCCCTTAAGGGATGTCTGTCTGCTCTGTGGAAGATATTGTTCATTGAATCGTCTTCAGACCTCCTGTGTAGGTAAATAACTGAGCGCTGCCACTGTGATCTCACCCAGAACATCTGATGGCTAAATCGCAAAAAGCCATTTGTTAATATCCCTTCCCTTCCCATGAAGACTAAAACTGTGGCTCTTTTGGAAATCCATAGATGGATTTTTACTTCATAAGTTCGCACTTCTTGACTATCCAAAGGATGTTGACTACCTGGAGTTTGGGAAAAGATTTAAAGATCCCGTTCTTCGTGATCCCATTGTTCAAACTTTAGTTAGTGTGTAATGTTGCCGTTAGAGCATAAATAATACCTGTAAAATTATAAAGCTCAAAGTTCAATGCCAAGCGAGATATTTTATTTAACAGAAGTTCCCTTTCAAAGCCTACAGCGAACGGCCGGCTTGGACTACATCCTGATACAGCCTGCTTTAATTACGTCAGTAGAACAGTTTGTTGACTAACGTCCGCCCACAAGGATACGCGAAAAAGGGGGCGTGGTCTTGTTGCTCTCCCACGTGGAGAAGAGGAATTGTTGCGTTTCAGTGTGTTTGTCGCCATGTCGTCGAGACGCTGTTATTTTCATCCCGGAGTCAAATCACCTTTGTTTGGCTTTCCCAGGGATTCTGTAGAGATCATTGAACGCATACATCTCCCCGTTAAGAGGCGTGACCTTTCCACGTGCGCTAAGCTGCTGTCGAATCACAACACAGGAACCGGGAAACGTGCGCTAAGCTGCGGTCAAATTACAACACGGGAACCGCTGGCACAATCAGAACTCGTTACGTATTTCTGAAGGAGGGACTTCATAGAATAAAGGAAGTCATCAGCCCATTTTTAGGACAGTGAAAACAGCGGTATACAGATAAGTAAATTGTGTGAAAAATACTGTGTTTTTTTACACGCGAAACATGAACACATGTTATATTGCACACTGTAAACACAATCAAAGCTTCAAAAAAACACGTAGAACAGGACCTTTAATACCAGTATGTACAATGTCTCCAAATAGTATTTAGACCACAATTAAAGGGATAGTTCACCCAAAAATAAAAATTAGCTCATGATTTACTCACCCTCAAGTCATCCTAGGTGTATATGACATTCTTCTTTCAGACGAATACAATCTGAGTTATATAAAAAAAATGTCTCTGTTTTGAAGTCCATAGTAGTGTATCTATCCATCATAAAAGTGCTCCACACGGCTCCGGGGGGTTAATAAAGGCCTTCTGAAGCGAAGCAATGCATTTTGTGTAAGAAAATTATCCTTATTTAAAACTTTACAAACTGTAATCTCTAACTTCTGCTAACTGTCATACGTGCATTCATGAGAGACTGCCGTTCCAGCGCATGACGTAGGATGCAGATGTAGCTTAAGTTCTGCTGACGAACGCAGAAGCGCAGAAGATAGAGAAAAGCTAAATTTGGTTCTCACGAGAACTAGCATATTATCACCAGAGCGTCCTACATCATGCTTGAACGCCAGTCTCTCATGAACACGCATGCGGAAGTTAGAGATTACAATTTATAAAGTTTTAAATAGGGATATTTTTCTCACACAAATGCATTGCTTCGCTGCAGAAGGTCTTTATTAACCCCCCGGAGCCATGTGGAGCTTGGACCTTTTATAATGGATGGATACACTTTTATTGTCTGGCTCACCAAGCTCAATTTAAGATTGAACATTGGCCTGGGGAGTCTGCTATGTATTTTCTACAGCACAAGAGGCGTGATAAACAAGCAAAAATTGGCCCCACTTTATATTAGGTGGCCTTAACTACTATGTACTTACATCAAAAAATAAGTACAATGTACTTACTGTGTTCAAAATGTATTGCAAAACACTTTTGCTGATATTGAGGTGGGATACGGGTCGTGTTAGGGACAGGTGTGGGGGTATGGGTAAGTTTAAGGGTAGGGTTAGGTGTAAGGGAAGTGTCAACAGTGTAATTATAAATGTAACTACAGAAATGAATTACAGACATACATGCAGGTATTTTTAAAAATGTAAGTACAATGTAAAAACATGTATGTACACAATAAGTGCAATGTATCAAATTATTAATTAAAATGTTAGTGCATAGCAGTTAAGGCCACCTAATATAAACTGGGTCCCAAAAATGAAATGTCTCTGTACACAATTGATTGGATAGTCCTTCAACCAATCAGACCACAAGAGGTGTGATCAACGGGCAATGGCATCTATGGCAATGATCCATCGCTTCTCTATCTGTCATCGTGTTAAACCCGCCAATAGCGCGCCAGGTGGATAAGCCAGTCTGTGATTGGTTCCTGCAAAAGTGTAACAGAAGCAGTAGAAATGAATGTACAGGTTTCCAGACTTAGTTGCAGGGCAAACCTTTTTTTGACAGTTTACCCAGTCTAACACTTTTATGGACTTTTAACAGAAACAACAATTCACTGTCATTATAAAGCTTGGAAGAGCCAGGACATTTTTAAATATAACTCTGATTTTATTCGTCTGAAAGAAGAATGTCATATACACCTAGGATGACTTGAGGGTGAGTAAATCAAGGAATAATTTTCATTTTTGGGTGAATAATCCCTTTAAGCAGTTTTGGAAAGTTACTGCCTTAAAGTCCAGTCACATTTACCATTGTTTGGCGCATTTTATTGGGTAAAATCCAAGCATTTTAGTAGGAATCGATGCGATCAAGAATTTTGCAAGATTTCCCAATGCACATTTCGTTCAAGTTTTGGTCACACAAATTCCCAAAAAGCTGTTTGTTTTGTGTGAGCTGTTGTTCTACCATTTCATAAAATAGACTATGGCTCCCACAAAATTTGGCTGTAATTGTGACTGCACCTTAAGATAACAAACCATCCAACAAAGCATAATAAATATAATGTATAAGAATAGCAAAAGTAACAAAAGTTAATTAACATTATCATAACAACGAACAGCAGTTTTACAGCATTTATTAATCTAGCACTGAATCATTTGTTTTTATAAATATACTATTGTTAATTGGTCATTAATGTTAGTTCATATTAATTTTAAAAAAATTGGCAGTCAATCTAACAGAATTTTTTCATACTTTTGATAAACCCCTCTAAAGGGAATTAATTGGTTACCTGGGAAAGAAGCCATACATTCAATCATTAAAAGTATGTCTGTTGTATTTGTGCCATATCTTGGGTGTAATTAACAAAAGCAGCAAAATGTGTTATATATTTTACAAATATGTATCGGATGTGTGTGTGGGAAGAGAGAGAAATAATTAATGAGGTGGAACAAAACGATTGTTCTGCATGTGCGTGGCGGATTTTTCCATGCTGTAATTGGTATATGTGATTCCATTATAAAATGGGTTCAATTACTTTTGCTGCAAAAGTCAATATGTCACATTACCATACAAAGTAATCTGAACCAGAGGACCTACACACATACACCTTCCTCACAGATAGCAAAGTATTCATTTAAGGGTAAGGTAGGCAATTTCTCCAGTAAAAATCACATTCCACATTCATTTTTTTAACGGGGTTCCCCTGCTAAAATGTACATTCCCGGGGTTAAATATTACATTATTGGGGTCACTTCAACCTGCGGACATGAAAAACAGCTCGTGGTAACAGTGTTAAAGTAGCCCAATTCCGGAAAACGTCTCGGTTACGTATGTAACCCTTGTTCCCTGAGGAGGGAACGGAGACGTACGTTAGTGACTAACGAATGGGGGTTTCGCTTAGAAGCCAATTACCTTCGAGAATTCAACAGCGCCCAATGGCAGTGCCAATGCCATGGGCATGCGGAATTTGCATGCGTAACTCCGCCCCACCTCGTGGGTATATACGGTATAAGTACGCTGGCAACATCGCATTATGTTACTGCTGCAGGAGCCAAGACTGAACTCCGCGTTCCAGGCAGCACAGCTGACGTGGCAGAGGAAACGTACGTCTCCGTTCCCTCCTCAGTGAACGAGGGTTACATACGTAACCGAGACGTTCCCTTTCGTTCGAGACGTTCACTACGACGTACGTTAGTGACTAACGAATGGGGGTTCCAATACAACAACGCCACTCAGCTGTCATCCAGTGCCCTGTGTAGGTGTGAGTACCCTGTCGTAAGACTAGTACGGATGAAGGACTCCCACTTATCACAGGATTACCAAGGTACACTGGGAAGCATATCCCAGTGAGGGAATGCCAAGATGCCTACCCGTAGGGAGGACTTAAGAATACACATATGACCCGCTAAGGGCTGCATATAGAAGATCTCTAGGGTACCAGCCGAAGGTGGATTTTTAACCCTAGGGGTGGCAGGGACTTGCCAAGGGAAAGACACCTGCTCACTGAGGAGGCTTACGGTGGGAATACTCATGTGGGGGTCGCCGGAGGGGAACCATGCACACGGAGCACCTGGCCGGACATGAGGGTCTGGGCTCGAAAGGGCAGACTGAACTGATGTAGGCGTAAGCAGTGCTGGAGGAGCTCAGGGCTCTCGGGGAGCTCACCTGAGGGAAAATATCGCACGCATCCAGTCCGTGGAGTGGAATGGCGAGCAAGCGAAGACACCTGAGCCTGGCCCATTACCGGCCACCCGTAGGGGCGAGTACATAGACGGACACTGGCTCCACTCGGAGATTGTAGAATCTGGCGAATGTGTTTGGTGTCGCCCAGCCTGCAGCTCTGCAGATGTCTGTTAGCGAGGCGCCATGCGCTAAAGCCCAAGAAGAGGCCACACTCCGGGTGGAGTGTGCCCTAACCCCAAGGGGACATGGTCGACCTTGCTGCTGGTAAGCCAAAACAATGGTGTCCACTATCCAGTGAGACAACCTCTGCTTTGAGAGAGCACTTCCCTTCCGCTCTCCACCATAACAGACAAAGAGCTGGTCTGAGGTCCTGAAACATCGCGTACTGTCTACATAAGCGCGGAGAGCGTGTACTGGACAGAGCAATGCCAAGGCTGGGTCTGCCTCCTCCAAAGGCAGCGCTTGCAGGTTCACCACCTGATCTCGGAACGGAGTGGTAGGAACCTTGGGCACATAACTCAAGGCACGTTTCGTCAACCGAAAATGCTTGCAGGTCCCCGACCCTCCTAAGAGAGGCCAATGCGGTCAGCAGAGCCGTCTTCATAGACAAGAACTTAATCTCAACCGACCGCAAAGGCTCAAAGGGAGGCCTCTGCAGAGCACTTAAGACTACTGAGAGGTCCCAAGAGGGAACGAGAGGAGAGCGAGGAGGATTCAGTCTCCTCGCCCCCCTCAGGAACCTGATGATCAGGTCGTGCTGACTTACCTTTTTGTCTCCCAGGAGATCGTGGTAGGCAGATATTGCGGCCACATACACTTTAAGGGTGGAAGGAGACAGCCTTCTTTCCACCCCCTCCTGGAGAAACGATAGCAGAGACCCGATCGGGCATTTCCAGGGGTCTTCTTGGCGGGAAGAACACCATGTGACGAAGAGGTTCCACTTCAACGCATAGAGGTGTCGTGTAGACTCTGCTCTAGCGGAAGTGATGGTAGCGACCACCGCAGGTGGAAGGCTACTCAAACCTGCCGCGTCCCGTCCCGAACGCCGGACGCGGGTGCCAAAGGGTGCCCCGTCTCTGAGAGAGAAGGTCCAATCTCAGAGGGATAGGCCAGGGAGGGGCTGTCGCAAGGAGTAGTAGTTCTGAGAACCAGGTCTGGCCGTGCCAATACGGGGGGACCAACATGACCTGCTCCTTGTCCTCCCTGATCTTGCACAGTACCCGTGCAAGAAGGCTCACTGGGGGAAACGCATACTTGCGTAGCCCTGACGGCCAGCTGTGCGCCAGTGCATCCGTGCCGAGGGTGCCCTCGGTCAGAGAATAATACAGGGAGCAATGGGAAGAGTCCTGGGAGGCAAACAGGTCTACCTGTGCGTCGCCGAACCGTTTCCCATATCAGCTGAACCGTCTGGGGATGGAGACTCCGGGGAGAGGCTGAATCCATGAGAGCTCGTCGGCTGCACGGTTCAGCTCTCCAGGGATGTGGACAGCACGAAGGGACCTCAGGTGCTTCTGACTCCATAGAATGAGATGGCGGGCGAGTTGAGACATACGGCGGGAGCGTAGACCGCCCTGGTGGCCCCCATGTGGACCCCTCAGCAACGCTCGGAAGCGGTGCAGGGCGAACCGTACTGCCAGTAACTCGAGGCAATTGACATGCAGAAGGCGCTGGGGTCCTGTCCAGGAGCCCACGGCTGCTTGTCCATTGCACATGGCACCCCAGCCCGTGGAAGACGCATCTGTTGATACAACAGTATGCAGGGAAACTCGTTCTAAGGACACTCCGGTCCGTAGAAACTCGAGGTTCGACCACGGGGTGAGAGTCTGTAAGCAGGCCCGAGTCACTTGTACCCGGAGCGTGCCAGACCGCCATGCCCATCTCGGGACTCGATCGCGTAGCCAATGCTAAAGCGGTCTCATATGTAGCAATCTGAGCAGCGTCACCGCGGCTGCAGATGCCATATGCCCCAGGAGCCTCTGAAATAGTTTCAGTGGAACCGCATTCTTGCCCTCGAGTTGACGAAGGGAAGTCAGCAGAGACTGCGCGCGCTCGCTCGAAAGCTGCTCGCACATGGCGACCGAGTCGATATCCATACCGAGAAAAGAGATCCTCTGCGCGGGGCAAAATTTGCTCTTCTCCCAGTTGACCCGAAGGCCCAGACGGGCTAGGTGATGGAGCACCAGATCTCTGTGTCCACAAACCTGCTCTCGAGAGTGGCCCAGTAGTTCAGGATGCGAACCCCGTGCTGCCGAAGGGGCGCAAGGGCTGCCTCGGCAATCTTCGTAAAGACGCGAGGGGACAGAGATAGCCTGAATGGTAGGACCGCGTACTGATATGCCCGCCCCTCGAAAGCAAACCGTAGGAACGGTCTGTGTCGAGGTAGAATGGAGACATGGAAAGTGGCGTCCTTCAGGTCGATCGCTGCAAACCAATCGTCCGGACGAACGCATTCGAAAAGGCGTTTCGCTGTCAACATCTTGAACGGAAACCGGTGAAGGTAACGGTTCAAGATGCGCAGGTCCAGGATTGGTCGCAGAACCCATAGTTCATCTCGGCTGGAGGGACAGGTTCGATCACACCCTTCGCCAGTAGGGTGGCAATCTCCGCTCGCATGACGGGGACATTGGCCCCGATCATAGTGGAACGGACTCCCCGGAAACAGGGAGGAACCTGCGCGAACTGAATCGCGTAGCCGCGCCTGACGGTCCTCGCGACCCAGCGGGACAGCCCTGGAAGCTGAAGCCAGACTCCCAGAAACTGCACCAGCGGGGTCATTCGGACCACAGACGTACCCGGTGTGGGGCAGCGAGGCAGCGTTACCGGCCCGGACAAGGGAGGCTGTGGGGCGTCCCTGTGTGGGGGCACGGTTAACTGCTACGTCCTGACAGAGGAGACCAGGGAAGGACGCACGTTCCACTGGGGTCTGCTCTGCCAGGAGGCTGGCGACAGAGAGGGATGCGAGTGGCGGGACCCGGTGGTGGCGCGCACTGTCATCACCGATCTCTGGGGGCTGAGGGATGGGAGTGTTAATTCTTTCTTTGACCAAATTAGGGTGCTGCTGACCCGGGGGCCAGCAGCTGAACAAAGGATTCTCCCCCGGCCCTCCACCGGGGGAAGGAGTGGTCCTGCTACCATCTCCTGGAAAGAATACTCCATCCCTGAGCCATCCGTCTCAGGAAACGCGCTTGGCCTGGCGTTTAGCGGGGCGCGGGGCGGGCTGAGCGGATTGTGATGCCTTCCTACGGCGACCTCTGCCACCCGGCCCGGGTGAAGGCTGCTGCTTGGGCCGGGCGGGAGCCTTAGGAGGGCGTCCTCGGCGTGGAGCAGACTGAGGCGACTGTGCCGGCGGCTGTGTGGAGGCAGCAGCTGGCCGCCGGGGCAGTACGTGTTTGATAGCCTCAGTCTGCTTCTGGGCGATCGAAAACTGTTGGGCGAAGTCTTCGACCGCCCCGCCGAAGAGGCCGGCCTGGGATATGGGGGCATCGAGGAACCGGGTTCGCTCTGTGTCCCACATATCTGCCAGGTTCAGCCACAGGTGTCTCTCCTGGACCACGTTTGTGGACATCACTTGACCCAGGGAGCGTGCGGTCACCTTCGTCGCCCGGAGAGCGAGGTCGGTGGCGGCACGCAGCTCATTTAAGAGCCCCGGATCAACTCTGCCTTCGTGCATGTCCTTGAGGATCCTGGCCTGGTAGACCTGGAGGATCGCCATGGCATGCAAAGAGGCGGCAGCCTGCCCCGCGGCTCTGTGCGATTTCGCCACCAAGGTTGATGTGAATCGACAGGCTTTGGAGGGGTGCTTAGGATCGCCGCGCCAAGTTGAAGCGCTCTGTGGACACAGTTGCATCGCAACAGAACGTTCAACTGGGGGGACCCCAGTGTACCCTTTGGCTGCCGCCCCATCGAGGGCAGAGAAGGCGGAGGAAGTCGCCGAACGGTCACGGGAAGACAACGGGGACTTCCAGGACCGCGCGAGTTCCTCATGAAGCTCAGGAAAGAAAGGTATTGGGGGCGGGGACTGACGGTTGTCAGCGCGCGCTCCCAAAAACCAATCATCGAGCCTGGAGCGTTCGGGACAGGGCGGAGGGTTCCACTCTATCCCTAAGCTCGCGGCTGCCCGAGACAACATGGCTGTCAGCTCTGGGTCCGACTCGGGCAATGCTGGAACGCCAGAAGGCGGCAGCACAGCCGAGTCATCATCCTCAGAGGACTCGAGCCCACCTTGTGATGCGGTGACCGACATTGCATCCTCCTCCGGAGCGCCAAACGAGATGCGCGGGGGGGGGGGGGGGCGGAGCAGGCCCCGCGATCTGCGTCTGAACACTCGCGGGTTGCAGTGTGCAAGACGGGGGTGTGGCCCGAGGCATGAGCGTCGGGGCTTTGTTCCACACCGTAACCGTCAGGTCACCCTGACCACCAGCCGAAGTACTGGGCCATCGGGGTGTGGTAGAGGGGACTCTCACTTCATTACGAAGGTCATGGAGTCTCGACCGCAACACCGCGATGGTCATGTTCCCGCAGTGGGAACAAACGCTGCCTAGGCATGCTGAAAGCCCAAACATACCAGACAGTGCTTGTGCCCATCAGAAGAAGATGCAACCGGCCACACCCAGAAGTACACGGACGAGACATCCTGAAAAGGATGCGTCACGTGCAAGCTCTTTTTGTGAGAGGAAAGCCTCGCAGAGAACGCCGAAGCGCCCAGCAACCACACACCAGCTGTCTAGCGGACAACTGCGCAGATCAGCAGGCAGGCAGTAATGAGATCACTGGAACTCGCCGTAACAGCAACGCCTCTGGAAAGCTGCTCGTCTCGAAGGCTGACAAAGACTCAGATCAGGCTTGGAGGAGTGAAGAGATCCTCTTGGCTCCAAAGCAAAAACAAAAACATAATGCAATGTTGCCAGCGTACTTCCTTATATACCCACGAGGTGGGGCGGAGTTACGCATGCAAATTCCGCATGCCCATGGCATTGGCACTGCCATTTGGCGCTGTTGAATTCTCGAAGGTAATTGGCTTCTAAGCGAAACCCCCATTCGTTAGTCACTAACGTACGTCGTAGTGACTGAACGAAAGGGAACCGCAGACTTGGCAACACTGACAGGCAGGTTGGAAAACCTATCGTTGCATTCAGACTTCCAGAGAAGATAATGTCCTTTTTTTTTTAGTTAGACCACTTCTATTATTGATTGCTATCAGGCTGTGAAGAGTTTCAACCAGTATAACAAGTCTTCTGCCTACCTTACCTTTAATGCAGTCTCTTTTCAATGTTTAAACACAACATGGAATTTTCTTTCAGTGATTTTGTTTTTTTGCTGTACCACGCAAAAGCTGTCTAAAGAAGTCTGACATTTACTTAATTTTTTCACCCTTAGATTATGTGCGTGGGTGTAAATAAACATTCATGAAGTGATTTTGACTGTTGTACTTGAACTGATCTTTGATTATTAAAGCACATTAAGCTCTCTCTTTGAATATGAATGTGTTCTTTGCGAAACTCTTTACCTTTATCCAGTGGCCTCTAACATCAAAGTAGATATAAAGTCCTCAAAGAAAGGAGTAGCTTCATTGTACTTCCAGCTCTTAATGTAAATGTCACTCAGTATTAAATTAATATTTAATCTGATTTGCTTAATTAGCTTCCCTTGATTAGGTGCATCAGCCTAATGAAGCTTAATGGAGGCGTGTCAACAAACAGTTATTACTGTCAAAAAAAAAGGGTTGTTTTGCATAACATGAAATGCTAAATCTTTCATGAAACCTTTGAAGAGTTGAACAAAATCGTGATTGGGTTAATGATAATGATTATCCTGGTGCAGATTCAGACTTCTATCCTTTCCATTCTCAGGTTAACGCGAGACAGCGAAGATGACGAAGACGAAGAGCGGAAAGGAAAGACCTGTACTCTACAGTACCAGAGGGCCATGGTGCGTGTGCTCACACACTTTGTGGCTGAATCCTCTGATATGCGAGGACAGGTGGCCCACATGCTAGGCAGTGATTGGCAGGTGGATATTACGGAGCTAGTCTGGGACTTTCTGAAAGTAGAGAATCCCAGAATTGCCAGGCTGAGAGAGGGACGTGTTTTGGAGGGCATGGACACAGGCATGACTAGCATTCAGGTATGTGTATATTTTCAATTCTTGAAATGTTTTTTGTCTGCCATTTCAAAGTCATGTGGTACGACCAAAATGGAGGGGGAAAAAAACAAACAAACAAACCAATAGCCAGTAAGTCTCTTAACCCTTAACCCTGAAAGACCCAAATACAGAAAACCGTTTACATGTTGTCATAGGAGTCTTTTTTTAACATTTTAGTACGTTTTTAGGGAAATGTTGTAATAATGCAACGTTGGGTAGCAGAATTTCATTGATTTCACTGTCTGAAAAAATGTAGAGAACATCTAAGGGTTCATTTGCAGGGTGTACTGCTTATGTAGCCCCCTAACAGTAGCTTATACACACTAATACTCACACAATATTAACATCTGTTTATGAAAAATAATTTATTTGAAAAATGTTCAGATTGTATTTACAAAACCTGATGAACTGAATGAAATCTTTTACTTGATTTAGCTCTGTTAGCCATATTCAGTTATGATTGTCCCAAATGCAGTTCTTGTCCTCTGAGAAGCAGAGGTAGACATTGCACTTTATGCAAAGTGTGTTGGTGTAGCATTTACCACAGTATCTGCAGCATCCTCTATTTTGTTCATATCTTCTGACACAAAATTTTGGAAATACTCCAGTGGTGTATGAAGGGAGACGGCTTCATTAGTGATATGTCCTGACATGAAAAATCAGTGTTGGGACTGATAAAATCAGCCGGCGATGCCTCTCACGGAGCATGTTCTTTGTTCTTGAGTGACTTGATTTTGCTGGCATAATGTCCACATAATCATCAGATGGGTGGTCACTGGGTTTTTCTTTTCCAGTTCCATCTCCACATTCCTCTTCATCACTTGTATAAGAATATAAGAAATCACTTTCATGCACTTTGTAGGTACGGTATTTCTTGGCTGGTGGCATTTTAAAGAATTGACACATCCCACAGAATTCGCACATTCCATAGAATTCACACAATACAGTCTGGCTAGCTTATTGTGCTCTACTTATCATGCTAATATCACTTATACCTCCACATTCCAGAACATTATCCCCTGTGTCACTCGTGTATCGAGCAGATATTTGAGCAAACAAGTAAAGCCCAGAAAAGAAAACAGGACCAGTTAAGTATGTTTTATAAATGATAAGATACAGATAATTTTGACATTACAGAAACATTGCTAATTTGGCCCCACTTTATATCAGATGGCCTTAAGTACTATGTACTAACATCAAAAAAATAAGTACAATGTACTTACTGTGTTCAAAATGTATTGCAAAACACCTTTGCTGATATTGAAGTGGGATACAGGTAAAGTTAGGGATAGGTGTGGTGGTATGAGTAAGTTTAAGGGTAGGGTTAGGTGTAAGGGAAGTGTCAACAGTATAATTATAAATGTAACTACAGGAATGAATTACAGATGTAATTACATGCAGGTATTTTTAAAAATGTAAATACAATGTAAAAACATGTATGTACACAATAAGTGCAATGTATCAAATTAATAATTAAAATGTTAGTACATAGCAGTTAAGGCCACCTAATATAAAGTGGGTCCGCTAATTTTACACATTTTATTCCTTAATTCAACTTTAATTTATTATTCAATAATAATTACATTTTTATTCAAATTATACATTTTTACAAAGAAGACATTTAAAACTTGTGAATGATCAAAAACATTTTTCTATTAGTATTTATGTCACATGGAACAGGTGAGAAGTAAAATTCATCCATATAATGTGCAAGATGCACAGGCAAATTTTGCTACCCCTTTCACCCAGTGTTGTAAAATTACAACATTGACATTATAAGCTCAATATCTGATTAAAGCATTCAACAGTACCTTGATATCTGCATTATCTAGACATATTACTAATCACATTTAAAAAAAATGTGGCCATTTTACTTACTTGAATGTTGATTTATTCAGTCCAGTAAAATGTGATGATGTGCTTCAAGTTCGCAGGTTGTGTAAGTCCATGGACAGGTGAATTCACACATCCTGAATATAAATATTCCATCAAAAGCAATGCAAGGCTGAACAATATGACCTATTAGTTGTGTAAATGTGATCTTTAGAGAGCGAGAGAGAGAGAGAAAAAAAACAGGTTTATTTTAGAAGAGATAAAATTGATGTTGTAATATTACAACAGTGGGCCTTACAGGTTTAAACGCATATAACTCTGGTCTTTGGTGACCCGGGACGTCATTCACTACCCTCCTCCTCATTCATTTTTTAAAGTTAAACAACCTTCTTATAATTTAATGTCCGATGACTGAATAAGTGCAGTTCACCTTTATTCCACAAGGTGGCAATGTCTGACACATAATGATGCTGTTTCACTCATAGTTACTGCAGGCAGAAAACAAAAGAATAGGAAGTATCGTCAGTAAAACTTAAATTGACCGTTTGCAAAGACGGCGGGTACCCTTTAGTTACTGTTGCTATGTCCAACAAGCCATGGTGCTCTTACACCACACACGTTGATGCAGAGAAAATACATTGCGGAGCAAAGAGGACACTGACAACACGCCGACAGACAGGACAGAGCAAGTTACTTTTGATATGAAACAAAGTCTCAACTTTTAAATTGTATTTTTTTTTAAAAGAAGTGTAAACAATAAATACCGTTTTGTGGCTCTTTAATGTGTCGTGATCGCTGTAGCGCCTCAGTTAAAGCTGCTCGTAAACCGATTATCTCTTCCTTCTTGTTCATTGATAAGCATGAAATAAACATGAATGAACACTAGAATAAATGTTATTTCAACCGCGGAAAGATGTCAGTACACACCGTTTTGCCAAGTTCAAGTCCACTGATGTTTATCTACTAACTCTTCTGACTGCTTTGTCGTACAAAACGGCAGATTCGGCGATGTGATTGGTCAGATCGCCTGTCAATCAAACTTGCAGCGAAGGGTGAATTGTAATTTCATAACGTACCAATATGGTTTTAAGATCCAGTTATATTTGTTATTATTCAGTAATGCTCTACCTAACATGAACAACCACATGAAACCAATGTGAATAAATGTCTAAGAACTTGACTTTTTGACACTAGACGTTTCCTTTTCTTTGTCATTGACACGTACTGTAAATCAAAGTACCCTTACTGTACCATAGTATTAGCTGTGTTCAGACTTACAGAAAAAGTACACTGGCAGTACAAAGACATTACCTTTTCCACAGCCAACTTTTATGTCTCCAGGAAAGTGGGCTGATATTGCAGTGAAAACATGTGTCTGCGGAGGTGTTAGTCATCTGGATTTATTTTGTTTTTTCTGTCTGCTTTGAGACCAGATACCTAATATGTGCTCATCTGCAGTGAAAGTGTGGGCTGGCAAGAGACCGTCTGTAACACCTTTTTATTGCATCAATCACTAGATGGGTTTACAGCGCAGCATTTCTGATATTTCTCCCTGTAATTGGAGGTAATCCTCGTGGGCAGAGCTGTATCCACCAACCCAGATTGCTTATGATGCCTGTATTTAATAATGCACTTTTGTGTGTATGCTTTGCTCCAGGTTCTGTCCCCGCTGTCAGACTCTATCCTGGCAGAGAAGACGGTGAGGGTTGTGGATGATCGAGTGACCATCACTGAACTGGGGCTGCAGTTGGTCAGTGGTCTCACACTCAGCCTGCAGCTCAGCACAGGAAGTAGCCGAGCCATCAGCGCCACGGCAACCACACAGGAAGTGCTCAGCAATCCCAAACAGGTAATTTTGTAAGATCTGCAATGCAGAGTTAAATATGTGCTCAGATTCAATATGTGCTGTTTACTGACACACAAATAAATATTTATACAGGAGGCCAACAAATTAGAGTCTGACTGATGCTGAAAAAACAAGCATTCTTATAACTTTAAAATGAAAAGATCCTCGTTTAACAACAAAGCTACAGAACCAAACCGTTTTTTCATTATTCGCTTATCAAAATAACATGCAACAGGATAAACTGGAATGACAGGCCATACCGAGCTTTTATTTAATGTAAAATCTCTTTAAACTCATTTTAAAACACATATTTTCTGTATCTGTGTGTATTATTTCCTGTTAACGGCACAATATGTAGTGTTTCGCCACTAAAGGTCACCTTTTAAAAACAAAGGCGTAGCTTAATGATATGTGACCTTGAACCACAAAACCAGTCATATGGGTCAATTTTTTTTAAATTGTGATTCATCTATTTGAACATCTGGAATCTGAGGTTGCAAAAAAGTCTAAATATTGAGAAAATCGCCTTTAAAGTTGTCCAAATAAAGTCCTTAGTAATGCATATTACTAATAATATATTTTTGATATATTTACGGTAGGAAATTTACAAAATATCTTCATGGAACATGATCTTTACTTAATATCCTAATGATTTTTGGCATAAAAGAAAAATCGATAATTTTGACCCATACAATGTATTGTTGGCTACTGCCACAAATATATCCGTATGAGTTATGACTGGTTTTGTGGTCCAGGGTCACATATAATATATTAAATCGTCTTTGGTGTTTCGATGGAAATCGGAAATCGAGGCTAACATAGGTATAATGTCATTGATAGGTGGCGCACGGACATGTGTCCTGATTAAAATTGCTTATTTCTCTGGATTTAAACATTCTTGGAAATAGTTGGGATAATGTAAGTCCACAAGTAAACAAAATATATAACACCGTTCTAGTGGTTTTTGTATATTTTAATCCAAAGCTCTTACATATTGTGCCTTTAAGTCAACACAATATTTAGTAATGTGTATGTAAAATTCTGTTTCTCTCAGTGTTGCGCTTGTGCACTCTGTATTTAAAATGGTTTTCAGGTTTTGATTTACTGTATTCAATTTTTTTTTATGTTTTCTCTGAATCTGAGCATAAGCTAAACGGATCACAATCTGAAGAACCCGTTCACACACGAGATAAAGTTTTAAAAATCATTCGGAAAATAAAACAATAGCAGACTCCACATCACAACTACAACGATAACGGCACAGAGAAACACTTTCAGAATGATTTTTTTTTTCAACTGATGAACAATACCCTTATTGACCAATCAGAATCCAAACCACGATTTAAAGGGCTCACACATTTAATGTGACATACGACAAACCTGCAACACACATTAATAGTAAACAGAACGATACTAATATAGTTCTTTTTAATAGTTATCATTCTCGGTGTGGATGGACCTTAAGATTTCACTCATAACATATATAGTAACAGTTTTTTTGTCTTTGCGCAGCAGTTATGTTGAGATAAGTAGTTTAGAGATGTGAATGCAAATCTGTAAATATCCACCATATAGAAAGACTAGGAACAATTAAGCCATTGCTTAAATTGTTCACATCAGCACAAGCACACTATTATTATTAATATATTATACAGGTAGATTCAGATTGGAGATTATAAAATATTATTTTGCATCTGATTATCAGTTTAACTTAAATTTTAAAATATAGTTGTTAAATACTGCAATTCAAC
This sequence comes from Romanogobio albipinnatus, assembly GCA_023566225.1. Lineage (NCBI taxonomy): Eukaryota > Metazoa > Chordata > Actinopteri > Cypriniformes > Gobionidae > Romanogobio > Romanogobio albipinnatus. The sequence continues at coordinate 24,440,790 of CM042253.1, read as the reverse complement.
ACTAAAATCACACGCTCAATGGCATCTATTTATTAGTTAATGTGAATTCACAAACTGTATATATTAATGATCAACAATATATATTGTGACATTCCTTTCTAAGATTCAGTAGGCTTTGATCTCTTGGAAAACAGTTTGGTGTGCGTTTCTCTGGAAACACTTCTTGGAAAATGCTCCACTTGCATTCACTAAAAGTTGCCTTTTATATAACACCACATTCAAAACTCTCTCAGCAATCCCCTCTTTCTATAACAGCCTATTAAAAGGAGCGTTTTTCTACACTGGTCATTTGTTACACAAGTGTGATGTATAACTCAGGGATGAAAGTAACGATGGTTGCCTATGGTTACAGCTGTCATAGTTAATTATGGCTTTTTTAATGGACTCTGAGGAGGTGGTGAATGTACAGTGCCTCAGTACCTGGACTCAATATAATTATCTTCTAGTTGACAGTCTTAATTAATACAACACACCTCAGTTTAGCAGAAGCGCAGCGCTGTTAGCCCAATCCTTTCGATGTGTTTGTGTATTTCACATGCTTTAATAGTCTGTTAATTCCTGTGGAACCTGGTGTGACAATACATATTTAGAACCAGAAATAAGAACATAAATTTCAAGCAAGTCAACAGGATATTGGAAACATACAAAAAGAATTGTATTCATCTTCATATTTTATGCAGAATTACCACTAAAACTGAACGGCTCGGTTTAAAAGCCTATTTGTTTCCTACAAAGGCACCATCCTAAAGGGCATTTTAATGCTGTGTGTGGTAGTTAGCAAGCCATCTCTCATGTGTACAGCTACTTTTCCACACGTGAACAACGAGCTGTAACGATTATCTTTCATGGTGTTCAGCGCCGTCCCCAATCTGCAGCCTGTCACAGCCTCCTATTGAAAATCAACTGAAAACACAGATGGTATGCACCATGTAAAATGTGCTTAAAATGCCCATAGCTGAAACCTCATAAATGACTGATTTGGAACACTCTACATAGGCAGCAACTCTGCTACAATCAGGAGTGCACACTAAATGCCGTTTCTCATATTAAAACGAGATGCAACTCAAAACATATTTTTATGTATGTGACATGAGGTACTTAAATAATTGATCACACATTATATTAGGTATCTTTAACTACTATGTACTAACATCAAAAAATAAGTACAATGTACTTTTTGTGTTCATATTGTGTGATAAAAAAAACGCTTTTGCTGCTATTTTGGTGGATACGGGGAGGTTTGGCGTATGGGTAGGTTTAAAGGGTTATTTCCCACAAAAATGAAAATTCTGTCATTAATTGCTCACCCACATGTCGTTCCAAACCCATAAGACCTTCATTCATCTTCAGAACACAAATGGAAATATTCTTGATGAAATCCAAGAGCTTTCTGACCTCACATAGACAGGAACACAATGACCACTTTCAAGGCCCAGAAATGTATTAAAGACATCGTTAAAATAGTCCATGTGACTCCAGTGGTTCAACCTTAATTTTATGAAATGATTAGAATACTTTTTGTGCACAAAAAGGATTTCATTCAACAATTTCTTATCATCTGTGCCAGTCTCCTACGTCGTGACACTGTAAATACAGTGCAGAGCTTCCGAGTTCTATGTCAGAACGGCGGCTCACCACTGGCCAACGCTGTTCACGTGAGCACAACGATGCATAGGTGTGATGCTGACGCAGGAGCTGGCCATTGGAAGAAATTGTTGAATAAAAGTTATTTTTGTTTGCTTTTTGCACACAAAAAAGTATTCTCATCGCTTCATAAAATTAAGGTTGAACCACTGTAGTCACATGGGCTATTTTAATGTCTTTACTACTTTTCTGGGCCTTGAAAGTGGTCATTAAATTGCTGTCTATGGAGGGGCCTGAGAGATCTCGGATTTCATCAAAAATATCTTAATTTGTGTTCCAAAGATGAACAAAGGTCTTACGGGTTTGGAACAACATGAGGGTGAGGAATTAATGACATAATTTTTATTTTTGGGTGAACTAACCCTTTAAGGGTGAGTTAAGGTGAAGAGAAGGGTCAAAAGTGTAATTATACATGTAATTAAAGAAAGAAAATCCAAGTAAAATGTAAAATAATGTATGTCCACAATAAGTGCATTGTATCAAATTATTAAATTAAATTTCATAAAGTGAGAAAGGCACTTAATATAAAGTGGGACCAAAAGTGTAACACCTTATTTTACATTGTCCTTGTTACATGTTAGAATATAGCAACTATATGCATAATTACATGCAACCAAGCCTAAACCAATCCTAATCCTAACTCTACAGTAAGTGCATGCAGTTAATTCATATTACTCTGTACTAAAATGTATAATTACTCTGTAGCAAGGGCACCTTAAAACAGTGTAACTTAAAAAAACTACAAAATAACAGATAAGCTGCGTTGCTGTACAAGTGATAAATTATTACATTCATAAATCATTTAAAATACCAGTAAATAAAACATTTATTATATGTTCACAAACACTATTAACATGTATTTTTGTTCCCTTCACTACACACCACATCTTAAATTTAACAGTATTCAGAACAGAACAGGAATAAAATATGTTTAAAACAAATTATAGTGCCATTCATTATAAATGCTAAGCCTAAACAAATTTATTTAAAGTGAAACAGAAGCTACCAGCGTGTGGGAAATGTGCTTCACAAATAAACTTGGGTTTATGCACCACAATTATTTAGAACGAATCCAAATATGAGTGCTTTGTGTCTTATTTTGTGTGCATTATGCAAGTTGCTTTGCAATATGGTATAAGTTTGCAGCACATTTCAGATCATTACAAAAAACAAGACATATGTTCCGGGCAATATGGTATTCAAAATTTTTTATTTTTTTACTCTTTCAGTAGGCTAAAACGTATTTCCTGTTGCGGAAATGTCACAGATTCAAAATGTACCATTTACTGCCACACAAATAAGATTTTTTAAAGGTCCCGTTCTTCGTGATCCCATTGTTCAATGCCAAGCGAGATATTTTATTTAACAGAAGTTCCCTTTCAAAGCCTACAGCGAAAGGCTGGCTTGGACTACATCCTGGTACTTCCTTCATAAATGACGTCAGTAGAACAGTAGAACATACTAACCTCCGCCCACAAGAATACGTGAAAAAAGGGGGCGTGATCCTGTTGCTGTCCCACGTGGAGAAGAGGACGTGTCGCGTGGAGAAAAGGAATTGTTGCGTTTGACTGTGTTTGTCACCATATCGTCGAGATGCTGTTATTTTCATCCCGGAGTCAAATCACCTTTGTTTGGCTTTCCCAGGGACGCTGTAGAGATCATTAAGCGCATATATCTCCCGTTAAGAGGCGTGACCTTTCCGTGCAACGTGCGCTAAGCTGCTGTCGAATCACAACACAGGAACCATGCCAAGTTCGCTAAGCTGCGGTCAAATCACAACACGGGAACCGCTGGCACAATCAGAACTCGTTACGTATTTCTGAAGGAGGGACTTCATAGAACAAGGAACTCATCGGCTGTTTTCAGGACAGTGAAAACAGCGGTATACAGATAAGTCAATTGTGTGAAAAATACTGTGTTTTTTTACACGTGAAACATGAACACATGTTATATTGCACACTGTAAACACAATCAAAGCTTCAAAAAAACACGAAGAACGGGACCTTTAAAAGGAAATATTCAACAAATAAGAGAAAAATGTATTTTAATCGACCGTTTACTTTATATCAAAACAACATGCAGCAGCTAATGAATACCAATTAAATAAGTCTATCTCCAAGAATGCTGGCCACTAGAAGGGCCATTAGAAGAAAAAATGTAATCAAAAAAGGAAGAAAAAAAAAATATTTAAAACACATTGCAAATCCAGAACACATAAACACACTAGAAAATCCTTCTGGAGCTCACAGTATGCTTTTAAAGTATTACAGATATCATCATGAGCTCCTCCCTCATTTGCTGTCTCGCTGCATGATTAGAGTGCTCTGGGAGATTCCCCTCCCCTCCAGAAGGATTTGTAGTGTGTTATTCACGGACAGCGGGCATTGATGTCTTGGTAAGTGAAGAGCTTAAGACGCTTGTGTATTGCAAATCCCTATATGCAGCCCCATATCCGTAATGGCACTGTTATCTCCTCATATCTTTTAATCTGACTCCTTCTGACCCTCCAAGTAGAGCAGAGACCGCTCTGTTCTCATGGCCTACATTAAAGGATTGCTGTGTGGAGTCAGACACACAGTAGTAAAGCCAGGCAGTGATAAGGGCTCCATCTCAATGTGAGGGAGCGGACTCATACTCACACAACTTTTAGAATTGAAAAACTCCACTGGTCATACACATGTATTTGCCAAGAAACTATTTTGCTTTATTTTTATTTTAAAAAAAAGTGTTTTAGTATCAATGACGATGGTTAAATTGTTTAATAGGATATGATTTAATAGTTTTGTTACTCAAAACATCAAGGGCCTTAATCAAGGGCTGACCACCAATACTGGAAGCAGTATTGGCCGATACCGATCACCAATAGGCCAACTATTCTTAATGTATTTTAAGTATCAAAAAATTAAGAGATGGAAAATGTATCATGAATTGACAATTCATTATTTATTGGCAAGCAGCATGTGCAACATATTCCATTCCCTCTTTATGCCGAGTTCACACTGCACGTGTTTTACCCCGATTTTCACTCTCACAGTGATTGACAATCACGCAGTGTGCATTACCAAAGACGCGATCTGAGAGAATCGACAATGCGTCGCCAACGCCCGGGAGTCATTTGGCATGCTAAATATCTGGACCTGTCTGCGATTCAAAATTTGATTCGATTTCAATTCGCAAGCTCTCAAATCGACTAGTTTTCGATTCTCGATTCGATTTGAGATTCAACTTCATGAATATAGATTTAATACAAATACTATATTTATAAAAAATAACAGTGAGCATAAGTTTACAAGTGGGTAATTAAAAATAAATTAAGAGCCACAAAACTGTATTAAACTATTTTTATCAACCCATATAGAACTCATCTCTATATTTCAAATGCATACAATTATGTTAAATACAATACAATTTTGATGCAACTTTATTAAAAAAAAATTATTCTAAAACATAAAAAGGATATTGGATGATTTTCAGAAATTTTCAGTACACGACAAGCTTTTCTTGTGATTTTGCCGACCCTTATGTGTAGTTACTTTTCATACACAAGATGCGCGTTCACAATACCTGGTCACAAGTAGTTGCCGTGGTAACGAACAACAATACCTTACCGTGCTGACTTATGTGGACTAACTTTTATTTGAAGAAATCTGTTTATAATATAAGCTATTAGGTTTTAATTATTGGTCCTGCGCTGTCTATTGACTCAGTTGATTTGAATATGTCTAATATGGCTAACATACGTGCTTAAAGCAACACTCCACTTTTTTGGAAAATAGGCTCATTTTCCAACTCCCCTAGAGTTAAACAGTTGAGTTTTACCATTTTTGAATACATTCAGCCGATCTCTGGGTCCCGGCAGTAGCAATTTATAAGCTTAACATAGATAATTGAATCTGATTAGACCATTAGCATCTTGCTCAAAAATGACCAAAGAGTTTTGATATTTTTCCTATTTAAACCTTGACTCTTCTGTAGTTACATCGTGTACTAAGACCGGCGGAAAATGAAAAGTTGTGATTTTCTAAGCCATTATGGCTAGGAACTATCCTCTAACTATCTGCGTAATAATCAAGTAACTTTGCTGCTGTACCATGAGTGCAGCGCCACAATGATATTACACAGCGCATGAAAATAGGCTACTGTCATGAAAAGCGCATGAAAATAGAACTTCTGTCAACCTAACCAATGTGACAACCTGCTTACACAGAGAGCGTGCTGGGGACTATTTTCAGGAAAAATATCGAAACTTTGATAATTTTTTTGAGAGAGATGCTAACGGTCTAATCAGATTCAATTATCTATGCTAAGCTATACTAAAAGTTCTACCGCGAGACCTGGAGATCGGCTGAATGGATTAAAAAACGGTAAAACTCAACTGTTTAACTCTAGGGGAGTTAGAAAATGAGCCTATTTTCAAAAAAAGTGGAGCGTTCCTTTAAGTGAACGCTCAAGTTTAATACAATGATCATAATGCAAGGCAAGCATTTGCATGTATGTGATTTATTTTTAGCAGTGTATTGCTCAGCTGTGGGGGTGTTGCGACGTCTGGGTGATGTCTCATCAAATGGTTCCGCAGATTTGTAGCATTTCACCGCGGCATTACAAACGTCGACAACGCACCGGAAGCCGCCATTTAAGCACTGAATGAATGAATGATAGACGCGCTTCTCGCTCCTTTGTATCATCGCGCAAGGCAAATAAGAGGGTGACATCGAATGGAGAAGACTAGAAATTCATTTTACGTTAATCTTATGTTCAATGTTTGCGAAAACATTGAACATAAGCGAAACAAAAAAATCAAGTTGTGGCCTTTGAGACCACATTTAAAAAAACGATTAATCGAAAAATATTTTTTGCCCAGCCCTATTGGCGATGACCTACAGCCAATGAGAGAGCAAGATACAGAGCAGCGGGAAGTTTGGGGAGCATTTTTTTTTCTCCTTTTCTGCAAATCAGCGCACAGACCATTTTGCTTTATTTCCTTATCACTTCTTGCGTGTGTTTGGTTGTGAAATGTAGTTTGCGGCCCAGACAGAGTTGTCAGCGATTCTTCCTCTTGTAAAGTCACGCAATGTGTAACCCTCCTGTCACCGATCCATCGTGCAGTGTGAACACAGCAGTGACTGAATACTACCCCAGATAGTCGTGCAGTGTGAAAAGAGCAGTGATTTGACGAGTGTGAACTCTGCATAAGAGGTGTTTTTATCAACAGAAAGCAATAAAATGTAAAACACTGCGTAGTCTTCACTGTATAAATTAATATTGACATTAATGGCAGACAGCAGCAGGAATATTAGGCTGCTGTCACTTAAAACCGAATGCATGGATTAGGGCTGTACGATTAATCGAAAAATAATCGAAACCGACATTCAGAACCTCTAACCGACGTATTTTTCCCATGTCGGTTATTTCGGGTTTTAGTCACATGACTCCGCCCCATCAGTCACATCGAGTGCAGTTTGCAGGCATGCACAGAGAGATGCAGGAGCAGTTATCTTTGTTTATAGATGCCCAGAATCACTATAGTAACTGCATGTTTTACACAGTTTATACAGGTAAGTTAATTGCTGTTCTTATAGCCTACGCGCTGCCACACACACACACACACACACACACACACAGATGGCGTGCGCAAGCCACGAAGCCAAATCGCTTTCACTTTTTTTTTTTAAGTTTGTCAAGTAAATGCGTTTAAAGGCCTGCAAGTTTGAACATTTAAATCGATTGTGCACTATTAAAAAACAACAATACGGAAAACTTATCCGTTCTGTGACACAGAGAGCCGAGCCATGTCGCGTCTCTGACAACGGGCGCGCGTGTCCTGAAGGCAGACCTCTTTCACCTGCGTCCTCACAAAGCTTTGTCATTTGTATGTTTTAAGATCTGCCAGTTTGAACATTAAAGTGATTTTAGACCTTCAGATGTGTATTATGTTGAACTAATGCCTGATATATTGTGACAAACGAACACTCAGACAGAAGCTTGCACATCACGTGAAGATCGCGCGCGTAGACAGCAGCGCAGAAACACAGTGTCACTGTCAACGCTGTCCTGTGACTAAAGTAAAGTCACTAATGTAGCTTAGTTAGAAACTCAACCATTATAGGCATGTATTTGAATACCTTTGAAGTAAGTACAAACCACAGCTTCATAATGAATAGAGACGGTATGAGTAATTCACACACACAATCACTCTCTCATTAATGCATTTACATAAATGAAATGTAGGCCTACTGTGCTTTATTCATTCTTTATTCTTCATTCGGATCCCCATTAGCTTCCCCAAAGTGGTTGCTAATCTTCCTGGGGTCCACACAGCCATACAAGACAAAAAAAATAAATAAAAATAAAAATAAAACCAAAAATATGATTACACAAATCAAATCATCAAACTATACATCTTAACAGCAGCAGCACATCAAACATACAACATACATTTACGCATTAGTAATCATATATTTACATTGTCTTCTAAATACATATGTACTTTTACTCTTTCGAATGTTTATTGGGACCATATTCCAAGCAACAGAACCTCGATAAAGCACAGTTTTTTCATGAAATTTGTGTGGGGACAAGCTAAAAATCGCTTGACACGTTCTATAGTCATGTCTAAAACTTGCATATACACGTTTTTCAGAGAAGAAACAGGGTGTGTGATACTTGATTACCTTATAGAAATATACCAGCATTCGTAAATGTAGTTCATCCTTCACTAACAGCCATGATAATCTTCTATGCATAGCAATAACATTGGCCTGAAATGGATAATGAAGCACTAACCTAGCTTCACACCCAGCATCTTAACACTTGTTATTTGTTCCACTGGAGTCCCATCAATTAATAAATTCAAGTCAGCAACCTTGGTAATATTTTTTTTTGTTACTAAAAATGATACATTTAGTTTTTTCTATATTTAAAATTAATTTATTCCTTCTAACCCAGTTTGTAATTGTTTGCAGCTCTTCACCTTAAGTTCTTCTGAAGCTCAGCCGATGTATGTGCTGCAGAAAACATTGTTGAATCATCTGCATACATAACTAAATTAGCATTATCAACAACACACGGTAAAACGTTTATAAAAATATAAAATAAAAGTGGACCTAAACAACTTCCCTGTGGAACACCACAGTAAGTATGTTTGGTCTCAGAAAAAGATCCATTATAGAATACACTCTGTTTTCTATTGGAAAGATAACTTATGAACCAGTCAAGGGCTGTTAGTGAAAAACCATAACATTTCAGTTTGGCAACAAGAATATCATGGTCAATAACATCAAAAGCTGCTGTAAAATCTAAAAGAACAGCACCCACCAATTTCTTATCATCTAGACATGCTAACCATTCATCTGTCATGTGTATAAGAGCAGTACAAGTAGAGTGTCCTGGTCTATAAGCATGCTGTGCATTAGCAAGCAATTCTTTTATACTAAAGTAATGTAAAATTTGCTTAAAAGTAATCTTCTCTAAAATCTTACTTAAAATAGGAAGTATACTAATTGGCCTACAGTTAGAACCTGAAAAGTAAATTTTCCCTTTTTTAAGTAATTGTATAATTTTAGATACTTTCCAAATATTTGGATATACACCACTATGCAAACATCTATTAAATATATGGCATATTGGTTGAGAGAGTTGACTAGCTACCATCTTTAGCAATTTACCATCTAAACTATCAACTCCACAAGGTTTATCATCTGGATTTGAGAGCAACAGCTCTACTGTCTTTTGATCAACAGGGCTGAAATTAAAACTACATATTTTATCTGTCATCATTTTAAAAATAGGATTACACACTAATTTTAAATCATTGCCAAACATTCTAGATCGTAAATTACTCACTTTGTTATTAAAAAAGTATTAAAATAATTAGCTTTATCTAAAGGTTTAGTAATAAACTGTCCATCATTTCCCACACAACCTTGAAAGTTATTTGTCTTCCTACACATTATTTCATATAGTACTTTCCATGTTTTCTTACTGTCGCCAGCTGCACGCCTTATTTTATGATTATAGTATTCCCTCTTTTTAATGTAATTTATTTTTGTAACCCTATTTCTTAACTTACAATAAAATAATTTATTACAATGACTTCCTGATTTCTGTGCTATCTCCTTTGCCTTGTCTCTTTGAAGCATTAAAGACCTCAAATCATCATCAAGCCAGGGAGCTTTTTTAACTTTTGCTGACTTTTTCCTAAGTGGGCATGTTTATTAATTATCTTAATTATTATATCCATAAAAGTATTCAGAGCACTATTAACGTCATTTTCTTGACATACTTCAGACCATTGCACACTCTGAACTTCATTAATGAATACATCTTGATTAAATCTCTTATATGCCCTAGATAGTATAATCCTAGAACCTGATTTTTGTCTTTTTAGTTAGTGCAAACAAATTATGGTCACTACAGCCTACTGCGACTGATACTGCCTTTGAGCACAGTACCTGGATATTAGTAAATATAAGGTCAATACAGCTAGAAGTACAAACACATTTGTGTAAGATTACAAACTTCAGCCATTGATCGTAACTTTTTTGTTAATGAGCAGGTTTTTGCAAACCAATCAATATTAAAATCACCAAGTAAAAATATATCCTTGTTTTCATCTGTTACTCTGTCCATACTTTCATATATGCTGTCTAAATACTACACATTAGCACTAGGAGGCCGGTAGCAACAACCAACTAGAATTGGTTTACAACGTGGAACAGAAATCTGTACCCATATAGCTTCAATATAATTATTCATTAAATCATTCTTAAAATCACTCCAAAGTGTTCCTTAATATAAAAAGCTACTCCACCACCATATCTATCTCGATCTTTCCTATACAATTTATATCCATTAATCATGAGCTCAGAATTACTCATAGTTGTATCAAGATGTGTTTCTGACAAAGCTAAGACTTGGATATTATCTACGATACATATTCTTGTTACCTCGTGAATTTTATTCCTTAGACTACATATATTTAAATGTGCAATAGTTAATCCTTTCATTGACAACTTTGGTAACAAAGAGGATGTAATATGATCCTGATTCATAAAACAATAATCAGTGAGCAAAATGTGAAATAAGTCACACAAATTGTATATGAGCATTTCCAGATCTAGACAAGATGACTAACTTGTCATATTTCAGGATAGCTCTTTCACCTCTATCCCTGGCAGCTCTTAATTTGGGCAGGAGTTCCCTTCTTCTCAACTGAATAGCCTCAGAAAAATCTTCATTAATAAAAATATTTGTGCCCTTCAACTTCTTGGCTGAGGACATCATAGTCTGTTTATCTTTCAAACGTAAAAGTTTGAAAACAATTTTTCTGGGCTTACCCCCATCTTAATACTGTCCAATCCTGTGAGCTCGTTCAATTTCCATTACAGAGTCATCCAAACCCAATTTAGTTGTGAGAATTTCTCAAACTTTCACCTCTGATTTCATCCAGTTTTCATCTTTTTCATCAGTGATCCCATCTACAATAATATTTGTTCTCCTCATCTGATTTTCAACATAATCCAGTTTGACAAAAAGTCCGTCCAATTCCTCCTTGGATTTGATTACATTATTCTCAAACTGCCTTATCTTTAACTCCATGTCCTTATAATCAGTCAGCAATCCATCCACTTTATTTTGTGTAAATTCTAAACTGGTTCTAACATCTTGAATATCTCTGATCACTCCATCCAATCTTTTGTTTGTTCCATCTACAATCAGCTGGACAAAGCACTTGAAGTTATCTTGTTGTTGATGAAGCAGCTCTCTATAAAATTCTCTTTGCTGTTCCATTAGCTGAGAGAGTGTGCTCGATGTACTCAAAAACCCAAGTGGCCTGTAGGTTGAAGCCTTAGGCCTAGTCCAGTTGAAACTCCAAGCCCAGGTCAATAGGGCCTGGTCTAGTTGATATTCCAAGCCCAGGTCAACAGGGCCTAGTCCAGTTAAAAACTCCAAGCCCGGGCCAATTGGGCCTAGTCCAGTAGAAACTCCAAGCCCAGGTCAATAGGGCCTGGTCTAGTTGATATTCCAAGCCCAGGTCAACAGGGCCTAGTCCAGTTAAAAACTCCAAGCCCGGGCCAATTGGGCCTAGTCCAGTAGAAATTCCAAGCCCAGGTCAATAGGGCCTGGTCTAGTTGATATTCCAAGCCCAGGTCAACAGGGCCTAGTCCAGTTAAAAACTCCAAGCCCGGGCCAATTGGGCCTAGTCCAGTAGAAACTCCAAACCCAGGTCAATAGGGCCTAGTCCAGTTAAGAAACTCCAAGCCCGGGCCAATAGGGCCAAGTCCAGTAGAAACTCCAAGCCCAGGCCAATAGGGCCTAGACCAGTTGAAACTCCAAGGTTAAGAGCCAAACAAAACTTATCAGAAGATTCACTAATGCCCACAATTTATATTAATAAAATAGATTATACTTAATTTTGCCCACAAACACTAGAAAATTTGTGAATATAATTAAGATCAATCTGATTCAAATAGGATTAAGATTGCTCCTATTGGTGGTTGCTGCTGCTGCTGCTGCTCAATGACAAAACACGTGCCGCGTCTGAAAGGTGAATGCTAATTTATCTGTATCTGATGTACAACAAACATAAATCTGCCCCATAGACAATAACTGCTGAAAGTGAACCGTTTCCTTCAAGTGTTTTAAAATCACAAAGAAATTGACTTTTTCATTAAAAAAAAAAATTCCACCTTTAATAGTAGAAAATATTTACAGTAAAAACCTTATCAGGAACTTACTCAAAAAACTTATGAGGGCAAAAAATGGAAAGCAAAAAAAAAAAAAAGCAAAATAATCGTTCATTAATTGTAATTGAGGTAAAATGTTCAATTAATCAAGGTTTTTATTGTTGGTCAAATTGTTACAGCCCTAGCATGGATCCATTCCCAACTGTTTATGTTCACTTAAGACATAACCAGTCTGTGTTTAAGCGAATAATCACCAAGCTGGGCATTTTGACAAATTTCTCTGTGTATTTAACCTTTTAGGCATGAACCTGTGCGCGCAGAAAGCCGCTTGGGAAACAGCATCACTTCTGCTGCTTAATGCAACTCTTTTATTATTGAGCACGTCCTGCAGTTTAACAACAGTAGGCTGTATTTTATGACAATCATTGGATGTCAAGTTTTGGCTTTTAGGGAGGAACAAAAGCATCCCGCTATGAAGGAAAGAAATTCACTAAAATCGCACAACCCTAGTTTCTTGATATCATTGCTGTAGGATTGCTGTTGTTGCAATGTCTCCACTCGCCGCAAAGACGTTGCAAATGTCTTTTCAAATATCTGGTAGAACTGTCCGACCGGTGAATGTAGTCAAGCAAATTTAGCTGCGCATAGAAACATTATGTCGAGTTTTGCATCATCTGATTGGCTCTTCTGATCTGCCTTTCATAGAGACCACCAATTAAACAATATAAAGCTATTATTGGCCGATAACACCCTTACACAACAAGAAAAAAATCCGTCTTTTGGAAATAGCAGCTGTGACAAAAACAAGATGACACAAAGTGTCCTTGTACTGTATGAGATACAGTATATGTATGACAGGAAAATGTTACTATTTTTTTTTTTTTTTTAAATCAATCAAGTGCTACACAAATTTAGGCATCACAACATTATAATGTACAGTAAGAAAATGGGTATTCATTTTGAAATCTGCTAATGATTTTTTTTTTTTTAAAGATTAACTTTAAGTGAGCATTAGATGACGGCAAAGTAATCCAAATGTAAAATGGAGCAAATGAGAATGCACAATTAAATATATCAATTGATACAACCACTGATATGGTACAAATACATAATTTGTTGCTGACGCAGTCAATACATATCTCAATTTTATTTTTTCTCTCTATAGGAGGCGCTGATCAGTGCTTGGCTGCAGTTCAGTGACGGCTCCATGGCTCCTCTGGACCTGTACAACCCTGAGCACTTTGTTCTGACCGCTACCTCTCTGGATGAGGATGTGGTGTCCATACGGCAGGACGCTGCCGGCCAGTGGCCAGTCATTTCTGCACGAGCCGAGGGGCAAGGTCTGCTGGTGCACGTAGAAATGACGGTATGTGAAGTGTGTCAGAAATTTAAGCGCCGAAGTGTCCTGGCGGCCGGAAACTGCAACATCCGTGTGAAGTTTGGTCGCAGCGAAAGCGCCTTGAGGCCGGGCGACTACGGCCAGGATGGAGAGGACATGGACAATAGACCAGGTGACCGCCGACAGAACCCATCTCTCCCGGACAGGACCGGAATGGACAACCACTACTATGGAAGCTCCATATCCGACATGGAGGACAGTATCATGAGACGAATCACCACCACGACCAAAACGGCCATCATCAGAAGGCCAGGTGGAGACAAGCTCTCAGACGATGGGAGCCAGTTGCCAGGCATTCCAATCGACTTCTCGGACTTCCCCGCTCAAGTGGACCTTCCTCGAGGACCTAACGTGGATGAAGAGGACATTCAAATACCTCATGGACTCACTGATCTTGAAATTGGGATGTATGCTTTGTTAGGCGTCTTCTGCTTGGCTATTCTGGTCTTCCTCATCAACTGCATCTCATACACTCTCAAGTACCAACACAAGGAGATGTCAATCGAGGGCCAGGAGAGCATGAACCACGCTCATGACTGGGTGTGGCTGGGAAACGACGCCGAACTTCTGGAGAGCCACGTGAGTTTGTCTCCACAGACCGATGAGCACATCACCATTATGGACTCCAGCTTAGGAGGGTTAGAAGAAGGGAGCCACCTTCTCAACGGCGGTTCTTTGCAGAAGAACATTCAAGGCCAGGTGCACAGAGGAGCCGACACCGCTACAGTCTGCACGGGGAAAGACAGCAAAGGCGATTCACCGACGACCAAAAGGAAACGTGTGAAGTTTACCACATTCACCACCATCCCAGTGGAAAGCGTTAGTCCGGCAAAGGAACATTTGGGAGTCGATCCTGAAGATGACATTAAGTGGGTATGTCAGGATGTTGAGCTTGGCGACTCTAAGGAACTACGAAACTACATGGAGAGGCTAAACGACAGCGCTTTAAAGGAAGTGGCTTAGTCGAATCAATGTGTGTGAACTGAACTCACCCTTTTGCCTTTGTAATAAGAGACAAGTACGAGCCAGGGAACAACGACTACATAAACCTTACTGAACACAACACATCAGCCATTACATAAAGGATGTCTTGGTTTCTTGTGGTTTGACATGCTAAGACAGCGAGAACAGCAGACTTATGGCATTTTAACAAGATGAATCAAATCTTTTTTGTATGTTCATTTATATTATGTTGTCTATTCTCTTCATGTTTTTTTTTATGATTTTATTTTAGCACCTTTTGTAGTTAAAAAACTAAACAGTATTTCCAGGCTTGCCATTTCTCTGCACTCACTTATGAGGCTACAGGACTGTATGCAGATGGTGACATGTAGATTAAGGATTGTAATATTAATGACTCATTGTAAATAAAGTGCACATAGAAGGGTTTGGATTTTGGTGCCTTATGGGTTTTATTTCTGACCAGTGTATTGCTTGCTGGATTCTGGATATATTTAAATTATTCACCAAGAGACCTTGAGTCACCAAGCTTGACATGTCTGTTTTTGTGGGTAAAGAATGTCACAAAACCTTTTCCTCAGCCTGAACGGTAAACATGTTATTCAGCCCAGTACTGCCTAACTAAATCAATTACACAGTTCCTCAAGGCTGTTTAAATTATACTTTATTTCCCAAATCTCAGTTATAACCTTTTGTAGCTTGAAGCGTCATAAACAAGCTGTTTCAACTGAGATAGGAACCTTATTAAAGTACTAAAGGAATCTCGGCTCAAGTCATTTTTGACCATGAACATTTTCTGGCTTTAAGAAATTAAATCAATTATAAATTCCAAAAAATTAAAGCAATCAAATCTAGTCTAATTCGCAATAGCTCCAACATTGGGGGGAAAAAAGGAAGTCCAAAGATGCCAATATTTATGCAGCATATGATAAGAGTCTTGCTTGAAAAAGGCCAAATTAATTCTATAATTGTTGTACTACATGTTAATGTGACATTTCCACCGCAATCCTTCAAGCCAAAATATTGTAACATTTCCCTACACAAATGCCAATTATTGTCTAATTAACCTATAGTAGATACTTCTTGCAAGTGCTTAATGGCATTTTCTTTTCAGTTTTATTAATGAGAAACTATCAGTCTTCAGTGAAAATCATTAACAGCCTGAGAGCCAGACGTAAAGGAAGGGATTCTGCACTTCTGACCAATTAAAAAAGCGATAAAGAATCCGTTATTGACAGATTTCAGGTTTAACTAAGACAGACTGAGAACAAATTTTGTCATTTTATTTACTGCACCTAAAATGGTTAAAGTATATTTAATCAATCTCATCCATCCATGCATCCGTCCTCCAAACCACGTTATCTTTTACAGGTGCGGTGGGCAAACTATGGCATTGGCACACGGAGGGATAATCGCTGGCACTTGACAACAGAGGTGTATGTATTTAATTTAAATGAAGTTCCTTGAACTTGTAGAGATGCACCGATCCGCAATCATGTCTCGCTCTCATCTCTCCGACGGCGAAGTGACACACACCTGCCTCCTCTCACTAACTTGTCTCATTCGTTCCGGTTAAATAGTGCTTGAATTGTGCATAATATTAGTCATTCAGGCTAAACAGATTTCAGATTTCAGGCTCACACCGAAAGTGTGTGCACCACGCAATCTATATAAGTGGAGCGTATAAGCAGCCTCTATAGGCAGATTTATACTTCTGCGTTGGACCTACACCGTAGCCACTATGCCGTAGGATACACATTAGTTTACATTTATACTTCTGCGTTCTTATCCACATCGACATAGGGGTGTCGAAATTAATCGTTTCTACAATGCATCGCGATGCAGACGAGGACGTTTCGGTATCGGTTCAGTAATAGACCATAACCGATTATAATGTAGGCCTACTGATTCTTTTCTGACGTCATTTGTCGCGTACGTGCTGTGTCGTGGTAGCATACAATGACAGAGGGAGGCGAGACACAAGTGTGAGTAATTAAAATGCTACTTTACTACTTTAAAAGCTGACATCTGGGCATGTTTTGGCTTTTATGAACAACCTGCTAAGCACGACCTGGAGAACACACGCGCTGTGTGTAAATCAAAGATTTATCAAAACGATTTAACCCTTTAGGCGCCAGAGGTTTTTCTTAAAACGTTCGATTTTGACATCTTAATTTCAAAAGGCTATATCTTAACAGTGATAAAAGATAGAGACTTATATTAAGTAATATTAAATATTAAAAAATATTAAGGATGACCCAAAGTTTATGTAGGGATTACATTGTCCCATCTAATTTGCATACAAATTTGACACCCTATTTGACAAAATCGGCCGTTTTATTCAGTGCCGCATCTTGTCGAGTAAACTCGACCATGGCGCCTAGAGGGTTAATTTACACTTGGGCACATAAATGTATCTCCGCAAAACGGATATAAATCCGATCTACAATTCCCGCACTATATGCAAATTTATTGTAGTTCACGTCACCGAAAACAACAGATATGAGCTGCATTTTATTGATCATCAGCTAATTTAACAATCAAAGACCGCTATAGGAGCGAGCGCGGCAACAGCACTGGTCAGATCATTCAGTTTCTTTACTTTTAATTAATGGTGGGCTGTTATCGGCGTTAACGTGCTGCGTTAACGTGAGACTCTTATCAGGCGATAAAAAAAAAATCGACATTAATCTATTCTGAAAGTTGGGTTGGGAGCTGTGTCTATACTACGCAAGCTATGATGACTTTCACCTTGATATTTTAGCGCGGATGTATACCTAGCCGAGTTGCACTAGTGGGCGAGATTTTCTACAGTATCGATATCAGCTGCACTCTCCTCTCCTCTCTGACCGACAGCGAGTTGACACGCACCCACCTCCTCTCATTCAGTCCGGTTAACCCTCTGAACATGGCAAACGGGTGTTAATTTTTCCTCATGACAGCGTCTTAGCATTGGTGTGACCGGTCTGAATTTCGCGCGGGGTTACATAACGTTAATTCTACTAATTCCTGCAGATTTCGCGCTCGCATCTGAAGCGCACACACACATACCGTAATAAAGCCGCCTCTGACATACAAAAAGTGCAAAAATGAGCTCCTTTTACCTGCTTATTAATGGTCAATTACACAAAAAAATGTCTCAATGCCAATCTTGGTGAGTTTTAACGTAAAAACAGTCATAACCAGTTTACAGGAACATTGTTTGCGATCCATGCGTGCGTCAGGTCTTAAAGGGACAGAAGTTATTTATTATTCAAACTACAAAAAGACAAACAATCATTTACGAGTACTCTGGTTTATATTCTGACTACCTTCAGCAGAATTCAAATGAGCCATTTTAATCTAGATTAATTCCAAGATTACAGTGAGATTAATCTAGATTAAAAAAATGTATCTATACCCACCACTACTTTTAATGAATTATGATTGTATGTTGAGCACCTGCGACTTTACTTCCGGTAGTGTGTGTGTTAGCTTGATGAACAGATACGCAGCTGCTTATCTGCGGTGATGATGTGTGCTTCAGTAGAGCTGTCATATAACGTCATATAGACAATTTTTTTTGCATTGTTGCGAGGAGTACAATTTACATATGTGGTTTCAACAAGCAGATGCATTTACTCTTTAGTTTTGACTGTAATGCGGCCCACCACCTCCTGAAGTGGCTTTCAGTATTTTGTGTATTTGTTCAAAATGCTCCTGTTGTCTTGTGCCCACTAACATAAAGAATCTCGGGACAACAACATATTGTGTTATATAGCAGATGTACACACACACACACACACACACACACACACACTCTCCTATCGCAGATTTATTTTTATTTTATTTTTTTAAACTAGCAAGGCAAGTTTATTTATATAGCACATTTCATACACAATGGTAATTCAAAGTGCTTTACATAGAAAATTTATTAAAATAGTGATAACATGCATAAGAAATAAAAAATACCATGTATAAGAATTAAAAATAGAAACAAGGATAATTAAAAAAGTTGTAAAGAGAATAAAAAAAAAAAAAAGATAAATAGATCCCTAACTGCCTGATTCTCTAAATTCGGGGTACCCCTGAGATGGAGCAGGTTTACTATGCCCCGAAGGCTTCCCCTTCCTTGAGTCCGCTTATTTGCACTGTCTGCTATCGTTTTACCTATGCCTTTAGCACGTAACGACACTATCAGCGACTTCTTATACCATTAACCCTTAGTATAATTATGCCTCACTCTTCACAAGCGGAATTTACTACTATAGTAGTTCCTTGCAATCTGCGCAGAATTGATGCGTTGTTACATTTTTGGAGAGGTGCACGTCAGGATACGTTGTAGGCTACACGTGCTACACAAAGCTTACGATATAGCTATGCGTAGGTTTGACGCAGAAGTATAAATCAGCCTCAATAATCTCAAATAGCTTGTGAGTTGCAAGTACCAAAATGAGTGGCTTACTGCGCTTAAACAGACAAATTCATACAAAATGATGTCAAAATGCCCGACTTGACTAGTAGTTAAACACAGTTTTGGAACGTTACATAGTTGAGAAAGAAATTCACTCTGCTCTTGATTAAGTTTTATAACTTTAATTGTAAGCAGTAATCTGTATTTGGGTTGTATTTTTACAATGAAGACTATCTAGTGTTATTTTACATTTAACTGCTTTAATTTCTGTAGTATTTCTTACCTGAATAATAACCTAATGTTAGACCCACCGGAAAAACTTAAAGCCATGTTTATTTCACATCTCTCTTTATTCTCTTCCATTTATGTGTGCAGTTGTTTACGATTTGTTTTATTTGTTCTTATTTTATCACTGACTTTTTACTTGTGTTTTTTATTCAAATAAAACTGTGTTGAAGGAAAGTAGATTTTGTTTGTACCGGTAGGTCACACTTACAACAAGAAATTGGCCAAGAAAATTGCAATCGGCGCATCTCTACTTGCATACGGATGTGCATTTTGAGCTAATCATTCCTCATATTCACACATCCTGTTTTATTAAGTTAGGAGCTATAAATGCTATTAGATAGAGAGATTTTAACCTGTGCTAGCGGGGGTCAAAGGGATGTTGGAGCCTATCCTAGCATCCCGAGCCACAGGCGGGAACATTTTCATTTTCATTCAACTAATCCTTAAAGGTGTTTGAAGGCAAAACAAATCAGACAACAATAACTTTAAAAGCATGTCAGTGGGCAGTGGCATAAAGTATTTGTCAAGCAGATATGAGCATCAAAGATCGTTTCGGCAACTTGTTTCTTTGCTGAACTAATCAGTTCAATTAATGGTTCAATAACTCGCATCATTAAGCCAGTAGTTGGCGACAACTAAAGTGACTGTCTTTATGTAAGCTGCGCAAACACAGACAAGCAGAGTTATACAAACGGTGAAAAGTCCCAGTGCAGATAATACTGGTGAAATATTAAACACATTCCAGGACCATACAAATACAGTGAGGAAAATAAGTATTTGAACACCCTGCTATTTTGCAAGTTCTCCCACTTGGATATCATGGAGGGGTCTGAAATTGTCATCGTAGGTGCATGTCCACTGTGAGAGACATAATCTAAAAAAAAAATCCAGAAATCACAATATATGATTTTTTAACTATTTATTTGTATGATACAGCTGCAAATGAGTATTTGAACACCTGTCTATCAGCTAGAATTCTGACTCTCAAAGACCTGTTAGTCTGCCTTTAAAATGTCCACCTCCACTCCATTTATTATCCTAAATTAGATGCACCTGTTTGAGGTCGTTAGCTGCATAAAGACACCTGTCCACCCCATACAATCAGTAAGAATCCAACTACTAACATGGCCAAGACCAAAGAGCTGTCCAAAGACACTAGAGACAAAATTGTACACCTCCACAAGGCTGGAAAGGGCTACGGGGAAATTGCCAAGCAGCTTGGTGAAAAAAGGTCCACTGTTGGAGCAATCATTAGAAAATGGAAGAAGCTAAACATGACTGTCAATCTCCCTCGGACTGGGGCTCCATGCAAGATCTCACCTCGTGGGGTCTCAATGATCCAAAGAAAGGTGAGAAATCAGCCCAGAACTACACGGGAGGAGCTGGTCAATGACCTGAAAAGAGCTGGGACCACCGTTTCCAAGGTTACTGTTGGTAATACACTAAGACGTCATGGTTTGAAATCATGCATGGCACGGAAGGTTCCCCTGCTTAAACCAGCACATGTCAAGGCCCGTCTTAAGTTTGCCAATGACCATTTGGATGATCCAGAGGAGTCATGGGAGAAAGTCATGTGGTCAGATGAGACCAAAATAGAACTTTTTGGTCATAATTCCACTAAATGTGTTTGGAGGAAGAAGAATGATGAGTACCATCCCAAGAACACCATCCCTACTGTGAAGCATGGGGGTGGTAGCATCATGCTTTGGGGGTGTTTTTCTGCACATAGGAAAGGGAGACTGCACTGTATTAAGGAGAGGATGACCGGGGCCATGTATTGTGAGATTTTGGGGAACAACCTCCTTCCCTCAGTTAGAGCATTGAAGATGGGGCGAGGCTGTGTCTTCCAACATGACAATGACCCGAAGCACACAGCCAGGATAACCAAGGAGTGGCTCTGTAAGAAGCACATCAAGGTTCTGGCGTGGCCTAGCCAGTCTCCAGACCTAAACCCAATAGAGAATCTTTGGAGGGAGCTCAAACTCCGTGTTTCTCAGCGACATGCCAGAAACCTGACTGATCTAGAGAAGATCTGTGTGGAGGAGTGGGCCAAAATCCCTCCTGCAGTGTGTGCAAACCTGGTGAAAAACTGCAGGAAACGTTTGACCTCTGTAGTTGCGAACAAAGGCTTCTGTACTAAATATTAACATTGATTTTCTCTTTTCAGATTGTTCAAATACTTATTTTCCTCACTGTATATATATTTATACAATAATACTATTATGGCAATATATTTAATATGTGTTTGTATTGTTAAATTGAGCTTATAGTTTCTGTAATTAGCCATTTGTTTTGTGTTTTTTGTCGGTTGAAGGAGCACGAGAAGATGCAAAAGAGAACGCAATACTGGTACGCACTGATTTGAGTTCTCTATCGAGTTGTATCACACTATTTTCTCCCTGTTTATGTATGTGTTCATTTATTTGCATAATTGTTCCAGCAAACTGTTGCATAAAAGTATTAACAAGCTGACTAAATCACACGACTGTGAGACTGAACACTCGCACAAAGTATAAAATGCATAATGAATATACAATATAATTTAAAACATTTAAGACAAGCTTATTATACAAGGGAAGTAATATTACAGATCTAGACAAATTGAGTTGCTTATAGTTAAGTCATGCACAATCATTTAGATTTATTTTTCACATTTTTGGTCACAAAATAATTAGGTTTGATGACACAAGTAAGTTTTGATGACTTTGCAATATTTATCAAATGTTAGAATAGTAATAATGAAAAATCAGAACACCTAAATGTGTGCAATTTCTGTAGCCTATAAAGGAATACAAAAGCCCTGACATGGAGTGGATAAATACAGAAAGATTAGAAGAAAATTACACCAAAGTCAGCAAGAAGCTTTCTCTTCTGACTCAAGTGAGCGTTTATTAGTATTATTTTTTTTTCATTTAAGTTCAGCGCCATGCGCTCTTTAGTGTTCTTTAGAGGGGCGTTTACATTTTTGAAAGAGAAATTACAAGCAGCCTAAAAATACAGTCATATAAATTATTGTAAATAATTAATTCAGCAAATTTAGAGCTGATAGCCTTATTTACAAATGTTGCGTATGCACGAAATAAACTAGGCCAGTGCTGAAATTGAGGTGGATCCGGGACCCCCCATAAGGCATTGGGGAACCTAGAAGATCCCCAGCAACTTCACCAGAACCCGTTTTTAATAACTCTCCAGTCTTGCACAGAGCTCTGTTGTAATTAGTTATTCTGCGTTTGTTTTTCAGATTTATTGAATACACACCAGTTGCATCATGTCTACACAATTACAGTTGCTGTGCGAGTGTTGGATTATTGATCTCCAGGTCTAAACCTTATCAAAGCAACCGCATTGAATAAAGTCAAACTGTACAACATTTCTAATCCCTGTTTCTCCTCCTCTGCCGTTCCTGTTCTCTCTTTTATCAGGAGTATCATATCAATCACATCCTCTTGCATTGCCTGAGGCCCCTCTCTTTTCCTGTTTCCGTCTGACATGATCGCGTCTTCTGTCTTTCCCTGACACAAACACAGACAGTTTTGTTTTCTAGTATCCTGACAAATTACATTTTTCCCCCTTCTATTTTTGTTCAGTCTCCCTGCCATTAAATTTGAATGCGTCTCTATCAGCAGCGAGATGGATATATCAGGAGCGTATTGCACAGGGCTATAGTGAATGGAGGTGCAGTCTGTGATCTGTGAAGGGCACTTCAAGCTGAGCCGACTAGGGGAGGAATAATCTATGGCACAGAGAGGGAGAATGACTGATGGATCTCTGGCTGTAATTAACACATCTTTTATAATCACGTCGGCTCATTTTCTAGCATCATCAGCAGGGGGGAGCATTTCATTCCAGCATGACTTGTAACATAAAATCCTGTTCCCCGTTGCCTTTTTTTTCTTAGGCATGACATGTACATCTGTTTGCCTCTCACTAGGTGCAGGCTGAACTCAGGAGGATCATCAGTCACATGTAAAGGGTCAAGGTCTGCTTGGTTAGCATGGTCAAGCTTGTCCCTGCTGGTTGATGCTGTAACTACACCATCTGGCAGCATAAATCATTTTAATCCTGATGGTATGTGCTGTATTCTGATCAAATATATAAAAATATATTCAAATTCTTAAAAGTTGTAAGCCCTGTTTGTGGTTACCAACATTCTTCAAAATGTAATTTTGTTTGTGTTTCGCAGAAAGAAAGAAAATAATGTAACACCGGTTTAGTTCTCGTCAAGTCCACACAGTTCCTACAGTAAATATAAATATATTGTTTTATCATTCAATCTGAAACAAACTTATTTTAGTGAAATGTAGAATGGAAAGATATTAATACATTTTTTAAAAGTGGTGTAAGATAAGTTCAGATATACATGTATAATCGATGATCATGCTTGTGAAAAAGCATACATATTACAGAAATAATATATGAGAATTCACTTAAGTGCAAACTGAATGTGATGTTTTTGGACACTTACTGTAATCGTGCATTATTTGCCATTAAAGGGGTGGTAAACCACGATTTCACTTTTCCAACTTTAGCTAGTGTGTAATGTTGCTGTTTGAGCATAAACAACATCTGCAAAGTTACAACGTTCAAAGTTTAAAGCAAAGGGAGATATTTGATTTTAAAGAAATCAATTTCTAAGGACTACAGCAAACGGCCAGTAGGGACTATTACACATTCCTCCAGGGTCTCTGACATCACCAGCCCCAATATTTACATAAACCCCTCCTCCGAGAACATGAAAGAAGGGGGGGGCCAGGCCATTTTGTATCGCCGCAGGGAAGCGTTGTTGTGGTAGGCTAGTTAGTAGGCTGGAGTGTTGTTGCCAATGCCGACGAAACGCTGTTATTTTCATCCGGATTGCAGGTCCACTTTGTTCAGCCTTCCTAGGGACGGGGGTGTTGCAGTGCATTTAACATACAACGTTATATGCATGCGTGTATGAGACAGAGGGGAACACGATCGCATTTGCAGCAGATATATGCTGCCCATCATAAATCAAAGCACGAGACAGACAGGGGTCGGAGGAGAACACCGGAAAATGTGACATAATGGACAATATTTGTCTGTATTTGCAATACACGAGCCGCGGTTCAGCTGCACGAGACAAACACTGCCAGTGTGAGACGCGCGCGCGTGGCTCCCGCTGCACATTTCACGGAGGAAAGCTTCCACAATCTTTGCAAGTTCAATGCAGGATTCGCACAATGGCTTGTCCTGAAAGATGGATTTAAAAACAGAAGCTGTTTACGGGCCACAACCTGTAAGCATGATTTATTTTTCGTCGATGTGTTTTCCTGTAATAGTTCGTATTGTTAATTGTACGTTGTAGCAAGGAAGTAAACAGATGACAACGCTCATTTGGCTCTGCAAACCAGTTTGTTAAATGCTCATTCATACTTAACGTTATCCGACAAACACCTAACGTTACAAACTTTAAAAAATCTCAACAGCGAACTTGGCATTAGTGTAAATTATTCTTTGATTAGAGCTTTTATGTATTGTTTAGCTACAGGCATGCTAAACATGGTTCTGTGTTTGATTTGGCTACTATAGTAAAGCCAATGTTTAGTGTTCGTTCTTGCGACAGATATTTGGCAAATCGTTCTAAAAATACAAAAGTAACAGTGCCATTCAGTAGTGATCACTATAGATCCGCAGTCTTTACTCTTGAGGACTGAACAGGTTCTGCTTGATCATCTTCACTAAAATTGTCTGGGTCTGATTCGGGCTCAAATTGGTATGGTTTTATTGACGCCATTGTACTACCCAAAGCACAGGCTACCGGTAAAGGTAAGGGGCGTGACGTTTCCGACAAACGTGCACTAGACGGTTAGCGAATCACAACACACTGGGCCAGCTAACCAATCTGAGCCCATTGCGTATTTTTGAGGGACTGGCTTCATACAATCCGGAAACCATCAGACCGTTTTTACAAGGAGAGAGAGAGCAGTGTAGAATAAAGGTAAAAAATAATGCAATTTTTTTAAAACGAAGCATGAACACGTTACAGTGTACTTCACAAACACAATCAAGCCTTCGAAAGAACGTGTTTTACCACCCCTTTAAGTCAAAATGTATTGTAGTTTACATTTATATTAAATGCATTTGGTGAATTAAGAGCGATTTGTAACTAAGAGTACATCTTATATTAAATATCACAATTACTTCTATTGTCTTTGAAAAGTTTATTGTACCGAGTTGTTGAGAGTGCAAGTTTATTTTGTTTGTATCTGAGAGTTCTGAATAAACACGAGTCCCAGTCACGCGATCCTGTCTTCTTCCACCTTA
The DNA here is from genome assembly GCA_023566225.1 of Romanogobio albipinnatus. NCBI lineage: Eukaryota > Metazoa > Chordata > Actinopteri > Cypriniformes > Gobionidae > Romanogobio > Romanogobio albipinnatus. Next base: position 24,415,136 of record CM042253.1, on the reverse strand, counting down.
TTCTACGAACATTGTAACTTGTGGTACCCCTCTCGAATACTTTTACTACGTTTTTTTTTTTTCCATCACAGCCGTTGAGATGACCGAATCGTGAAAGTGTTGATTATAGCATTATTTTTCGATCTTTTCCCATCACATGAAAAGCTTGAGCATTGAGTACACAGGCAGTCTGTTGATCTCGTAATTGCAGTGCTATTTCTCTGACAAAATGCTTTTACCACAACTAAAAGCAAACACGACATCGACATGAATACAGTAAGAGCTTTGTGCTGCAGCATAACAGTGTCATTCATTATAACGGCAGTTTTGACTAGTGTGCAGATACACTCACGATGTGTGATTGACAGCTCCGAACATTATAAAGAGAGTGTTCTTTGATCGCTAATCTAGCGTCTAATTACACTTTAAATAACAGATTTGTTTCATGCTACTAATAGAAACGATGTAAAGTTGATTGTTTAGTCACTGGCTTGATTCACTGATGCATAAACAGCATTAAACGATTTAGAAAGAAAGTCTGTGTGAACTTGAATGATTAGCTACACATCAGAAATCACTGATCACAGATCAGGCATTAATGAACACTGTTACTCACTGTTTGTGGCGGTGCTGTCGAATCCATATGGTAAAAGTCTGTTTGTAAGCCTGTGCTGACATTGCGAAACGAAATCCATTTTCTCCAAATTTTCTGGGCGGGCAAAGCAGAGGAAGGGGAGGTAACCATAGAGGTAACCGTTCCCCGTATGACGACATACAGGGAAGATTCCAGATCGGCTCGACTGAGCTTTAATTTTCTCAAAGGCAGAGCAGGACACCCAGAACTCGGTTTACACCTATCAAAATTTCTAGCCACTTGGGAACCATATACAGGCTAGAGGAACTCATATTAATGTTAAAATTTCATGCCATGGGACCTTTAAATGCTGCCTCTGACAAGCATTTATGGTAGCCTAACTTAAAAGTCAATTATATTTAAAAAATAAAAAATGTATTTTAAGGTTAAGCTTTATTACATAGTGCTCTTGTTAAGGAATAGTCATGAAAGTGTACTCACTTTAAGTACACTTAAGTCCCTCCTTTCCGCGAGCCTACTCTGCTCTGATTGGTCAGACGGCCCAGTCTGTTGTGATTGGTCTACTGTGTGGAAGTTAAACATCCATTACCATAACTGAACTCAGGCTCCGTCTGGAGACTTCCTAAAGCTCATCGACTGTACACACTGTAAAGACAGTAATGATAATGTTGATTTTACATCAATCCCAGCGCGAGTCCGAATCAATGATGAAACATTGGAAGAACTAAGCTATGCAACCCAAACCTCGAGCAGGAAGTTTCTCAGTGATGCTACTCACTTTGAGATTATGAGAGGTTTCAACTGTAATTCCTCACCATCAGCATTAGCAAGTGTGCATCCATCAACAAACGTGTGTGTGTGTGTGTCTAATGTACTGCGTGCACATGTGGGAACTGTATTAATAACAGCGCAAATGTTAGCCCAGCACTTGCGTGAATGACTGACGTAAAAATTGTTTGCAAAAAAATCTTACACCATCCTTTATCTTTACTCAAAGTAGTAAACATGACAGACAATCTGCATTAATATACACAGTTTTAGGTAATATTGCAGCCCACTGCTGATTTACAATATTATTTCAGTAAGACAGTAATAAAGTGAGTTAGCCAGTTAGAAACTGTAGTTAGCTCAACATATTGAAGAGCACAGCATCTTCTCGACGTGATGCTATCCAGTATTCACAAGAATCAGCTGCTGTGTTAGAGGTGGTTCAAGTTATCCCTGGTGTCTGTACATGTGCTGACAATAAGTGGACGGGCAATATGCTAATGTTTCATAAGACCCTTTTCATATTTCCGGGTTTTTCAGAGCGGAAGTCTTCATAGTTGGGTTAACATTTATAGTGGTGAATGAGAGAATACATTAAATATATTTTTTGTGCCCATTTGCTCCAATAACAAAAGAATAACTCCACAATAGTGATTTCACAACTTTCAAAAAAGAGGGAAAAAATAGAGTGAGATTGATAACAGCAGTGAGAAGAGAGAAAGATGTTAATTTTATTGTCACTCCTATATACGCTATATTAGAAACACCCTCACAGCAGTGGTAACTTGTTTTTTGTAATTTGATGCAAAAGTAATATAATACAAAGTATTAGTGTTATAAATGTACCCAAAAATGAAAATACAAAAAACTTTACGGATTTACGATATTGATGACTGTTAAAACACATAATTTTTAATTAAATGCCAAGGTATCAGAAATACAAGTAGCAAAATTGCAAAGGTTACTTAAAATTAAATAATAATACAAGTAAATCATAATTCGTACATACATAGGGCCTATAAAACAGAACATAAAACGCCTCATCACAGTCTGTGAAAAGGGTCTATGACATCACAACGAAACAGCTTGCGAGTCGTTTGAAAAACGATTCGTTTAATTGACTCAGAGTCGACTCTTACTTTAGAGACAATAACTTTATATATGGTGCATTTTTAGATATAAAACTTTGCCGGATGTTTTCATTCACTTAGAACTGTTACACACTAACGTTACATGAAAGGTCATTTTCAAAAATCCATAATAGGGGCTCTTTAAGCACACTTAGGCTACCACTCCGACAAACAATATAGAAATATATTGTTACACTAAAACAGTATAAAATAGGGCATGTTTGTCAAGTTAAAGGGATAGTTCACCCAAAAATGAAAATTAGCCCATGATTGAGGCCTAGTCCACACGTACACGGGTATTTTTATAACCGGAGTTTTTCCTTCTCCGTTTAAAAAAACAATCGCGTCCACACAAGCACGGTTTAAAAAAAAATCTCCGTCCACATGAAAACGCAAAACCGCGCTATGATTGGCTGCCTGATTTCCACATGGGTCCCATCCACGGAGGGATGCTATGGGCTCAGTGAAACCCTTCTACAAGTTTACTTTGGACTCAGTGACAGGTAACTGTATATACAGGGGCAGGGCTCAAGTGGACTGAAGCTTCACACACTTGCCTAACTATGTTGTATTATTGAATTCTGGCACCTCTGTTCTGCAATACAATGAGATAACTGTGCATGTATCTGTATAGGCTAAAAGCTACGTCCGCGCTTGCATAGACTCGACTCATGTAACGTTAAACAAAATCGATAACGGCGCACAAACTGACGTCAAACAAAGGAGAGAACGGCGCACATTTTGACTTAACAAGCCTAAATCTCCGGTTTCACCGTCTACACGACAAGGGCTGTAACCGGAGTTTCTAAAAAACTTCACCCTGGCCGGAGTTTTCAAAAAAGTCCGGTTTCAGTAACCGGATACTGCGTTTGCGTGTGGACGAACAGCCAAACCGCATAGAAAAAGCTGCGGTTTTGAAAATACCCGTGTTGGTGTGGACAGGGCCTTACTCACCCTCAAGCCACCTGAGGTGTATATGACATTCTTCTTTCAGACGAATAAAATCTGTTCTGGCTAATCCAAGCATTATAATAGCAGTAATAGTTGCTCTGTTTTTGAAGTCCATAAAAAAATGCATCTGTCCGTCAAATAATGTGCTCCACGCGGCTCCAGGGTGTTAATAAAGGCCTTCTGAAGCAAATCGATGCATTTGTGTAAGAAAACTATCCATATTTAAAAATGTATTAAATTTTTTTCTATGGCTCTGCATCAGCCGTCCCCATGCCATCACTTCCGGCGAATAAGGTCAAAATACATGCAAAATACCGGCGCAATCATAGATATATACAAAGATTCCTCATTTGTGTCTGCGCGGATTGGTCGAATGAGGAATCTACGTGTATATATTTATATATATATGATCGCGCCAGTATTTTGACTTTATTCGCCGGAAGTTATGGCGTCTGATAAGAGGTAAAAAAATAATAAATACCGATCGATTTGTGTCTCAAGACATCAATGTGTCGCCACGAGCCGCATGGTTTAATAAGGATTCGTATGTCTATATGTTTTTACTCTCATTGCTCTCATTCTCTAAAATGTCCCCATTGACATGCATTATACGACTATCACACTGCAACGGTTGGAGTTAAAAATCTTCATTTGTGTTCTACTGAAGAAACAAAGACACCTACATCTTGGATGCCCTGGGGGTATGCAGATAAACATAAAAAAAATTGTTTTTGGGTGAACTATCCTTTTAAGGAGGTCAAACTAAACAATACATGCGGTTTTGTTTTACATTTATACGATATATGTTGTTTAAACTCCTCATTTGATATTGTTATTTTCTGGTAGTAGCTACACATACTTACATATTAATAAAATCCTAGGATAATACTGAATCGTGAACTGAGCGAATCAATGATTTATAAAAAATAAAATAAAAAACAGCTGTATGTTGCCACCTACTGGCATATCGATGTAACTTGTAGAGGCGAAGAAATACAAACTTGTATTTGAAACTTGTTGAATAGTCCCAGTGCTGTTGAACTGTGTATCAGTAGCTCGACCAATCTTTTGTATAAAATACAAACAAAGACCCTTTAAAGCAAGCCTCCGAGGTTAGCAAAAAACTATGAGTAGAGCTTTTTACTTAACATGTTTGCAATTTAACATTCATTTTGGATTTATACATTTTTAGAGAATACAACTAAATAGCCTTTATAAGAGAAGCTACAGACAATTTTATGACTCATTTTCAATTCATTTTCTATGGTATAGGCAACTTTTCACATTCTAAGTATTAAAAAACAAGATATATATGATGACTTTGGCTTCTGAAACCATCAAGAATATGAAAAGGGTCCATTCATTGGCTGCATGCGTTATTGAGGTTGTCACTATAAAATTGCCTGTTATTCCTTATTATTCCTGAAATGATTGTAATTTCTTTCTTACTTTGGAATGTAATGGTTACTTTTCTGAAATGAGGCAATCTGCCGCAGACAAAGGCGACCTCCGGAGGGCACAGCATTCCAAGACAGCACCGTGACTGACTGTTTTACAAAACTGACAGCAATTCAAAGACGACGTCAAGGCTATAATGTGACTGGGTTAACAAGGCACATGTAAAGTTAACTACCACACTTTCTCCCTTGGTAGAGCTGCTGGTATAAATATGCCAGAATGAGTAACAGGTTTGAATAATTAGCCTATATTAGGCTGTCACTAGCTAGTTGGCTGCCAACCATTGGATTGCAATTATTCTATTAATATGGTAATTATATGGTAATCATATTACCCATAAATTCAAGTATAACGATTGATTTAGCATCAATTAGAAAATCCTGTTTGTTTTTACTTCACACACACCCCGGTACAGGAGCAGGTCAGAACAGGTTGGCTCATGCCCTGCTAACATGACATGATCTCTTGACCTCTCGATTTCCAGTACATGCACAATACTCACATTTACGGTATCCCACAGAGTAGCTCCATGGTTCACAAGCATGTGCACTCATAAGAACACAAAGATCTGTGAGGTCAGTGTCTCAGATCAAGTGTGAAACGCAGTCAGCCATGCCAGATGTACTGTATGGATGGAAGCACAGGTCAAACATGCTAACATCTATCTATCTATCTATCTATCTATCTATCTATCTATCTATCTATCTATCTATCTATCTATCTATCTATCTATCTATCTATCTATCTATCTATCTATCTATCTATCTATCTATCTATCTATCTATCTATCTATCTATCTATCTATCTATCTATCTATCTATCTATCTATCTATCTATCTATCTATCTATCTATCTATCTATCTATCTATCTATCTATCTATCTATCTATCTATCTATCTATCTATCTATCTATCTATCTATCGCATAGTTTATGTTATGGCAGCCCGATTTATTTACATTTCATGTTGCATGTGTTGTAATTAAATAATTTATTCTTTAAGGCTAAAAGCTAAGCACAGCTAAGAGCTCTGCATTAGAAGCTTGCTCAAAAATGAGATTTGCCATGTTGAATGACGTACAGTATAGATAAATTAGAAATATTCAAGCTAAGAGGGGACATATTTAGGAACACCGACCTTCGGTTGCTTAAGAGTCACATGAAGCATCCATCACTGATATACTGTGCTTACACCTTCATCTGTTCTGGTTTTTAATAGAGCATAACACTGTAAAAACATGGAGGCGGTAGAAATGTATAGGCTGTGTCAATAGTCTGACTCAGTGTGAGAGGAAGAAAAAGAGCTGTGGAGTTCAAACAGCTCGCTGGCGGTCACACTCTTAGGAAACGACTCGTCGGTCTAGATATGCTTGGGTGAAGAGTGATGATGTTCTGATTTCACGCTCGTCTGATGAAATCAGACAAATGCAATTGAATGCGAGAGATCACAAGGTTTGCATATGAGCTAGGAAAATGTAAGCTGTAATAAACGGGAGACTCATTCTCAAACGGCTCTCACAGACACACAAACACTAGAGGTCAGATGCATTTTATTGAACAACAACCACAACAGAATTTCATTTTCAACAAAAGCATGAAAAAAAAAAATTCACAATTTCACTTCACAAACTCAAATGTGTTTTAGAACATTTTGAATTGTATGATCTCAGACTCTTTGGGGAAAACAGAGTTATTTTACATACTTAAAAAGCTTTAAAACAGTATTTGATGATGCATTCTGTCATTTTTTACTCGCCCTCCTGTCGTTTCCAACACGCAAGACCATTCATCTTCTGAACACAAATGAAGATATTTTTGATGAAATCTGAGAGCTCTCTGACCTCTCCATAGACGGCAATATAATTAACACGTTCAAGGCCCAGAAAGGTAGTAAAAACATTGTTAAAATCGTCCATGTGACTTCAGTGGTTCAACCTTCATTTTAGGAAGCGTTGAGAATACTGTTTGTTTTTGCACACAGAAAGTATTTCTTGTTGCTTCATAACATTAAGGTTGAAACACTGGAGTAACATGGACTATTTTAATGACGTCTTTACTACCTTTCTGGGCCTTGAAAGTGGTCATTAAATTGCTGTCTAGGTCAGAGAGATCTCGGATTTAATCAAAAATATCTTTGTGTTCCGAAGATAAACGAAGGTCTTACGGTTTTGGAACGACATGAGGGTGAGTAATTATTAACCCTTTAACATGAATGATGCCCTTTTCTCCTACCACATGTTTTTTCACCAAATTGATCTCAGACTCAAACTGCTCTACTGTTAATACTGTCGGTCAAAACACATTTAAGAGGATTTTGATCACTTGTTTTGAACTACCTAATGTAAAAGTGTAAGGACGAGGCGAAAAAATGCATCCGTTGCAACAGCCATGTGAAGCAACTTAAAAGGCACGAGGTGGAACTGCTGAAAAACTCAAACTGCAGGAACGACCTGTGTGTGAAAATTGCATAAATAGGACGAGCGTAGAGGCATAAAGGGAGTGTTGTATTTTGTTAATGATGATATTTTGAAGCTGAGGTATACATTTTCTTTAAGGATGTATCATAAAGCTGCATGTAAAATTCATGATTCTCAATCCTCAATTATAAATGTTATTTTTGCTGGAGATTAGTGCAAATGTGATTTCACTACATCACCTCATTGCGACGACAATCTGAGCTTAAGGTTTGTTGTTCATCAAAAAACGTATGCTTATCTTAAAAAGTTCATGAATCATTACAAAAAAGATGAAGGTTTTCCAAAGGAAACACTATTAATTTGCATTTGCAGAGATATTCTTGCTGTAAAGATGGCAGCTTCGCTGTGTGCATCATGACATCAGCACTCTTGAGATGATACACTCATATCATAACCATTATAAAGAGCGACAAAGTGCCTGGCTTTAAGCTAATGGAAAAGTAATGCCTGATAAAATATCTAAAAGTAAGAAAAGCTTGTAATGCCACAGGTTTAGTACCAAAGTTACACATTTAATCAAACTGTTAAGGACACAATGATGTACTTGATTATTTAAAAAAAAAAAATGTTTCAAGTATACATATTTGAAAGAGTAGCCAACTATTTTTGCCATTTTGACATCAGCCAATTATTAGCAACAGTATCTCAAAATACAGCCAATTATATGTATTAATAATTTTAAATGAATAAAGTGACCAAAGATACACCATACAGTGCAAATGGTGCCTAAAAAAAGTATTATCGTTAAAATTGTTTTTAAAAAGTACCACAAAAAGAGACCATTTTAAATAAATTTGAACAGGAGTACAATCTTGTTGAGCATAAAAAAAATAAAAGGTTCAATAAATATTCAATTTAAACCGGCAATTAGTTGTACAACCCATCGTAAACAATCTAAAAACCACCTTCAATTTATAAATGAATTCAGTAATATCGTTGACAGTCAAAACAACAACAAAAAAATCCAAATTGTGAATAAGTGTTGCTCAAACTACACACTACAACAAACAAGCATTTCATAATCCAGTCCGCTGATGGAGTGAACAATACTCACTTTCAACCATTTCATAGAAACATTTTTTGTTAATTATTGCGTAAACAGTTTTTTGTCGTCTTTCAAATCGTCTCAAGTGTTTAAAAGAGGCAACAGAATGGCCAGTTCTAGTAAACACTGGGGGCTTCAAGTTTTGAGTCAAATATTTTAAATCCTACCTCATTTTGGAAATACTAAGAGGCTTAAAGTTTGGCGGTTGAGGAATGGTGAAGGTGAGAGTACGGCTGATGATGATGGTAGGTCATGAGTTGGTCAGAGACGGCCTGTGGCTCCCTGCTCTGGGCTTCTGTTTGTCATACTTCAAAGACACTATGAGGAAGACGAGGAGTGTGATTCCCTGAATGGCGGCCAGGAGGAAGAAGTAGTAATTCAGTGTGCACCCGTTGATGTTACCTACAGAGAGAAGAAAAGGTGAGAAAAGGGAATGTGTAAAAAAAAAAAATCACTTTGATGTGAATTTCACAATACCAAAATTTCAGTAGTATAACAACAACAACACACGCTTTGGAGCAGAGATCACACTACCTTTGTATACTGGTTGAAATGATCAATTGATCAATGAAGTTGAGTCTCTCTCTTTTTTATGAGATTTAAAAATAACAAATAAAACAAGATTTGCTTTGTTCATGTTACATTAGTTATAAACAGTGTTGAGTACAGGTGCTGGTCATATAACTAGTATAAATCTAATCATATAATTACTATCCTCAAAAAGTTGATTTATTTCACTAATTCCATTCAAAAAGTGAAACTTGATTATATTCATTCATTACACACAGACTGATATATTTCAAATGTTTATTTCTTTTAATTTTGATGATTATAACTGACAACTAAGGAAAATCCCAAATTCAGTATCTCAGAAAATTTGAATATTGTGAAAAGGTTCAATATTGAAGACAACTGGTGCCACACTCTAATCAGCTAATTAACTCAAAACACCTGCAAAGGCCTTTAATGGTCTCTCAGTCTAGTTCTGTAGGCTACACAATCATGGGGAAGACCGCTGACTTGACAGTTGTCCAAAAGACGACCATTGACACCTTGCACAAGGAGGGCAAGACACAAAAGGTCATTGCAAAAAAGGCTGTCTGTTCACAGAGCTCTGTGTCCAAGCACATTAATAGAGAGGCGAAGGGAAGGAAAAGATGTAGTAGAAAAAAGTGTACAAGCAATAGGGATAACCGCACCCTGGAGAGGATTGTGAAACAAAACCCTTTCAAAAATGTGGGGGAGATTCACAAAGAGTGGACTGGAGTTGAAGTCCGTGCTTCAAGAACCACAGACGTATGCAAGACATGGGTTTCAGCTGTTGAACAACAGACAGCATCAGAAGCGTCTCGCCTGTGCTAAATACAAAAAGGAAAAAAAATGGTCCAATGTTATGTTCTCTGATGAAAGTAAATTTTGCAATTCCTTTGGAAATCAGGGTCCCAGAGTCTGGAGGAAGAGAGGAGAGGCACACAATCCACGTTGCTTGAGGTCCAGTGTAAAGTTTCCACAGTCAGTGATGGTTTGGGGTGCCATGTCATCTGCTGGTGTTGGTCCACTGTGTTTTCTGAGGTCCAAGGTCAATGCAGCCGTATACCAGGAAGTTTTAGACCACTTCATGCTTCCTACTGCTGACCAACTTTATGGAGATGCCACAGACTGATCGACTCCATGCCACGCCGCATTGCTGCAGTAATTCAGGCAAAAGGAGCCCCAATTAAGTATTGAGTGCTGGACATGCTCATACTTTTCATGTTCATACTTTTCAGTTGGCCAAGATTTCTAAAAATCCTTTCTTTGTATTGATCTTAAGTAATATTCTAATTTTCTGAGATACTGAATTTGGGATTTTCCTTAGTTGTCTGCTATAATCATCAAAATTAAAAGAAATAAACATTTAAAATATATCAGTATGTGTATAATGAATGAATATAATATACAAGTTTCACTTTTTGAATGGAATTAGTGAAATAAATCAACTTTTTGATGATATTCTAATTATATGACCAGCACCTGTATGTTACACTAAAAAAGTACTATTTTACAAGCTACTAATGTTATACATCTTCAGCAGTGTAATTCGATTACTGTTCTAATTACTCTCTCTAAAGAAATACTGCATTATTACTAAATACTTTCTAAATCCCATTTCAGTCTTGACTAATTGAACAATACAAGGTTAGACATGAAACTCTTTTAATTCTTTTAAAATAAATAATATAAAATAAGTAGCATAAATTCTTCTTGAACTAACCAAAGTATTTAAAGGGAGATGGTTACATTAAAAACATACATTTTATCATTAGACTTTACATTATGTTAAATCCACACTATTGTGTTATATAGAAGTCTATATAGTATTAAAGCATTTACATAAGTAACTTATTAAATTTTAAACTTTTTTTATTTAATCTAATGGCTTACTTCAAATAAATATAATAGGGGAAAATGGTTTAGCTGACAAAATGCATTGCATGCAAATATGAAATGACGTGAATTTGTACATTTTAATGTGACACAATCCTTCTAAAGACATGATACATTGTTCTTCTATACATGGATAAATGACTCACTGAGTGATAATTTAAATGATAATTAATGTGTTCGTCAGGAGTTGATTAGATATGCAATGTTGCAATGCTGCACTTCTTAAAAGTGAAATGATTTCTGTAAATCCAGTGATCAAAAGCTGTGGGCCTCAGTTTCCACAATCTTGGAGAACCTTCTGAATGTATACAAGCATTAGACTTTTATTGAAAGGAAAATGTAAAATATAACAAAGCAGAATCAATGAATTATGAATCATGTATTGCCATTGTGAGGATATCATGTAAATCAATAGAAGAGTAACTGTAGTCTGGTTACAAGTATTTTAAAATATAATATAGTCTAATACAAGTACTTAATTTTGGGAAACTGATTACATAATCCAGATTCCAAGTAATCAATTACTACCCGGTACTGTCTATTATCATTTAAAATAAAGAATATTGCAATTTGTTCCTTCCTTTGCTCAGTCGAGAGATTTCTGATTAATTATAAACGCATGTGTACAGGTAGATGAAGAGAAGCTGAACATCTGTGACATGCTGCATTCATATGTCAAACGAAAGCAAAAAGCATATGTTTGTGCTTGTTGGAACCCTGAAAGCAACAGAGCGAAAAGGCAATCTGCTCCCTTCATACTATCCTACAGCGGCAAAGAGCTTTAACTGATAGCATGTCGGTCCGTACTGCTTGTAAGCATCCATTGCAACCTGCAAACCCATCTGACTCTGGTTTATTCAAGCAAAACCTAAACAAGCATTCCTTCTCCATCCAATCTCTCCTTCATTCCCCCTCTCTATATAAAGCTTGAGAGCAGATAGAGGGTTTACATCAATACTTACAGGGGAACCATAAACAAAAAGCCACATCTTCATAGTATGAAGGAAGAGCCTATAATTCACCATCTTGGGAGCTTAAGTGATGCACACTCGCTCTGATTCTGCTGGCATTACAGACTCTGAGCCCTCGGCCCTAATCTAACTCTCCTGTTGTTTAAGCCTCTGACTGCTCAGGGCCATTATAGTCCTGGATGATGACTGTGTGTAGTATTAAATTCAACCCTCTACTTGCGCTAAATTCTGTACACAAACACGCAGAATCAGTTCACAAATGTTTCCTGTATTATGAACCATAAGTCTGAGCCTCTCTCTCGCTCTCTCTCTCTGAGCTGAGGAAAAAGCTGCTTAACACATCTGATCTGTTCAGAAGAGGTGGTCAAACCTCCAGGGTTGAGGACCATCAAAGCAAAACTCTTAATAAGTAGTTCTGCGAAGGGGCTCTAAACTCTCAGGAGTGTTTCAGAGCGGCTAGCGTATGGTCTTGTAGCACTGCGTAGCATTACCTATTACAATGACTAAAAAAGTATATCCGTAAGAATACATTAGCATTTAAATAGATGTATTCACATGTGCACATCTTGCCGAAATAGGGTCATTGATTAGAACAAGGATTTTAGAGAGGATTCTACTTTAGTGTGAATATGTCATTAGATGCAACCAAGATAAAGTATCTTTTCATAGAAAGAAAGAAATATAAAAAAAGGGTCCACTGACCCTTGAGGAACATCATGAGCAACTCCATTAGATTTAATTATCCACGGCCTCAAAGAGCATTGCTGGCAGAAGATAAGAACTGCTTGAGGTGAGGCATGGGGACACTGATTCATAACAGTATGGAGATGAAATGCATTGCCACCCCAAACATGTGCAAATGAAGATCCAGAAGGCAACGTTTGTTTAATCATCGTCTGTAGAGCCAGGGCTGAAAGATTTCAGATGCTCTCAGAGATGCACACAAAGTCTTGTAATCTCTGCAAATGCTCTGATGAGTTGAATGTCTTAGACGAGGTAGACATCCAAAATGTGCAGGTTATGAGACTGCCATAGAGTGTCCTGTCAGCTGTTCAAAGATCCACTAAAGTGGTCATTTAGATCACTTTGCACATTTCTAAACTGCATAACATCAGTGCTCTATTAAAGGGGACCTATTATGCAAAATTCACTTTTACATGGTGTTGGAACATAAATGTGTCAAGTCAAGTCACCTTCATTTATATAGTGCTTTTCACAACACCGATTGCTTCAAAGCAGCTTTACAGTGATAATAGGACATTCATTTTGTTTTAGATGAAAAGCTAAAGTACGTTTTTGATTGATTAATTTCTGTTGTAAAAACTGATTAGTTATTTAATTTGGCGCTATGTAAACAACACCACCCTAAACTAAAACAGGAAATCCCCAATGCGTTCTGGACCCCATCTGCGCGGCAACAGTACCTGGTGGCCGGAGAACGAAACCATGAAATAGGTTTGAAATAGTTTTGAAACAATACCACCACCATCCCGGCACAAACCCCAAAAAAGGTGAGTCCGTGGAAACAACGACGGCATGTATGCAAGCATTACGTGTTTAGCCTATAGGCAAGCGCGTTTGACTATGTATGTGTGCATGTGTTTTTATCTGACCACCTTATAAATGGTAAAAATACACCCACTCCTCTTTTTTGAATCATGTTAAATCATAAGCAGTGTCTCAGAATAAGCTGTTTGCAGGTTCTAAGCAATGTGATGTCACATATGAGGTCCCACCCACGACTTCTGACAGACTCTGCCCTATTAGCACAGACCCCGCCCTGAGTGTCTGCCCTGTTGATCTCCCTGCCAGAGCATTTAAAAGCAGCATTCAAGTAAGAAATGTATTATTAAAGCTACTAAAGTTGTTCAATCAAGAGCAGTGAGTGATTTCCTGTTTTTCTTCTGTTGTTTCATTCATATTAACAGCATATATAGCAGTAGGTACTGTAAATTGCGATTTCTTTACAATCGGTTTACGTTCAGAGAAACAACCGACTGTGTTCATGTGAACTGAGTGTGTTTTTGACACAACCCAGTGTATTTGACAGTTTAAGCGCAATAAGACGTGAAAGAGAGTTTAATACTCACGAGACACGCCATCTGACAGCCAGCTTTCTGTGCGCGTGCTTGGGATGTGTGCGCTCAGAAAACAATATATCAGAAGTTTAGATTGATATGGCTTTAAATGCATGCAGATAATACACTTTCATGATAATGAAGAACTGAAATGTCACGTGAAAGTGATAGAGATGATAATCAAAACCAAACAGATCATTTCGTTTTTAGCAGAGTATCCGAGGCACGAGCTGTACAGGCTCCGCCCTCTTCTAGAACGCAGGGTGGGGAGCAGTAGCACATTTGCTTAGATACATGCACAAAAAAAGCATGTTTTTCTTCCATTCAAAAATGGGCATTTACAACATGGTTTAATAAATCTGCTGGGGTATTTTGAGCTGAAACTTAACAGACATATTCTGGGGACACCTGAGACTTATATTACATCTTGTAAAAATGGGCATAATAGGTCCCCTTTAAATTGGACAACTCAAGACGGTAAGTGTAGAATTTGGGATAGAGTTCCGGTCTTGCATGGTCTTGTTTGAGAGTGCAAGTTGCACAGAAATGGTAATTATCAGAGCAATGGCCTTGTCTTGCAGTTACCGCAAATGTTAAATTGAGATGTTCACACAGGTTTGAATACAACCAGATCCCATCCCATGCCTGTCTCAATCCCCAGTAATTTCCCTCCTTCCTCTTCACTGTCTCAATCCAATAAAAGTGGCAAGCCGTGTTATGGCTACAACAACCTCTTGATCAATTTCTCTGCTTCTTTAATATACTCTGTAATAGCAGGCGCTCCCCAATGACAACAAGTGTTACAAGCAGGTGGACAGTTTGACTGAGAGAGCAATAGAGCTAAGGATCTTACTGCCCTCCAGCCAGGGGAAACAAATGCCGATGTCGGCGAAAAACGCTACATTTACAATACCCACATGCCAGAGTACAGCTAAGAGCAAACCAACAATCAATACCCTCAAACAGTCCCATTCGCACCAGAGGCTACCCCAACTCAAGGAAATAAGAAGAGTAAAATATTGAGTGCTACTGTGTTGAGTTTGTCAACACACAACCCCCACCAAATCCATGGTTCTGTGCGTTGGCGGGTGACGCGCCTGTTCTTCCTTTGCTTCTGGGAGATGACATGATTTACCAGCAAGCGCTTGGCAGGATGTGGAGGTGCTGGTCGCCTCCCTGAAAGACAAGGCCGTAAAGAATACTCAGTCAAAGGACGGAGTGGGAGATATATCACGGCGACACACTCTGGGGGGATTGCTAGCACTTCCCACAGAAAAGGGGCAGCTGTCTCAGATTTGGTGGTGTTTGGGTGGTAATGGAAAAATAAACATTACTGGAGCACAACTGCATGTTCCTGATGTGAATCTCAAACAGGAAAAGCGGCAAGCAAAGGAAGGATCAGAGAAAGTTGTAGGATACAAAATGTTGTAGATCTTGCCCCAAGAAAAAACAGTTAAACGTTGGTAAAAAAAAAAAAAAAAAAAAAAAACACTCTTTTAACGTTCTTCTGTATGCAAAATTGTATAATTAGTAACAATATTTTGGAGATGGAGAAAATGAATAAATATTTTTTGGGTATATTACTACGTTAATTCCATATTTCCATTTATTTTATTTTGTTGTCTGATTACTTTTTTTTAGAATAATAATATGAGTGGGCATATCCAAACCTTTGACTGGTAATCATGAATTTTCCATTTTCCAACTCAGTTGTATCATCTGCTCTCTAGCGTTAAGGTCTACATGCCCTCATTTCACGTTACATTGCACATTCAGTTTTATAAGGCAGCTACACCAAGATAACAGCAGGCACCTGGAAGTCTCACTCCATGAGGGCCGGCAACTGTATTTGTCTTGCAGGCCCTCCGCAGTCCATCATGTAACGATTTTATTAACCGTTCCTTGGCATGTCATCCCATATGACTTGCATTATGCTCTTTGTGTTCATTTAACAAATATTGGTATTCATCTTGTGTGCTTCGAAAGGGTATACCTGTCACATGTGAGGGCTTATCAAGGGGAATTGGTGAAGCAGGAGAATTAAAGATGGAGGAGCGAATGGGAGAGGTAAGGGAATTAATCTGGCCAACACAACACAAGATTGTGGCAGCTCCATTAAGACACCAGGCCTAACCGGACTTTCAGATTAATCAACCGAGACCTTTTATCCATTTTAAAAGAGTGGAGGAAGCAGGAAGATGCTTCCTCCAAGAGGGGGGACATCAGAGGAGGAGGCAAAGTAAGACAGACAGACAATCAAGGAATAGGAAATAAAAGAAAGATTAGCAGATATGTGAACCGGGCGAACCACAATCTTTTATATGTGCAATCTTACTGTTTTTTGCTAGTTTCAGCCCGAAGCAGTTTTCAAGTTCACGTCTTGCGCCACGTTGTTTAAATAGCAAATGCTATTTAAAATGTCCTCACTAGTAGATTATATTTCACAATATAAGTAAGGACATTTGGCTCTCACAAGTATAACCAAACCTGTACACACATACATAATTGTGCGTCCCAATTCGCCTACTTATTCTACTCCCTAAAAGTATGTAGTCTTTTTGTGAAAAAAAAGAACATACTTTTGAGTGTGTAGCAAGAGAATAGACAAGCTTTGGGACATACTATCACATCATACAATTGCGTCTTTAACGGTTGCTCTCAGTCGCATCCTGACACGCATCCTGTCACTGTAAATGGGCCTGTCAATCATCTTGTCACAGTTAAAATCCTCCACATTTCATTTAATTCCCCACCGTATCGGAGAGAAATGCAGTAGCACGTTGATCTGCAGTCACAGGTCTTTCATGCGGAGAACTCGCCTCATATTAAAGGGATAGATCACCCAAAAATGCAGAGTAGCCCATGATTTACTCGCCCTCAAGTCATCCTGTATATGACATTCTTCTTTCAGTTATATTAAAAATGTCCTGGCTCTTCCAAGCTTTATGATGGCAGTGAATTGTTAGTTCGTTTTTGAAGTCCATAAAAGTGCATCTATCCATCATATAACTGTTCCACCATATAAAGGCTCTGGGGGGTTAATAAAGGCCTTCTGAAGCGAAGTGGCATGTTTGTGTAAGAAAAATATCCATATTTAAAACTTTATAGACTAAAATAGCTAGCTTCCGGCAGTCAGTGGTACGCAAGTCGACTTACGGCGGAAGAGTAACCCCGTTGAGTGACCCTTGAACCCTTGACTCATGAGTATTGCCAAAAACAGAAGCACAGAAGATCATGTCATGAATTAGACACCAGTCATGAATTAGAAGTCTAAAAAGGGAATTTTTAAAGAGAAATGTCAGAGAATTTCGATATATAAGAGAAGATGGGCTTGAGTTTGTTGCCCAGCCCTATCCATGAGAGGCGTCAAAGCTTGCGATGCTCCTATACATCGCACTCTTTTGCCGTAAGTCGCTTCAGAAGGCCCCCGAAGCCGTGTGGAGAAGTTATATGATGGATAGAGACACTTTTTATGGACTGAACTGAACCAACATTTCACTGCCATTATAAAGCTTGGAAGAACCAGGACTTTATGACATTCTATAAATAAAATCAGAGTAATATTAATATACACCTAGGATGAATTGAGGTTGAGTAAACCATGGGCTAATTTTCACTTTTGGTTGAACTATCCCTTAAATGCATAATGCATTTAAAAGTTAATGGCCAAACAAATCTTTATAAAAGTCCACATTGTTATTGCAGATGAAATATAACACAGATAACATTAAATACATATTTTTTTTATCAGGTTAAACTTTGATTATCACTCAAACCTTTATCTAAACCTCTCACCGTCGGTCGCACATATCCACTAGTTTAACACTTTACTCGTGTTTGTAGTTCTGAACCGAATCCTCCTCCAAAGCGCAATGGGTTGTGGGCAATATTAGCCTTTAAACTTTAGAGTGTGCACGGATCAACACTTCGACAATCTAACAGAAATAGTAGACCATCCAGGGACTTTTGACATACTCTTTTCAACATACTATGCTTTGGGACACACTTATTTTAATTTGCAATGCTTCGTGGGAGAGGGCAAAAATTACACACCTCAGTTTCTTTCTTAGATGCAGAAAAACAATTTAGAAAACTCAAAACATTATTACTTTCTATTGGCCACCACAGATTGTCCAGACAAACTTGTGCTGCACTTGACCTGAGTTCAGGGAGTGTCTGCCGTGGTTGAATAATACATAGTGCAGAAGCAAAACAATGTGCTCAGCAGGGCAGCCATAAGCTTTGAGGAGGAAGTGTGTCTGCTGATCAATAAAACTCTACAAAACACATTGCTACACAGCAGACTGAGGGGACAGATATTGGTTTAATTAAGGTAAAGGCAAGGTTAGAGACAGAAGAAAGGGTCATTAGAAGAAAAAAAAAAGTGATATTTTTTAGAAACTTTCAGTGATCTTAACTCTTAAGGACAGCTCACCCTAAAATGGACATTCATCACTCTCCCTTATGTTATTCTAAACTCAAACTTCATGTCTTACTTTCTTATAAGGAAAACAAAAGGAGATGTTAGAATGCTCATCTGCACTTTTCCATAAAATATAATTTAATGGTGACCATGAGCACACAGATTATACAATGCAGATCATAAATCATAGATTATAGCACACAAACATACTCATATGTCCGTAAAGTCCTTTTTTGGAAGTACAGTGATGGAAGTGCCTAGTTAGTTTTGTTGCGATTTGTCTTCATTTATTTCTCAATGCTTTTGCTGGCCACACACTGCTCATTAGAGACACAACAGGCTGCCAAACACTTGCAGTGTTTCCAATTACGTCCACAAAAGACAAAACAAGAGCTGCCCATAAAAGACATTAACCGGCCCCATAAATGTTTGGCAGTCTGAGAGAGAAATGCAGAGATTGAAAAAGTGCAGCGGTGGAATCGTGGAGGGAGACAATGGAGAAGAAAAGACGACAAGATCCTTTTTTACTTTACACTTTCAGATTCAATTAATTGGCTGTTTTGTATGTAAAACCTATTCCATGCATCACTTTTGTTACATTGAGAAAACTTAAGTCATTCAACTGAAGTCTCTTATTGTCACCAATGCTGCAATTATTATAATAGTGTAAAACATTAAATATGATTACATTTTAAAATAACTTCCATTTCTATTTTGATATATTTTGAAAATGTAATTTATTCTTGTGATGGCAAAGCTGAATGTTAAGCAGTTTATTTTTAAGTCCATCTCTTTGATAAGTATGTCTCTCTGACGAGAACAGATTACGAAGGGAGACAGACTGAGGTCAGAACAAACGTTTTTGCTTTTGACACACGAAAAACGTACTAACAAATAAGCATGATGCTCACATCACAACATCCCTCTTGGCTCTATTTGTCAATCCCAACAACATTTCAGCGCTACCCGTCCTGATGCCTTGACGGCTTTTCTACAGGAGATTACACGAGTCAGCACACGGAGTTCAATGCCATTTGTCAGGCTCTGCAAACACAGAGATGTTCATATTTTATGGCTCTCTTGTCTAGGGGGATCTCTGGGAGCAATGAATAAATGTGTATAAATGATACCTGCATAATGCAAACAAACAAAATGGCTTTGTCACAAATAGTAACATGAATACTATAATATAAGCAGGGGTGCACATAATGTGACACAGGGCTCCAGACTGGCAAACGGAATGAAAGCGGAACTAAATTGCGCTAATCTATAATATGTGAGATGGTGGTCCAGTGGATCAAACCATTGAACTGATATGCAGAAGGTTGCTGGTTCGATCCCAGCGGTCACCACCAGTGTGTCCTTGAGCAAGGCACTTTACTCCATGTTGCTCCAGGGGGATTGTCCCTGTAATAAGGGCACTGTAAGTCGCTTTGGATAAAAGCGTCTGCCAAATGCATAAATGTAAAATGTACTAATTTGTGTTTTACAGACCGAAAATAGGACCAAAAATAGGAGTTACTCGCGAGTTGTGGGCCGATCTCGATAACGCGATACGATTACTATACATAGTGCTGGGAGATCCAGTGAAGAAATCCGTTGAATTCGCCACAGAATTAATAACATCGCTTCAAAGTCTGTATATAAAAAGTCTTTGATCGCTGCAAGGTCTAGAGAAGCATTCAGATGCGCCACAGAGTTCTCGGTTATAAACCATAGATATCAGATCAAACAGCGCTGACAGTTATAAAATAATTTAAGTCCACAAATCAGCAACATTCCCCATGGATTTAATGTAGTAATACTATCTGTAACTATGGTATTGTGACAAATAGTCAAACGCAGACTGATTTCCTCCATCTCCACTTCTTTTCTCTCTCATATGTTTTGGTTATGTCCATCAATAACTTCTTTTTGGCTATCAATCTTCAATTGTTTTTCTTTAGTGACAAAGAAACAGATCGAACCTTGCCCTTTGGTTGGACTTTTTGGACTTCTTTCAAAAGTCACTGGTTTTCCGGGAAATACTGCAAAAACCTTTGCTTTCTTAACATTATTAGCTAGACGGCGCATTCTGTGGAAACACAAGCTCCCTCCATCTTTTGATGACTGGCTGAGAGATGTTATGAGCTTCATTCATTTGAAAAAAAAAAAAAAAAAAGGTATACGTTAAAGGGCAACACTGGTATATTTTCTGAGATCTGGGATCCCTCCATTATTTATTTTATGTTTTCTGAATATGTCAGTACTTCTGGTGTATCAACCTAAGCATTAAGATATCATTATGATCGTGGCTTGAATCTGTTCAGGAGTGTTTGATTATAAGTGTGGATACTTATGTATGTATATGTATATACACTTTAGCTGTATGTTTTTGTTTGTGGATGTATACATACACTTGATAAATGGCCAAAATGTCTAAACTGTAATGCCACCATATATTCTATACTCGAGACATTATGCTTGACATTCTTCGTATTACAATATGTATTGAGTGTTTTTTCTATCTTTTCTTCGCTTCTTTTGTGTGTGTGTGTGTGTGTGTGTGTTTTATTTAATTGCACTTTTTGGGGGGTGGGGTGGGAAAACATTTTTTCATGATTCTCCTGTGTTTGTATCCTGTTATTATTGTAAAAGTTCAATAAACAAAAAAAACCAAAAAAATAAATTGTCAAATTCTTACAAGTACTACACACCATTTTCCATCACTTCAAATCTATAATATTATAATATATAAATGTTATTTTTAGGGGTGGCACGGTTCACAAAACCCACGGTTCGGTTCGTATCACGGTTTTAGGGTCACGGTTTTCGGTTCTGTATGGTTCTTGTTGATGTTTTTTTGATAATCATTAACACTCCAGAAATTTACTTCAGCATATGATATATAGCTTAATCATCCACAATTTAGGATACAGTATTAAAAATTGTTATATCAAGTTGTTTCCTAACTGGCTGTCTACCGAGTCCGACACATTGGCGTAACATTTTTCATGTTAATCATATCAATTTTGATCAGAACAATGCACTGTGGCTTTAATTCAGCTGACCTGATTAACACATTTCACCATGAAGTGTCCCGTGTGTTTCACAATCACCATATGACATCCAGCGCTGTGAAAAAATAACATAAAATACACAAAAACACAACACTGCCAGAAGTTTTTGCCCAAACTTCAAAGGCATGTTTAAATTATTAGAACTAGAAGCATATCTTAACTTTTAAATGTTACATTTATCATGTGAACTACTTGTATACAACATATGAATGTGTGTGTGAGACAGAGGGGAACACGGTCGCATTTGCAGCAGATATATGCTGCCCATCATAAATCAAAGCACGAGACAGACAGGGGTCGGAGGAGAACACCGGAAAATGTGACAGAATGGACTTATATTTGCCTGTATTTGCAATACACCCGCCGTGGTTCAGCTGTGCGACTCGCGAGACAAACACTGCCAGTGTGTATATCCGCAACGGGCACGCGCGGCGCGGCTCCTGCTCTCCGCACTGCATCTGCCCTGCTATACGATGCTAGCGCATCCTCCAACTCCGGGCAGCCTTCCTTATCTCTCCCATTTTCATTTCTACATGTGACGTGACCTGCAGCACTCCACTTTTACTTTACTGTATGTCCACACACCCCTCTTATTTCGCGCGCTGTCTGAGGTAACATACGGGCACGAGGATACAATGCGCATGCGCGAACCGTGCGACGCACACACTCCGAACTGACAAAAGCGAACCGAACGGTTCAGTTTTTTTCCATGTACCGTGCCACCCCTAGTTATTTTTAATGTAATGACCAAAAACATTATTTTATTGTCCCCATTTTTAAAAACTAAAAGTTAAGATGAAGGAAAACAAAAAGATAAAAAACAAAAAATAAAAAAGACAAATTACCATTGTAACTAATAGGTGGCTTCAGAGCAGCGCTTATTGGCTTATTAGCTATACATATATTAGTTAAAATGAATATAAATAGCCTATATAAAGGAGCTCTGTTAACTTAGAATGAATCTGCATATTGTAATTTCTGTACTTTAAGTATATTTATAAGCAAGGCATTTGTCAGTAATGCAGTTAAAATAGAGGAAAATGTGAATAACTGCGTTGCAGGTTGATTTAAGGTGTGCCCCTAAATTTTGTGCTTGTGCTCCTACAAATTTCAGTTAGGGACTACAGTGCTCCTATTAAAAACAGTTAGTCTGGAGCCCTGGGGCCTATACCATGAAGCCGGTTTAGCTGGCTAGCCAGATATGTTTAAGCTTAGTTTGTGCTGATCCTGGGTTTTTGCTACCATTAAAGTGGGTTGGCTGGTTTTAGCTGTGTTCATCTCCATAGTAACTCCAGGGCAGGTTATGTTCTGGATAAGAGATCACAAACTGAAATTGGGCCAATCAGCTGTGAGCAAAGTGACATGTCTGATGCAATAAAGTCACTAACTCTGTTTCTTCTCCAAATGAAAGGTCACTACATAGCAAATGGATTTTAAAGACTAAAGCGTCTGGCTTTTAACAATTCTTATTTATAATAATCATAATTTTGAATGATTTAGATATCACTTATGTAATTATTATACCCTTAATCAATTACACGTTTCATTTTAGTTAATCAATCATTAATAAGCTCTTAGTTATAATGAATTGTAGACAGTTGACAGAGAAAGCTGATGATCAGCATCATGGGACCAACAAAGCCTGAATAGATTGGTTTGGTTTTGTCAAATCGAAACTAATCCTGTAACCCTGAGTTTGTTAAACTACCATCATGGTACAGGACCCTGGTGTGACTTATTAAATATATCTATAAAAATAATTAATAATATAGCATTCTTGTTCTTTATTTAGTTTTTTAAAACAAAATAATAAACAAAATAATAAATAAAGTGTGATAATACTATTAAATGAATACAATTTTTTACAGTACACTAAAAAATATGTACATTTAGTTTTTTTTATTTTTATATGAATTTTCAACATTTACAAACTTAAAATTAGCAAGCTTTTATTTTTGCGGGTTGCCACGAAGTAAATGCACTACGTCAGTGAATGTCACAGCTTTGTGTTTTGCTCTGAAACTGGCAGATTTAGTTTGCATTCAGCTCAAATAGGAATATACAGTATTACAGTTAGTCAATCTGAAATGGAGCTGTCAACCATGTCGATCTGCAAATGAGTGGTTTGAACTTATTTACCCAGTGCAATTTTTTTGTTTGTGCATGCGCACCACTTATGTGCACCCCTGAATATAAGCAACGTTGCATTATATTGATCAAAACTGTCAGTTTTCGATTTAAAATAAATGCTGTTATTTTGATCTTTATATCATCAAAGATTCCTGAAAAAATATCATGGTTTCCACAATAATTTTAAGCAACAACGTTCTCTACGTTGATACTGTAATAATAAGAAATGTTTAGGCCAATTCACACTGTACCGACAGACGGAGACCGATGTCAACAGACACACTGTCTGGTTTTGTCGGATCAATGCGTACCCCTGTCGGTGTCTCTGATTGAACATGCTGAATTGCTGCTTGTCAGGTTGTAGTATGTCTGAGAAGAGACATACTGTAATCTGGTGATAGTCAGCGTCTGTCGTGTGATGCGAACTGGCCTTTTCTTAAAAGGCAAATTAGCATATCAGAATGATTTCTGAAGGATCGTGCGACACTGAAGACTCCAGTAATGGCTGCTGAAAATTCAGCTTTGCTATCAAAGGAATAAATTGCATTTTAAAATACATTTACATAGTTATTTTAAATAGGGATGCTCAAAACGGTTCATTTTCCAGACCGACAACCGCCGCTCATTATCCGATTATTAACCGTTAACTGATAAGATTATAATATTGAATTGGCATTAAATAAATATACAACTGAAGAGTGCCTGTGACCCGTTAAAAAGACGGGTCTTTTTTCCACGGGTTTATTTTACTGTGCAAACCGCAGTATACAGAACAGATCAACAACAACAACAACATCAGATCCTGGATTCACATTATCAAATGTTCACGCACCTGCAGCGTTTCTGACAACAGAGAAAAACTGAATAAAATGTTTTTAAAAAGCATAAAATAAATAGGCTTACACTAAATATTTTTCACTTAAATAATTAACAAATTAAGATGACAAAACAAAAACGCTGAATCCGTTTTAAACTTTGAAGAACCGGAATAGTTTTTTTCCCGGCACACTAAGTTTTTTTCATCATATAAAAATAGCAGGCCTACCTCAATCCACACCTTGACTGGTTTTACTTTTTTTTTTAAAGTAGCATGTCCAAGTGGAGCAGGGGCGCGGGAAGAGGGGGTGCTGCAAAGGATTGCAAATGCAATGCAAATTTTGGTTCATTTTATTCATTTTTAAAATTTAATAATTTATTTGTAATAAACATTTTAAGTAGCCCATTAAAAAGTATTATTTATTTGTTGAATTATGTTTTTAAAACGATTCCGTTCATTTCTGAAGCTCATTCCGCTCAGCACCGCACACTCAACCCAGAACTCAATTTGTGACATGCTGGATAAAATATAGGTCTATCTGAAATAAATAGTTAGGGTTGCCCCTGACTAAAGTTTTTTTGTCTTTTCTAGTTGTTTATTTAAGCCGGTGTTCACGCTGCGCCGCCACCTCCATGTCATTGTATAGGCTATACTATTTGCTCATTATTTATTAAATCCGGGCAATTTGGTTGATTAAACATAGATTAAAATTAAGATACAATTTATACAAAAGGAAATTCACTTTAAAGAAAAGTTTTGTTTTGTTGAAAGCCTTTTGAAGTGTTATTGAACTTATTGAAGACCCCCGTCTTCTGACATTATGCATCTTATGTGTCTTGTTCACTTTTCAACGTAAATGAAATTAAAAAATAACATTATAATATTTCAACTGAAACTAATTACGTGTTTTAATGGCTACAAGTATAGTAGACTACAGTACAGAGAAATGTCATGTCGGAGCGGGATTTGAGCGCACGTCATTTTACCGGTGAGCAGTTCATGAGTGAAGCTCCGCTTTGCTGACATGCGCTCTGGTAGGCAGGTTTGTGTTCATTTTTATTTCCTGTCGCTGTGCAAGCTCGTTTATTATATATGACTGTGTAAACCTTTTATTTAAAGGTTTAAATGTAGGCCACAGTCCATTGCATTACGATTGCAAGAAGAATCAACATTGGGAAAATGTGTTGTTCTTTCGTGTTTAATAGACTCGATATTGTTTCTTATAAAAATGTGGTGACCCATGCAGCATAAAAAAAAAGAACCTTTTAAACCGTTTAACTGATAGTATTAATCGGTCAAAATTCATACTATCGGTTAACGGTTAAACGGTCAATATGAGCATCCCAAATTTTAAATGGTAATGTTTAAGAATATCTACATTTTTACTGTATTTTTTGTTAAATAAATGCAGCCTTGGTGAGACTTTAAGAGACTTCTTTCAAAAACATTAAAAAATCCGACCAACACTAAACTCTGAACGGTAGTGTGTATATATAAGGTCTTTGTTAACTGACTTGAGGCCAGGGTACAGAACAAAGCTGGCACCAACATGTTTCACTATCATTTCCTTGTTCTCACTCATTTTCCTTTGTACACACTCTTTTGAAAGACACCTTTCTTTCCTTTTGTCACATTTAGCAAACAGACCTTCTTCTGTGAGACTCTTGGCCTCGATTAAAACATTGACATTTCTGTAAGTGGCAGATACAGATTCTAGACTAGGAAAAGAGGGTCATGTCTGCGGGCCCTGTGGTTCTTTGCATGTTTTTAAGCTGACCCGAGATCAGACAGACTCGCACATTGAGGTTCACCTCAAGAGGAAAAAAATAAAAATTGAAGAGCTCCCTGGGTGTCTAGAGAAAATATTTGAAAGAATTCATTTTACCAATACCGCGAGGCAAAGCCGTGCCTGGTGACACCTGCAGTCCCGCAGATAAAATAAAGGATGTGGGGGAAAATGTCTTCGAAAATACTTATCAAAGCCTGCATCATAGGTTGGAAAAAAAGTAATAAAACTTCTGGGAAATGAAGCAAAAGTTGTGTTATAAAAGTTTGTTGAAAAGGGCATATCTACAAACACAACTCTCGCCCAGCACTTCTTCACTACTCGTAGAGCAAAA
The DNA here is from genome assembly GCA_023566225.1 of Romanogobio albipinnatus. Lineage (NCBI taxonomy): Eukaryota > Metazoa > Chordata > Actinopteri > Cypriniformes > Gobionidae > Romanogobio > Romanogobio albipinnatus. The sequence continues at coordinate 24,388,710 of CM042253.1, read as the reverse complement.
TCCCAGTGAACACTGTTGTCAAATCACACTACAAGAATTAAGAAAAAAACAATAACACTTGCATTAATAAGTAACTGGAATGTTTTGTTTTTTTTGTTTTTTTTAAGAAAAAGAAAATAGTGTAGTGTTTGCCTAGGCAAAACCATTTGGACTATTTGGGAACTTTTATTTTGACGGGTTGCCGTGAATGTCATGAATACCTTTGAGTGTCTGTGTTCATGATATGACAGTCAGGGCACTGATCAGGGATTCAGCCCATTGACTTACGTCCTGATCAGTGTCCTGACTACTGAACCAGGGAGCTGAATGAGATGCACCCAGTTTTCTCAAATGAAACGGTATATTCTCATGAAGTGACGGTTTATGCGTTCGTGTCGGCAGAGACTTATATTATATATATATATATACAGTGAGGAAAATAAGTATTTGAACACCCTGCTATTGTGCAAGTTCTCCCACTTAGAAATCATGGAGGAGTCTGAAATTGTCATCGTAGGTGCATGTCCACTGTGAGAGACATACTCTAAAAAAAAAATCCAGAAATCACAATATATGATTTTTTTTTACTATTTATTTGTATGATACAGCTGCAAATAAGTATTTGAACACCTGAGCAAATCAATGTTAATATTTAGTACAGTAGCCTTTTTTTGCAATTACAGAGGTCAAACGTTTCCTGTAGTTTTTCACCAGGTTTGCACACACTGCAGGAGGGATTTTGGCTCATCATTCTTCTTCCTCCAAACACATTTAGTGGAATTATGGCCAAAAAGTTATATTTTGGTCTCATCTGACCACATGACTTTCTCCCATGACTCCTCAGGATCATCCAAATGGTCATTGGCAAACTTAAGACGGGCCTTGACATGTGCTGGTTTAAGCAGGGGAACCTTCCAGTCCATGCATGATTTCAAACCATGACGTCTTAGTGTATTACCAACAGTAACCTTGGAAACGGTGGTCCCAGCTCTTTTCAGGTCATTGACCAGCTCCTCCCGTGTAGTTATGGGCTGATTTCTCACCTTTCTTAGGATCATTGAGACCCCACAAGGTGAGATCTTGCATGGAGCCTCAGTCCAAGGGAGATTGACAGTCATGTTTAGCTTCTTCCATTTTCTAATGATTGCTCCAACAGTGGACCTTTTTTCACCAAGCTGCTTGGCAATTTTCCCGTAGCCCTTTCCAGCCTTGTGGAGGTGTACAATTTTGTCTCTAGTGTCTTTGGACAGCTCTTTGGTCTTGGCCATGTTAGTAGTTGGATTCTTACTGATTGTATGGGGTGGACAGGTGTCTTTATGCAGCTAACGACCTCAAACAGGTGCATCTAATTTAGGATAATAAATAGATCGGAGGTGGACATTTTAAAGGCAGACTATATATATATATATATATATAGATAGAGAGATAGAGAGATAGAGAGATAGAGAGAGATAGAGAGATAGAGAGATAGAGAGATAGAGAGATAGAGAGATAGAGAGATAGATAGATAGATAGATAGATAGATAGATAGATAGATAGATAGATAGATAGATAGATAGATAGATAGATAGATAGATAGATAGATAGATAGATAGATAGATAGATAGATAGATATTCGGCTTCAGTCTGGAGCCCTGCGTTTAAATAAACACGCAAGTGACTGAATGCTGCTATAATGAGCTCAACTCATGTTGGTTACCCCTGATTTAGACTAACTTAAGTTTAATTTCCCAGCATGCTTTGGTAATGGCACTCAAAATGGAGAGTAAATGCTAAAATTAGGTGTTACATAATGTTTTTTGTGCAAGATTAATGGTACAGGAGATTTAGTAGTGAGAGTTACCATCATGGTGACAAGTGGTGCATGCTGCTTGGTTTGAGAGCAGGTAAGTTTCAAGCTGCTGTACTCATTCAGTAAGTGCTATACCATTGTATTGTTAACATGTTAGCAAATTAGCAAGTTGGCATTTTCTGAATTAGTTTGATATAGCTAGCAAAATATTTATGTTGAGATAACCTGATCATTTTAAGTTAAATATATAAATGTATACTCAAATATTTCACGTTAAGAACAATACAAATGTACGAGTACAAAATAGAAATCTTACTTAAATGTTGAGTTTCTTAACTTTAAAAAATCATTCAACTTTTTTGAGTTCTGACAACTTAGGGTTTAAATTTGTTTGATTTGCAAGAACTCAAAATACAATTTTATTAACTAAATATTTTATGTTAATTGCTATCAAAATGTATGAGTTAGCCAACTCAGTACTTCAAGTTAGGATCAATTAACATGCATGAGTACTACAAACTCAAAACTTGATAGTTCTGCTTCCTTAAAATTGGGAACATCAAAACTAATTTGATGTAACTAATTACCTCAATTTTTTAAAAATTAGCACAACTTATTAGGGTTTACAGTGCATGCATCAGTACCGCGTTTCCTAGCAGCAGATCTTTGTGTGCGTGTGTGTGTGTGTGTGTGTGTGTGTGTGTGTGTGTGTGTGTGTGTGTGTGTGTGTGTGTGTGTGTGTGTGTGTGACAGAGGGATTCCTGGCGCTGTTTCGCTTTTTTATAAGCTCTTCACAAGTTCTCAGCTGGTCAAAATACCATCATAGGCTATGTACATGCAACGAGCGCATTTAGCCCAGCACACAGCATTATTTTGGATGCTCTGTAAGTTCTCTCACGAAAAATATGTAATATTTGTGCTTAGCATAAACAGTCACCTTCAATGACTGTATTCTGTAAAAATGAAGAGCATCTCTTTTTACATTACGATTCTGACATCCAAATGCACAAGACGGTTTTTCTCTTATTCCATGGATCTCGTCCATTTTTCATTCACTTGTTACCACTGTTTTTCTGCCACCACAATGCACGCTCAACTGCAGTAATAAAACTGTGACGTCTGTTCCCAAATGGAACTAGATTTCACATTTCTGATTAAAAAAAAGGGTAGTGTTTGCCTATGCAAAACTTGTGACTATTTGGGAAGAGACATATTTGAAAATTTTAGAAAAATTGACACTTTTTTTTTTTTGATTAATAAGAAACTAGATTTTTACATTAACAAAACTAGACATTATCAGGTGGTTTAAATGAATGGATAGTTGATTCATTGACCTTTAGTTAGTCCTCCAATGCTATGCTGGTTTCAGATTCACTTGACCACAATCAGATTAGGTTTATTCAGGAAATTTTACATAAGATGCAAAAGAGAGAACACCAGAATGAGACAGAATTGAAGGGACTTGAGATGTGCTTTTAAAAAAAGTTAGTTTAACTTTAAAAACAGTGCACATGGTGCGAGACCCTCAAAGAATGCAGCACAAGTTGTGATGCATGAAAAATGCATGAATTAAAAAATAAAACATCTCCGAAAAAGTCTTATCGTGCAAACTGTCTAACAGCTAGAACTGTGTCAGCATGGTATGTCAAGTACAGACAGTACACAAATAAATAAAGAAAATATAAAATAAAGAAAAAAAACTACTGATGAAAGAAAGTGGATGGTGTCTTTCCTTTTCCTTTCCTATGCCAAATGCAGCAAAGGATTAGCATGGAGGTACGACGAGCTGCAGATTTACACCTGCTTGCCTATGGGGACCATGGAAGCTCTCTGGTGATCTGTGCGATAAGTGATCCAGTAACGTTGTGTGAGCAGTAGCCAATAGCCCTGTGGTCCGACTGCCTCCACTTTTACAAAGGTTATCATCAAGTGTAGTAGGATTTTAAGTAAGAGAGCGTGCCAAACTCACCCTTGCATGCAACCTGAGAGGTAGGCTTGATCTGCTAAACGGTATTCTGGGAAGAAGCTCAAATTTGTGAAAATAAGTGCTAGAGTGTGTTACAGAGCTGAATGTTGGGTAATCAGGCCCTGCAGCTAGTGATTAATACCTGGGAGTCCGATCCTATAAAAGTTGGAGTCTGTTTATGCATCCGCAGGCGAGCCACAGGCTTGGACCGCATCTGTGTGTACATACACTTTGAAAGTTCTCTACTCAACGCTGCATAATCCCCCCTCTCTCTTCATTTCCTGCAGATTCCAACACCACAGGAAAGAGGGAGCGAGAACAGTAATGGAGTTACCAGCAGAGATAAAGAATAACATAATGCTGCCGGCCAAAAATAAAAAAAACAACACGAAACCCGGACCGATCCTCCATGTTGTTCAGACACAAAGTCATCCTGGGCATCTAATTCAGATTTCACAAGTGTGTGACAGTCTGCCGGTGCCTTTTCTTCTCCAGTTTGGAGAAGAGAGAACAGATAGAAAGGATTTGATTATGTTGGTGTCTAGCAGCTAACACACATGTACTGGTTAGCCGTTGTGACTATAGGACTTTTCACACTGCGCTTAACCCCGGGGGTTATTGTCATTCTGAACACCACTTTTAACCCTGGGTAGAGAAACATTTTACACTTGCAATTTAGAAGAGCGTAGCACAGATTTTTACCCAGGTTATAAAACCCTGCTCCTGAGCAGAATTAGCACCGCTTTTACGGTGTTAACCCCGATATCATCGTCCATCATGATGGCTGACCGACATCACGATGGAGCGCCACCATCGTGATGCCATGCCCCCATTGCGAGTCTGTTGTGAGTGTGACACACACGAATCCTCTTCTACAGTATTAGTAAAACTAAAAACTTAGCAGGGATTGCTCTGTAAATTAAATAGAAAATGTAACTAATGCATATATGCTAGTTTAAATACTGTAGTCTATGCCAGATATATATATAGCCTACATTTCGAAATCATTTGAGGCTGAAACATCCATAAGCATGCGTGTTTATTTTAGCACTTCCGTCAGTGAAACAACACACTACAGCCTATAAAACATTTAAACGATTTTCATGAAATAATGGTAGCCTCAAGAATATAAGAAAATTACATATTAGTTAGAAAAATATTTGATTCATACCATTTCCCCGCAAAGATGCGTCATATAGCCTTACCGCTCTTCGCTTTAAGAGGAATGTGTGCCTCGCGCCTTACCAAGTTTAATAACAAGAACAAACTGTGTTAAATACGCACTTGAATAAATACCAAAAACAATAAATAAAATGGATGAAAAGTGCAACGGATGATTGTGTTTTAGGTGCATATTAGGGGTGGCACGGTTCACAAAACCCATGGTTCGTATCACGGATTTAGGCTCACAGTTTTCGGTTCTGTACGGTTCTTGTTGTTTTTTCTGTTAATCGTTAACACTCCAGAAATTTACTTCAGCATATGATATTTAGCTTAATTATCCACAATTTAGGTATTAAAAAAATTGTTATATCATGTAATCATGCACAAACTGAATTTGACTTGACTTTAAGGACCATCTCTGAGGAAAGCTAAGTGAGTTTTTGATACAGCAAGAGAGAAGACATTGATGGCATGCTTTTCATTTATTTGGCAAAAAAAGGAGAATATGTATTGCTATCTCTACAGGAACCTTTGTGCCTTTTTAGCACACAAAGATTGAACTTGAAGCAAACAAAGATTAAGCTGAAGAATTAACTTGCATTTATCCAACTGCCAACTTCAGTGTAGCTTTAAGCCTTGTTTAAACTCGACGCGTCCACACGAGCGTGAGGGTGCGCGTGGCAAAAATGACAACGCAGAGCGGATGGTAGTGCACGTCAAATTTTGTAACTTTGCGCGGCTCCACAACCAAAGAAGAGTTCCAGGCGAATCTGGCCGAGCATGACGTCTCATCACACCGGCACCTGCAGTCTGCGCGTCGAGTATAAACACCTCCCCAAAACAAACAAGCATGCTAATGGCAATTATCACGGCCGGAAAAATTATCAAGCTCATTTTTTTAATCGTGCGATTAATTTATTTATTGACTATCGCGACAGGCCTAAATCCATCTTGAATACGGAAGGCCAGACCACCTTCCGTATTCAACTTACGAAGAAAGCACAACGCCTCTCGTATTTCTAAATGCTTACACTGCGCCAGTTAAGCTTTTCTCCCAAGTTGAATACGGAAGGTGCTCCACCGGAAGCTAAATATTTTACTTTATAATGTGTTAAATATGGATATTTTTCTTACAAATACCCATTGAGTCGCTTCAGAAGGCCTTTATTAACCCCCCGGAGCCGTGTGGATTACTTCTAATTTTCAAATTTTGGGCTGCCATTTACTGTCATTATAAAGCTTGGAAGAGAAAGGATTTTTTTTTAATAACTCCGATTCATTTTTGGGTGAACTATCCCTTTAAGGACTCAAATACAGAACTGAAAACCATATTCTGCTGCTGTATGAATGTGGCCATTAGGTGCATTTATGCCATGTTGTAATTACCGTAATTATGAGGTTCCAACTTGTAAAAAGCGTTCACATCCTCATGAATTTCTACGCTGGGAATTTTCTGAGAGCTCCGCGTTTCCACCTGACCGCTGCAGATTCATTTGGGCATTGATAGTGTCGCTGTAGAAAACACATAATTCCCAGCTCAGAGTACGGTTTCATGTGTTGTCATCTCGAAATTACGGTAATTACAACAATAATATGAATAAATGCTGCGTTCACGCAAAGCAAGTGGCGCTCATATGGACATTGCAGGTTTGAATCTGACTGTCCTTTCAGAGTCAATTCTGTTTCTCCAACTTGTCATCACTTCATCATTCCTCTCGCTAAAGATACAAGAAACACACAAAAAAAGCAATGTGTCATAATTAATATGAAGGCCCACTCTAATATCCCGGTGATGCCAAACAAAAAGAGCAAAGAGGGACAGAATTAAAGTACATGCACTCTCACTGCTGCCATTAGCAGAAATGCCTCACACCTGTCTGGGTGTGCTGTATTAATGGGCGTAGTTTGTGGGTAAATTGTTCATTTGCCTCAGATACACAGAAGGGGTGGGAGTACATCTGGACCATTGAACTGTCATTGCAATGGAAAATCACATCCATCTACTGTCTCCTTTGTGCTATTCATCGTCCTCGCTGTGACAGATTTACAAACCGATTCTGGTGTAAGCCTGACATGACCATCAATTAGCATGCACATTCATAATACCAGACCTGGCTCTCAGGTATGGCTTTCCTTCTCCCCTTCAAGAGTTTACTTTACTCGAATGTGCCAAGACAACAGAAAACTGCATGTAACATGCAACGCATGTAACATAATGTGACACATTTATGAGCGAAACAGACTATTCAGTGGAAAATGTAGGACAGGACTTAATTTACTTCATCTGGATTTGATTGGATGCTGAAAAGTGGGTGGAAGTGAAACAATATTTCTTTTCCACCTTTCAGAGGTACTATGTTATTACATTTTGATGAAAGATTATGAAAACAATTTTTCAACAAAACAACAATGTGTTTAATGTGTTTAACGATTAATGCACAGCAAGACCAGGGACATTCATAAAAGATCATGGGTTCATTATGATTTCATCTCCATGCATGATAAAGTTTCAGAATCTAAAACCAATTTGAAGATAGAAACTGGTCCAATACAGAGAAATCTTGAAGTAGCACTGCAAATAAATCACAATAACTGCTCCGTGAACTAGTTTAAGATGGTCCTCCAAACAGATGGAAGCAGAAATAAACCTGATACTCTGTATCTGTATGCTGATACTCTGTATGTCTGATTCTTCTACACATAATATGCACCATCAATCATTCAAAAGACCAACAAAATACTATGTTTTTTATTGGGCAGGATACACAATTAAACAAATACACACACATAAACAGTGGGTGATCACCTCTTGGGTTTAGTTGACTACTAATGATAACGCGCAAGCCTTTGAACGTGGTCACGCACTCATAAAACACACATCATCCATCAAGCACTTGTGCTCACCTCGTCACTTCATCTCTGACACAACCGTGAGCAGAAAGGTACGACCTCTCTTCCCCTTGGCATAATTACAATAAATCTCATTTACACAGAATGCTGATCAGGGACCATCTTTCATCATCGATTTCATTCATCAAGATGGAACATAAAAGTCATTGATTTTCAGGATATTTTACATCAATCAGCTTACAAATGATGGTTACATCAAAACTGTGTTTCTTAAAAAGCCATGCTGCTGAAATAGGACTTTATATAGACTTGAAAAGTGTTTATACTAAGCTAAATATATTGTTTATATCCCCTGACCCTTTCAAAAACCGTTCTGCATAATTAAGTATGCTTATCAAGTCTTTTTTCTTCACTGGTCCCCACAATGTAGCTAATTTTAGGTTTTACGATCATTATAGGAACATTTGGTCCACTCCCCTCCATGCAGGCAAAGCCTGTCCCACACACACACACACACACACACACACACACACACACACTCACATTTATATTCACTCATTCCAACAGCCCAAAAGCTAGGAAAGCTAAATCTGTTTTAATCCAAGACCACATACTGTGCAGTGCTATTCACATATATTGTTCTACATTCTAACACACACACACAAGTCTTACCGAAGTCTTTATGTGAGGACATCCAGCCGATGGCTTTGAGAGAGACGATAGCAAGAAGTCCTGATCCCACAAAAGAGCCGATGCCAGAGAAGAAGAAGAACAGGCCCATTATAGCGCTCTGCATGGAGCGTGGGGCTGCGGAGTAGGCAAACTCCAGACCTACAAACACAAGCAGATGCAGAAATCAGTGATGAAAGTCTGAAGTTTGCTTCGAATGCATGATCAGAACCTCAAATGCATCCAAGGCACTCTACGCATCCAAATACACAGAAAAAAAAAAAACAGTCTTGTGGAAAAGATCATGGTTAAAAAAAAAAAAAAAGTGCAACAGCTGTTACATTTATAACAAGCACGCTGCATGTAGATACAAGTGCTCATAGACACACAGGGGAATTCTCTAAAAATTAATTGTGCTAAAAGCGCTGTTTATTCTCATACACTTGCTATACCTTTGTATCAACCTGCAGCCAAACAGTTCTGACTTTGGTGAATAAGACATGATCTATAATGAGCCTCGTTTGTTATGTTATGCAAGTTATATATTAACTTCTAAAACTACCCATAGCAGATCTATAAAGGTGGAGCAGGGGAAGGTGGGAGGGTTTCAGAGGAAATCTGAAAGCACGCTGCAAACTGCTATGGTGAACGCGAACCAGCTTTTTAAATGTTTAGCAGCAAGCTCATTAGCTGCAGATGCGACAGGAACCAACCAGCTTGTGCCATTACCGATGTAAATATCATCAGGTTGCGTCAGCCTGTGCCATCTATATTATATTATATAATAATATAATATTAATTATATAATAATATAATATAATATAAATTATATAATATAATATTAATTATATATATATATATATAATTAATATTATATATTAGGATCTTCGTGTGCTAGAGAGAGAGATAGAACACGAATCTATCCATATAGGAAAATAAGTTCTCCCACTTGGAAATCATGGCGGGGTCTGAAATTGTCATCGTAGGTGCATGTAATCTAAAAAAAAAAAAAATCCAGAAATCACAATATATGATTTTTTAACTATTTATTTGTATGATACAGCTGCAAATAAGTATTTGAACACCTGTCTATCAGCTAGAATTCTGACTCTCAAAGACCTGTTAGTCTGCCTTTAAAATGTCCACCTCCACTCCATTTATTATCCTAAATTAGATGCACCTGTTTGAGGTCGTTAGCTGCATAAAGACACCTGTCCACCCCATGCAATCAGTAAGAATCCAACTACTAACATGGCCAAGACCAAAGAGCTGACCAAAGACACTAGAGACAAAATTGTACACCTCCACAAGGCTGGAAAGGGCTACGGGGAAATTGCCAAGCAGCTTGGTGAAAAAAGGTCCACTGTTGGAGCAATCATTAGAAAATGGAAGAAGCTAAACATGACTGTCAATCTCCCTCAGACTGGGGCTCCATGCAAGATCTCACCTTGTGGGGTCTCAATGATCCTAAGAAAGGTGAGAAATCAGCCCATAACGACAGAGGAGGAGGTGGTCAATGACCTGAAAAGAGCTGGGACCACCGTTTCCAAGGTTACTGTTGGTAATACACTAAGACGTCATGGTTTGAAATCATGCATGGCACGGAAGGTTCCCCTGCTTAAACCAGCACATGTCAAGGCCCGTCTTAAGTTTGCCAATGACCATTTGGATGATCCAGAGGAGTCATGGGAGAAAGTCATGTGCAAGTCATGTGGCTCTGTAAGAACCATATCAAGGTTCTGGGGTGGCCTAGCCAGTCTCCAGACCTAAACCCAATAGAGAATCTTTGGAGGGAGCTCAAACTCCGTGTTTCTCAGAGACAGGCCAGAAACCTGACTGATCTAGAGAAGATCTGTGTGGAGGAGTGGGCCAAAATCCCTCCTGCAGTGTGTGCAAACCTGGTGAAAAACTACAGGAAACGTTTGACCTCTGTAATTGCAAACAAAGGCTACTGTACCAAATATTAACATTGTTTTTCTCAGGTGTTCAAATACTTATTTGCAGCTGTATCATACAAATAAATAGTTTTTAAAAATCATACATTGTGATTTCTGGATTTTTTTTTATTTATTATGTCTCTCACAGTGGACATGCACCTACGATGACAATTTCAGACCCCTCCATGATTTCTAAGTGGGAGAACTTGCAAAATAGCAGGGTGTTCAAATACTTATTTTCCTCACTATATATATGTGTATATATATGTGTGTGTATATATATGTGTGTGTATATATATATATATATATATATATATATATATGTTTATTTCATACATGTTTAAAAATGTAGTTAAAATTAATTTTAAATGCAATATTTACACTTGAAAGGCATACTGAAAGGCATACTGTAAATGTTTTTTAAATGAATTTACATGTGTATTTTAAAATATTTTTACTTACATCTATTAATTTTTCAGTGTGTGATTTTTTACATGCTTAAGCATAAACAACACCTGCAAAGTTACGATGCTCAAAGTTCAAAGCAAAGGGAGATATTTTCTTTTAAAGAAATTGCTTTTTAAGGACTACAACAAACGGCTGGTAGGGACTCCACAAGTTTCCTCCCGGGTTTGTGACATCACTAACCCTTACATTTACATAAACCGGGGACATAAAATCTGCCTTGGCCATCCATGACCCTGTCGCCGGTTCACCACTGTTCCTTCCTTGGACCACTTTTGATAGATGCTGACCACTGCAGACCGGGAACAGCTGCAGTTTTGGAGATGCTCTGACCCAGTCGTTTAGCCATCCCAATTTGGCCCTAGTCAAACTGACTCAAATCCTTACGCTTGCCCATTTTTCCTGCTGCTAACGCATCAACTTTGAGGACAAAATGTTCACTTGCTGCCTAATATATCCCACCCACTAACAGGTGCTGTGATGAAGAGATCATCAGTGTTATTCACTTCACCTGTCATAATGTTATGCCTGATCGGTGTAAATTGTAAAACTAATCCTGTGAAACAGAAGTAATTTTAGGTCAATGTTTTGGCTGTAAATCAATGATGCCCTATGTCAGGAGGGAATAGTAAGATGGCCGCTCAAACGTGGTGTCACCGTCTGATGTCAGTTTAGAATGCAATGAGCAATCTAGTAATTTATATAGAGCAGTGGTGGCATCCCTACATCGTTTACATCCCCCTACAAAGCAGACAAGAAAATCTTTTTAGAGGCATCAGCCAAAAATTTGGATTAAATCGCAAAAAAAAAAAAAAATGTCTGGAGGTGAGTGTGTGTCCATATATCTGTAGCACTCATGAAGGTCTGGCAGCAGAATGACTCAGAAACACCTACTCAACTTCCAAAATCAGCACACATCCCTAAATATTTACTGAAAGAGAGAGAAAGAAAGAGAGAGATTAAAGGTATTGGTAGTATATGGAGGATGCTGAGTGGTGGAAAGAAAAAGATGAAGTAGTTCAGGAAAGTCAGAGGATGTAGAAAGGATGTAGAGAGAAAGAAAGAGAAAAAGAAGTGAAAGAGAAGATCAAATCTCTTTTTAACCCTGAGTGGTAGCTGCCTGCTGGCTGACATTGGTAATTTCATGGTGCCTCAAACTTGTCATTTTTTAAATTATGGCTTGTGGGCACAACTGTCAGACTCGTTTACTGAGCCTGGTTAGGCCATGAATCTTCTCTGATAGATGTACAGATAGTAAGAGAGAGAGAGCACGGGTAAAACAGCTCAAAAGAAAAGGGAGGGATTCCACCAAACAGAGCAAAAGAGATCATCTAATCCCATCCCACGCTCACACTGCTCTGAAACAAATGCACATTAGGAGACATGAGGCAGGAGGGGCAAAGAGAAAGAGAGAGAGAGAGAGAGAGAGAGAGAGAGAGAGAGAGAGAGAGAGACGTCTAACACCTTTTATTTTCTATCATATTATACAAACATTTTTACATATAATACCAATTCTTAAGCCAATATACAAATTTTAGTTCAATATTCATTCCATCAAAAATTCAAAAACACCAAAATAAGACTAATTTACCATCATCATCCACAGAAATAAAATTTTCATCTATACACCATTTCCTTTTAAAATTGAACATATCATTATTCATTTTATAAAACTCATACTCTATTTTAACTCTAGATTCCACCAAGGCTTTAAACAGTTTTACTACATTAATTCTTTTGTCTTCATTTTCCATTTTATATGCTTTCCAAATTGTTAACTTTGCTTGGCCAATTAAAAAATTGGAGAAAATACAACGCTCACTTTGAGACTTAACATATTTAAACCCGAAAATGAAAGCTATTTTTGAAAATTTCCAACCAAAGCCTTTAAAAATATTTTCTAAGAGGTCCAAGAGAGGTATAATTCTGCAACAATCAGAAAAAATGTGAAAAACAGTATCTGGCACATTACAAAATTTGCAAACTGAAGATGTACTAAAATTACACTTAAACAAAAAAGTTTTTGTTGCTAATACACAATGCACTATACGCCACTGTAAATCCCCTGATCGTTTTGGCAATGGACTTTTATAAAACAAATGCCATGAAGGTGATTGTACCTCAGGGACAGACAGGTAACTCCTCCATTTCGTATCAGTCTTATTTTTAAAATGCTCACAAAATCTTGACTTTACACATGCTATGTACAAAAGTCGCTTAGTGCTTTCTAAAAAGGACACACGTTGAAGTTCTCGTAAGGAAAAAAGTTGTCTTATATCCCCATTATCCTGCCAATTATGAGGTGTAATAAATAATTCAGGAAAGGGACATTGATTTAAACCACTTTTAAAAAATTCTTCAAGAAACGTATTTAATGAAGTAGGAAAAGATGATTTCAGCTTACTTAAAACATCCTTCACTATCCTTTCTGACCTTCTTCCCATTTGTTTAGTTATTTCATGTGCAGTAAACCACTTATTTTGTTCTGTGTCAATCAAATATCCCAACTTTAAGACACCAGATGAAATAAAAGTGTTGATTTCAATATTTGGCAATTTAGACTGATCACATATCCATGAATTATAAAATAGTGGTTCTTCAAGACCAAAATGATTCTCTCTTTCCACTTTAAATGTACCCCATACTCTTAATACAGACCAATAGAACCCATTCATACCCGAACCTTCGATTACATTATTAGACATTAAGAATAATTGTTTGTCAAGTCCTATTTTACTAATAGCTCGTAATATTGCCAAACCATACATAGTCCATGGCTGCGGGTCGGTATTATATAGCAATTTTTGAGCCGATTGTAATCTCATAGCTTTCCATTTGGAGGTTAAATCAATAAGACCTTGACCACCCTCAAACACAGGTAAATGTAGTATGCCTGGATGAAGCCAATGATGTCCTCCCCAGAAAAAGTTCACAAAATGTTTCTGGAGTAGCTGTAAGAGTCCCGCTGGAGGGTCTAAAACAGTCAGTCGATGCCACAACAATGACGCAGCTAAATTGTTTATCACTAAAACTCTGCCTCTGTAAGATAATTGTGGTTGAATCCAGCTCCATCTCTTCAATCTTCCCAGTACCTTCTCAACTACTCCATCCCAGTTCTTTGTCATATATCGTTGGTTTCCAAAATAAATTCCAAGGATTCTCAATCCCTCTATATTCCAGTGGCACTGCTGTGGGAGATAAGGTGGAACTCCTTCCTGCCACTGACCACAAAGTAATGCTTCTGTTTTGCTCCAATTTACCCTTGCTGAAGATGCTCTTTGAAAACAATCCAAGCACTTGCTCAGTTGTAGAACATCTTCTTGAGATCTAATTAAAACCGTGACATCATCAGCGTAGGCAAGAAGCTTGACTGTAGTAACATCTGATATATTGGGATTTAGGACTGAAATACCTTGCAACCTATCCCTTAGAACTCTTAATAATGGTTCTATGGATATTACATATAAAAGTCCTGAGAGGCTACATCCTTGCCTTACACCTCTATGCACAGAAAAGGTTCTTGTTAAAGTTCCGTTTATCTTCAGCATACTATAAACATCTGTATAAAGTATCTGGATCCATGAGGTGAACTGTTCTCCAAATCCAAAGGCTGACAAGGCATTAAAAAGATATCCATGATCGACTCTGTCGAATGCCTTTTCCTGGTCCAGCGACAAAAAGCCCACATCAAGTCCATATAACTCAGTCAGATGTAATAAATCACGCACAAGAAAAAGGTTATCAAAAATGGAACGTCTTGGAATGCAGTAAGACTGGTCTTCGTGGATTATTGAAGCCATGACCTTCTTCAAGCGATTTGTCAAAGCTTTTGAAAGTATTTTATAATCTATCCCTAAAAGAGAGATAGGGCGCCAGTTCTTCAAGAGTCCCAAATCTCCTTTTTTTGGCAATAACGTTATTACTGCTCTTCTACAACTGAGAGGGAGAATTCTTGACTTTTCGCATTCAAGAAACACGGCATGTAGATCTGATCCCATCAGTGACCATAAAGCTTTGTAAAATTCAGGGGTCAGACCATCCAAACCTGGAGATCGTCCAGCAGACTGTTGTTTAACAGCCTCGCTCAACTCTTCAAGTGAAAGTGGCTTTTCTAATTGTATCTTCTCCTCTTCACTCAATTTTGGAATTCCAGTGAGAAAAAAATCTGTTGCTTCAGAATCACAAGGTTGAGCACTGTAAAGTTCCTCATAAAAAGACAAGACTTGTGAAATGATTTCTCTTTTTTCTGTTGTCTCTCTTCCATCAGGTAATTTAAGATGGCTGATTATCTTCTTTTCTCGAACCTTTTTCTCCAAAGCAAAAAAGAATGTTGTTGAAGAGTCCATGTTATTAAGCTGAGTGAATCTTTTTTGTACTATTGTCCCTTGATCTCTTTCTTCATGCAGGTTTTTCAGGAGAAAATTATATTGTGCAAGCAAATCCACACTCGTTCCACCTCTTTCGCTTATGGAACTATTCAGTCTCATAATTTCTTGCTCCAGCAGTTCTATTTTCTTTTGAGTTTCTTTTGTGTTGTTTTTTGCATATTGATGACAAAAAGACTGAATTTGAATTTTGCCAATGTCCCACCACTGACTTAGGGACTTAAACTCTGTC
The DNA here is from genome assembly GCA_023566225.1 of Romanogobio albipinnatus. Taxonomy (NCBI): domain Eukaryota; kingdom Metazoa; phylum Chordata; class Actinopteri; order Cypriniformes; family Gobionidae; genus Romanogobio; species Romanogobio albipinnatus. Next base: position 24,373,271 of record CM042253.1, on the reverse strand, counting down.
TTTCTCTCTCTCCATGCTCTCCAGAAGAAAGTGAATAAATGCATAAACGTACGATCTTGTAACAAACCATTATTAAAATGCCAATAAGATTTTAAAAAAGTACTCGATACTGTCACTATAACCGAAACATAAAAATGATCAGAAATTGGTGTAGGACTAATTTTACTATTAAAAAACGATCCCCTTTGACATTTCTGAACATATATCCTATCTAATCTAGCCCCTGATATTATATTGGAATTCGTTTTCAGCCATGTGTACTGCCTACATTTTGGGAAAGATTCACGCCACACATCTACAAGTGAATGAAACATTATAACTTTCTTAAGAGCTTCTGCTGAATTAGGATGTGGTTCATCATGATTCCTATCAACTGTATGTTCAAGGGTACAATTAAAATCTCCAGCCACAATAATTTTGTTATCTTGAGGAATATTAATTATAGCATCATGTAATTTTTTAAAAAATAAAACTCGTTCATACCCAACATTGGGAGCATATACATTAATAAAGGAAAAAGACAGATTTTGCAGAATAATGTCTACCCGCTGCATTCTTCCAGGAATAATCTCTATCATGTTGGAAGCGTTCCCCTGGACACTTTCCGATATGAGCACAGCTACCCCAGCACTCGCACTGGAGCCATGACTAAGGAAACCCTGTCCTTTCCATTCACCTAGCCATTCTGCCTGGTTAAAAACATCTGTGTGTGTTTCTTGTAAAAAAGTCACACTTGACTTTTTAAAAGCCAAAAATTTAAAGAGATCACTTCTCTTTTCTTTACTACGACATCCATTTATATTTAAGGATCCAATATTTATGGATGTCATAATTTCTTAATGCAGCGAGTGACCTCTACACAAACCTGTCTTTTACAAAAACCTAATAACTACTTTTTTTTCATATCCTGATGAATCATCTTCTTTACTTTAGTAATTATTTTTTTGAGACGATACCGTTTTTGTCTACTAAACTCCTCAACTGTTGCATTTATCATAACATCTCTACAAGACACTAAAAATCTTCTCAAATCTGGAAAAAACAATTCAATTTGTGGATTTCGTGCACCTTTAGTTTCATCAAGAAAAACACTAATCTCTCTTGCAGAATAGAGTTTTCCTTCCCAGCTACTCAATTCTGAAGTACCTGTTTGAGAATCATTGTCTCCAAATTCAAAAACACTCCCTACACTCTCACATTCATCAGAATCACTATCAGACCTATTAACACCAGAGCCAGCTGTGAGTGACTGACTGAAATTTTCATTCACTTCATCTGATTTATTGTCAATTTTATCATTTGCTTCTACATACTCCATCACTGGATCTTCATCTTCTCTAGTTTTAGATGTAGAAGGCACTTCCTGCGCTTCTATATTCTCCTCTGCTACAGCATTAGCACATACAGCGCCATCTACTGACTGCTCAACTCCATTGTTTACATTATTTGTCTCGCTACTACTATCATTTTGCCCTACGTTAGTCTCAACCTCTTTATTAGTCACTTCGTCAGCGGCAGTATCTTGAACACTATTTTGAGGGATTGTTTGTGAATCTGCCACGACGATATCACGATCTTGTTTAGGACATGTCTGTCTGAGATGCCCATGTTCGCCACACAAAAAGCACCGCATATGATCTGAACTGATAAAGATTGTATAATCTTTACCCTCTACCGCTATTTTTAGCACCAGATTCAACGGTTCATTTTGCGCGTTCGGTATCATATACGTGAAGCGCCGGAAAGACATGACATGTTTAATATTTGGATTTTTGAGACCCAAAGGAATCATCTTAATTGGAGCGGTTAATTTCCCATACCGTTCGAGAATTTCTTTCAAAGTTTGTTCCTTTATGAATGGAGGTACATTTGAAAGTACAACTTTCTTAGAAGGATTTGACAAAGGCAAAACCGGCAAGAAGTTGTCATTCACAACAAGTCCTTTCTCTAACAGTTCATCGACCATTGAAACTTCTTTGAGAAAAATAACCAGCGCTCTGTTCATTCTCGAGGCAGATTTAATATTTAAACCACCGACCTGTTTGCTGATCGCGATCAAAACGTCCTCAATTGAAATGGAGTCATCCGGCGTGCACTTGCAACCGTGTTCGAGAGTCAAACGTGAAAAGTCACCGCCTAACTCCATCCCTGCGCACAACGTTTGCGCTGACCGTAGTCAGCGCTCCAAAATAAACTAACACTTTTACTTTAGATACAAATTATAATATTAAGAAAAAAGAAAAATATACGCCAAAAAAATAACGTGCTCTAGTCCAAACACTCTCGCCGCTACCCACAATCCTCAGAGAGAGAGAGAGAGAGAGAGAGAGAGAGAGAGAGAGAGAGAGATGAAGGAATGCGGTATTACAGTGTTTATAGCTGTCTGCAGGCATGGTTGACCTTTTCTAAGTGCTGTTTGTGTCATGGAGACTGTGTCTAACGACAGCGATCAGATGTTTGAGAAGCCCTGGCCTCAAGAAACACTTAAAACAACAATAACTGTTCAAAATCAATCAAAACTACCAAAATGTCATGAGCTTTTTTTTTCTAAAATGGTTTGATTTACATTATTGTGTTACATACTAAAATGAACTACAAATCGATTTTAACATGACTTGCGTGAACGATACCTAATGCATTGACCTCTATGGAATAACAAACACCACTGGCATCACCTGCTGTTAAATGTTATTGAAAGAAGTCTGCATCGCTCACCAAGGGCTAGATTTACTAAAACAGGGCAAATTAGCGCAAAACCGCAATCCCATAAAAGTGCAGATGGGAATGGAAAGTTCTAAGCCAAAACATTATGATCAGACACAGGTGAAGCAAATATTGTTAATAATCTCATAAAATGGCCACTAATTAAGATCTGGGCAGATTAGATGTTAAGCAGACAATCAATTATCGTAATCAATGTGTTGAGAAATGGGGAGAAATAAGAATCTGAGCAACTTTGACAAGGGCCAAATTGTTATGGCAAGGTGCCTGGGTCAGAGTATTTCTGAAATGGCAAGGCTTGTGGGTTTCTCCTGGTCAGCAGTTGTGATCAACAGTGGTCTAAGGAGGGTGTTGGGCATGGGATGACGACAAGTCAGTGGAGGGAGTGTGATATTCCGGGGAATGTTCTGCTGGGAAACCCTTGGTCCAGCCATTCATGTGGACATAAGTTTGACACATGCCTACCTAAACATTAGCCGCGTTTCCACCGCAGGAACTAGGAACTTTGGGGTGGTACTCGGTGTGTTTCAACTGCAGGAACCAGGGTCTAAATGAAGTTCCGGGTAAATATTTCCCCCTCAATTTCCAATACATAACTAGCAAAAGCAGCACTGCTTGCATCTCCTCCATACTTGTTATTGTTGCAGACAGTATCGCACAAAAATTATTATTGTCCGTTGCTGATTGGGAGGAGCAGCCGCGCACAGTCCCACGGCTCTGGACTAATTTGCCTAATCTTCACGGTACTTAGACACGGTACGCAGTGGAAACGCAGACAGTAGCAGGTCTGGGGGAAAAAAAGTTCCTGTAAAAAAAGTTCCTGGTACAAATTGTTCCGGGTAATTTCGGTGGAAACGGGGCTATAGTTGCAGACCAGCTACACCCATTCATGACAATGGTGTTCCCTGGTGGAAGTGACCTCTTTTAGCAGGATAATGCACTCTGCCATTGTTCAGGAATGGTTTGAGGAACATAATGAAGAGTTCAAGGTGGCCTCCAAATTCCTCAGATCTCAATCTAAATAAGCATCTGTGTGATGTGCTGGACCAACAAATTCAAATCACGGTGGCTCCACCTCATAATCTATATGACTTGAAGAATCTGCTGCTAATGTCTAGGTGCCAAATACCACAGCACACTTTCAGGAGTCTTGTAGAGTCAATGCCTCAGGACCAACAGCATATAGGCAGGTGGTCATCGGTGCTCATCGGTGTATATGTGCTTAGTTCAAACTGTTTCAGCTTTGACCCTGTTTGCCTTGACCTTTAATTGTTTTCGTCTTTAGTTTGTTTTCACTATTTTCACTGTTTCCTGCATACATTGCCACTTGGTAGGTTGGTACCTACCAACTTTATAATACTGACTTTCCATGATGCAAGTTAACTGGTCTGATTAATGAACCCTACTGCAAAATCTTTGCTTTGGTTAAGTAGCAGAGTGAATGTAAGGGTTAAGAGCAGGATAAAAGGAAATCCATAAGGTGCCTCAATGGCATGAGCATGGCAACAAGAGTCTAATGACACGACCATCCACAATATCATGCAAGAAGAAAAAATAAAATATAAAAACCTGACCTTTTCTAACTTCAAAGCTGAATTATTCAAAAACCAAGAAAATTAGTTTAACTTGAAATATTCTGGTTTTATTTCTCCCCTTGCAGAGCGAGGTAGTGGCCGATTTTTCTTTCTCTGAAAGAATATTAGCATTTAACATTTTTTGGAGAGAACGATATATAATTAAAATTCCCAGTGGAGAAAAAATTTCGGTTTTAGGACAGGCCTTTCAACCATAGTCCACACATATCTCCCTCAGGTGGTGTGTATGTGTGTACATGCAAGCGTTCGTCTACAAAAATGTGAAAAATCAGAATCAACTCAGCTTCCGCTGTCACCCAACAGCCCACGAAAAAGCGAACAGGCAGTGGAGTCCATTAAAAAGGATTTATTCAAACAGAATAGGGCCAGAGGAGGGAACTTTCCAGAGACATTTGTCACATTTCTTGTCATCCAATTTCCTGGAGGTTCCCCAGGGGTAGGGATGGAGCGTTGAGGCTTTATTTTGAGGGTCCTCCGTGCTATCAGGAGGCATTTGAATTTCATGGGAGGGCTAGGACACTGGAGACCTGGGGTGAGATGGAGAGAGCTGACTACGAAAGTATGTCAGCACAACGCCGCACAGACATGAAGTTATCAGACACAAACCTGTGTTTAGCTGCTGTTGCATTCGCATTAAATCTTTGTCTAGTTGCCCTAAGGAATTGAGGAGTTCCCCCCCCCCCCCAAAAAAACTTGCCACGATATTGTTTCATAACTGTTGGATAAATGTCCTGCAGCTGAGCTTCTGGATAATCTTCTGAATAAACATGTTAGTGTCCATCTCGGAGCAGAGCACATAAAATTTCTATTCAAGATACATTCACAAGATTTACATGGAAAAATCATAAGCACAACTACATTTTGCAATTTTACGGACGTCCGTTGAATGATTCGCACTGCGTCAAACCATCTCTGGCCTTGGCCATTTTCCCAATAATGTTCAAATGTAAATGATTATTCAAGAAAATGAGAAAAGCAAAATGTATCTTCATTTCAGCGGGTGACATGCTATTCAGTGTCTTTAATCTTAATATTTTTGATGCAGTCTTCGCACCTCTCCAATTTCTCTTTCATTTCACAGCTGTCTGTGATCAGAAAGCGGTGGGTTGCCTCTTGTATTGATTCTCATAGCTTGATGGCTCTCTTCAGGTTTAAAAAGTGCCTGTGCAGATAGGGTCTTATAGCTTTCCACAATACTCGAACCCCTGGAGACGTGATAGAGGAGCGGAAGATTACACTTAGCCTTCCCCATCTCCCCATTCTGCTGGAAATTCAATCAGGAGCCTCTACGTCCACTATGGACATATTATTCCACCGGTACTGAGCCTTTCTTTCAATTTTTTCGGGTCCGCAGATTAAAAAAAAAATGAAGATGTTAACTGTTAGGGACAGCCACTATCCCCACAAGAAAGTAGAAAGAAAAAAAGGGAAAACAAAAGATTTCACTAGTTTCTTTTGGAGTGGGCTGCTCTGTTAACAAAAAAAGTAAAACGCTGCTTTTTCACTTGTGTTGCTGTTTGAAATCATATTCAAAAGAAGTGCGCATTGAAGGAAAAAATTTTTCTAAGAACAAGGGTCTCAAAGGGAAGAAGTATCCTTTGGGGGTAAAAAGTACAAAACAGACAGGTATTTAATTTAGGCTGCATTCACTGGGATTGGCAACCTGCTCAATGACATAAAATAATGCCCAAAAAAGAAAAATCTTTAAAAAAAAATCTAGTTCGTGTTCTAAGTACTTAGAATTATGCTGGTTTCATATGTTTTTGAAAAACTTTTATACAAAACTTTTAAGACAAATTTAAAGTAATTTGTTCTAAAAATATAATGTGGTGTAACAAAAACTATAAGAAGTTTCTTTCTGAAATGGTTTAAAATTGTTTTGCTGGACTAGAATTTCATAAAAGAAACATTACATTAACACTGACAACATGCCAGTATATTAAATACAGCATATTATTATACTTAATTATATGTTAAAGGTGCTGTATGTAAGTTTTTCCACTTTACTTTAAGCATAACAATACCATAATATGATTGCAGATATGTAGGAAACATGCTAAGTTTCCCGTTTCTCTGAAAAATAATGCTACAGCCAGTTATTCTACTTTAAATGTGCGTTCCGTGTCGGAATGTCTGTTTTTGTTTTGGTCTGTGCGATAATGCCAGTTTACCCAATAGTATTTCAACACCACGGGTTGCCAGTTGGTAGAAAACACCATGTATTGAGAATGAGGAGTTACGTCACAATGTTTTCACTCCGCGTTGCATTTCGGGAAGGCGCCGCCTTATTGGGAGGATACACTATCAGTTGCCATGGTTATTATTCCGACAGTGAGACCGAGAGAGCAGCTTGAGATTTGTTTGCATTTTTGCAATGCGGTGCAGTTTCTTGAGGAGAAATGGAGAAGGAGGAAGTGAAAGGAAAGGAAAGAGGCTCTATCGGGAGAGACTAAATAACACCGCCAAACAGCGTTATTTAGAGAAACTGCTTGACATCAACAACATTGACTCGTATGATCTGCCAGAAACAGAATGACGCTACCACCTCTCACACACCCTGACATCGTCAATAATCTGGTTTATAATATCAGCGCGTATTTTTTTTGGCGCCCATGTTAACAGATTAGAGCATTCACACCGCACGCAGAGGCGGTGTGGCAGCGCGTAGCAGGAGCAGATTTTTGCCGCACTGCTCACACTGAATTAAAGCCACAGTGGATTGTTCTTGATCAAAACTGACCTGATTAACATGGAAAAGAACATATTTCACCATGAAATCATGTAGTGAAGTGTCCTGTGTGTTTCACGATCACCATATGACATCCAGCGCTGTGAAACAAATAAAATAAAATACACGAAAACACAACACTGCCAAAGGTTTTTGCCCAAACTTCAAAAGCCTGTTTAAATGATTAAAACTAGAAGCATATCTTCACTTTAATGTTACATTTATCATGTGAACTACTAATATACAGCATGTTATATGCATGTGTGTATGAGACAGAGGGGAACACGGTCGCATTTGCAGCAGATATATGCTGCCCATCCTAAATCAAAGCATGAGACAGACAGGGGTCGGAGGAGAACACCGGAAAATGTGACATAATGGTCAATATTCGTCTGTATTTGCAATACACGAGCCGCGGTTCAGCTGCGAATGCACAACGGGCGCGCGCAGCTCCCGCTCTCCATACGCACCGCTCCTGCCCTGCCAACGCACTGCTTGCGCGTGCGGTGTGAAGCCTGACATTAAAGCTTACGAACGCTTGCATTGTGTAGGGACTGATACTATAAACCAGATAATTGACGATGTCAGGGTGTGTGAGAGGTGGTAGCGTCATTCTGTAGCTGGCAGATCGTACAAGTCGATGTTGTTGATGTCAAGCAGTTTCTCTAAATAACGCTGTTTGGCGGTGTTATTTAGTCTCTCCTGATAGAGCCTCTTTCCTTTCACTTCCTCCTTCTCCATTTCTCCCCAAGAAACTGCACTGCATTGCAAAAATTAAAACAAAACTTAAGCTGTTCTCTTGGGTCTCACTGTCGAAATAACCATGGCAACTGATAGCGTATCCTCCCAATATGTCGGCGCCTTCCCGAAATGCAACACGGAGTAAACATCGTTATGTCACCTTCTCATTCTCAATTATCTCTATGAACGAGAGCATATTAAAACGCGGATAAATCAACTCATCAAGTTATAGTGTGGCTTTCATTGCCAATTGCGCTCGCTCCTGTTGCGCGTCTTCAAGCTGGCAACCCGTGAGAGTGTCAAGTCTGAAGAGGAGGGGGCAGGGGAAAACAACTCTCTCCAATATTTTGAATTTGGACTGCAGTCCCCATTTCAAATCCTAAAAAAAATCTACCTTAGAAGTAGAGAAACGATAGAATAACTTTAAAGCAACCTTACATTAACAATGTCTTGTCCAACATCTTGTCCATTCTTTTTTGTATTTTCATTGCGCTCAGTTCTGTTTCCTTTTTATGATTTGAGTTTCTTGTACTTTTGTTATTTGACTATTAAAGATACTGCATTCATATCTTACATTATTTAAACATTACATTTGAATCATTATTTTCAAAAAAGTTTTTGAATTATTTTTTTAATTTTTTAAATCATGAATTATATTGCATTTTTGGAGATTACACAATCTGAACTAACCTTGCATGCCATAAAACAAGTCAAATTAGCTGTTATTTAACAGTGACTTAATGAATAAATGATTAGATAATTATATATAAATAATAAGATCAGATAATTAGATCCAGAAAAAAAAAAAAAAAAAAAAGGACTGGAAAAAATGTTCTGCTGTCAATATCTTCTTTTAAAAGACCTTGAAAGTCCTTGTAGTCATTCCAACTGAAAAAAGGATCCCGCTATTTGAAGAACCATAAGCCATGAGCGACAATTTGATTTAAAACACCTCTTCTAAAGGGGTAGAAGATAAATCTAGTAATCAGTACTGTGTTCTCTACAATTGAGCATGAATAGAGTGTTTTTCCTTGCCTTTGCCAAATGCTACTTATTAGTCTTGTTGGTTCATAAAGGCTAAGAGGAGGGACGTGCAGTCTTTGATGTACTCTGTGCGTGAAATTGCCGGTGTGGTATGTGTCTGAGAGGAAAACAAGCATATTTGAACATGACCTTGAAGAGAAGCTAAAGGGTTGAAAAGAACACAGCTGTAAGTTTGGGGAGAGAGGAACACTGTGTGAAAATGTATATGGACAGACAGGTCCGCACATAACCAGCAGTAAATATATATAGAGCTGATACAGCAAACACAAATAACACAAGCGCCATGGATAACTGTAGGTTATCTAAACCTCTAGAAAACAACCAAAAGCTGAGGTGGGAGCTGAGCTGGAAATTGGCAACCTTACTCAGAATCTGTTCCAAAAAAAGAATCGAATCATTTTCAAACAAACAACCAGTGTAGTTCAAGTTCTGAAAGAATGATTCTTGTGAACTGGTTCTTTTTAACAAATCAATCAAAATGACTCCCTAATCAATCTTAAAATCCATTGAACGGATCTCACACTCACTTACTGAATCAGTCAGTCAGTCATACCACAATCTCATAAACAATTCAAAACAAAACTAAAACCATTACTGCATTTCATTTTAAAGCTGTGTGATATTGATTCAGTGTCAATGTTATATATTGGCTCAACCAATGGCGTCAGTATGAGGCAGAAATAGAGATTTTTACCACTCTATTGTCACTGTCAGACAGAAACCCTGTATCTCCATATTTTGTCTTTTTTTCATAAATCATTACTATTGGTCACCCTTTACATCTGTCTGTGGGTTTTGCCAATTTTAACTAATGACAATTATTATAAGTGACTAAACCCTTGTAACTTTATTGGATCCTCAAACTGTCAGTAAAACCTCATAACTCAACCCTTCCTCTATTGTGAATGAAGTAGTGCATACTTTTTGGACCTTCTCTGCTTGTTTGCTATGCAAGAGTAAATACAGAACTGGTTGTTTGAATAAGTACAGTATTCTCTTTACTCAAGTATATTGAAGCACTTATAATGTATATGTATATATATAATGATTTATGTATTGGAGGAGAAGAGAGTCTTAGATCAGGATTAAGGATTAGGATTAAAATGCAAGGCGAACTGCCTTTTCTTTGGTTGACGTTTTTTTTAATTTAGAAAAGAGTAGTGCGCTACATTGACCCCTAAAACAGCTGTCCTTTCACACCATGTCTACACCAGACGCAAGCAGTGCGATGCAACGCAAACAATATAACCCATTATAATATGTGATGTTGTCCACACTGGATGCTGTGCGGCGCGACACAACAAATCCCCAACAGTAAACTGATACCTCATTCTATTTATGATGTACTGGCATGAAGGAAAAATGCTTGTAGACATCTTCTAGCTGTTGCGACGCAGTGTGGCACATTGCAACGCGTTCAACGGTCACGTCCGGTGTAGACACAGTGTTAGTCTAATCAAGGTAACCTTCATCACAACAGAAGCCCCGCCTCTCTATTCATTCAATTGGACAATGAAAAAAAACAACAACAAAAAAAACACGAATGACGTCGGGCGCTTTTCCGAGTTGATTTTTTTTTTCTCAACTTCAGGTACTCAAGAGCGTTCCTACAAAAACGCAAGGTGCAGCAGGCGGCTAAAACGCAAAGTGGCGCATGAGTCCACCCCCCAAGATTATTGTTATAAACATGAGCCGCGTCTGAAAGGTAAAGGGGGAGGGGTTGCTGTAATTTATAATAATATCTTCAGTATTACTCAGAAGTCTAGTTTCAAATATAATTCCTTCGAAGTTTTGGTGCTTTATGTAACGTTATGTAGTGTACATGACAAAACCCGTTCAACATTGGTGTTAGCTACTGTATACAGGCCACCAGGGCATAATACAGACTTTATCAAAGAATTTGCTGACTTTCTATCAGAATTAGTACTGGCCGTAGATAAAGTACTAATTGTTGGTGATTTTAATATCCATGTAGACAACGAAAAAGACGTATTAGGATTAGCATTTAAAGATACACTAAACTCTATTGGAGTTAGGCAACACGTGTCAGGACCCACTCATCGCCATAATCATACTTTAGACCTAATATTGTCACATGGAATTAATGTTGATACCGTTGAAATTCTGCAGCAGAGCAATGACATCTCAGATCATTACTTAGTATCTTGTATACTTAATTTAGCTAAAGTTGCAAAGCCGCCCCCTCGTTTCAAAAATGGCAGGACAATCACTGCCGCTACTAAAGATTGCTTTTTAAATACTCTTCCTCATCAGTATCATCTCCTCAGCAACCCAGATAGCATAGAAGAACTCGATGTTGCAACAGAAACTATTGACTCTCTCTTTTCCAGTACTTTAGACACAGTTGCTCCTCTGCGCTTAAAGAAGATTAAAGAAAATAGTCCAACGCCGTGGTACAACGAGCACACCCGGGCCCTTAAAACAGCAGCCAGAAAAATGGAGCGCAGCTGGAAGAAAACAAAACTAGAGGTCTTTCGAAATTCGTGGAAAGAGCACATGATCGCATACAGAAAGGCCGTAAAAACTGCTAGATCCGCTTATTTCTCAACTCTCTTGGAAGAAAACAAACACAACCCAAGGTATTTATTCGATACAGTGGCTAAATTAACCAAAAATAAAGCTTCAACTTCTGATGATTGTAAACAGCACAGCAGTAATGACTTTATGAACTTCTTCACATGTAAAATTGATAATATTAGGAAGAAAATTTTAACCATGCAGCCGTCTACTACAGTATCACATCAGACAGAGCATTGTAGTGTCACTGAGGAAAAATTACAATCATTCACTGCTATAGGAGAAGAAGAATTGGCTAAACTCGTTAAATCATCAAAATCAACAACATGTATGCTTGACCCTGTACCGACTAGGCTATTAAAAGAGATGCTACCAGAGGTCATAGATCCTCTTCTTAATATCATTAATTCATCTTTGTCATTAGGATATGTACCGAAAACTTTTAAGTTGGCTATTATTAAACCACTTATTAAAAAAACGCAACTTGATCCTACAGAATTAGAGACAAAAACAGAAGCTGCATTTGATACCATCGACCACAACATTCTTTTGAATAGACTCGAAAATTATGTAGGTATTAGTGGAATTGCTTTATCATGGTTTAAATCATACCTATGCGACCGTTATCAGTTTGTAGCAGTAAATGAAGAGATGTCACACCGATCGCAAGTTCAGTATGGAGTACCACAAGGCTCAGTCCTAGGACCGCTACTCTTCACCCTGTACATGCTACCACTGGGAGATATTATTAGGAAGCATGGCATTAGTTTTCATTGTTATGCTGACGATACTCAGCTCTATATTTCTTCACGCCCTGAAGAAATTTACCAATTCACAAGATTAACGGAATGCATAGCCGCCATAAAACATTGGATGACTGGTAATTTCCTGCAACTCAATTCAGAAAAAACTGAATTTTTAATTATTGGACAAAAAAGCTCCACAAGTAGTAACCTAGAATACTGTCTAACACTTGATGGCTGCTCTGTCAAGTCTTCGTCGTCAGTGAGGAACCTGGGTGTGCTCTTTGATACCAATCTTTCATTTGAAAGCCACGTTTCTAGCATCTGTAAAACTGCTTTCTACCATCTTAAAAATATATCAAAATTACGGCACATGCTCTCAATGCAAAATGCTGAACAGTTAGTTCATGCGTTCATGACCTCAAGGCTAGATTATTATAATGCTCTATTGGGTGGTTGCCCTGCTCGCTTAATAAATAAACTCCAGCTGGTCCAAAACGCAGCAGCTCGAGTACTTACTAGAACCAGGAAGTATGACCATATTAGCTCAGTTCTGTCAACATTGCACTGGCTACCTATTAAACATCGCATACATTTTAAAATCTTGCTTATTACTTACAAAGCACTAAATGGTTTAGCTCCCCAATACTTGAGCGAGCTCTTAACATATTATACTCCATCACGTCTACTGCGATCTCTAAATTCTGGCCAGTTGTTAATACCGAGAATATCCAAATCAACTGCAGGCGGTCGATCCTTTTCCTATTTAGCTCCTAAACTCTGGAACAGTCTTCCTAGCACTGTTCGGGAAGCAGACACACTCTGTCAGTTTAAATCTAGACTAAAAACACATCTCTTTACTGTGGCATACACATAAAACACTTTATCAATTAATTGATTGTTAGGCTGCATTAACTAGGTCAGCCGGAACCGGGAACACTTCCCATAACACCTGATGTACTCGTTACATCATCAGAAGAATGGCATCTACGCTAATGATATTCTCTCTGTTTTATCCCGAGGTTTACTGCAGTCAGCCAGATCTGGGCCGTATCCTAATCAGATGGTGGACCAGAGAAGACCAACACAGGACCCCGAAGTGTCTGCAGAGACCGTGTCAATTATCCTCCCCCTGCAACTGCCTCATCGACACGGCATCTAAATAAACCCGTCACCAGTGTGATGACTCCGATTGTTCGAATATTAACATTAAATAATACTTAAATCGATATGTCATCCGCAATAAACCCGTCTCCAGCGTGTTGCCTCCGATCATTCGAATATTGCACTTTAATAATTATTTAATCAACATCATCTTCAATAAACCCGTCTCCAGCGTGTTGCCTCCGGTCCTTTGAATATTCCGATCTATTATGACCTCTGACCTGTAAAGCAGCCAGAATAATAATAATAATACGTTGTTTGTAAATTGGCCAGAGGAGAACTGGCACCCCGACTGAGCCTGGTTTCTCCCAAGGTTTATTTTTCTCCATTAGGTCACCTAATGGGGTTTTGGTTTCCTTGCCACTGTTGCCTCTGGCTTGGCGTGCTCAGTTGGGGACACATATTTTTCAACTAAACATCGAAATAAATCTAATTAATAAACTAATTTAACCATGTAAACTAAATTACTGATCTAATTATTGATCTAAAGCCCACACTGTCACCGTATGGAAATTGAAATGAACTGATGACATCAAATGGCTATACAGCTGAATAAAATTAGGCTGCATTATTTTGCTGTTTAACACTGTAAAGCTGCTTTGAAACAATCTACATTGTTAAAAGCGCTCTATAAATAAAGTTGACTTGACTTGACATGAACAGCACGCAAAACACTCACTGCCAACAGAAAACTATTTAAAAAAGGCGCCTCTCACTGCAAAAAATATGTTAGCCTTGGGGCCTTAGTCTTGCGTTTGTCACCCAGTCATAGCCAATAATGTCTTAAATAACTTGTGTGAAGCAATTCATCTTTTATAACATGAGATTTTGGTCAAATTATAGAAAAAAGAGAATTCACATAGCTAAAATAAACTTAAGCTGTACGTTGACAAAAACCTTGTAACTCTATTGAAGCTTGAATTTCATAAAATGCTAAAAAAAAAAATAACATATGCAAGTGTCTGACCATAGTTTTTTTCATTAGGTTTAAAAAATAGTGTTTTTTTTTTTTTCATTTTCCATATTTCCAAAAGTAGTGGTTTTAGACATACAGTGGGGAGAACAAGTATTTGATACACTGCCGATTTTGCAGGTTTTCCTACTTACAAAGCACGTAGGGGTCTGTAATTTTTATCATAGGTACACTTCAACTGTGAGAAACGAAATCTAAAACTTAAATCCAGAAAATCACATTGTATGATTTTTAAATGATTAATTCGCATTTTATTGCATGACATAAGTATTTGATCACCTACCAACCACTAAGAATTCCGGCTCTCACAGACCTGTTAGCTTTTCTTAAAGAAGCCCCCCTGTTCTCCACTCATTACCTGTATTAATTGCACCTGTTTGAACTCATTACCTGTATAAAAGACACCTGTCCACACACTCAATCAAACAGACTCCAACCTCTCCACAATGGCCAAGACCAGAGAGCTGTGTAAAGACATCATGGATAAAATTGTAGACCTGCACAAGGCTGGGATGGGCTACAGGACAATAGGCAAGCAGCTTGGTGAGAAGGCAACAACTGTTGGCGCAATTATTAGAAAATGGGAGAAGTTCAAGTTGACGGCCAATCTCCCTCGGTCTGGGGCACAATCTCACCTCGTGGGGCATCAATGATCATGAGGAAGGTGAGGGATCAGCCCAGAACAGAACCTGGTCAATGACCTGAAGAAAGCTGGCACCACAGTCTCAAAGAAAACCATTAGTAACACAGTACGCCGTCATGGATTAAAATCCTGCAGCGCACACAAGGTCCCCCTGTTCAAGCCAGCGCATGTCCAGGCCTGTCTGAAGTATGCCAATGACCATCTAGATGATCCAGAGGAGGAATGAGAGATGGTCATGTGGTCTGATGAGACAAAAATAGAGCTTTTTGATCTAAAATCCACTCGCCGTGTTTGGAGGAAGAAGAAGGATGAGTACAACCCCAAGAACACCATCCCAACCGCGAAGCATAAAGGTGGAAACATCATTCTTTGGGAATGCTTTTCTGCAAAGGGGACAGGACGACTGCACTGTATTGAGGGGAGGATGGAAGGGGCGAGATCTTGGCCAACAACCTCCTTCCCTCAGTAAGAGCATTGAAGATGGGTCATGGCTGGGTCTTCCAGCATGACAACGACCCGAAACACACAGCCAGTGCAAATAAGGAGTGGCTTCGTAAGAAGCATCTCAAGGTCCTGGAGTGGCCTAGCCAGTCTCCAGACCTGAACCCAATAGAAAATCTTTGGAGGGAGCTAAAAGTCTGTATTGCCCAGTGACGGCCCCGAAACCTGAAGGATCTGGATCTGGTCTGTATGGAGGAGTGGGCCAAAATCCCTGCTGCAGTGTGTGCAAACCTGGTCGAACTACAGGAAACGTATGATCTCTGTAATTGCAAACAAAGGTTTCTGTACCAAATATTAAATTCTGCTTTTCTGATGTATCAAATACTTATGTAATGCAATAAAATGCAAATTAATTACTTATAAATCATACAATGTGATTTTCTGGATTTTAGATTCCGTCTCTCACAGTTGAAGAGTACCTATGATAAAAATTACAGACTTCTACATGCTTTGTAAGTGGGCAAACCTGCAAAATCGGCAGTGTATCAAATACTTGTTCTCCCCACTGTACAAGGTTACCACCCAAAAGTCACAATGTGAACAAAAACTTATTCTTTATGGAATCACTAAGGAACTGGATTGGTTAAATGAAATCCAAATGAAATTCCTTACAATTCTTATCGTGACAGAAATTGCTGTAATTACTGTAGATATCAGCAGTGAAGGTGCCGCTCCCACACTGTTTTTTTCTTACAAACGCTGTGTTAGGGGATTTAGTTTCCTTTCATCTATTTTCTCATTAATCTCAAGCCCACTTGCTAGACTTTCTTGATATTTTCTTAGTGTATTCCAGCAGGAGCGAGATGTTTTCCCTGGCTGTCTTAACTGCGCAACTGCAATAATGTATCGCCAAGCCCCGATCGATTGGTCCTGATTGATACAGCCATGGATTCCTTAGCAAGCAATTTCAGCAACGGCTCAGACAAGAGCTACTACACAAAGGCAAGGCAGAGAAGAGTTTACTGCAGTTTTTAAAAGGACACGCATTGATTAGCATGGTCATTAGGACAGATGAATGATCTTACGGAAAAAAAACTACACAGCACAGTAGAGACCGAGAACTGGAAGGACACAAAAACATCAAGTTTAAAATAATGCTGTTCGTATATTCATCTAGACAAGTTATTCATTAAATTAATCTAAATTGATGAGAAACTAAATTCTACAATCAGAAGCGTTTCATGGTCATCGTCTCTCAAATGTCTTTCAAGGCTCAGTTTCACCTCATGAACCACTAAATGTTAAAAGGGCCATTTCATGGAAAACATCCATTTTAATGCATCAGTAATGTATGTATGTAAGTATGACATACTGCAGCAAAAACAAGTCATCTATAAATCATACTGACATCAGAATTATGAACATATTAAAGTATGACTGTTCATGTTTACAAAACACCTAACTAACTGTATTCATACTTCTGGATCATGTGAAGAGGTTAGTTAATCGGAACAATGGTAATTTACATATCTTAAAAGGTACAGAAGCAAACATTTCATTCAATAATTTCAGTCCCATAGTTTTGGTTTTAATTACATGTAGAATGCTACAAAAACATTAGCATATGGCCCCTCTGCTTGTGAAGGTGAGAGCTGTGTGTGTGTGGGTGGGTGTGTGTGTGGTTCAGGTATACCCTAACTTATGAGGACAAAATGTCCCCACAAAGACATTGTTGGTCCTCACGAGGAAAACAGCTTCATACATTGAAAATGTAATAATGTAGAAAGTTTTCTGTGATGGGTAAGGTTAGGGGATAAAATATAGAGTTTATGCACTATACAAATCATTATGTCTATGGAATGTCCTCATAAAACATGAAAACCTAATGTGTGTGCATGTGTGTTCAGAAGTGTTATGCAAAGGACCACTTACCTGCAATACTAGCAAAGATTTCGCTGACACCAATAAGGACATATTGAGGCACTTGCCACCATATAGGTAGATCGGCTGCATAGTATGTAACTCCACCGAGCGACTGCGGGATGGGGTCTTGTGTGTGGACAATGTCCAGCCTCTTTGTCTCTAAAATGCCTGAAAGGGGCAAGAAAGAATGTATAAGATAAAAATGACTAATAAATACCTCAACACAGTTCAGAATCATATGGACATCATTTCAACAAAATGTTGGCAGTGAAGAATTTCAGGTCATCTGTGTTTCATTATTTTGAGTTGTGATAGATTTTAGCCTATATATAACACTGGGGAGATTAATTACCCAATATTTGAGTATTGGCATCAATTTTGTCTGCTTGGCCCATTAACAGAAGTATTAGTTCTTCCTTATTTTATTTCAAAATCTAGCAAACATCAATGGATGATTTTTTGGTTTTAAATTCATTTGAGGGAACAATTTTGTGTAGACCATTTGCCATCATTAAATTATATTACATCACTTTGATACTATACAAATAAAATTACACTTTGAAAATGTAAGATTTGTAGGTTCACTTTGCTATTTATTTTACAAAAATACTCCCATACTCTTGAACACTGAAGTTATTTTAAATTGTAATAACAGTTCACAATATTACTGTTTTTATTACATTTGAATTCAATTAATTGAATTATTGTGTACATGGTAGTGTATGTAAATTACAGCAAATAAATCAGCAATAAATCAACTATCGAGCACACTGCCTTCTAAATATTGGCAGCAGCTATTGAAAAACTAGGGTTGAGCGTGTGTGTGTGTGTGTGTGTGTGTGTGTGTGTGTGTGTGTGTGTGTGTGTGTGTGTGTGTGTGTGTGTGTGTCAGGGTGTTAGATCAGATACATGTGTGCATGTCTGGAGGGAAAGTAACAGTGCATGAAAAAGTATGAACAGTCCATTAATGGATTAAGTGTCAGGTCAATGCTAGTGCTTCACACAGGTCACAAACAGCTTATCCCCAACACATAAACACATGTTCGCACACACAAAATTATACCAGGCCGGATCTGGCAGGTAATCAGAATGGCGCAGAGAATGTCAATCTGGTCTAGCTAAAAGCTTGATCCAATAATAACCACGTTGAAGGTGCAATTCAGATAACTCCTTGTGGGAGCCCAATCACACAGACATGCACATATTACCATTTTTGAAGGGGTATGACCTTGTATTTCATATGCTTAAAATAGCAGAGTGTGGTGCATCTATAGCGCGCCACTAACACAAAGTGCTTCAGTTAACAAAACGGTAACTTTTTTTCCTCTCTTCCCTCTCATCTTTCATTCCCCCCTCCACCCCTCACCCAAACACCAGAAGCATTTCGCTCTGATCTGTGGCTGTGGCATCAAATTTAGATCGGAATACAAATGATGCCTGAAATAAAACATTCTTTTGGCTAAAAGTGCGACCCGCTGCAGATTACAGTCCTCACTTTTGCACTTCCAAGAGATTCTAAACCCAGATTGAAAAAACCTCTCCCTTATTTCTGGGGAAAATTGAGCAGAAAGTGCAACTGCCCCAAGGCATTGTCTGCTGTGCGGCAGGCGTGTGTGTTTGCAGCTTTGTTGTCGGCACAGCTTGCCGTGGAAATGACTGCTTCCTGAGTGCAGGACAACAAGTGTGTCCAGGTGTGTGGGCATCATCTGTGCCTACGGGTAAGGTTGGTTTCAGAGCAATGCCTCTGCCAAGCACCCATCTGTTTGGAAAACGTTGTGTAAATGTTGAGAGGAGGCTCTGGCAGTGGTATTTTAAAACGCACCTAAGCCCTGCTGGGTTCAGATACTGGGTAGACACAGATTAAAAGTGCTTCAATACACTGGAGTTAAGAGGCATAAGCCTTGTGTGTAAGCACATGAGCCTTTACACATGTGTGCTAGGTGGCAAACCCCTGAAGAAAAAGAGAACAGCAAATAATATAATATAATTTAAAACCCATGATCTTCAAGCCCTCAGATGGGAAAACAGATTTACCAATACACCAAATTTATATTAAGTTATTGGTTAGTCTTGTGCAATCCACTTAACCAATTGATGCATGATTTATTAGATTAAAAAGGAGTGGAAATTAGTTTTCTTTTGTTGCCAAATCCCAATCTGTATTGTGACACACTGTATGTATTTTGAGCAATAGAAGATTATGGTAAACATAGCAAGGGTCAAAAGGTCATCACCAATGATGTCTGGAT
Organism: Romanogobio albipinnatus; assembly: GCA_023566225.1. NCBI lineage: Eukaryota > Metazoa > Chordata > Actinopteri > Cypriniformes > Gobionidae > Romanogobio > Romanogobio albipinnatus. The sequence goes on along the minus strand of CM042253.1, from coordinate 24,353,768 downwards.
GTATCGTCACACACATCAGTGCATATAGCGTTAAAAATATAGGTGCAATATTTTCTTTGCACTAAGTGTAAACAGTGTCAGATGCCATTTATACTTAGTACAAATAGTGGTAAACACTATTTGCACCTCAGAGTATTGTAGTACATTATAAGTATGAAATAATATCTAATCAACATTCAGTATATATATATATATATATATATATATATATATATAAAATGCTGTCTTATTGGGATCTTGCTGGTCCCCATTCTTAAAGCCCATCCCTACACCTACCCCTAAACATAATAACCTGCTGATCTGTAAAGGTGTCCTCAAAGGAGCCATGAAGAGAGATGGGGGTCCAGTGGGTTAAACCATGGAACTGATATGCAGAAGGTTGCTAGTTCGATCCCAGCGGTCACCACCAGTGTGTCCTTGAGCAGGGCACTTTACTCCATGTTGCTCCAGGGGGATTGTCCCTGTACGAAGGGCACTGTAAGTCGCTTTGGATAAAAGCGTCTGCCAAATGCATAAATGTAAATGTAAATGAAGAATGGGATTGGAAAAAGACGATTTCAAATTCTGGTCAGTTGTGTCAAATGTCAAATCCTTACTCTCCACACAACTGCTCTTATTAAAAGGGATACTTCACTGCTTGCAAAATGAGCTTTCAATAAAAGGTAAAAAAAAAAAGTATACATATAAAAAAAAAAGAAAAGAAATCGTTGCTACCTGACAAGAGAAAACAAAGAAAAAAAGGCTGTTGTCTTCCCACCAGTCTGCTTGGATGCAAATACCGCCACCGTCAAATACTGCCTTGCTTTAGTATAAGTCATAATGGTGTCGACTTGTATTGATCCCAGGTGCAATAATTCAAAGAGTAAACATTTAGTGCAATTGAGTTACTCTAGTTTCCATGATCCAGATTCCACCCATGGTATGCGGTGGTTAAAGGCTGCAAAGGCTGCAAAGAATCATAAAATTGAGAGAACGCCGTGACAGAAAATTTGAAAAACCTCTGTGTTTCAAACTGGATGACCACAAACACAGTTTTATGCCAAATGGAGGAGAAAAACTGAAAGAAACGTGCCATTATGTCGGTTCCGCCAAACCCTTTAAGCAAAATGCTGTCGCGAACAGGTAAGAAAGCTGTTGTCATAGTGTTCCACTTTTACCATAATGCTGTTTAAAGAGTAGACAGTATGATACAATTATTAGTGATAAACCTACCCTTCCATTAACTGTTCTATTCATATCCCTCAATCGATCCAACGGTCCGTGGGTGGGGATATGAAAAAGTTCTCAGTTTCACGAAAACTAAAGCTGTTAGTTACACTTTAACAGATGGGTTTCTTTTGTAATTGTGTCTGGCTCAATAAAATGGGTGAAGTTAGTGTATAGGGGCTATTTGCATTTTGTGTAACAGAAAATTAAAATGATAACAGTACAAACGACAAAATAATTTGATGTTTTTGCTAACTAACTTTGTTGTCCCTAAACTCATTTTAAGCTAAATGACTGCTCCAAAAAAGATGGAACAATGTAAAACTGGGTAATGTAAGATTGAGGAATGTTCAGAAACACCCGCTTAGAAAATGCTACAAGTAAATGTGTAAAGAATAAAATGGTCATACTTGACATACTCTGTAGTTTTCAAACAACAATGGTTCAAGGTTCCAAATTAAAAAAAGATAAAAAAATACACAAATGGGTGATCAAATCTGCTTTCGGCTCTGTTTTGGAGTTTCTCAAAAAAAAAAATATAATTAAAACATTTCACTATCTACAGTTAATATTACAAAAAGATTCACACAACACAGACAGAAAGGAATCCAGAGAAGAAGAAAAAATAAATGCCCATGATCTTCAAGCCCTCAGATGGGAAAACAGAGAGGGGGAGGTGGAAAGGTGTGCTGGGGTCTGACAAGTCTACAATTCAAATTATTTTATGAATTAATAGACATTTTCCCAATCGATGCCCTCAATTGTTTGTAACATTACAAACAAAATATATACCTTTTAAGAGATACAACTCTTTGTTGTTCCTGCTCCTGGGGTTTCATTCAGAGCAAGGAGTCACAAATCTTTCAGAGATTCAGATAAAAGTTGCAATTATTTGCAATTATTTGTTGAAATTTCATTTCATACACATCCTTGACTCTTTGAATAATTGCCTGCAATTTACCTTTACGTTACATGTGCCCACAGGTGACATATTGTGTGTGTGTGTGTGTGTGTGTGTGTGTGTGTGTGTGTGTGTGTGTGTGTGTGTGTGTGTGTGTGTGTGTGTGTGTGTGTGTGTGTGTGTGTGTGTGTGTGTGTGTGTGTGTGTGTGTGTGTAAATGCACTCAAGTGAATGCTAAGAAACCGAGCATGGCTAAGAAAGAGAGAAAAATAAAGAGTGAAGGGGTACAGAAAAGAAAGAACTGCATGATTACTATACATTTGGAATTAATGAGGGGCACTAAAAGACTAATTTCCCAAGATATCTCATCTATATAATAAGTCCCATTAGTGGGACCCATTATGTCACAGGCATACACACTCACCACTCCATGTATCTTAATATACACACGTCTAATAGTTCTCTCTCACACACATACACACTTTTTATAGAATCCATTCACACATAGTAAGCATCCTTAAACCATGCTTGTATCAGGTAGCGGTTATTAATGACTCGGTCTGTGTCATTGAGTGGGAGTACAAAGGATGGGATGCTCTCTTTCTCTCTCAAGGAGAGCATGAGTCCCAAAGGTTCTCATTAGTTTGATCTCTACAACACACACACACAAAGTGTGATAGGAACGCGGTTTGCACATACTGATTCCGCAAGAGTGTGGCAACGAGTTTCCCCCACACTTTGCTACATCAAAGCAATGGTTATTATTAGATAACATTTGTATTGTGCATTGCATACTAGACTTACTGTGTTCAGGCTTTGTCATGCAATACCAAGGTCATTTTCTTGTGCATCATTTTAAAACAGTGGTTCTCTTACGAGAGGTTCTCTCGTATTGCGTAAGTTCCTTACGCTACGGGAAAGTATTCTTTCTTCGAGATTTCTGAAAAACCCAAAATTATCCTTAATTTTGTAACATTGTCAACGCAGTGCGGCAGCCTGGCAGACCATAGCAGGCTATTCCAGCGTGCCATTGGCTGCTCTGCTGGCAACTGCAGCAGCCTATCGGTGAGCCCGCGTGACGTGGCGACCAATGAGGGCGCTTCGCGCCCACCTGGCTTCATTTGCCTACAGGTGGGGCGTGGCCACGTGTATATAAGCAGGGCTCACGGGCTGCATATTCGATTTTCTTTTCTTCAGCGAAGCCCTTCGCATCGCTGGATCTGGAACCCGCCGCCGTTGAACGTGCAGACGAGCAAGCAGAGGACAGCGCCTGAAGAAGCCGGCAGCATCGCGCCACCTTCAGCCATCCGTGCCTGCTCTGCTATCCGGCAGCATTATATCCTTTTATTGCTCAGTGTTGTCGCCGCTGCGTCACACTTTCACAAAAAGAGCCGAGCGTTTTTCTAAAAATGTCTCGTTCCACCTGCGGCTCGTGTCACGCGCAGCTCAGTTCCGGGGACCGCCATGTGATCTGCGCTCTCTGCCTGGGCCGTGATCACGCCGCCGCCGCACTTCTCGCCGGCGGATGCCCGGAGTGCGAAGAACTAACGATGTCGACCCTGCGGGCTCGACTCGATCAGTTCGAAGATGACATCCCTCCAGTCTCTGCTAAGCCGCGCAGGAAAAAGCGCCGCTCGCAGCGGACTCCGGAGTTGGCCGAGAGAAGCTCGCCGGAACCCTTCCCGCCCGCTTCACTCTCGCCTTCCCCGCCCCCACCCCAGGCCGCCATTTCTGTTGCCGCCTCTGGGGATGAGGCGGATGCGGCCGCGGAACGCGCCGACAGCTGCTCCATCATGGCTTCCGACAGCGAGGAATGGTCTTCCGCGACCTCTTCAGTCCGAGCCTCCGGACGCTCTCGAGCGGGTGAGGACGCCGAACTGTTGCGCCTTCTCACCCGGGCCGTCGAGCAGCTAGGCCTCGAATGGGCCCCGCCTAAGGTGGCAGCGCCGAATCGGCTCGACGGATGCTTCCTGAACAGTCGCCGCCGTGCGCCCACCGCCAGGACTGCACCCTTTCTGCCAGAGCTTCACGAGGAGCTCGCGAAGTCCTGGAACGCGCCATTCTCCGCGAGGGTCTCGTCTCAGGCTTCTTCGACGCTCTCACAAGTTGACGGCGCGGCTGAGAAAGGCTACAACGCTATCCCTCCGGTGGAAGAGGCGGTCGCAGCGCACCTTTGCCCGCCTTCTGGTTGGCGCTCAAAGGCTGCCCTCCCGTCTAAGGCCTGCAGAGTGACGTCATCGCTGATCGGCCGCGCTTTCGCTGCCTCCGGTCAAGCTGCGTCTGCTCTGCACTCTATGGCCGTGCTGCAAATCCTCCAAGCCAATCTCCTCCGTGATCTGGACGAGAGGAGCTGTGACGCGGAGCTGATCACGGATTTGCGAAGCGCGACGGATCTCTCCCTCCGCGCTACCAAGACCGCAGCACAGGCCCTCGGACGCTCCATGGCCTCCCTCACGGTAGCTGAGCGCCACCTCTGGCTCACGCTCGCGGACATGCGAGAAACAGAGCGCGCGGCCTTCTTAAACGCCCCGCTCTCTCCATCTGGGCTCTTCGGACCAGCGGTCAAGGGGATCGTCGACCGTTTCTCCGAAGTACAGAAGACGACGCAGGCCATGAACCTCTTCCTGCCTCGACGCCCAGGCGCCAGCGGTAGCTCCGTTGCTCGCCGTCCTCGCGACCAGCCAGCACCGAGCTCCACGCAGCGCCCAGCGCGGCCCCCTTCGTCTCAGCGAAGACCGAGCGGCCGCCCCAGATCGCGCTCTTCCAGCCACAGTAAGCCGCCTCCCCCTCGGGGCCCCCGGCCTAGGATCGTGCTGAAGTCCGAGCCTCCAAAGCCCTCCTAGCCAGAGGCAAGAAACGACGGTTAAGTCCCGCTGCGGCCGGACCACCGTCAAAACTCTTTTTCCTGTCAGCCCCCACCACTGTGGCTGCTGCAGAGGAATTTCACGCAGCCAACGAGCCGGCAAAAACGCCCTCTCGCCTGTCAACCACCGCCGTTTTTACGGCGAACCAGAGAAATCACAAAAGTTGCATTATTTCTGGTTGCACGGCTCACGCCGTATGTGTTTCAAATGCAGTAAATGTGCCCACTTTTCTGTGTTCACCCCTGCACATAAGCACAATAAACCCCGTGTCCCCCACTCACATAAAGCGGCCTCCGGCCGCTCGAGTGCTAGAGTTAGGTCACGTGTCCGCTTGTCTGCGTCCACGCCTAGCCACCACACGCGCTGTCACACAGCCACTCTTAACCGGTCATGTTCCACGCGTAAGAGTTGTGCCCGCTCAAACGCGCTCACACATTTTCGCGAACATTATGCCCCAGGCGCTACGCGCCGCGCCACACACCATTTGTTTTCCGCCCAAGGTGGCCGAAGCGATGAGTGTAGGGCCACACACAAGACATTCCCCGCTCAAAGCGGTAGAGACACAGTGTGTAAGGCGGCCAGCCACCGAAAGCGAGCGGCTGGCCCACAGCACAGAGAGCGCGCGCACCGCGCCCGCCCCTCTTATACGGGCCGTCAAACCCGCGAAACGCGGCGTTTCGAGCCCAGAGGCCGTTCTGTCCCGTTTGGCACACGCGAAAGCGTGGGAAGCCATTCCAGGTGTATCAGAATGGGTGCTGAGAACAGTGAAGCACGGCTACACTCTGCAGTTCGCTCGCCGCCCTCCGCGCTTCTGTGCGCGTATAGAGACGAGAGTGAGCGAAGAAGTAGCACATCTACTTCGAGCGGAGATAGCCACGCTGCTGTGCAAAGGGGCTATAGAACCGGTTCCCCATTCTATGAGCGAGTCAGGCTTTTACAGCCGATATTTTCTCGTGCCAAAAAGGGACGGGTCGCTCAGACCGATTCTGGATCTGAGGCGTCTGAACAAAGCTCTTTTGAGGAGATCGTTCAAGATGCTTACGACCAAGCAGATCCTCGCGCATATTCGCCCGAGAGACTGGCTAATTTCCCTAGATTTGAAAGACGCATATTTTCAAATCAAGATAACGCCGCGTCACAGGCCATTCTTACGATTCGCCTTCGACGGCCAGGCTTATCAATACACCGTCCTTCCGTTCGGCCTGTCACTAGCACCCCGTACATTTACGAAGTGCATGGACGCGGCCCTCGCTCCCCTGAGAAACCGGGGGATGCGAATATTGAACTACTTGGACGACTGGCTCATCCTGGCGCAGTCAGAGGCCGAGCTCCTCGCCCACAGGGCAATGCTGCTCAGCCATTTGGACAGCCTGGGGCTCACGGTCAACTGGACCAAGAGCTCATTAGTGCCCACGCAATCAACCTCATTTCTGGGTTTGAATCTGGACACTGTGGCTATGTCTGCCCGCCTGTCACCACAACGCACGCGCCAAGTTCGGCGCATGGCTGCGTACTTCCGGCCGGGCAAAATCGCACCTCTCAAGCTTTTTCAGAGGATGCTGGGACGTATGGCCTCAGCTGCAGCTGTGCTCCAGCTGGGCTTAATGCGCATGCGCCCGCTGCAACGCTGGTTAAACGCCCGAGTGCCTCACAGAGCCTGGGCTGCCGGAGGTTTCAGGATCAGAGTGACTCAGGGCTGTGTTGCAGCCCTAGAGCCCTGGTTAGTAGCCGACTGGTACCAGCGGGGAGTGACAATGGGAGCCATCTCACACCGCAAAGTCATCTCGACGGACGCCTCCACCTCGGGTTGGGGCGCCGTTTTCGAGGGCAGACCGGCCTCGGGCCTCTGGTCGAGCGGAGAAAAACTCCTACACATAAACTGTTTGGAGATGATAGCGGTAGAGAACGCGCTCAAGCAGTTTCTCCCGTTTATACGGGGACACCATGTGTTGGTCCGGTCGGACAATACCACGGTGGTGTCCTACGTGAACCGGCAGGGCGGTGTCAGGTCCAGGTGTCTGGGCAATCTGACGGAACGCCTGCTCGTGTGGGCACACAGCTCGCTGCGCTCGCTGAGAGCGGCGCACGTTCCGGGCCACCTCAACGTGGGCCCGGACAAGCTGTCCAGGGGCCTCATTCTCCCAGGAGAATGGTCCCTGCACCCCCAGACAGTCCAGCTGGTATGGCGCCTATTCGGCAGAGCGGAGCTCGACCTCTTTGCAACAAAAGAGAACGCCCGCTGCTCGACGTTCTTGTCCAAAAGCGAGGATGCGCTGTCCCAACTTTGGCCCAGCCTCCCGCTGTATGCTTTCCCGCCGATTTCCCTATTGACCCAGGTTATAGCGAAAATCAGGGAAACGCGCCGCCCGGTGCTCCTTATAGCGCCGCGCTGGGAGAACCAGATTTGGTACCCAGAGCTGGTGAAGCTGTCGCACTCACCCCCCTGGCCAGTTCCGCTGAGAGCAGACCTCCTCTCTCAAGCAGGAGGGTCAGTTTGGCATCCCCATCCAGAGCGATGGTCTCTGCATGTATGGGTGACCAACGGATACCCGTTGACCTGCCCGAAGGGGTTATGAACACGATCTCACACTCTAGAGCCCCCTCGACGAGGCGGTTATATAGTTCTAAGTGGTCGGTGTTCACTGAGTGGTGTGCTTCCAAGGGATTGGAACCGCAGCAATGTGGGGTCCAGCGGGTGCTCTCCTTCCTCCAAGAGCTTTTGGAACTGGGCAGGTCCCCTTCCACGCTCAAAGTGTATGTAGCGGCTATAGCAGCGTTCGCCCAGACGACGCTAGGCAGCACGCTAGGAAGGAACGAGCTCATCATCCGTTTCCTCAGAGGAGCTAGACGGATGAATCCCCCGCGGCTCCCATCGGTTCCTATTTGGGATCTGGCCTTGGTCCTAGAGGCCATGAAGGCTCATCCCTTTGAACCGCTCGAGACTGTGGAACCAAGGTTCCTTTCGCTAAAAACCGCGTTCCTGATAGCTCTGGCTTCAGTGAAACGCGTGGGGGATCTACACGCGCTCTCAGTGAGCCCGACGTGTATGGAGTTCGGTCCTAATGACTCTAAGGTCATTCTCAGACCGAGGCATGGTTATGTCCCCAAAGCGATCGGCACTCCTTTCAGGGCGCAGATTATCTCCCTCTCGGCTCTGCCAGCATCCGACGAGGGGGACGGTGGCAATATCCTCTGCCCTGTCAGGGCATTGAGGGTTTATGTCACACGCTCCGCCACCTTCAGGCGTTCTGAGCAGCTATTTGTTTCGTTTGGAGGGCGCACTAAAGGTCTCGCCTCCTCGAAACAGACCCTGTCCAGGTGGATAGTGGACGCGATTGCAACTGCATACGCTTCCAAACACCTGCAGTGCCCGCTAGGTGTCAGAGCACACTCCACCAGAGGCATGGCCTCTTCGTGGGCTTGGGCCAGAGGGATTTCCATCCACGATATTTGCGTGGCGGCAGGCTGGGCCTCCCCGTCTACGTTCGTGAGATTTTACAATCTGGAAGTTCCTGCCTTACAGGCGAAAGTGTTATCAGTTCAATAAGGCTGTTGGTTCTGCCCGGTGATTCTGCGCAGACATAGCTCACATACTGGTAGTAAGTTCGGTACAAGGCTTATGTAAATTTGAAGGAGACCGGCGGTACCGTTCCCTCATTTACGAAAAGAGCTATTGTGAGTTTGAAGGTGACCGGCGGTGCCGTTACCTCACTCATATGACAAGATATTGTGAATTTGAAGGCGACCGGCGTTGCCGTTCCCTCATTCATGAGACTAGGTGTGGTGAATTTGAAGGCGACCGGCAGGTGCCGTTCCCTCATTCTTAAGGCAGGGTGTTGTAACCACCCGTTGTAACCACCCGTCAGTTCAGACGAAGTGTCCGTATATGTGGTGGCCCGTTTCCTTTACCGGCCACCCTGCCCGAGCAGTGTTATGGTCCCCGGTTCCCTGGGATACATATGCTGTATGCGAGGCGCGCACGGCGTTGACAATATGTTCCCGTAGCGTAAGGAACTTACGCAATACGAGAGAACCTCTCGTAAGAGAACGATACTCGGTTACTTAACGTAACCTCGGTTCTCTCTAGAAGAGGGAACGAGTATTGCGTTCCTTGCCGTGCGCCCCGCGGGCTTTTACGCTTCAGAACTACGAAAACCGAATATGCAGCCCGTGAGCCCTGCTTATATACACGTGGCCACGCCCCACCTGTAGGCAAATGAAGCCAGGTGGGCGCGAAGCGCCCTCATTGGTCGCCACGTCACGCGGGCTCACCGATAGGCTGCTGCAGTTGCCAGCAGAGCAGCCAATGGCACGCTGGAATAGCCTGCTATGGTCTGCCAGGCTGCCGCACTGCGTTGACAATGTTACAAAATTAAGGATAATTTTGGGTTTTTCAGAAATCTCGAAGAAAGAATACTTTCCCGTAGCGTAAGGAACTTACGCAATACTCGTTCCCTCTTCTAGAGAGAACCGAGGTTACGTTAAGTAACCGAGTATCGTTCTCAGCTGTTTTTGCTTTAGGACCCAGTTTTTTTCCCCACATTGGACATGGAGTGGTGACCCAAAATTGTCCTTAAAATCAAATTCTGAAATGTATCAATCAGTTTATTATTAAAAGCTGCTTGAAAATGTCCGTGGTTTCATGCTCTCATTCACATTTTATATTCATTTAAAGGGTTAGTTCACCTAAAATGAAAATTCAAACATTTATTCACCCTCATGTCATTCCAAATCACAAGACCTTCATTCAAACACACCTTCATTTGAAACACAATTGAAGGTTTTTAATAAAACCTGAGAGATTTTGGTCTCTCCATTATAAGTCATTCAACCAAAACTTTGAAGCTTCAAAAGGAATAAAATGCAAGTAAACGGAATCCATATGAATCGAGCAGCCGTCTAAAGTCTTTTGAAGAGAACCAATGAGGTTTGTTCTTGCATGTCAAGCAAGCATGTTTGAGCTTCCATTTACCATATTTGATGTGTTTTATATAAGTCACACAAGCATATTTGTGGCAATAGCCAACAATACCTTGTATTAGTCAAAATGATTGATTTTTCTTTTATGCCAAAAATCATTAGGATATCCTACCGTTAATGTATCAAAAATGTATTATTATTATTAGTAATATGCATTGCTAAGGACTTCATTTGGACAACTTTAAAGTCAATTTTCTGAGTTCAAATTTGTTGGCATCTTCAGATTCCAAATCTTCAAATAGTTGTATCTCTGTCAAATATTGTCCTATCCTTACAAACCATACATCAACGGAAAGCTTATTTATTCAGCCCTTATGGCTGGTTTTGTGGTCCAGGGTCATATAATAATATTTGTTAAATAACAGTTGTTTAAATTATTTTAACGTAATTACAACATTTTTATAGCATCTCAAATACTAAAATAAATAAAATGTACTTTTTTTTACAGTCTATGGTTTTTGCATAATGCTTGATGAGTTTGATTGACAGCTGTGTTAGGCAATTAGGTGTCAGGCTGTCTCATGCATGTCGCGCGGCTGAGGCTCGCACCTGTGAGTTCATGAAGTGTGTTTACCAATTCACTTAGCCTATAAATTGCAGATGTGTGATAGATAAACAGCAGTGATACATAATTATATAAAAAGGACTTTAAAAAACTCGCATTAACGCGGGAGAGAACCCATCCATCATGCCACAATACATTAAAACTTTTCAAATTCCAAGCGCGCGTTCATTCTGTAAAAAGTCGGGAACACGCCATCAGTATTTATCAGTTGTGGTAGTGTAGGGGTAAGGTGCGTGGCACTAAGTTTTGACCTGAGGTTCGAATCCGCTTTTTGCTGAACTATCTGTACTTTCTTTTCCCATCACATATCAGAACGGAAAGGCATTTATTTTCATTTAAAAAATTTAAAATATTTGAGAAGTTGAAATAAAGTGTCTAACGTTTGTTGTAACCGCTGCTGCTCGTGTTTTGTATGTGGACAGGTTGTAGCTAGAGTTTTGGTTTATGTTTACAGTGATAGTGACCCCCCCGCATGAAATTGCCCGCTCACTTTTGCCCAGGCCCGGCCAAAAATAAAATTCTGCCTACGCCACTGGTCATATATGAGAATAAATCTGAAGACTTGGATTAAACTCAATTAACATGGATTGTGAATCAAAGTTATGGTGGAATGGACTTTCAAAGGAGGGACAGAAAACTGTCAGATTTCATCTGCATTTGTGTTTCGAAGATGAACAACAATAGTATGGATTTGCAACAACATTAGACATTATGACAATTTTCGTTTTGGGTATGTTTTTTGCGGATTAGAGCATGTCATGCAACCTGTCCATGTTAGCATCTGCAAAATTGACTGTCAAAATACTATACATTTTGTGGATGCATAGTATTTGATGTGGAAAGTGTTTTTCTTTTAATATGATTTATTAAATAGTTTAGTTGTAATTTAGTATTTGCACTAACATTTATTTTGTTGATGTGTTACTATTGAAACAACTGAACAATTGAGACAATTGAAGTGGGACGTGACCTTATTTTAATAGTCGATCTTCAGTCACAACCTGAGAAAACCAACATTTTCTACTTGAAATTGCATGTCAGATGCAAGTGGAATTATCAGGTAATGACAGGCCATTTCCTTGGACAAAAATGTACACATGCAAGATAAACAAGATAAAAGCATTGATATGTTTTGGTTTAATTTCTAAGGAGAAAAAGGTGCACTCATGCTAAAATTGTACTTTGTCTGCTTTTAGATGTACTAGCCTGTCGATGACCTTAAAACTAACAAACATAGACTAAGAGCCACTTGCATTTTATGTCTTCAAGTTGCTGGTCTTTCATTAGTCTTATGAATCAGACAGTCCTTGAACTGTATGCTGGTACGCTGTCTAGTGAACACAAAATTGGCAAGAGCATTCTCAAAACTGCAACCGACAATCTGATTGATTGGTTTTACTCAATTTCCAGGGGTGCTTCAGGGTGCACAGGTTTTTATCAGCAAACCAGGAAATATTGTTTACAAGATCTCAGGCAGTTAGAATGAGTGCTCTTGAGGAAGACCTAGAAGCTGGATTTGGAAAAGTTTGTAGCACTGAATCTCTGAACAAGTTTACATGCACAGCCTCACACTGACTACATTGTATATAACTGAAAGCGTGTAAGATCACATCAATTATGTTTTGTACTGAGTTACATTAGTTTTATAAAATAAAATAAACTGTGGCATGTTGTTTAACACATCATTCAGATGTGTCAGTCTCTTCCAGCTTGTCGGCCTGAATAATCAGCAATGTGGACTACGTTTTGTGTTGTATCAGGCATCGGTCATCTTCGCCAGGTATCAGTATATTAAAGTGAAAACAAAACAAGTGAAGTAAACACCTGAAAACTGCAATGCTGCAGCAAATCACTTGACGTCAGTCTCTCATTATTTTGACGGTTTTGGGTTTTTCTGAACTTTGGGGTGTTTACTGCTTAAAGAATCCCTCATGATGACTACAAACACACATTTACTCAGTTTGATGGCAGCTTAGACGGATGAGGAATTTAAAGAAAATATGTCTAAACCTTTCTCTCCCTCACCATGCAGAGTTTGACAGTGGTTTAAAAGAGTCAGGGAGAGTCAAAGAAAGAAAGACAGACAGGGTGGGAGAGAAAAATATTCATATACTTTCCTCACACTCCAGAGCACATCTCCCAAAACTCATCTCACTCAAAAAGCGCTTTAGTCTGAAATATGTCAATGTCTGGATACAGCGCACACTGTCAAGCTGACTAAACTCGGTTTAATCCAGAGCTCGAATTGGACTAGGGACTGACTGGAGTGCTGGGCGCAGTCAAACCGAACAATGAGATACTGCGACCTGTCAACGGTGTCTTCTTCTACAACCTCTGAACAGGCACTCCACAACACTCTCAAAATGTGACTTGAACTTTCATGTATGTGTGGACATGGTCACAAAAAGTGTTGTCTTCGTAACAAGGCATCAACTGTGTACAGAACTTCAGACAGAGAAGCAAGCCAAAAACACTTGGAAGGAAAGTGCTGAAGTTTTGGAGAGATTGCTATCCTCAAAATCTAGTAAGCCGCCTACACAAAGAGCTTCGTTTGATCTTCTGATATGAAGGTCATCTCAAAACTGTAGTTAGCAAGATTATGCTACTATCCAAGATCAAGTCTCAAAATTAAGGATATTTTCTGTTTGCTCAGTCAGGACAGTAATGCAGCTTTGTACTGCCAATATTTTCATGGCACTACAAAAATAAAATGTAATAATGTGTTGCAGAAAGATATGTTTTTCATTAAATATTAGATTTATACAAAACACTTTAGAACTGAGAATCAATAGGGAAAAATATACAGATCAGACATAACATTATGGCCTAATATTGTGTTGGTCCACCTTTTGCTGCCAAAACAGCCCTGACCCGTCGAGGCATGGACTCCACTAGACCCCTGAGGGAGTGCTGTGGTAGGCGGCACTAAGATGCAGCAGATCCTTTAAGTCCTGTAAGTTGCAAGGTGGGCCTCCATGGATTGGATTTGTTTGTTCAGCACATCCCACAAGCCAAGTCAACACATCAAACTCATTGTTGTGCTCCTCAAACCATTCCTGAACCATTTTTGCTTTGTGGCAGGGTGCAATATCCTGCTGAAAGTGGCCACAGCCACCAGGGAATACCGTTTCCATGAAAGGGTGTACATGGTCTGCAACAATGCTTAGGTAGGTGGTATGTGTCAAAGTAACATCCACATGGATGGCAGGACACAAGGTTTCCCAGCAGAACATTGCCCAAAGCATCACACTGCCTCCGCCGGCTTGCCTTCTTCCCATAGTGCATCCTGGTGCCATGTGTTCCCCAGGTAAGCGACGCACACGCACCCGGCCAGCCACATGATGTAAAAAAAAAACATGATTCATCAGACCAGGTCACATTCTTCCATTGCTCCGTGGTCCAGTTCTGATGCTCACGTGACCACTGTTGGCGCTTTCAGCGGTGAACAGGGGTCAGCATGGGTACCCCGACTGGTAACAATCTGTGATGATGCACTGTGTATTCTCACACCTTTCTATCAGAACCAGCATTAACTTCTTGAGCAATCTGAACTATAGTAGCTCGTCTATTTGATTTGCTCCCCACGTGCATCAATGAGCCTTGGCCACACATGACCCTGCCGCCGGATCACCACAAGACTCATGCACTCGTGTTGAAAACTGAAGCCAAAACGTCTCGATCACCCACAGGTGGTTGGACCCAGTATAGCTCATAACCCCCGCCCCTCCATCTATTCTAATGGACACAAGACAACTAAACAATCAAATTACACTTCAAATAATTTTTTTCCCAAAGATGGTTTCTGTTAGCCTGACAAGCCAGGCCCACATCAAGATGTTGGGTCTGGGAACTCACCATTGGCAGGGCTCAATCCGAGGGGCGGGATAAACGGTTGCCTTTCAAATTCCCTCTGCACACAATAGGATAGCACTACAACCAACCAGAGCAACGAAGAAGGTGAAGCAGAGCTAGTTGATAGATTAAACTTTTGCCATATCCGGTCAGCAAAACTCTGAACACATCTTCCTTAAAGAGCACCTATCATGGAATTTTGAAATTTACCTTTCATGTAGTGTGTAACATAGATCTAAGTGAACAAAAACATCCTGCATAGTTTGAAATATGACAGTGCACCGTATATATAGTTATTTTCTTTCAAAAGTAAGAGTCGAATCTGAGTCATTTTTAAGAATCGTTAGAAGACCGAAGCTTTTTCTCTGACTAGATGACGTCAACTTGTCAAGTTATTTGAATACGATACGCCCACTTATTGCGCTCCAAGACGCCAGTGAAAACTAGAAAACATCATGGCGACGAGACGCCAGTGAAAACTAGAAAACATCATGGAGACGAGACGCTGTTCTGAAGTGCACTCAAAAGCAAACTTTTTTCATCTGCCCAAGGATGAGCATTTGAAGACTAAGTGGCTTGAAGACAAACCATACATCGTCGCGATTGAGTGTTTATTAGTCGTCAAATGTATGTTTCGCGATCTCAGGAAGCTTTTATTATGGACTTCTTTTATGGCACATGGTTCTTCTTCGTCTGTCTGTGCCATATATGGACTACATGTGCACAGAGCGCCCTCCGGCTGCCTGCCAGTATGAATTGAAAACAACACATAAGAGACTCAATCGCTCATGATTAGGCTTTATCTGCGCATTTTGAGGAAGTATTGAATAAAAAATACTCCTCTGTTTAGAAATTTGACACAGACATATGAGAATCTATCAATACGTCTCCTCATCTGCACACTTTTGAACTAAAAGCCCTGAGGGAGGTTGATTTGTCGCGAGTCTTCGTGAGGAGAATAGAGGAGTTTTTTTATGAATGAGATCAGCTGAGGCTCATATTACAATCAAACGGTACAGACGCGGTTTTCATATTCATAACTCCTGACACATATTAACAAATTACTGTCACTATAAGACTTTGATGGGCGTTCCGTTTCCGAAAATATCTGCACAGACTATACCAATCACAACTGACTGGGTCATCGGACCAATCACCGCAGATTAGCGTCACGTAAAGGCGGGGTTTTGAAAAGTGAATCACTAAAGGAATCATTTGAGAATCGCTGTCAAAACAGGTAAAATTAAATGCATATTATAAGAAAACTAAAGTCTTTTTTGTCATTGCATGCATGCAAAACTGTTGTTGGGGACTTCTAAAACAATATTTGGAACATTTTAAATGCCATGATAGGTGCTCTTTAAGAATGATTTCAGTGCCGTTCTTTATTCTTTTCTCAAAGAAACTCCAAGTCTTCCAGAGCCGTGGCCAAAGTCGATTCGAAAGACAGCTGTTTGCCAGCTTCTATACAAAGGAAAACTATATACTAGATGTGATTGACCTGACTAGAGTTAGTTTTGTCCAGCTCGCAAGCCAACGGAGAGTTGCTAGACGCCCTGGATGCAAATTATATTTGCTGCCGCTAGAGTGTGTCTAAATTTCTAGGCTAGGTTTGTGTCATTTGAGGCAGTTTTTATCACACTGATTAATGTAATGTGTTTTTTTAAATAAGTTTTAAAAAATGATTGACGTCATGATTGACAGTTGAGATTGACAGCTTCTCTGTGTGAAGTTGAAGTGAAGTTGTCACTGAGGCACCAACTAATTTTTCTCTGGATTTTCGGGAGGAGTTTGAAGCTTTAGCTTTAATTTCTAAATTTCAGTAACTGTTTATTTCACACATACATAATTAATTGTTTTGCATCTGCGAGAGTGTGGGTGGCTTTTGATATCGCGGCTCTACTTCCTGCTCTCTACTGCGCAGACTCCAGTCCCGAGGACACTACTGCACAGACTCTGTCCCAAATCTGCGGAAGATGTCAACGCCATATTCGGACGTTGGCGGCTTCACTTTTCTTCAGTGGAAGGTAGTTTTTTACGGTCTATGGTTCACCACTGATTATTCCTTGGACCACTACAGACCGGGAACACCCCACAAGAGCTGCAGTTTTGGAGATGCTCTGACCCAGTCTTCTAGCCATCACAATTTGGCCCTTGTCAAACTCGCTCAAATCCTTACACTTGCCCATTTTTCTTGCTTCTAACACATCAACTTTGAGGACAAAATGTTTACTTGCTGCCTAATATATCCCACACACTAACAGGTGCCATGATGAAGAGATAATCAGTGTTATTCACTTCACCGGTCACAATGTTATGCCTGATTGGTGCATATTGACTATACAAATTTTCTATGGTTTTCCCAAGAACTTTTAAACTTTTGTCAATTCTGCTTTTTTCTAAACTCACTTTTCCAGGACTAGAAATCACAATTTTGAAATGTCCTGTGTTTCAGGACTTCCAGGACTGTGGGAACCCTGCTATTAGGTTCTTAACTTGAAATAATACTTTAACATTATACAGTTAAACAGTTAAATCATGTTATACCGCTGTCTTCCAGTTTATGGACTTAGAGCTTTCACAGTGTTTTGTTTATAATTTTTACCATTCTAACCTACTATCTCATTCTTGAAATTTAAACAAATCATAATCCATTTAAAACAAGCTAAATAATTTTACCATTGTGGCATAATTAAATCAGTGACATTTATAAGGCATAAACACATAAAAATGATCAACAAATGTAAGACGAAGCAACAGTTCCGTCAACAGGTCTGACACTTTCACACTGGCTCTGGGTCAGTCTTATTGTTGAGCTATGAAGATACCTAATTTTTGGCCAAATTTTAGATAACATCAATTATATCCATCACAAATGGCCAAAATAAATTTAACGGTAGACAGGGTAGATGTTGAGATAGATTCCTAGTTTTATGGGACTTCTCACAACAAGTGATATTCAAAGTTCCTCAGCAAAAATATGTTAAAAGAGAAGGTGAGAATAATGAAAAGTGCAAAAATGCTGATTCAGGTTGGTATTTTCCAGGACGGTGGGCTGTATGAATATTAACTGTCAGAACAAGCGGGGATATCGATCCACCTTCTGCAGGGTTCAATAGAGCCGGCTCAAGGTTGGACAGGAGTGACAGAATTCAGAGGAGAGATCAGTGGTCTGTGTGAATGTGTCAAGAGCGTGTGGGTGTTTGTGGGTGAGTCATTCTACATCGGATCTCTGCCATCTTGGAGTCACTGTACCTTATCTGACGGATGGAAATGCCGTAACCTCTCTGAGATGAACTCATTCCTTAGTTTAAAGTGAACAGTACAAAGATAACATGATTTGACAATGGTCTGTGTGGATATATATTGATATCTCACAAATCTTCCATATGATATTGGCTCAGCATTTTGATGTCATAGTGTTTATCAGCTCAGTCTGCAATGGAGGTTGTCTCAATGTGTTTCACTAGGCACTACTTGTTTGGACATTTTATTTTGTACATTCATTATGTGTAGAATTGACACATGATGATGGATCCATACATAACTCTGCACTATGTCGACTTAGGCCTTATGGTCGTGTTTTGTCAATATCATTTACAGTGCTGTGATTAAATATACAGCGTTTGGTTCACAAACACACATTAACTAAGCATATGCATAGCAAAAAGTTATTTTAATGCATTATTTTCCATAATGCATGGTTCCAGAATTCTTGAGGATCATCCAGGTGCTTCTTAGGCCCTGATCAGTCAGAACACATTTTGGCAGATTGTGCTGCGTAACACGAGAATGAACCTCATTGGTTCTTGCAGAAGCTCAAACGTGCTGCGTAAAACAACAGAATGAACCTCATTGGTTCTTGCGGAAGCTCAAACATGCTGCATAACACACAAGAATGAACCTCATTGGTTCTTGCAGAAGCTCAAACGTGCTGTGTAACATGACAGAATGAACCTCATTGGTTCTTGCGGAAGCTCAAACATGCAGCGTAACACAACAGAATGAACCTCATTGGTTCTTGTGGAAGCTCAAACATGCTGCGTAACACGAGAATGAACCTCATTGGTTCTTGAGGAAGCTCAAACATGTTGTGTAACACAACAGAATGAACCTCACTGGTTCTTGTGGAAGCTCAAACATGTTGTGTAACACAACAGAATGAACCTCATTGGTTCTTGTGGAAGCTCAAACATGTTGTGTAACACAACAGAATGAACCTCACTGGTTCTTGTGGAAGCTCAAACAATGTTGTGTAACACAACAGAATGAACCTCATTGGTTCTTGAGGAAGCTCAAACATGTTGTGTAACACAACAGAATGAACCTCATTGGTTCTTGTGGAAGCTCAAACATGCTGCGTAACATGAGAATGAACCTCATTGGTTCTTGAGGAAGCTCAAACATGTTGTGTAACACACAAGAATGAACCTCATTGGTTCTTAAGGAAGCTCAAACGTGCTGCGTAACACACAAGAATGAATCTCATTGGTTCTTAAGGAAGCTCAAACGTGCTGCGTAACACACAAGAATGAACCTCATTGGTTCTTGTGGAAGCTCAAACATGCTGCGTAACCCTCAAGAACCAATGAGGTTTATTCTCGCGTTACGCAAAACATTTGAGCTTCCTCAAGAACCAATGAGGTTCATTCTGTTGTAAGCTCAAATGTTCTGTGTAACGCGAGAATGAACCTCATTGGTTCTTGTTGAAGCTCAAACATGCTGCATAACACGAGAATGAACCTCATTTGTTCTTGAGGAAGCTCAAACATGCTGTGTAACACGAGAATGAACCTCATTGGTTCTTAAAGGGGTCATAGAATGACATTTTTGTACAAGTTAATATGATTCTTTAGTGTCTAAATGAAAAGTTTGTAATATACTTTAATTAAAAATTCTCATTAGTATTGTAAGAAAACACTCATTTTACCTGGTCAAAACCAGCTCAGTTTTCAGCAAGTCATTTCAGTGCATGTGACTTTAAATGATAATGAGCTTTGCTCACCCCGCCCCCTCTGCTCTGTGGGGCGTTCGGTTCGACCCGACACAACACCACAACACACGTGGAGTGTTGCCTTGACAACATTTGAGGGTATATTTTCGAGAAATAATGGCAACCGGAGTCTCTGAGGAAACATCTGAGCAACCTTATCATTTTGAACCGGAGTCGGACTAGGAACAAGATGACGAACCCATCGAAGTTCGAACAGGACGTTTCTGAATGGTTGGTTAACGTCATGTCACTTTGATCTATCTTTGTACTGGCAGAGTAGTGTAGTTGGTATGTGTTTACTGATGTGTTAGTTCATTGACAGATTGATGTTATGTTATAAGATTTTTTTTTTACATTACTTCTTAATCAGTAACAGACACCGTTATAAACCATGTACAAAAGTAAGCTTAGTGTAGTGTTACCACGTTAACTTTATCACCCGAGTACACAGTTTGTAATAACAAACATAACGCGTTGTTCATTATAAACGTGGGATTATGAATTATATTGAGAACATCATACACAGAAAGCATGCCGTAATGTAACTTACCCTGTAAACTTTAGCCTCATTCATCGTGAAGCGATTTGCAAAGATTAATATAAAGGTTAATAAAACGTTACACTCACATCTGAGGTGCAGCAGGAACACGATCCTTTTTTCAAGAGCAGCTTATTAGCAAAACCTGCTTTATACTGACGCTCGTTTATAAAGCAGTCTGCTGAGAAATGATTCGCGCAAACATTGACGTTGATCGGGGGGAATATTCCCTTCTAAAACAAAACTCAGCAGCCACTGGGTCTTCAGCAGTTCGGATTTAGGAACATCAAAATGACTGCTGTGTTCGTTATTACACACAACAACAACACAACACCACAATCGCTTAGACGCCATTCTGTTCCAGAGTATCAACAATGGCGGACTGATGACAGCTCGCTCAGGGTGGGTCTGTGTTGGATCTGGGTGGGTCTGTGTGGATCTGTGTCTGTGAAACGCTGCTGTCAATCAACAATCTTAGGAGGGGCGTACACCGTGTAACGTCACACGGTCAGACGGCTCGATTTGAGACCGGGGAAAATATATAAGGAGATTAAAAAAAAAACACTGGATGTATTTTTATCATTATATGATGGTTGTGTACAGGCACTGCCAACACACATTTCCGTATAATCAACTTGTAAAAGTGCATGTACCATTCTATGACCCCTTTAAGGAAGCTCAAACGTGCTGCGTAACACACAAGAATGAACCTCATTGGTTCTTGTGGAAGCTCAAACATGTTGTGTAACAACAGAATGAACCTCATTGGTTCTTAAGGAAGCTCAAACGTGCTGTGTAACAGACAAGAATGAACCTCATTGGTTCTTAAGGAAGCTCAAACATGCTGCGTAACCCTCAAGAACCAATGAGGTTCATTCTCGCGTTACGCAGAACATTTGAGCTTCCTCAAGAACCAATGAGGTTCATTCTGTTGTAAGCTCAAATGTTCTGTGTAACGCGAGAATGAACCTCATTGGTTCTTGTTGAAGCTCAAACATGCTGCATAACACGAGAATGAACCTCATTGGTTCTTGAGGAAGCTCAAACATGCTGCGTAACACGAGAATGAACCTCATTGGTTCTTGTTGAAGCTCAAACATGCTGCGTAACACGATAATGAACCTGATTGGTTCTTGTTGAAGCTCAAACATGCTGCATAACACGAGAATGAACCTCATTGGTTCTTGAGGAAGCTCAAACATGCTGCGTAACACGAGAATGAACCTCATTGGTTCTTGTTGAAGCTCAAACATGCTGCGTAACACGATAATGAACCTGATTGGTTCTTGTTGAAGCTCAAACATGCTGCGTAACACGAGAATGAACCTCATTGGTTCTTGTTGAAGCTCAAACGTGCTGTGTAACACGAGAATGAACCTCATTGGTTCTTGTGGAAGCTCAAATGTGCTGCATAACCGCATTGGTTCTCGTACATCAAGCAATAATTCTTGAGCTTCTGTTTACCATAACTGATGTGTGCGTTGATGAATATTTATCATCAATAAATGTAAAAAAAAAGCCTAAATTCAATCTGTTCATCATATAAAGTGAACATCATATGAAGCATCTCTTCAGAAAATTTGGACTAAACCGATCAATTCATATGGATTGGTTTGACAATATCTTTTTTTGGAACAAAATGAATATTTACCCTAATCATTTGTTTGTAATCAGACTAGTAGCATAGTCACAAGTAACAACTTTGATTGGAATAAATTGACCAAATTGGGCAAATCTGACTGAAATTGATCTCGGATTGTCACACCGCCACCGGCGAGAGCATCAAACTGGCCGGAAGTCATTCATTTTCAATGGGAGCCCGGCGGAGAGCTCCGGCGAGAGAAGCGCGGCGCGTCTTGGATGATTTGGGCATCGAGGAGAGTTGAAATTAGGTCAACTTTATGGTTAATGAGCTATGACGCGGTTCGGCGGCAACCAATCGGAATGTAGAAATGCTCCGCTTGAGAGGATTCCAGAGAACGCTGTCCTGTAAACTTTGGTTCAGACCACATTAGTTTCCAAGCAAAATTAGGAGAGGAGAGGTTGATCATTGCGGTGGCGGGTTTGATAAGAAGACGCGCAACACTATTTATAGGCAACATTCTCGCTCTAGAACGCTTGTGGGAATACAATTAATTTGAAACAACACAACAACGATTTGACAAATTACATTAATGTTGCACTTCAACCAAGTTAAGTTAAGTTCTTTCCATCGATCTGTTTTTTTTTTTTACTTTCACATTTAAATTATTTCATGAGGTAAATTATTTTATACGGTTATACCCTACTTGTGGTCAGTCAGCACAAATGCCAATCAACATGATTGTTTGCTTTGGCCCCTTTAAATAAAGTTTAAAAAAAGACCAAGCATTCGATCTACGTCAGAGAGTCAGCGCGTCCACAAATCTTGCTACAGTGTTGTTGGCAGGGTGGCCAGAGCGAATTTTGACGCTCTCGCCGGCAGCGGTGCGAACACACAGTAAGGGGTAGTTTAAACCTTTTCTAATCCGTTAGATAGGACATGTACACTTAATCACATTGACAACCCAAACTGGAAAGATCGGTGCATGTGCAATGACGTAGAATGGCATAATGATGTATGACGCACGGAACAAACTGCTGTTGTTGTTGAATATATTGTCATAAATGACGGTCATGTCAATCTAAAATTCTCCTTCCATTCATCATCTGTGAAGGGCTGCAGGACAATGGTGTCCCATTAGTCCTTGCTTCAGACTCTCATCCACAGACACCTTGTTCTGGGCGTGGGAAGGGGTGTTTTTACAGCTTGATAAACATAAACTGAACTGCACAAAGTTTCTTGTGCTTGTCGTCTCCTAATTAGAACCCAAAATAGATAAATAGTCTACTGTTTAAAACAAAGAAAAGAAGCGATGAAAGGATGATGGTTAGTATGCACCAGCAGCGGGAAACTTTATATACTCTGTATATTCGTGCAGTGTGCACGTAAAAAGATCAAATCCCATTTGAAGCTCGAGACAAAAACACGCATGTCAACCATATCAATGAATACATGACTGACAAATGAATACACAAAAATTATAATTATTATATCAGTCAATCTTTAGCAACCAACAGTGTTTTTTAAGGCACAGTACTAGAAGAAATTGAAGGGAACTTGGATTGACCCCACAAATACACTCTCAGTGAGTCTACCTCACACATTTACCGGCATTTCATTCAAGATTACCATATTTATGATGTTGCGATGCACTGAATCGTGAAGTGTATCATATCATGAAGTAGTTGCCTATATCCAGCCCTAGAGTTAAGAATATATTATTGCATAATTTAGGTCACAGTGTTCTGAAACATGAGTGTTACTGTATGTCACTGTCACATATAACAGAACACAGTATATGAACCTTATGAAGTCTGAAATGAAAGTTTACTACCGTGACGGGCCTTTTGACACAAAAATGAACACATATATTTAAAATGTGCATGCAAATATCTGCTATCACACTCAAACACTCCCACATCCTCTTACACAGGCACGTGCAGAGGGAGGGGCTTTGGGTGCTCGAACCCCTGCCCCTTTTAAAAATTAATCAAAAGTGCCAAATATCAATGATAATATTGTGGTCAATAAAACTAAATAAATGTGATTATAACATGACAATGTATACAATAGTAACGAATGGCTCAAAAGTCTGACAATTTCTGTTGAGGCATTGCCATAACGCGTTGCTATGGGTTGCGCGCCTTTTGATTGACTGCTGATTTTCCACTGTTCGGAAACGGCTCTCGAGCCAAATATGGTCCTTTCAGAGAGTGTGTGGCCTTACGGGAAAAAAGTAAACCAATATTTTTTTTTCATCCATAATCAGAGCTAATGTGTTGATTTAATTAGAAATCTATATATTATATATTTTAAAGTATTACACAATTCACCAATGCCTGTTTGTCATGTATATACACCAACCAATCGTGATCTGGCAAAGCAAGTTCAAATTCCATTGGGCGATGAGAAGTGGAGCGGTAATTTTCTGTTCTTATTCATAAATCGGTTGAAAATTACATGGACAGATGAACTAACGTTTGTGGAACGATTTCCTGCGGTTTGTCTCATTTTATAAATTGCATCACTGACAAAATGGATTTTAACTGACAAGAAACAAATCCCTGCACAAAACCAGCAGCAGCAAAAGTCGCATTATTGGTAAGTGTTAAATTCACTTGTATTTATGTATATTGATACACCGTTTACTACTTCATGAAACTATCAAAGTTAACAAAACCCAAGTGCCACCACCGGCACCTACAGGCCTATTATGTGAAGTGTAGGCTGGCGAAATACGTGAAAGGACTTTATATTATATTACCATTTTTTAATATTATGCAGCATTATGAATGAAGTCTCTTATGTTCATCAAGCCTGCATTTAATTTATTAAAATTATTAAAAAAACAGCAATATTGTGAAATATTATTAAAGGGGTGGTAAAGCACACTCTTTCGAAGGCTTGATTGTGTTTGTGGGGTACACTGTAACATGTGTTCATGCTTCGTTTTTAAAAAAATTCAGTATTTTTCATATATTTTACCTTTATTCTACACTGCTCTGTCCCTCCTTGTAAAAACGGTCTGATGGTTTCCGGATTCTGTGAAGCCAGTCCCTCAAAAATACGCAATGGGCTCTGATTGGTTAGCTGGCCCAGTGTGTTGTGATTGGCTAACCGCCTAGAGCACGTTTGTCGAAAAAGTCACACCCCTTTCCTTTACCGGTAGCCTGGTAGTATTAGAAACAATGGCATCTATAAAACCATACCAATTTGAGCCCGAATCAGACCCAGACAATTTTAGTGAAGATGATCGAGCAGAACCTGTTCAGTCCTCAAGAGTAAAGACTGCGGATCTATAGTGATCACTACTGAATGGCACTGTTACTTTTGTATTTTTAGAACGATTTGCCAAATATCTGTCGCAAGAACGAACACTAAACATTGACTTTACTATAGTATCCAAATCAAACACAGAACCATGTTTAGCATGCCTGTAGATAAACAATACATAAACGCTCTAATCAAAGAATCATTTACACTAATGCCAAGTTCGCTGTTGAGATTTTAAACAGTTTGTAGCGTGAGGTGTTTGTCGGATAACGTTAAGTATGAATGAGCATTTAACAAACTGGTTTGCAGAGCCAAACAGCGTTGTCATGTTTACTTCCTTGCTACAACATAGACTACAATTAACAATACGAACTATTACAGGAAAACACATCAACGAAAAATAAATCCTACTTACAGTTCGTGGCCCGTGAACAGCTTCTGTTTTTAATCCATCTTTCAGGACAAGCCGTTGTGCGAATCCCGCTTTCATAGCGCTCGTGAAGATTGTGGAAGCTTTCCTGCGTGAGATGAGCCGCGCGTGTCCGTCTCATGCGGCGTTCACACCGGACGTGAATAAATCGTGCTATTCGCGTGAAGGTGGACGCTTGAACATTTTGAGTTTACTCGCTTCATTCGCGCGTGACATTCACTGCACAACAGACGCGAATTCTCGTCATAGGAGGGACTTCTGCCAGCGGCTCGTCTCGGTGAGAAATGGCTGACATAGGCTGTGTTTACGTCTTTTTTTGTTAAAAATGTTCTGTTAATGTATGACAAAACGGAGTTTTAAGACTTGTTCAGTCGATAATGTAGTTGTTTAAAGCTCAGATCTGTGGTTTATTTATATAAAGAGTGCCTATTTGTACATTTTATCTGGGGTTTTCGGAGTTGTGAGCTCCAGCGGATCAGCTGGCTGGTTTGTCTCGTGCAGCTGAACTGCGGCTCCATGTATTGCAAATACAGACGAATATTGTCCATTATATCACATTTCCCGGTCTTCTCCTCTGACCCCTGTCTGTCTCGTGCTTTGATTTCGTCGGCATTGGCAACAACACTCTCCAGCCTACTAACTATACCACAACAACTATTCCCCGCGGCGATTCAAAATGGCCTCGCCCCCCCTTATTTCATATTCTCGGAGGAGGGGTTTATGTAAATATCGGGGCTGGTGATGTCAGCAACCCTGGAGGAATGTGTAGTAGTCCCTACTGGCCGTTTGCTGTAGTCCTTAGAAATTGATTTCTTTAAAAGCAAATATCTCCCTTTGCTTTAAACTTTGAACGTTGTAACTTTGCAGATGTTGTTTATGCTCAAACAGCAACATTACACACTAGCTAAAGTTAGAAAAGTGAAATCGTGCTTTACCACCCCTTTAAAATAATGGTTTTCTATTTTAAAATAATTTAAAATATAATTTATTCCTGTGATCACAGCTGGATTTTCAGCATCATTACTCCACTCTTCAGTGTCACATGATCATTCCGAAATCATTCTAATATGAGGATTTAATGTCATGTTATTTGATTAATAAATGTTATTTGGTTATTTGAAGAACAATGTAATAATATTTCACAATATTAGGCTACAGTTTTTTCTGTATTTTTGATTAAATAAATGCAGGCTTGATGAGCATAAGGATATATATATATATATATATATATATATATATATATATATATATATATATATATATATATATATATATATATATATATATATATATATATATATATATATATATATATATATATATATATATATATATATATATATATATATATATATATATATATATATATATATATATATATATATATATACACATATTGCCCCATATACACATATTGCCCCTTTTTAACATTTGAGCCCCTGCCCCTGAAGTACTGCTCTTACATGAGTCTCAGTTTGTGAATATGTACAAAGAAGCTTGATACACCAGCCAACACACACACACACACACACACAGTTTATGTGGCAAGCGTGCAAGCTGAAGAATAAAACCCACAGGTTCACAGACTCATAAATCGTTGTCGTGTGTGTTGATAATACACGTCTTTTAGTGTATTTGTTGTTGACTCACCAGCCGCCACTGCCGAGCACATGACAAAGAACATGCCCACAGCGATTCTCTTCAGAGATGAGGGCAGCAGGCCTTTGCGTTTGAGGATAGGGTCTACCACTTTATCCTTGAGGGGGATCAACATGAGGATCAGCACGGCATCAAACATGGTCAGCCAAGCTGCCGGGAAGCGAAAGGTTTGCTGGAAACAAAAGGGGAATATAATTAGTCATGTTACAGAACACCAGAGGATGAACAAACAGGAAGCAGGGTGTGTGTAGGTCACTCATAACACTCAGGTGCTTTGTTCTTCTCCATTTGTCCACCATTGAGAAAGTAAGTACAAGCCTAAATGTGAATTCTGGGAGGGCATATGAGAAAGAAAGAGAGATAGCAGGAAACCGAATCATTCCAGCAACCTTAGCGCCCTCATGTGGCCAGTGTTGGTCTATGGATGAAAAACCCACCCAGTAACAGACAGAGGGACAGGTCTCTTAATAGCCCATACAATCATTAATCAATTGTTAAGTACTTTAATATCACATGGGGATTGAATACCATGCATCAGAGCACCTGTTTTATAATGAATGGCTGATTGTTCTCCTCACATGCCACTGATGAGTGATGAAAAACTCAGAAGAGAGAAATAAAAAAGGTAAATTACCTACAGTGAGACTATTTGGAAATAGTTACAGATTTGAGAATTTAGGACTGTTTTGACAAAGAAAAATATATGCATTAATGAGGTAAAGGAAAATGAGTAGTGGTTGCCTATGTAAAACTTGCCACGACTCGGATGGTTGCCAGTAGGTTGGTTAGGCGTTCTGAGTGGTTTTATTTCTGTAGAAAAAAGAAAATAATTGTGTTTGCCTATGCAAATCTTAAAATGATTTGGGAATAGTGATTAGATAGAAATTAGGACTTTTTTGACAAAGGAAAAAAAATGCCTTGAGGAACTAGATTTTACATTTCTGAAGAAATAGAATATGAGTAGGATTTGCGTATGCAAAACTTGCTGCCACTCGGGTGGTTGAGCACACTACTATGCGCTTGATAAGGTCTTCTGGGTGTTTTTTAAGTGCATCCCTATAGGCACTCTCCATTCAACTGTAAGTGCCCTATGAAGTACACTTTGCAGGGTATTCTGCCATCAAATGTGAGATTCTAATCTGAAGGGAGTAGGGATGCTCATTTCGGTTAATTTTCCAGACCGACAACCGCCGCTCATTATTCGATTATTAACCGTTAACTGATAAGATTATAATATTGAATTGGCATTAAATAAAAATACAATTGTATGTAACATGCAAGTAACATGTCTACGTGATGTGGGTTAGTCTGGAGCGCAGCCTGTTGACAGTTAGACCCAAGGCAGAAAACACCCTCTCAAGCCTTGTTTATACTTGGCTCTGGCCATGCACACCCTTAAAAACGTTTAACTGATAGTATTAATCGGTCAAAATTCTTACTTTCGGTTAATGGTTAAACGGTCAATATGAGTTGGCCCACCATTTGCAGCTATAACAACTTCAACTCTTCTGGGAAGTCTGTCCACAAGGTTTAGGAGTGTGTTTATGGGAATTTTTGAATTTGAGAGGTCAGGCACTGATGTTAGATGAGAAGGCCTGGCTCGCAGTCTCCGCTCTAATTCATCCCAAAAGTGGTCTATCAGGTTGAGGTCAGGAATCTGTGCAGGTCATCAAGTCCCTCCACACCAAACTCGCTCATCCATGTCTTTATGGACCTTGCTTTATGCACTGGCGCACAGTCATGTTGGAACAGGAAGGGGCCATCCCCAAACTGTTCCCACAAAGTTGGGAGCATGAAATTGTCCAAAATATCTTGGTATGCTGAAGCATTAAGAATTCCTTTTACTGGAACTAAGGGGCCAAGACCAACCCCATAAAAAAACCACACCATAATCCCTCTCCACCAAACTTTACACTTGGCACAATGGAGTCAGGCAAGTATCGTTCTCCTGGCAACCGCCAAACCCAGACTCGTCCCTCATATTGCCAGACAGAGAAGCGGGATTCGTCATTCCAGAGAACACGTCTCCACTGCTCTAGAGTCCAGTGGTGACGTGCTTTACACCACTGCATCTGACGCTTTGCATTGCACTTGGTGATGTAAGGCTTGGATGCAGCTGCTCGGCCATGTAAACCCATTCCATGAAGCTCTTTACGCACTAGCTCTTTGAGCTAATTTGAAGACCACACAAAGTTTGGAGGTCTATAGCTAATGACTCTGCAGAAAGTTGGCGACATCTGCACACTGCGCTCCTCAGCATGCGTTGAGGCCGTTTTGTGATTTTACGTGGCCTACCACTTCGTGGCTGAGTTGCTGTTGTTCCCAATTGCTTTCACTTTGTTATAATACCACTAACAGTTGACCATGGAATATTTAATAGTAAGGGAATTTCACGAATGGACTCAGGTTGCTACCTGTGCAATATCACAGTACCACGTTTGAATTCACTGAGCTCCTGAGAGCGACCCATTCTTTCACAAATGTTTGTAGCAGTCTGCATGCCTATGTGCTTGATTTGATCAAGCCTGGGGCCATGGTAGTGATTGGAACACCTGAATTAAATGATTTGGAGGGGTGTACAACATAAATACATACATACATGTTTAGACATGACAATTTATATTTAATTGATAACACATTTTGATTTATATTTATACACAAGATGTATGTTATACACATGTATATTATAAGAATGTATAGTAATTTAAATTTATTTACAGAAGTATATTATGTCATCATTGTATCAACTCTTCTAATATGCATGTGCAATAAACTCAAGTGGCATATGTTTGATGACTTCACAGGGTGTTCCGAATGAATGCATTTTTTAAAGTGAAGTGAACAGATATCCCTTGCTCCGTGAGTAGGGAGCAGTGAACACTGCCTATGGACCCAGTCAGTAAGAATGCAGCTTATGTTGTTGCTGGTGTTTTGGGGTGATGTCAGGGGGTTGCTATGGCTTTCTGAGTGTTCTTGCTTACTGGCTCAAGTCAAAAAAGCCCAGACCCAAAAATCTATGATTTTCTTGCTTTTAGAAATAACTCAAGTTCATCTTGATACATTTTTCAATGTCTTTTAGTTATTTTCTCATCCGCCAAACAAAAAGCATACATTAAAAGGGAAATTCACCCATAAAGGAAAATTAAAGGTCCCGTTCTTCGTGTTTTTTTGAAGCTTTGATTGTGTGCAATATAACATGTGTTCATGTTTCGCGTGTAAAAAAAAAAACAGTATTTTTAACACAATGTACTTATCTGTACACCGCTGTTTTCACTGTCCTAAAAACGGTTGATGACTTCCTTTATTCTATGAAGTCCCTCCTTCAGAAATACGTAACGAGTTCTGATTGTGCCAACGGTTCCCGTGTTGTGATTTGACCGCAGCTTAGCGCACGTGGCACGGTTCCTGTGTTGTGATTCGACAGCAGCTTAGCGCACGTAACTTGCACGGAAAGGTCACGCCTCTTAACGGGAGATATCTGCGCTTAATGATCTCTACAGCGTCCCTGGGAAAGCCAAACAAAGGTGATTTGACTCCGGGATGAAAATAACAGCGTTTCGACGACATGGCGACAAACACACTCAAACGCAACAATTCCTTTTCTCCACGCGACACGTCCTCTTCTCCATGTGGGACAGCAACAAGACCACGCCCCCTTTTTTCACATATTCTTGTGGGCGGAGTTTAGGCTGTTCTACTGACGTAATTTATGAAGGAAGTAGTTACCAGGATGTAGTCCAAGCCGGCTGTTCGCTGTAGGCTTTGAAAGGGAACTTCTGTTAAATAAAATATCTCGCTTGGCATTGAACTTTGAGCTTTATAATTTTACAGGTATTATTTATGCTCTAACAGCAACATTACACACTAACTAAAGTTTGAACAATGGGATCACGAAGAACGGGACCTTTAAGTCATCATGCTTTTTGGGGATTTCTATGGGTAGCAATTTATGTCATGTCCCGCATGTGCATACTATGTACTTATTATAGAAATTATAATAACTGGGTAATAGAGTGGTGCAGGGATGAAGTCCCTTTGTAGGCCAACTGGCAGCTTGCATCACACTGGTTCCCTCAAGAAAAACCTAATAGGATTTTCCCATAGGCTTTTGGATTATCGCAAAAAATAAGCTCTGTGATAAACAAAAGGTTATGATACTTACACGTTTTGTCCATCAAGATAATTATCACAGATGAACAAGACTTTTATTCATTTTGAAGCCTAAATGTAGTCGCCAGAAGTAAAAGGCTAAAGGTAGGCTATAAATGGACTACACCACGGTCCCACGATTTCAATGTCACCATCACTAAACTTCCAACATGAGTTTCTTTGTTCTGCTGAACACAAAAAAAATATATTTTGAAGAATGTTTGTAACCCAGCAGATAGAGCAACCATTGACTACCATAGTATTTTTTTCCCTACTATGGTAGTCAATGGTTGCTCTATCTGCTGGGTTACAAACATTCTTTAAAATATCTTCTTTTGTGTTCAGCAGAACAAAGAAACTCATACAGGTTTGGAACAATCTGAGGGTGAGTAAATGATGACAGAATTTTCATTTTTGGGTGAACTATCCCTTTAAGTGCACATACTGTAAAATAAAGTGCAACCCTTCAGTGCATTGTATTTCACATTGCGTTTATATTAATCTTGATTTTTCTGGGTGAGTCAGTGTGAACTGCAGAGCAAATAGTCTCATGAATTCACAGCCATGCACAGAAGATCAAGGGCCAAGCTCTGGATTTTCGTTAAATAATACCGTATTGTTCCGTATATAAGACAATGTTTTTTCTTATAAATACATCTGAAAAAACTGGTTTGTCTTATATTCAGGGTCTAGACTTTTTCATGTCAATAATACACCTACAACAATAGGTGGTAAAAAGAGTGTACCAAGAACTACTATGGTGTGTCACAAGTGTAATGTTAGAAGATCGTGAGTGCAAAAAGACTTAAACAGTCAAAGAAAAGCTTACCATCTAAGAGCCGCATGACTGTCATGTTTGTGTGCCTCGCTGATGGGACAAATCTTCCAACGTAAGTGATTTTAAAACATAAGACGGTACCCAGACTTCACAACTACAATAAGATTTCACTTCTACTGGTAATGAATTTTTGGTAGGCTACATGGTTTTCACTTTGAGATGGATAGCCTAATTGTTATATAATTCAGATGGGCTACAGGTTATTTTTATGGTATGCCAAGTGTTTATTTTTAAATGTGATTGTTTGTACATTTTACCAATATTTACCATACTTTCAATACAAAAATTTTTATATGAAAAATGCTATCCAAAAATTGTTTTCAAATAAAAGCATTTTCTTTCTAAAAAAAAATTATCTTTATAAAATACAAGATTTGGTCTTCAAAAAGCCTTTTATAATCAGGGTTGTCTAATATTCGGAACAATACGGTATGTTAAATTTCAGTTTCATATACCCCCAGAACACTTGGGACACCTTTGCATCTTTTTTAAAAGCTTGATACTGGTCGCTATTCACTGCCATCATATATCCAGGGTGCATATACAGTGCGTAGCAGTTGTGAGACAAAAGTGTGGTCAAATTCACCAATGTACTCTGATTATCAGTATTCTCACTTTGGCTGCCACAGGAAACCATCTGTCCTCATTTCCTGCACAGACAGGACTCAGTGATCTGAATGAGCAGATGTGAGGAGATGCTGTACGCATGTAGCAAAAGTTAAAAACAGTGCAATCCATTCTCGTCTTGATCTGATTGGTTTTAATTAATTCCAACACACTGCACAATATTTCGCCATCTGTACGTTTTAATTGACGTTAATCAAATAACGCCTATGACATGCAACACCAGAGGACTAGACACCCAGAGCTCAAAAAGAGGTTTATTATGCATCCATGCCTGCAGGTGTGCATGGGCATATCATGCACACATTTACACCTCCAGTAGAGTATTAGGCGGTTAAGTGGAGAGCGTATCTCACTCAGCATGTTTGAATTTTATTCTAATGCTTTAGTCAGTCCCCAATCTACTGGTGCTTTTAACACTTTTAATTTTCCAGCTTACTCCCTCATTACATTTACATTTCTTTGACTAAGCATTGGTAATTTATACATGTCCCTCCGAGCGTTCGGTCTCTCCTTCATCATCGTGCACTTTTAAATAATTTTTCTCCATTAGAAATTGCCAGTTTGCATCATTCTATCATCATATAATTTTCACCCACATTACTACTCGTGTCTGTTTCTCTCTATGAGTATCTCCTAATTAAGAGCTCACAGTTTGGCCTTGTTAAGACTGTACACTGGATTCCCTTTAGGCTGTGCGGTCCACTGAGACAAATCGACGGCAGCACATGTTCATTTAGAAGGGGAAACCCTTGTGTGTGAGAGACCAAGCGACAGATGGGGATTTGCACACTTATGAATGCACACTAGAGAAACATTATGGTACTCAGGCGGCAGGACAGAATGTGAAATGACTTTATTCCTATTGAAACAGGAAGTTGGGGTAGAACCTACATTTTTGAGTCATCAATATTTTTTTATTTTTTAGAACTTTTCAGAGGGAAATCAGGCTAACAGACATGTATAGCCACTTCACTACCATATGGCCAAATCGTTCTCATTGCTTAACCGTTCTAATCCAGCCCAGTCGGTACAGATATGGTCTCCTTTTCCACTGTGGGGCTGATAACGGAGCTCTTTGGAATGTAAAAGAAATGGTGTCAGTCATTGACTTGATAACGCAAGAGATTACAGACATTATGAGATGTAAATAGCAACCGCTATGTGTATGATCAGATGATTACTTCGCTCCAATAGTGTGCTTAAACTGCTACAGAGAAACTGTTGCCAGTAGGCAACAGACAAGTGACCAATCCTGAGTGGCGGCATCACTTCACGCATTCTACCAGCACGCATTCAACACGGTTAGACAAACATGCTGACAATTCTATGCAGAGAACGGTTTGTAATCGTGCCATGCCGAACCAAGCTCAAGTTGAAATATAACTGGAACTGTTCCTTAACATTCGGCCTGATGGTGGAAAAGTGGCTTATGTATGCAGGTTGACCTTTAACTGACAATTATGAAACATAATTCATATGTTGAGGAAAAATGTGTGACTACGTTTCTAAGAAAACCCGAACATGACATACGGGGAAGAAAAAAAAAACAAGATATCCTGGCTACAGTTAACCATTAAAGGTCCCATGGCATGGCATTTTTCTATTATTTTATAATGTTTCCTGAGGTGTACTTATATTGTTAGTATGATTTTTACATCATAAAATGTCATAATTTAGAAATAAAAGGCATTTTTTCTATACTGCTGTTTGCCCTGTGGCTGAATGCCCTGCTTCAAGAGGCGTGTCTGCTGTGAGACTTCAGTAAAAACGCCCACTGTTGTGATTGGCTGACATCTTTGCATTTTAAATGAGCGGAGGGGGCGTGGTTTAACGAGGCACGAGCCTGCCAGAGACGGATGGACCTGAGTTCACTTCTCATCAGTTCTCAGTCTCAGTTCAGGGTGAACTGTTGTAGTTACAGCATATACTTCAGGTTATTAGTTTATTTCTAGTCGGAGGGGCTGTCACTCATGTCAGAAAGTTAGTAACTTTAGTAAATGATGGATCACGCTGACTCAAGACGCGAACCGTTTAGAACGATTCAGTCCGATTTGGTGAACTGGTTCGGTTCACTAAAAAGAACCGATTCAAAAGAATGATTCGTTCGCGAACCGGACATCATGGAGACGGAGCGATTGCTAACAAAGTTATTTATAGTAACTTCTGAGTTATGAGAGTGCTGTCAGTCAGTGCGAGTTTATTGTGTTTGTATCTGAGAGTTCTGAATAAACACGAGTCCCAGTCACGCCGAGTCCGTATTCATCATTATTCTACCAACTTTGTAACACATGCAAAGTACCATTACAGCGAGATGAACGAGTTAGTAAGTGTTGAGTATAGCATTATTTCTAGATATGTTCCAATCATATGAATAGCGTCAGTGACGCGCATTGAGTAACGTTACACAGCGCAAACAAAGACACAACAGCAGTAATCGAATGTAATCCAGTTTATTGTGGGGAAAGATGGCTAGCCTAGCCCAGATATGCTCACGCTTACCCCCTTCTGCTTAATCTCACGCCGCGTTTGGTGCCTCCGCTGTGGGCCAGATGCAGTACTGGGGGTCGGGGATGTTGAAGGCCAACGGCCAGTGCAGCCCGAGCTTCGGCGTGTGTGAGGCCGATGTTGAGCAGAAACTCATGACTGTATGCACATTTTAGAACCGGTAGACGCGACGAGGACGTACAAAAACACTGACTCACAAGATAGAAAACACGAAAACACCGTTCTGTCGGGAGAGAGAGAAGCCGCTGCGTGTGCACGAATAATAAATAATTAGCTACACATAAGAGATCACTGATCACAGATCAGAAGGAACTGAAGAAAGACTTCTGTTTTCATTTGTACATCCAAACACTGAGAAACTGCCAGCATTCACAAGTAACGTTAATGATCTCTCGAACGTTTGCATGGGCGTGCCAGATTCTCTGGGCGGAGGAAAGGGAGGTAACCGTTCCTGCTTGGACGTCAAAACAGGAGACTTCAGGATTGGCTCGTCTGGCCTGTCATTTTCTCAAAGGCAGAGAGAGACAGCCAGAACTCGGGTTTACACCGATCAACATTTCTATCCTCTTGGGGACAATATTCAGGCTATATAGGGGAACTCATATTAATGTTGAAATACCTCATAAAATGAAAATTTCATGCCATGGGACCTTTAAGCCACAAGTTAAATTAAAACAAAGGAACAAATTAGTATGTTGGGACCACTATTGAACTAAAACAAGAAAATAAATTAAAGGGCTAGTTCACACAAAAATGTACATTTTGTCATCAATTAACTATGGAATTAGATTTGTTTAAAAAAAAAAGAATGAAACTTTATAAAACTGAACTAAAACTATCAAAAATATCCATTACAAAAGAAGAAAAACACATTGAAAATGAAAAAAATGAACTCAGTCGCACAAATTTAACAGGATATTCAAATATGCTTCATTCTTTGTTAATGTTTTTCAA
The DNA here is from genome assembly GCA_023566225.1 of Romanogobio albipinnatus. NCBI lineage: Eukaryota > Metazoa > Chordata > Actinopteri > Cypriniformes > Gobionidae > Romanogobio > Romanogobio albipinnatus. The sequence continues at coordinate 24,317,852 of CM042253.1, read as the reverse complement.
AGATTTGTTTTCGCAAATCGGTATTCTGAATGCATTGCCACAGATTTCGCTTACGCTTCGCAGTTTTTCGTTTGCTGTTTTGACACAAAATGACATCGATTAAAGTTGTATCCATGTACAGTGTGTAACCGTTCTGGCTTTATTTGACACATTCATTGTTTAAAAACGTTTTATGTATCTCAATATACCGTGTAACGTGTGTGTGTGTGTGTGTAATATATATATATATATATATATAAACAATATGTTTGCCTAATCTTTTCTTTTAATGCTATTTGTCAGGACCCAAGACAAACGTAAATTTTCTAGGTAGGCACTGAATGATGGTATATAAGTTATAAAGCTTTAAAAATGGTTTGCTTGTCGTTATCATGATGGTGGCTGACTTAGTGCAAATTAACTGGAGAGGAAGAGAGAGAAAGAAGGATTATTGGCTTAAATATCCTAAAGGGGCTGTTTTGTTTTTGACCTGTAGGAACAAGTGCAAGACCTATTACAGCATAATTTGTACAGTAATAACTGTACAAAAGAGCAAACAATCAAACTTCATGACATAACACACACATCAGTGCATTGCAAATGTGTGAATGATAATAATAACCCGCAACGAACGGTTGCACACTGTACATGGATACAACTTTAATCGATGTCATTGGTTACTTCAGTAACACAGAACTTCAAACTGCCTTGAAGAACAAGCGGAGGAGGAAGATGATGAAGATGATGATGCCGCCGCCGCTCCGTGTCTCTCCTGAGAGCTCATCTTTACAAACTAATAAACTCAATTGTTTAGAAATTCTTTACAAACTTGTATAAACTTTATGCAAAGCAACGCGAAGGTTTTCCAATGTGTGCGCCACTGAGTGACGTCTATACTTCCAGGTCAGAGAGCACCTGTCCATCGAAAGCTCACTATCCAATCAGAGTAGATCACTGTTAAGCCCGCCCACACGAGATGTTTGCGTCAAAACAGCAAACGAAAAACTGCGAAGCGTAAGCGAAATCTGTGGCAATGCATTCAGAATACCGATTTGCGAAAACAAATCTTTGAAAAACATTAACAAAGAATGAAGCATATTTGAATATCCTGTTAAATTTGTGCGACTGAGTTAATTTTTTTAATTTTCAATGTGTTATTCTTCTTTTGTAATGGATATTTTTGATAGTTTCTGAAAAAGTTTCGTTCAGTTTTATAAAGTTTCGTTTCGTTTCATAAAGTTTCGTTAATTTTTTTTTAAACAAATGTAATTCCATAATTAACCAGCCTCATGACCAAACCCGTAAGACTTTCGTTCATCTTCAAAAACAAATGAAGATATTTGAATGAAATCTGAACAATTTCTGTTCCTCCATTGACAGCTACGCAACTATCACTGGCTTCAAAACGTTCATAAAGAGATCGTAAAACTAATCCATATGAATTGAGTGGTTTAGCCCAAATTTTGTCCAAAGATGCACAATCACTTTATATGATGAATAGATTTAGGCTTATTTCACATGTGAGTAAATTATAACATATGTGAGTAAATAGGAGTAAATGATGACCATTTTTGGGTGAACTAAGCCTTTAATAAGTTTTGGGAACAACTTTAATTATTAATTCTATCAACAACTATTAGATCTATTCCACTCCCACAATATCCATTTTTTTCTTCTGCATGTCATGTTCAGGGCTCAGTATGTTTATAAGCAAACTGAGTTTACGATTTCACCTGATGGACGACAAAATGGTAGGGGGAAAAAAATCCTATAGACTCCCAAATTTAAGGGTCAGTATGTCATGGGCCAGTAAACAACTACCTCGCAACGCCTTGGCAACCACCCATAACGCCACATCAACTGCATAGCAATTTTATCATAAAACAACATATTTACACTACCGTTCAAAAGTTTAGGTTTCTGAGAACACTGTTTAATGTGGATCGGACCGAGCACCACAACACACTTGTAGCCAATCAGCAGAAGGAGGTGTGTCCACTAATGATTAGGGGAGGAGAGAGCGTGAGCAAGAGGGAGATTTGAAGAAAGACTGTAAAAAGAGGGATGACAGAGACATTACAAAAGAGAAAAAGAATATCACTGGAAAAAGAGGGGTAAGAGCTTTAGGACTCGCGTTAATATTTGAAAATCTCTCCAGCATTAGAGAGACCTAAAGGGGAAAGGCCTGAAAACGGAAGCAGAGGTTGCCTTGTTTCTGCTCCATACGTGAGTAACATTGGTTTTGCTACTGTATGTTTCACAGAACCAAGCTATGCTATTGTTGTAAAGTTAGCTATAGGTGACAGTACAGTTGAGTGTCATTCTTTGGAGCTGCTGTGCTGCTGGCGACTAACAACAAACCCTTGCTTGTATACTCTTGTGTACTGTATGTAAAATTGTTGTTCTTCCTTGTCATTTGTTCGTCATCTTCGCATTGTTTTTTGCAAAACATTATTTTGCTTAGCTTCAGCTATGATAAAGAGACATCCAAGGTAACACTTTATAATAACTACATGCTATGAAGCATTAGTAAATAGTTAATTCATCATTTATAAAGCATTAATATACATTAAAAGGCAGTTTATAAAATACAGCTATAAATGCTTTATTATTGATTTATAAGAATATCTATAACGTGTTTAATAGACCTTTCTCACAAAAACCGGAAATACGTGATCGTTGCGGATCCGGAGTTCCTGTCAAGCGCCAACACATCAGAAAAGCATACCCGGCCAAGAGAAAATGGATCAGCTAGTCTACACAACTTCGCTAATGGATTTGCCAAATAATTACATTTGATGGAAATGAACAATTAGGCCTATTTACATAAGTCTCATATTACATCGCTATAAAGAACCAGCATTACATGACGTCTTCCTTGACCAAGATGATATCTTGTTTGTGCGGACATTGGCTACAGTTCAAAATAGTTTAAACATCACGCAGTGTGCACAATTCTATCTTTTAACATACAACATAATACTTTTAATAAAATTATATATGTTTTTATTTTAAAAGACTATAATACTGTAGGTTTACAATATAATACAAAATGTTGATTAGCATCACGTTATGTTTTAAAACAAAATAAATTCACAATATGTATGGAGGCTTTTTGCAAAAGTGAATTTTATATATATTAAATAAAATATCATACATTTTTAAAATAAAAAATATATACACAACTCACGAGGCAACCTCCATTTAAGCATGCGTGTTTATTTTAGTAGTCAGTGAACAGCCTGAGAAACATTCAAATAGATTTCAGTTAATAATGGTTATATACATGTAATGGTTATATATATATATATTAGTTTAAAAAAATAAATCGTTTTATATTTCCCCAGAGGTGCGTCATATGCATTTGCGTTGAAAGGCTTGTAAGTTAGGACATGAGCAGGGAAGTTTGGTCCTTCATCCCACAGGATCGCCTGAATCCATTTCCGTCAAACTCCACCATCAACAGGGAAGGAATGAAACGACAGATATAGATGCTTTTGGGAATAACAAAAACAGCCCGGTAAGCTACAATCACACTTGCTCGTTGCTTGCGCCATTTGTTTACCTGTAGCCCTGCCCGGGGAGGAAGAAGATTATCACGACGATTGCGTATTTCCGGTCGCAAATACGGAAGTTGTGAGAAAGGTCTATAATTGTATTTTCATACTTTATACATGATCAATTAAAAATTTCTAAATTAATTACATTATTTACAAACTAGTTATTTAGGAGTTGTCAGTGGTTCATAAGATCATTTAGAAGGTGCAAGTAAATTATTAATAAACTATTTAAATATACATTTATACATTTTATTTAGACATATAGTAATAGTTACTCTGTGTTAATAAATGCTTTTTCAACTGTAATTCATGATTAATTCAGGTAGTTATAAAACATTTAGTAGTTGTCAATGAACTACTTTTGTGAGCTCATCTAAAGTGAGGACTATAAAATATTTTGCAGTGTCAAAACAGTACTAAATTTAAAACATTAGAGAACAGCAGTGCAGAAGAGAACTGAGCCTTTATATCCCCTTTGTACAAGCTTTACAAGGCATAAATAAATGAGCTCACAAAAATAGTTCACTGACAACTACTAAATGTTTTATAATTCACTTCAACACTTTTCTTCCTCCTGAACCAGACTGAAAGAGGAACACTTTGATTGATATTTCAGTAGCGAGCAAAAAGCTTGAAGATGCTGGACTGTTTATTCATGGATCACAGAGGAAGTCGTAGCCTACACATTCTGACCAGTTAAGACAAGGTCGGTCATCCAATGTACATTGATTACATTTCATAAGTTTACATAAACTTACACATTAGATTGATTTGTCAGTCAGTCAGTCAGTCATATTTTTTAAAAGTTAGCAGAACCACTATGAAAGTACTCTGGAAAATTTAATTTAAAGAGCATGAGGTGCTTTACAACCGTCTCTACAATATGACCCTGCAGTCACATTCTCAAGCAATGTGTTATTTAACACAGCCAATTACATCTTTTTCACTTCCCCAATGTCGTTTTGCACTTCCTCTGTCCTTGCCATGTGACTCTCAATCTAATTCTGGAAAACTCCATTTCAGAAAGTGGTGAAATTGCACGAACACACACAAGTTGCTCATCTGGTTACATTTTTGTCTATGCATTTTCATGGTCATAGAGCAACATGTCACTGCATTGTCATCGCTGATGAGACAGCCCGGGAGTCGTGATTTTGGATTAGTCACTGTGAAACTGTTTTGAGGGGATTTCATTCAAAGCGAAGGTTCTGACACACTTACCTAGTAGAGCGTATACATGTACACCCACACGCACACTCGCACAAAAACAAATACACAACAACTTCAGATGAGAAAGCGGCTGCTAGGTGCTAATCTGTGATTAGTCAGGGTCATGGTTTGGAAGTTAATACCCTGGTTTTCAAAGGATTTCTCTAGCTCATGCGTGCCTCTAGTCTCCGGAGAGTATCCTGAACATCCTCTACTTTACAGTCAGACAAACATCCCAAGCACCTGGCATCACCACAGGCATCTAAATTTAAAACTGAAGATTAAAAGTCATTTAAAGGTACTGTATTTTACACCGTTGCGATTAATGTTTTTTTTCCTGAAGACCACTTATAAATGTTACTCAAGGTCTCTTGCACCAAAACATTAAAAATTAAACTCTCTCGCTAAACCTTAATGTCCGTTCACACAAAGATAACTATAACTATATTAGCGTCCACATGCGCTGCTGTTTTGTCATCAGCCGCTGTAAATGCTCGAGCTCTTTAACTCTTTCCCAGCCAAACACGGAATTTTCCGGGTTTCCACTGCACTATTACACATCTTCTGAATAAGTACAGAATCTCCTGATCAAAACACAAGTGAGGAAGACACAAAAGAACAAGCGATTGTATGTAAGCAGATGCATATGTAAAATAACGTGATCATCAACATTAAACATCATATAAATCAAAACTGCCTAATGTTACTGAATTAAATGTCATCCCAGGATGAGCTCTAGGACTGTGCAAGCATTAGGGGTGTTGATGGACTTCATCTACGTATTCTATGGGCCATTACATTTTTGTGAAAATGATCAAAACATTTTTTTTGGGATTTTGCATTTTTGATTTGCAACTTTTTTTTTTTTAACGCAGAGAGATATAAGAGATATAACCAGTTTAGATGGAAAGGATCTGAAGACATTGCTTTAGCTATACCTATTTATAGACATGGTACTTCCTTGAAAATAAACTCCAGCACAGTGTTACAACAACCATAACGGATATGACCCTTGAACATGACCGCTTAATAAGGACCCTTTATATATGCTATCGCATACGCGCACTTCAATAAGCCCAAAGAATGCAAGCTAATGTGTTTACATGCCGGGAGAAATTGGGGTAAGGGGCAAAAATCTAGCCGACTCCATCGGTTTATGCTTCAGATAGTGCATGTAAAGGCGTTCACTTATTCCCTGAAAGTAAAACAAAACTTACCAAGCTTTTGGCATCTGTCGCTGCATTAACGGCGCAGTCTCTTTGACGAAAATCTACCTCAACAAAAGCTGATAACGGTAGGTCTATATCAATCTTGATTTACTGGCTTTATATTTTTCTTGTGGACCATACATTAATGACTGATTTGTGCTGTGTTCGGACCTAAGACTGTTATTAGGCCGATATCATTTTTGTGATATTATTATAATAATTAATTTGCAATTGTATTGTTTTTAGTGTTATTAGTGTAATTAAATGTTTTGGTAATGTGCTATGGAAACAAAATCCTGACGAACATCTAGGCTATGCCGTTTTCATCTTGGCTTAAAGCAGCACTTGGTAACTTTTCAACCTTCATAATATATTTTCAAGACTCTTGTGATGATACATCGACTTACAATAGGTTGAATCGCACGTCTGCCATAGCCTGATGGGGTCTGTATCGTTTTTAATCGTACTTTTAAACTTCGGGTTTCGGGTAGTAACCCGAGAAAAAAAAGAACTACAAAATTCGACTGCTTTACGGCATATACGTATACTTCCACCATCACCCCCACTTTGTCCCGGACAAAGATTAATGTCGAGCCCTGTGTTCATTCATGATTTCTTTCGTGCTGTAAAGCGGAGGTGATCGGTTCATGTGCGCGCTGCGCTGCCGTTTGTTTGAACTGATCTGTGATCTGTGAATGTCACGCCACATTACAGTGCCACAAAAGATTGCGACAGCTCAAGAAAGTCTATGGTCTCACTCCAGTCTATGGGAAATTAGCCCATTTAAAATTATTATTGTGAAGTTATTAATGCTTTCAACTTCACATCCTCGCCAGTTTATAAAGACATTTCATTTATAGAAACGTCTGAAATGTTAATTAAATGTATAATTAATGGAAACATCTGTGGCATTGAAAATGCTGCTTCCTAATAGCTCAGCAGATGAGAAATATGGGAAAACTGATGAGGAAAGTGACCAAAGCACAGGAAAAAAAAGGAGGCCAACTGCTTAAATAATTGAACTCTTCATTAACAAAGCAATTATATTTTTCTTTCAGGCCAATTTGGAAGTGATCTGACAGCATTGGCAATGAAAAAACTGTTCTCTTACCGGGTGGGAGTCTGTGGAGTTGGGACCGGCTCCAGGAATTGTCAGATGGAGACTCTGGAGATAATATGTGGTCTGCATCTGCAAGAGAAGACAGAAGCACACGTAAACATGCTGGCTGCACTCACATCTCATTCAGCGCCACTGACCAGCCTACAGTACTATGATCCATTTAGCACTTGAGGAGACACATTTCTGAATATTGCTATTGATTTAAACTTGAAATAGTGCAGAGGAAGAAAATAGCAAGTGGCAATATTTCAGCCCTTAAAAGCAGTTTCATGTTTCATAGGAACGTTCTGCTATATCTGTTCATGCAGAAAGTCATTAAGCATTTTTCTAAAAGTTAGAGTCATTGTCCTTTACTCAAACCTTAATTTAAGGCCCCGAGGACTAACAATGCAGGGTAACCTTTCTAACAGTTGGCAAGCATCTCGGCAGACAAAACATATGGGATGACAGGGCTTCAAAAGATGACCTTTAGCCATAATTGGAGGAAGAGAATCTTGTTTTCTCGTGAGATGGTCTATGACACGGCAATTTAACATTACTATAAAAGCCACATTCACAGGAGGAAATTACCCAATGCCTCCTAAGAATGTACATTTTACACTGTAAATATACAGAGAAAGATGTATGTAACCACATGTCTGATCTTTCGAGATCTGTCTATAAAAGGATTAAGGTAAAATTGGGACAGTGTCAATTTTATGAGCCAGGTCCTGCATGTATTTACATTTGGGATGCCATTTGTCCTGATAATTAGTCTTAGCTATATTAATTGATGAATTCATGACAAACCATCAGCAGCATCATGTGTAACCTCCAGTAACAAGAGTGAATGGCCTATACGTTCCTTGACCCACTAATACACCAGTAAGCACACAAAAATAAAGTAAATAAATAAATAAAAGGGTTTTGCCTCAAAATATTGAGCAGTAGGCTAAAAACCTTAACGTGCATAATTGTGCAAATGGTAGAACAAAGAAATGTTCCATTTCAACAAGACATTTAAAATAACAGCTCAACAAAAAAAAAAAAAAAAATAAATAAAAATACTCACTTTGAGTACTCATTTCAGTTCGCTTTGTTCTTTTGGTCCAGACACAAAAGAAAGTGATACATTTTAGTCCTGCTTCGCTTAGCATTTACACTGTCGTTTAACCACAAACAGCTTTTATGACGTATATGTCGCAACAGAACTTGACAAACATCCAAAAATATTGCTGTGTGCTAAATGCGCTTATTGTATGTGTGTACTTATGATGGTATTTTTACCAGCTGAGAACTTACTGAGAGTTTATAAACTGTGCAAATGAGTCAAAACAGCGGCAGGAATTCCACCGTTGCACATACAAAATAAGATCTGCTGCAAGGAGACGGAAATTCCGATACTGCTTATACCGAAAGAAAGATCCTTTTTGGATCTTGCGACATTATGTCTTGTTTTTGGTTCGTTTAGATGTCTTTGGTCTGTGTTGTGTTTCAATACTGGAAATGTGGGTCTCCGTCTCCTTGTTTGGTGCACACCAAAGTTCAGAACTTGGGATGGCAGCGTTCACACTTATTCAAATAAACCACACTAAAAGAGCAATTGCACCAGAGTTCTTTTTAATCGAGCCAAATGAGAACAAAGCCTTAGATTTCAATAATGTGTCCAAAAGTTAGATCCATTTTCAATAAGAACTGTTTCTTTATTCTCTTCATTAATAATTAAAACATTTATTTGAAATCTTTAAAGGGTTGGTTCACCCAAAACCAAACCCATAAGACTCTTGTTCATCTTCAAAGCACATATGAAGATATTTTAAAATAAATTCCTGTCCCTCCATTGACAACTACCAATTTATTGCTTCAAAAAGTTCATAAAGGAGATTGTAAAACTAATCCATATGAATTGAGCGGTTTAGTCTAAATTTTCTGAAGAGACTGGATCGCTTTATATGATTAACAGATTGAGTTTAGGCTTTTATTCAATCTCATTGGTTCTTGTCATAGCTCAAACTTACTGCGTAAGACATGAGAATGAACCTCATTGGTTCAAGTGGTAGTTGCATGGATTGTCTTCCAAAAATGAACAAAAGTCTTACATGTTTGGAACGACATGAGGGTGAGTAATTGATGACTTTAGTTTTTTGGGACATTTTTGGGTGAACCTTTAAATGTCCATAAGATCAGACCTTTTCAATCATCTTCCGATAACACAAATGTGCTTTGTGGGGGAAGCACGGAAAGAACAGTGTCTGGAAATGTCACTTAGGTGGTTGTAAAATGCAGAAATGAAAGACAGACCTTGAAAATATTTAAACATTATTCAGGATTATATTCAGGCAACACTAAAAACTGAATTTAAACATCTTCAAAAACATTTTACGAGTGGTTTCACATAACCTGTTTTTACCCTGTGGTAAGGTGACATTAATTCAGTGGTTAAGGGCCAGCTGCTGAAGGGACGCTGCTTTAGTAGTAGAGATATCCCAGTCTTTATTGCTTGTCTTTTCAGCATTACCTTGAGCAAGACACATATAAAGTTCTTCAAGAAAGCACCTATCTGCTCAAGGGCTTTATGCCCCCCTGTCCCGTAAAGGCTCCAAACGGCACAAACCTTTAATATGTCAGAGACAAAATCTCTGCTTATAAACATCAATCAACTGTATTTGACACGTCAATGACACCGTTCATCACCACTATGCCTCTCTTTTTCCTCTGAGACACCTTGAGACTTCAAGCAAATAAAATACCTGTGCAACTCCCTATTCATCCTCTGTCACAACGACAGTAAATTATTACTGTATTATGATTACATAGCCTGTACATTTCCCTCTTTTTTAAGGACCTATAACTGAAAGACGTACTTGAGAAACCCACTCATAAAAACTTTACCTGGAAATAGACCATCCAGTACGGAATGAGGGCCAGGAAAACAGGAAGTATTTTAACCAGCGCTTTCACTTCCTCCACCTTCTCCTCTGAAAATCGCCCACCGTACGTCACCTTAGCACCATCCAGTAGAGTTGGCTTTGGCCTGGTGGAAGAACACGGTTTGTAAGCAGAAAAGAGCAAGGATTTTAAAAATAATAATAATGTCAGGGATTTTTTTGTGAAGCGATTGTTCTTCTTTGATTTAGAGACCGGGCACGGCACTTGACAGTAACTTATGCCACAGAGACACAATGAATAGTATTGCCACGTACGATACAGACAGGAGAGGTGGATCAAAGAGGAAGATGAGGGATAACATTACAGACTAATAGACTCATCTAAACTGGAGTGCAGGTTCCCATGAAAAAAAACGGCATAAATTTACAATCGAACACACTTAAAACATTTTAAACAGTATGGACTGTTAAGACACATTCCATTTTAAGTGCAAGAATAAATATGTACAATTTCTGAATATGCAACAACTGACAAATCAATCTTAACTCAACAAGAAAATGGTGTTCGTTACCCATTTTATCATTTATGAAATCCTTTAAACAGGATATTCAACCAGGACTAGCATTTATTAGGAATTGTTTGAAGTCTATTGGGGCCTTCAAGTGATGCTGGATTGATAAAATATTTACAAAATGAGAGCAGATTAAACATTTCTTTGAGCACTAACTGTGGATGAAAATTTATATTAGTCATAATTAAGTTTTAAATGGGAAATGTTCACTGCACACTTTATTTAGCTATTTGGAGCGACAGGCTTAAATACATAAAGCATAATTTACAACCAATATGCATCCTATATACTCTCCATTTGGCTACACTAGTGATAAAACAACTCTTCTTTATTAGGAAGTGAAAATAAAACCAATTGTCACAATAAAACCAGGAAAGTTGATTTCATGTGAACTGCCCTATTCGCTGCGGACCCTGTACAGGGTCCGGAATGACATCATCAAGTATATACTTTAAATTTTAAATGTCTGTGGAGGAGCTCTGACCTCACATGTGGTACCTTTTGTACTCTACTTTCTGGAGACATGCATCACTTTGGTATTTGTTTTACACAAAGTAACTTCTTTACACTAAATTACTCTGGGACCATTTCCGCCTAGATTTGAACTACCCAAATTGAAGAGCTTCCTATATCCACATTCAGTGGTCTAAATACATAATTTGTGTCGTTTTACATAAAACTCTTTGAAGTTACATAAAACACTGCTGAAAGTGATAAACATGTAAGTATATGTTGTCTGAGCTGTAATAACCACCTTCAGGTCCATTAGAATAAATCTTGCATTCAACATGATACAGACAAAATTCTTTTTTCCAGTATTTTCTAGAATCTAGTGGAAACAGCCCAAACTGTCTGCAGGGTGCTAGAGCACACAGGGCCTGAGTTACACACTTTCAAAACTGAATTCATACCCAAAAAAATCAAAAAGCACCTCTTTTTTTTGGTATTACAGTTAAGACAACATATACTTACATGTTAATCATTTTTAGCAGTGGTTTATGTAACTTCAAAGGGTTTCCTGTAAAATGACACTAAAATTATGTATTTAGACCACTGTATGTGGATATGGGAAGTTTTTCAATTAGGGTAGGCCAAATCCAGGTGGAAATCCCCAAAAATGGTCCCAGAGCTTAAGTGGTTATGTCTAGCCCTCACCTGAGCAGACTGGGTTCCTTTGGCCCGCGTCCACAGAGGGCCGAGGCCAGGATCCGGAACATGTCGCTGAAGGCGCTGCCGTCTGCAGGCTTGGTTATGAAAACTGCTCTGCCCAGAATAAAGATGATGAGTGACACCCCGAGGCAGACAGCAGGGATGATGTAGCCAATGGAGAAGCTGATGTTCTGCTGAATATAGGCTATTCCACCCAGTGAGAAGATCGCTCCCAGATTAATGCACCAGTAGAACCAGTTAAAGAACCGCCGTGTTGCCTCTGGACCTCGATCCTTCACCTGTAAGGATATACATCAAAAATGCACATTCAATTCACTTGCTTGTGAGCTTTCGTTAATGTCTATTTAAAAGGGGGTCTAATGCTATTTCATGCATTCTGGCTTGTTTACACTGTTAAAGAATTCTCATGCTAAACATGGCAAAAATAAATAAAAAAACGAGTTGGACTCATTAGAGTATTTCTGTGCCAAATACACTCCTTCAGGATTCAAATACGTTTCAGAAAGTTTGACGTCATAAAGGGCGGAATTCCTTGTATAGGCACTTATCCCGGATGAGCGCGTGAACAGATCAAGAGCACGTCCATCAACGAGCTTTGTACAGGTTAACTACATGTACTTACTATAAGGTTAGGATTAGAGTTTGGTTTATGGTTTGTTGCATGTAATTATGTATAATTTATAATTATTACTATAGTAACTACATGTAACCTATGTAACAATGACACTAAGATAAGAGTGTTCCCAAAAAACTATTGTATGGTGGAGAAAATCCTGTATTAGTGTTACTATAAATAAAACTCTCTGATTATGCTGTGTTAGCCACTTGACAAACATGTTACTCACGGTAAATCAAGAAAAGAAGAGATTCAAACAATAAGACAAACCATGTTGAGCTGTCCAACAATCACGTTTTTGCTCAATAAAGTTCCCAAAGAGTTGCTCACCCGTCTAATAACCAGAAATCGAGGATAACATATGATGTCGGCGACGCAATGACACGGACCGTGGTTAAAAATCGCTGATATCTCAGGATTTAAACATTGTTGGAAACATTTGGGATTATGTTAGCAATAAATTATTTATGGATATTTTAATCCAAAATCTTTAACATCAAAATCCAAAAAACATATTGTGCCTTTAAATCCATAATAAATAGTTTGATATGCGGTTCAGTGTCAAAAAAGGGCAACAATAACATTTAAAGGGATAGTTCAACCACAAATTTAAATTGTCATCACTTACTCACCCTCAAGTTGTTCCAAACCTGTATGAATTTATTTATTTTGTTGAACACAAAATAAGATATTTTATAGAATATGGGTAACCAAGCAGTTGATGGGCCCCATTGACTTCCATAGTATGGGGGGTAAAAAAAATTTATGGAATTCAATGGGGCCAATCAACTGTTTGGTTATTGATATTCTTCAAAATCTCTTCTTTTGTGTTGAACAAAGGAAAGAAACATATACAGGTTTGGAACAACTTGAGGGTGAGTAAGTGATGACAGAATCTTCATTTTTGGGTGAACTATCCCTTTAACATAATTCCCAGCTGGAAAGACATTTCATTTTTGACTTGCTTGTGGTTAAAAAGTTTGTCAATAACCGTCAATAACCATCAACAATCAATACGCATTCTTCATTTAATTCAATACGGTTTTGCAATTTACTAAATGCAAACTTGTGTGAATTTAATTCTCAAGTGCATGCAAACGCTTTTCTGAAGAGATGTCTGCTCACAAAAAGCTCAAAATACATGCAGATGTAACCATACAATGAGAGACATAGATCCCCAACAATTTGAGAAAAAAAATATGTCAATCTATTGAAAGAATGTTCAATTCATTGCCCCACTTCCTCAACGTTTAAATGAGATAAATGCCCCAATGACACCCAGATGGCACAGCCTGCAGATGATCTCTTCATTGAATCTAAAAATCACATGACAATCATATGACGAGACAGCAAGTCAACAGACAGCAACACTGGCCTAATCCAAGTCATCCCCATTTAAAGACCTTTACATCGCAAAATAAGCCTTTGGTTAACAAAAAACAAAACAAAAAAAAAGGCCAAATAATCCAGTACAAAAGTTTACTGAATAAAAAAAATATATATGTTAAGCAGATAAACAAGCCAACGAAGACAGATGTCAGTTTTACTTCCTAAGTTTTTAGTTTCATTTTGCGTGTAATGTCTAGTTTGATAGGAGCACATTGCAAAAGATTCTTGCTCATCATCATATGGAGTTTCTAATTAATCATTTAGTAGATGATTTCCTTATAGTTCACTTATGTCAGGGACATCCCCCTCCCCACCCACACTGTACGGTTTCGTGTCCATGAGGTCATGTAATAGGGTGAAAGGGGTGCTTTGAAAGGATTTGAATGGAAAGGATTCTTTTATGTTTTTGCATTGTTACTTGGTGTGAAACAATCCACACTATATCACTAAATTTGTTCAGTTCTCCTTATCACAGTAACAAATTAAGCGTACCTATACAAATTTAGTTTTAACCCAAATTCAGAAACAGACCTTGGTAGCAACCATAGAAGCCACTTCAACAAAAGGCATAAGGCATAATTTCGATCTTGTGGCCTGCAAAATGGCTTGTGTCACAAGGCAAAATCTGACTCAAAGTACCTCAGAAATGTGTGCTATTTACCTTGTCATTTTTAATAAATGAAGCGAAAGTGCCCAAATAAATGTCCAAATTTAAGGAAGCATTACAAAATGTTGACATAAAGGTACATTAATAATATATTCTAATTAAACAGTTAAGTAATGAAGAAAATGATTATGTTGAAATCTGAAATTTCCCACTTTGCTACTTTTTTTAAAATATGACATTTTGAATTTGTTTTAGGCAAAATCAAGTTATTTAGTATAAAGTGGGATATCGAGGGTTCAAGTCACAACACAACATCAAAAACCTTATTTTCAAGAAAAACCTCACATTATTGCAATTGTCATTGTATCTTCTTTTATGACTGTCAGATGAGTGGCGTCAATGGGCTAAAAATACAGCTTAAAGTTCCAGTAACTAATCCACATTTTGTTCAAGCGCATACAGAATTATTGCACTTTTAGACATAACAATGGTAAGTAAAATTACTTAAAAAGTAAAAAAAAAACCTGTCATCTTTTCACCTTTATTATCGAAACCTGTATGGCTTTCTACTTTTTTTTTTTTTTAATGAATGTGGACTAGGACTGTGGACATGTGGAGCTCCAAAAAGCACCTTGACTTGTGCGCCATACTGTCTCAGCAACGTCCGATTTGAGAACAAAACGTTCATTTGATCTTTTCACAAATTCACTGATCCCATTCACAGTTTGAATGAAATCAAATAGACCCATTCTCTGTTTCAACTTTACAGCCTCCACTTGCAAAGGAGATTATCAGTAAGATTATAAATGTTGTTGCACAAAGCTAGCATATGACTCCAGAAGACTTGGAATATGGTGTATGAATTATATAGATGATTTTAATTATATTTTTGCATCCCTTTTGAAATTTAAAATGACCAATCCCCAAAGTAAATGGACAAGAGCAACCAGCACATTATTCAAAACCTCTTCTTTTGTGCTCCAAAACAACAAAAAAGCAAGGAAAACAATACCAGGTCCCTAAAAACTAAATCAAAACAATTCACAACAAACTCTGTCTATAGAGTCGTATCTACAGACAGAATCAGCCAGGGTTAACCTGAAGCATCCGAAAGAAAGAATGTTATTGAACAAACACCAGCAACCATGTCAAAGGTCTTAATATCATTTAGAGTTTCATAAAAGCCAGACATGGTAGAAAATATTGCTCTGAGAATCAATCTGAGGTTGCGCCCCTGAGATTTGAACTTACTCAAAGTTCTCGGTTGTAGTAAAGTCTGTTCATTTCCTCAGGGGCTTTCAATCTGTTAGATGCCACAAACTCACAAAATATAATCATTCTGTGCCCGTCCTAAAACTTAAGCTATATATTTTTAATTTACAAAGACCAAATTTATACTGTGAAAATTGTATATTATAAATTCATATCAAATATTACTATGAAAATATTATTTTACTTTTTTTCTAATCACTAATGTACTTTACTGTGCATTATTTAAAATAAAAACATTAAAGTAAATAAATTGTTTTTTAAGTAATTTATTCAAATTAGTTAGTTAGTTAGTTAGTTAGTTAGTTAGTTAGTTAGTTAGTTAGTTAGTTAGTTTAATCAAAGTATTTATTTATTATTATTTTTTAGGAGTGTAACAATATATTGTGTCACAATATATCGCAATACAAATATGCAATGTATCGTGAATAGTGACAATAATACATATTGTGAATAGTTCACCCAAAATTAAAATTTCTATGCAAGGAAAAAAGTATAGTCTACAGAGTTTTATTGTCAGTACTACATTAATAAACTACATAATGTTGACTATGTATAATGTATAATATTGCAATGGGCGAATATTTGTGGGTCCTGATGCCAAATGTCTTATGTTACAAGTAAAAAGTGGTCTACATTATTTTAAATATAATTTTAGATTAGTGCAAGCATATTCGTCAACAATAATTTTGTATTTTCAGCTTTGGAATTCAAACAATCCAAGCCTATTCATTTCCTTGCCTAATGTAATACCAAATTTATCATCAACAATCCATTTTTGTTAACCTTTTATCATATGTCTTTGTGTACTGTATCGCAATAATATTGTATCGTGAGTTCAGTATCGTGATATGTATTGCATGTGGGTATCGTGACGTGGGTATCGTTACACCCCTATTATTTTTCATACTGTTTTTCTCTTAACTTTTCCAGGAACTCCCTTACACCAGCTGGGCGTTCCCCAAACCCATATTGAAAACACCTGCATTACCTGATCTGCCCCGAATGGAGTGATGTTGGACTTCACAGCTCCCACCCCAATGGCCACCAGCACCAAACCACTGTAGATCGCAGGCCCGCAGTACGACGTCCGATTAATGCAGGTCACATTGGCAGGCACGGTCCCATTTTCAGGAAAACAATCTGCAGGCTGCACTGGAAACGCCATCTCTTCTCCACACAGATAATTCCTGGTGTTGTCGCTGGCCACAAAGGGGAAAAGCAGCATCCCTAACAGATAAAGGACTAAACTCAAGGCTATGGTTAAGAACTTGCCAAGGAACGCATCCGCCAGCCAGCCCCCAAAGGGCGATATCAAATAAGTGACTCCCATGAAGATCAAGGGGCCCTGGCTGGCCAAAGTGCCCTCCCAATAGAAGGGGCTGCTGTTGAGGAAGAGCACCAGGTTTGAGGTGATGCCATAGAAAGCCATTCTCTCTAAAGACTCTGCCAGCAGTATGGCAGCACATGCCATTCTCCTGCCATTGAACACCGACTCTGATCTGGCTGAAGCCACTGAGTTGTCCAAAAGAGGAGTGCTCTCGCTTACATCTCTGCCAGCCATGGCCTGATATGCCTGTTTCTCAAGAGGTGGTCAGCTGACCAAAATCCAAACCTAAAGGACACAAATACATAATAACAAAACGATATTAGGCATTATTTAACAGCACGTGATACCAAAAAGCACAACATGACGCAATAATGGAGATGCAGGAAATAAATCCACAACAGGGTCCATATAAAATACTCATTCTTAGACTTATTTGGATATTTCAACCGACCATAAAACAGCATGAAAAGGCGCTGACATGATGTCAGCAAGCTCTATATTTTACTTAGTAAACAGGCTAACAACATATTAACATAATAACATACCGTTCTTGCAACCTTAGCACTGCTCCACATTTAGCTGTTCATCCCGCGACGTGTTCATCAATGTCCTCGGTATACATGTTATTAAAATATTATCTTAAAATTCCTAAAAGTCTGACGGTATGAAGTTTAGCTATCGGCTCTGAGAGTAAACAGCCAGTCACAATACTACCGCGTGACACCCGGTTAACTCATAAACGTCAAAAGTGACCCGCCCACAGCGCAATTATCAGATCTACACCACATATAGATGTGCTTATCATGTGTCCTGTGAGGAGTGTCAGGTTGGTCGTTTTGTATACAACGCTAGATCAACTAGCAAGACAGACAACGGCCATTGCTGATTGGATAAAGAGGAAAGAAAGCTTTTTTCTATTGGCTAGTATTGCAGCCAATCAATTCTGCACATAAACTTCCTGGCTCTGGTGCCTTGCATGTCATGTACATTTTAAATACGGTTTGTTTATGGTTATTTACACCCTTTGTGATGTGTGTGTTTTTGTTAAAAAAATAATCGTTTGTTTTGGATAGTTTCTGCATATACCACTGAGAAAAAAAATCACATTGACCCCACTAGTATTCCAAAAAACGCTGCTTATTCTGAAATGTTTTATAGCCTATACATAATTGTATACATATTTGTACATTATACATAATCATATTTTCTCATGCGTCTCTGCAATGTAACAATTTAAATTATATTCATAATTTATTTATTCATTAGCTATTTATTATACTTTTTTGTTTATTGATTTCTACACCCTTTTGTGCTTTGTGGGTTTTCGTTAAAGCGTTATTAAAATTAATTTGTGCATACACCGCTTAGAAATAATAATTGTTGGGCATCAATATTTATTATGAATCTGTATTTTCCCATTATTATTACAGTATGTTCTTTGCCTGTTACTGTTATAATACTTGTAAAAAAAATTATAATACTAATATGTATATATTGGAAATGTAGCTCTGTGGTTTCTTTGTAAATGTTTTATTTATTAGTCATTAAGGTTATGATGTCCTTGCTCATTTTGTATTATTCTCATAAATAGTGAACTGCTGAACTCATAAATTAACTTGATCAAAAGTAAAAAGTGTTTGAGTGCCAGTCATGTAGACTGACAGATCACACGGACACCATCCCTCAGAACAGAACTAGCTGTTCGGCTTCATGTAGCTGACAGACTTTTAAGGATCAAGAGGTGAATAAAACTTTTCCAACTTTAGCCTTCTTTTCCTCATTCATTCCCATTAAAATGTATGAAATTCATGAACTCAATTTCAAACGGTCTGTACTATAAGGAAGTGCCAGTGGCAATTTGCTGTGGCATGATAACACTATATGAAAGTCAGCATGTCCCTCATTCACAGCTCCTCTCTCTCTCTCATGAGAACTGACAAGACTACTAAACATACCATTTATGTGTTTGTTGTTGATTCCCGTTTCAATATTTGGTTTATACTATAATCATGAAAGAAAAAGAAACTTCCAGATTTTCCCTGCCACCACACACATCTATCTATTTTTAATTGAAAGAATTTTTAAAAATACTAGAATGATTTCTGAAGATCATTTGTGTAAGGGAAGGGAAGATGGGAATTGTCTGAGAGCTCCTACTTGTACCACCTGACTGTTGCAGATTCATAGGCTTTGATAGTGGTGCCATAAAAGTAGGACTGACGAGATCCCCACGGTGGAATCAATGGTGGGAGGAGCCAGGGCGGAGTTAGCGGTCCAACAGCCAACGGAGCCTGGAGATCAGGAGATGGCGAGACCAGTAGACACCGTTAGTTCAAAAGGCCTGGGAGGAACCGTAGCGACGAGCAGCTAAGGTGAAGTCAGGGGTGGGTACAGTTGCAAAATTCCCTAAGCACTTCCCCTCTCGAAAAATCCCTGCCACCATTTTGAAGTGGGTTCCACTTTGTCAAGTGGGGGAAGTTTATGTGGATAGAACCTCATCCCCTCGATTTTGACCGAGGGAGCAAGTCAACTTCGATGTACACTTCAAGCTGCTCTATATCCCACAATTCAACTTAATTTGTGACTTCACAGCACATTGCGCTTAACTGTAGTGTATGATATATTAATTATTTTGAGAATGAATCGCATAAGTGTATAAGGGAAAATGGGTTTAAATAATAAATCAGCTCCATAGTGAATTCCCAGTGATCAAGGGCATAGTGCGTTCCATGTAAACCTTATGCACGAGTTCCACCAATAGTGGGCACTCGTGCAACGTAAGGCAAGGCAAGGCAAGTTTATTTGTATAGCACATTTCATACACAGTGGCAATTCAAAGTGCTTTACACAGAAATGAAGTTAAAATATTCATAAGTGAATAAAATAAAAATATATATAGTTATAATAGGAATTAAAAGAAAATAAAAAAGAAATAATTAACACTAAAAATAAAAACCGGGTTAAATTGAAACATAATTAATGTGCAAGCAGTTCGGACAAAGCACAGAGCTCATTCAGTAAAAGCATAAGATAAGGTGCAATCAGTCGGGCGTACAGTGGCACAGCTCATTCAGTAAATGCACAGCTGAACAGATGTGTTTTGAGTCTGGATTTGAGAGTGGCTACTGTTGGAGCACATCTGATCTGTTCAGGAAGCTGGTTCCAGCTACGGCTGGCATAATAGCTAAAAACAGACTCTCCTTGCTTTGAGTGAACCCTTGGTATTTCTAATTGACTTGATCCTGATGATCTGAGTGATCTGTTGGGTTTGTATTTAATCAGCATATCTGCAATGTATTGAGGTCCTAGGTCATTGAGTGACTTATATACAAGTAATAGTACTTTAAAAATCGATCCTAAATGTAACTGGAAGCCTGTGTAAAGACCTGAGAACTGGTGTGATATTTTCTGGTTCTGCTCAGGATCCTGGCAGCAGCGTTCTGTATGAGCTGCAGCTGTCTAATGGTCTTTTTGGGAAGGCCGGTGAAAAGACCGGCCAGACATCACTCTAAGCAATGACGAAATGGTGCAGGCAGAGTGAAGTTAGTGAGTGAAGGACATCAAAATTTGGATTGGAACGCAGCCTAGGGCACCGGTGGACTGAAGCGAAGCCAGTGCAACCAAGGATCAAGGCGCAGCCAGAGAGATCCCGAAAGAACCGAAGGGGTGGAGGGATGAGGCACAGCTGAGGTCCCGGAAGTCTGTGGTGCAGGCAGAGTGATGTCTGACCAAGGTGGAGCCGGAAGGAAGGCACAGCCCGACAGAGTCGAAGAGGTGGAGGGATGAAGTGCAGCTGATGTTCCGGAAGTCTGTGGTACAGGCAGAAGATGTCTGACCAAGATGGAGCCGGAAGAAAGGCACAGCCCGACATAGTCGAAGAGGTGGAGGGATGAAGTGCAGCTGATGTTCCGGAAGTCTGTGGTACAGGCAGAAGATGTCTGACCAAGGTTTAGCCGGAAGGAAGGCACAGCCCGACAGAGTCAAAGGGATGGAGGGATGAAGCGCAGCTGATGTTCCGGAAGTCTGTGGTACAGGCAGAAGATGTCTGACCAAGGTGGAGCCGGAAGAAAGGCACAGCCGAAGGGGAGTCGAAGGAGTGGAGAGATGAAACGCATCTGATGTTTTGGAAGTCTGTGGTACAGGCAGAATTATGTCTGACCAAGGTAAAGCCGGAAGGAAGGCACAGCCCGAAAGAGTCGAAGGGGTGGAGGAATGAAGCGTAGCTGATGTCCCAGAAGTCTGTGGTGCAGGCAGAGTGATGTCTGGCCAAGGTGGAGCTGGAAGGAAGGCACAGCCCAACAGAGTCGAAGGGGTGGAGGGATGAAGCGCAGCTGATGTCCCAGAAGTCTGTGGTGCAGGCAGAGTGATGTCTGGCCGAGGTGGAGCTGGAAGGAAGGCACAGCCCAACAGAGTCGAAGGGGTGGAGGGATGAAGCGCAGCTGATGTCCCAGAAGTCTGTGGTGCAGGCAGAGTGATGTCTGACCAAGGTGGAGCCAGAGGGATGAGGGAGCCCGGTGAAGTCACGAGGACAACTGTCTCTTGTGAGGAGCCAAGGTGGGGCTGACTGGTCAATAGGCTGTGGTGGAGTTATGGGCTCGTCGCCCTGAGGCGAAGCAAGGAAATCCACTCACAAAGACAGATTTGGGACTGCCTGGGATCAGCGGAGGCAGATCATCCTCTTCTAGCTCCACTAAAAGTCCTACTTGTTCGGAAGATACAACCATCTCACACACCTGGTCAGACTAGTTGGCCGGTTCCATTCCGGGACAGACGGGGCTGCAGGCTCCGTAGCGGGCATCAGCTCTGGCCGTGGTGGGTATCAACATCGGCACTCAGTCTGTGGTGAGCCCAGCTTCTGTGTCCGCAGTGAGCATGGGCTTTTTAGCTGGGATACATGCACTGCAGACATTGAGCTTCTTGATGGCATTGATGGCGTCTTTCCAGGTTCCTCTGGTCATGTTAGGTAGGTCAAGTGGGCTGTGAAAGTTCGCTCCAATTCAATATAGTGATTTTAAAGTTTCATTGTCAAAGGTAGTATGTTGAGCGAGCTGGTGGTAAATAAGTGAATAGTCCAATATCCAGAGCCCTTCACAGGCTAGTGTGATGAATTCTTCTATATAATCCATATTCTTTCTTTGTTCTGGTATTATGTAACATCAAGATGATCAAGATGCAAAAAAGTAAAAAAAAAAAATCAAAGTATTTATTAAAGGTCCCGTTCTTCGTGTTGTTTGAAGCTTTGATTGTGTTTACAGTGTGCAATATAACATGTGTTCATGTTTCGTGTGTAAAAAAAAAAACAGTATTTTTAACACAATGTACTTATCTGTATACCGCTGTTCTCACTGTCCTAAAAACGGCTGATGACTTCCTTGTTCTATGAAGTCCCTCCTTCAGAAATACGTAACGAGTTCTGATTGTGCCAGCGGTTCCCGTGTTGTGATTTGACCGCAGCTTAGCGCACGTGTCACGGTTCCTGTGTTGTGATTCGACAGCAGCTTAGTGCACGTGGAAAGGTCACGCCTCTTAACGGG
This sequence comes from Romanogobio albipinnatus, assembly GCA_023566225.1. Taxonomy (NCBI): domain Eukaryota; kingdom Metazoa; phylum Chordata; class Actinopteri; order Cypriniformes; family Gobionidae; genus Romanogobio; species Romanogobio albipinnatus. The sequence goes on along the minus strand of CM042253.1, from coordinate 24,295,422 downwards.
AGATATATGCGCTTAATGATCTCTACAGCGTCCCTGGGAAAGCCAAACAAAGGTGATTTGACTCCGGGATGAAAATAACAGCGTCTCGACGACATGGCGACAAACGCACTCAAACGCAACACTTCCTTTTCTCCACGCGACACGTCCTCTTCTCCACGTGGGACAGCAACAAGACCACGCCCCCTTTTTGGCGTATTCTTGTAGGCAGAGGTTAGTCTGTTCTACTGTTCTATCGACGTCATTTATGAAGGAAGTACCAGGATGTAGTCCAAGCCAGCCGTTCGCTGTAGGCTTTGAAAGGGAACTTCTGTTAAATAAAATATCTCGCTTGGCATTGAACTTTGAGCTTTATAATTTTACAGGTATTATTTATGCTCTAACAGCAACATTACACACTAACTAAAGTTTGAACAGTGGGATCACGAAGAAGGGGAGCTTTAAGTAAAACAAACTCATGTAATCCACAGGAAAGTCCACAACGTAACAGTGTGTAACATGACAATACCAGACAGTGTACTGAAGGAAATGAGGAACTTAAAAACACAATGATGATTAACTCTAAGACTAACAGGTGTGATTGTTAAATGAGTGTCCATGGCAACTAATGACTGGTGGGAACAAAGGAACACAGGAATCATGTAGCTGAAAGACCAATATGAAAAATAAAAACCAAAACAAAGGCAAATGTGACAATTGTGACACTGAAGACTAGAGTAATGGCTGATGAAAACTCAGATTTGCCATCATAGTAATACATTTTAAAATATATTAATATAGAAAACTGTTTCTTGAAATTGTAATGATATTTCTCAATATTACTGTTTTGGTGTGCTGTGTAGATATTCCAACAAATACTATACGTGACGCAGAATGAGAGAATATCACTACACATTTACCAAACATTAAAGCAAGAGAACGAACAGGAAAAGTTAGGGCTTAAAAACACAGAGGAAGATTGTTAATGAAACAAGGAACTAAAGTGAACTGAGGACCAATTAGATCCCATGACAACTAACAATTAAGTAGAACACATGCAAAAAAAAGTGACAAGGAATACAATAAACAGAACAAAACAATACAACTAAACAGGACAGTACTGACAATTACTGTTTTTACTGTATTTTTGAGCATAAGAGCTTCTTTCAATAACATGTAGTGTTGATTGATATGCTTTACATCATCAGTTCCTAAATTAATTTATTTGTATTTTTTTTTTTTTTCAGTATATTTTCAAAATGTGATTGTGGTCATTTGATAACATGATATTTATGGCACGCAATTACTTTTTTTGGTGTTTTTTTTTTTTAGGAATACTGCATTTTAGGCTATGATTTTATTGTTTACATTTCCAAATCTTGGTCCACAATCCGTGTAAATTACACTCGAAATTATTAGAAGGCTATACATCGTAATATATTTTTAGATGTGATTTGGTGCCACATTTCACATTTTAATGTTTCGCCCACTATAGTTCCGTGTTTCCGGAAGGTCTTTCAAACGGACCCGTCCTAAAATAAACTCCACGCGCGTCGGGTAGGGAGGCTGGTCTCTGACGTGAGAGCATGAGATTAGCAGAGTCAGGTCAAGAGAGTAACGCATTGTCCCACTGCTGGCAGGCGCTCTCGCATTGTTTATTAGTGTCAGCATTTTATCACCACACGCTGAAATGCGCGTGCTCTTCCTAGCCTGCTTAAGTCCTAAAACAGGGAACTGTACCACTGCCGAGAGAATAAGGTACAGTAAACATCGCTGTTTGATTAGCGAAACCAGGAAGTACCACAGTCCTCCATTGATCCTCTGCTCTCACAACACATCTTATCCGAGCAGTATCAATAGTGTAAGGCGATCATTTTTCAATTGAAGCGTTTTTTAACATACATTATGTCACGTATTGCACTGCAAAATGCACATACAACGTTACACCATTGTGAAGCTATTATCTGTTTGCGCTGTTGTAAACAAATAGTATCACGTTTTTTGGGATATGTAGCTACTGTACAAGGGTAATATGGTATTCTTTGAAATATCAGGCAAATTCCATGGTATATAGGGCATCGAAGTACCATGATATTGCCATCACGGTCTGTACCATGATACTGCTTCAGTTTTGTAGAGGGTGTTATTAAAAAACAGCTCAGAGTCACTTTATTACAGAGAACCAGATGCTGATACAGTGTGTGTGTGTGTGTGTGTGTGTGTGTGTGTGTATGTGTGTTTTGCAGAAATCACATCGTGGCTGCAGGACACACTTGTGTACTATGTGATACAAGAGAGTTCAATTCTGCCTCTGATGTATCATCCCTGATGAGGCAAGAGCCGCGGTTCGAGGCTGCGCTGGCCATTCATCTTTTCAAAGGAGGCAGGCTTCTTTTAGGTGACAAGTCCCCCGGCCTCTTAAAATATACACGCACATGTTGGTTTCACTATATTAGTGAGAACAGCTCGTATAGCAGCAATTGATTTTATGTAGAGTTTGTGTACCACATAGCCTAACCTGCCCACATACTGTACACACATCTATGGTGTTACTATCCACATCTATCACACAATTTATTACTTTACTAGTGATAGATACATTTGAAATGCCCGCTGGCACTTGAAACGTTAAATTTTTTAGTAGTATTTTGGGTAATAGTCTATTGTACAGTGTCCTTGTTATGTTACTTGTACTTACCATAGTAATAACAGTAAATTATGCATAACGACATGCAACTAACCCTAAACCAAACCCTACCATAACCCTATAGTAAGTACATGTAGTTACTAAATATTACTAAGTACTTAAATATATAATTACACTGTAACAATGACACCTTAAAATAAAGTGTAACCGTATTTTGTTTAAGGATGCACATTATATTAATACCAGATATATAATATTAGTGATTCAGGATTTTTATTTATTTATTTATGGGATTAACAAATAAACTAATATTAGATATTAAGTTGCTCATGCAAATTTCTGCCACTAATATATATATATATTGGTTTAGGCGGTCTTGACTACAAGTCTAATATATATATACAGTGAGGAAAAAGAGTATTTGAACACCCTGCTATTTTGCAAGTTCTCCCACTTGGAAATCATGGAGGGGTCTGAAATTGTCATCGTAGGTGCATGTCCACTGTGAGAGACATAATCTAAAAAAAAAAATCCAGAAATCACAATATATGATAACTATTTATTTGTATGATACAGCTGCAAATATGTATTTGAACACCTGTCTATCAGCTAGAATTCTGACCCTCAAAGACCTGTTTGTCTGCATTTATAATGTCCACCTCCACTCCATTTATTATCCTAAATTAGATGCACCTGTTTGAGGTTGTTAGCTGCATAAAGACACCTGTCCACCCCATACAATCAGTAAGAATCCAACTACTAACATGGCCAAGACCAAAGAGCTGTCCAAAGACACTAGAGACAAAATTGTACACCTCCACAAGGCTGGAAAGGGCTACAGGGAAATTGCCAAGCAGCTTGGTGAAAAAAGGTCCACTGTTGGAGCAATCATTAGAAAATGGAAGAAGCTAAACATGACTGTCAATCTCCCTTGGACTGGGGCTCCATGCAAGATCTCACCTCGTGGGGTCTCAATGATCCTAAGAAAGGTGAGAAATCAGTCCAGAACTACACGGGAGGAGCTGGTCAATGACCTGAAAAGAGCTGGGACCACCGTTTCCAAGGTTACTGTTGGTAATTAGGGGTGGTTAATCTGTCTGATTTCCCGATTCGATTCGATTACGATTATTGAAGTCCCGATTCGATTACAGTCGATTTTCGATTATTAACGATTCTCGATTAGCGATTATTGATTTTCCATTTCACAACAGTAAACGAAAATACACTACAAAGTGATTGCAGTATAAAAAAAAGTCAGCTACTGAATTACTTAACTCTTTTATTGAGTAACAACAACTCAAAGCACTTGTCGTGTAGTGTCGTGTAGTTACACAGAAATGAATACATCACATTGTGTTGTGACTCATCAAGTTGAACTAAACAATAACAAATAAATGAAAGGCTTATTTCCTTTAGGAAGTAGATCAGAACCAATATACTGTAGAAATTGGACAATTTTCTTCTAGAAAGACAACGTGTTCAGGTGGAGGAAGACTGCAGGTTGCAGTCGAAACATGTCAAGGTAAAGAAGAAGTTTTTTCTCCAAACACCTTGTCTTTCTAGAAGAAAATTGTCCAATTTAATCATTAAGAAGACAAAATGAACATTTTTGAACAACTTACTGTAGCTTCAGCTTATATACTGTACTGTAGAACACAGTGACAAAATGTCAAGAGTGATGGATGCGTGCGCGCGTGAGGGGGGCGGGAACGCGACGCGTGGAACGATCGAGCTCCTCTCCTTCGTTTCCTGACGTGAGAAAGACAAAAGGGGAAAAAACGACAGAAGAAAAACGGGTTCGTGTCGGAGGAGTGTCGAGGCCCGTTCGGTTCCGTGAGCGGGAGCCGCGGGTCGGAGCGGCGGTGTTTCCAGCATCAGTCCGGCTGTGTGTGTGTGTGTGTGTGTGTGTGTGAGATCCGCTCATCGCGTCCTCAGGATCGCCTTAATTCCCGCGAATGTGCGCGTCGATGTGTGTCGCGCTCGCTCATCTGAAGCGCTCATAAATCTGCGGATTGAAGGCGTTTATTCGGTGTTTGTGCGCGAATCTGAGCCGTGCTAACGCGCTAATGTGCCTGAGCTCCAGAGGAGGCGAGGCAGGAGGATTTCTAGAGTGTTCCCTCAGAATCATCTCAGCATTAACGACAGATTTACATTCATCTAATGAACACACACACACACACACACACGGTGGTAGAGTCAGGTTTAGATAAATAAAAAAATCGATTTTTGAAAATTTAATGATCGATTCATGCTCGTCCATAACATACTCGCGATTAATCGATAATCGATTTTTTTCACCACCCCTATTGGTAATACACTAAGACGTCATGGTTTGAAATCATGCATGGCACGGAAGGTTCCCCTGCTTAAACCAGCACATGTCAAGGCCCGTCTTAAGTTTGCCAATGACCATTTGGATGATCCAGAGGAGTCATGGGAGAAAGTCATGTGGTCAGATGAGACCAAAATAGAACTTTTTGGTCATAATTCCACTAAACGTGTTTGGAGGAAGAAGAATGATGAGTACCATCCCAAGAACACCATCCCTACTGTGAAGCATGGGGGTGGTAGCATCATGCTTTGGGGGTGTTTTTCTGCACATGGGACAGGGCGACTGCACTGTATTAAGGAGAGGATGACCAGGGCCATGTATTGCAAGATTTTGGGGAACAACCTCCTTCCCTCAGTTAGAGCATTGAAGATGGGTCGAGGCTGGGTCTTCCAACATGACAATGACCCGAAGCACACAGCCAGGATAACCAAGGAGTGGCTCTGTAAGAAGCATATCAAGGTTCTGGCGTGGCCTAGCCAGTCTCCAGACCTAAAACCAATAGAGAATCTTTGGAGGGAGCTCAAACTCTGTGTTTCTCAGCGACAGGCCAGAAACCTGACTGATCTAGAGAAGATCTGTGTGGAGGAGTGGCCCAAAATCCCTCCTGCAGTGTGTGCAAACCTGGTGAAAAACTACAGGAAATGTTTGACCTTTGTAGTTGCGAACAAAGGCTACTGTACCAAATATTAACATTGATTTTCTCAGGTGTTCAAATACTTATTTGCAGCTGTATCATACAAATAAATAGTTAAAAAATCATACATTGTGATTTCTGGATGTTTTTTTTGATTATGTCTCTCACAGTGGACATGCACCTACGATGACAATTTCAGACCCCCCCATGATTTCTAAGTGGGAGAACTTGCAAAATAGCAGGGTGTTCAAATACTTATTTTCCTCACTGTATGTATGTATATATATATATATATATATATATATTTATTATTATTTTTTTTTTATTTTTTAATTATTATTCAAATTAATTGCGCATCAAATTTGGCTGAGAAATTACTCCCAAAAGATCATTTGAAGTCGTCAAATAGACTACAAAAAGTAGCTTCAGAAAGAAATATTTTTGGGTGAACTATACCTTTAATGTATGTTTTTATTAATATGGAAATATGAAATTATTTTGAATGAAATTATACTCTAAATAATAAACTAAAACTGCCAGTAGGTGGCGGTAAATGTCTAATTGAGTAGTAAGTCATTGAGTCGATTCACTTTATTTTCGTTGGCAAAACTGAGCAAAACAGACAATATTTTGTCTAAAACAACACAATATTAACTTACTTATTTATTTTATTAAACTGTTGTATAAGATCAGTATCACTTTTGCACTCGTCTCGTGCATGCGTTTTATCAGATGACGATGTATTTAGTTAAATAAAGGGATGATAGTGTTGATGATTTTCCTTGGATGATGTTAGTGAGCCTGCAGTGTATTCCCGCATAGCGCCGGCGGGAATAACAATCATGCTGTGGACCACAACAAACATTCCCAGTGTAAAAGAGACTAAATTCAGAGCTTGAAATCAGAGCAATCTTGAATTTTAGGGACATTTGAACTGCATTCTATAGACTACTCTTCCTCAGTCAAACTGAATGCGTTAATAATTTTAACACATTATTTTTTACTGTTACAAATTAATCTAATTAACGCGTTAAAACGACAGCCCTAATATACTATTAGTAATAAGCCATTACTTTTCAGATATCAGATTAACATGGTATTCCCATCTGATACCATCATTGTACCATAGTAACCCCACAGTCACAGTGTTTTTATGGGCAGCATGATGGCACTCATATTATTTTTTTCATTATCAATTTATGTTGTTAATGAATTAAAAACTGTAAAATGTTGACTGATATATTGTGCATCCTTACTCACATAATGCTACTTCTCCCTCACCTCCCTAAGATATGGGCAGTTTTTTGAGTCATGGCCCAAAGTGTCCACTCTGTGGATGACTACTCTCCCCTCTGGCAAGATAAACACTGTTTCCCCTCTGGCAAGCTAAACACTGTTTCATGCCTCAAAGACTTTCCCCACTCTGAGGATTTAAAAGTTGAACTTCAGAGGAGGTGAATAAGTAAAAAAGGGGATTTACATCTTTGTTGTGAATTTCCATTTCTCTGCAGATGCTGGAGTGCCATTCGGAGTGGTGTTCGGAGGGACGGATGTCAACGAGGACGTAAAGGATGTGCACAAGCGAGCTGTGATGGAGGAAGTTTTGCGCAAGGCCAGGTCAAATTCATTCTGTCCCTGATGAAAGCTGCCGCTTATCCTGCTCCCCTGCTCTAGTCAGCTGTAATTATTGGAATAGTTTGAGCAAAAAATTGAATTCTGTCATAATTTATGACCCATTGCAAACCGGTATAACTTCCTTTGTTCTGTGGAACACAAAATAAGAGATTTTAAAGAATGTGTAGGCTTTGTATAGGTTAGGTTTGTTTTTCACATACAAATCAAATGGCTTGAAAGACTATAGTGCACAAATCATGTGGCCAGTTTACAGTATGATACTTTTATGGTGCTTTTGCATTTTTTTTTTAGACTTGAAATCTCTAGTAATTAAAAAAAAAAAAAAAGTTTTTTCTCCACAAAATAAAAAAAGTTGTACAGGTTTGGAGCAAGGGTGGGTAAATGATTTTTAATTGTAGGTCAACTATATAAAAAGAGGATTATATAAGAGTACTAGTGTATTGTTAATCTCTGCATCTGAGATTAGTCTTTAATTAGTTTTCTAATCTGCACCAGATAATGTGGTCTTTTAAATCTTGGAGACAATCATCCATGAGATTACAGAAGTAAGATCTAAACTAGGTTGTTTATATATATTCTGTCAAAAACACACAGCTCATCAGGGTTTCCGCGGAGTCATAAAAAGTCATACAAAGTCTTAAATTTAATAATACAAATTTTAGGCCATAAAAAGTCATAAAAACCTCCGGATTTTCCATACATGGTCATAAATTACATTTAGCCACGTCTTAAATTGATATGCTCATTCATTCATTCATTGGTTCCACCATCGCCTTTCCCCCCTGAAAATGCGCTGGCGGTGGCATTCATTCGTTTCGCCTGTTGTAGTTCTGTCTGAGGAATCTGGGTGGTATCACAGCGTTCCAGGTGCATGGGGCAGTGCAGCAAACAGACTTGTCGGAATGGACTTTCACAGAAACCCGCGCAAACTCACAAGAGTCTCCTCAGCTTATTACTGTATATGTCGTTGAGTCACTGCTTAGTTTTACTGAAATTATGGCTGGGCATTAAACGATACCGGAACAAAACTCATTTGAACCGTGCGCCACATGGACCATTTATCCGCTCGGCTCAAAGTCCAAACGGCAGCGCAGCGCGTTTACTCTGAACGGTCTCGGTCACAAGATCCAGGGAGAATCGCTTGAATTCAGCAAGAACACAAATGTCTCAGTGATTTAAACCAGTTTAAAGGCAGATGAAACAGCGCTGACAAACAGGAGAAACGCTGTGCGCAACAATACAGTTAGAAGGCATTTCCATCAACAAATCCCCATCATTTACCATGGATTTACTGTAACGTTAGCCTAGTAATATTAACTCCACCGTGAAATGTGGGATATACATATTGAATTGAATCGTATTTTATTATTAATGTAGACAATGTATTAAAGGACTAATGGATAATAATTAAAGTATTTAATGTATTTAGGATACTAATGTTTTAATGCTAATGGCATACATTTCATGAAGATACGTGCCATCAAAGTCAGGCAACACAAACCTGTTTCAAGACTTGAAACAATATCCTCCATTAGCACATGCAGAAAATAAGAAATACATTTTCCAATACAGGTATTTATTTTGTTAAGGACAAATGACAAATGTTTGAATGTTTTACCTCAGATTTGTGAAATGTTCACCTGTTTGGCTTGATATGTTCTGACAATAAAGAGTAGTTTAAAACCACAATTAATGCTCTGGTTTCTACAACTTTCAGTTACGAACAAAAATCTGCCTTTAAACTTGAAAGAAATAAAGATTTGACATTTATCGTGATAATTATCGATATTGACAGATATATTATGATAATTGTTTAGTGTTGTTCCTGTTATTGATACTTAGGAAAAGGGAGCCTTCAGTTTGTTACTCTTAAGAAAATGGAACCTTTAAATAATGAAACTTGTTACTTTTAAAGAAAGGAAGTTATTTTTCGTAATTCGTTTAGGTCATAAATTTAAATCATAATGGTCATAAAAAGGTCTTAAAAAGTCTTAAATTTGACTGACTAAACCCTGCAGAAACCCTGGCTCATGGAGGAGTCCATATATACATATTTATACACCGATTAGGCATAACATTATGACCACTGACAGGTGACGTGAGTAGTAAGTATACTGCACCAAATGTCAAAATTTGATTGATTGACAGGTGGGCGGGGCTTCCGGTATAGGGGGCGGGACTTCCGGTATATGGGGCGGGACTTCCGGTGTGGGCGGGACTTCCGGTGTGGGCGGGACTTCCGGTGTAGGCGGGACTTCCTGTATAGGCGGGACTTCCTGTATAGGCGGGACTTCCTGTATAGGCGGGACTTCCTGTTTAATAAATCATGTGATTGACATTAGGTTTTTGACAGTTGGTTTTTGACCTATTGTCATAATAAATCATATGATTGACAGTTGGTTTTGATGGTTTTTTGACAGTTGGTTTTTGACCTATTGTCATAATAAATCATATGATTGACAGTTGGTTTTGATGGTTTTTTGACAGTTGGTTTTTGACCTATTGTCATAATAAATCATATGATTGACAGTTGGTTTTGATGGTTTTTTGACATTAGGTTTTTTGTTTTGATTAATTTGACAGTTGGTTTTTTGTTTTTGAATGCGGTATAAGCGGGACTTCCTGTTTAATAAATCATGTGATTGACAGTTGGTTTTGTACGTTGGAGAGTGGGACGGGGTCACCCCGAATGTCCGGTACCGCGTGGTAGGTGACCACACTAAAAAGAACCCGGATGATTCTGTCTACATATTCTGCTGTGATGACAAGACAAAGCTCACCGAAGATCGGTCAGGGGTCGTCCTGCCTAACGAGCATAACAATCTGTATGAAATGCAATTTTTGTTCAAGTGGCAAGATCTGAGTCAGCTGGATATTATGTTTTCAATCATAAACAAGCTGTTCAAATGGTGCGAGCTGCACGACGGCTACAACAAAATTAAAGTGCAGCTGTTCCACCCTGAGAGATGTCCGCGCAGCAGTACATACGCGGGGTATTCACCCCCATTCACTACAGACATCCGGGACCTCGACGGTCAGCCCCTCCCAGACGTCGTTTATAAACCACAGCTGAAGCGCCACAACGTCCCCGCCCCTTTACTGCATCTGACATAAAGTCAGCGGCATTCAGTAGGCCCCAAAAGGCCATGGTCGGTCATGAGATAAGCCCCCAAAATGCGTAGTGCAATGGCGCCATCTATTGGACAGGCGTGTTTTTCTCCATTTTTTACCCATCACATATATATGTGTGAGGCGAGGGGAAATGCATTATAAAAGTGAACTTTTAGACCACAGCATCTCATCATCTCTCTCCCTCATCAAAATGCAGAACGGTGAGTATTTTTTCTCTATATTTGATGCTATAATGTTATACAATGATGCTTTAAACATGCAATGTGCTATTGATGTGATTTATCAACTATAACTAACATTAGCATTGAGTTAATGATGTTTTAAACATTCATGCATGGGTACAGTGTTTTAATCATTGAGTCATCTTTGGTCTATCAGCTATAACTAAAATCGGTGTCTTAAACACAGCATGTTACTGTTACTGTTACGGGTACTCTCCGGCACCACCCGGTGTCCCGGAGTTAAAACTACATCCAGTTATGACACAATTGTATGCTCTCCGGCGACACCCGGTGTCCCGGAGTTAAAACTACATCCAGTTATGGTGTAATTGCGCCCCTAGAGCACCGGGGTGAAATAACATTTAGAAAATTAATGATTTTTTTTCAGCATCTGTCATCAGACATGCATATAAAGCGACTCACAAATGTTTCCATTCATAACAGGATTTTTTGCCTCACAGGTTCGAATGTTGAAAGTGACGCTCACGATAGCAATGATGCATGTGAGGACTGCTCTTTTATAAATTAAAAATTAAATAATAATAAATAAATAAAAATTAATAATAAAAAAATAATAAATAATTAAAATAAAAAATTTTTTTTTAATTGTCTCTCTTTTTTCATTCACAGTGACCCCTCAGCTGGTTGAAGCAGACAGCGCGTCTGATGGTAAGACAAGACCCATCGCCGACATCATGTTTTTTTTTTTCTTAACATTTATGAAAAATTTATTTATTTATTTATTTTAGATTTCATTCAGTTTATCACGCAACCCGGCTTCCCACTGACTGACACTGCTCAACAGAATAATGATGACGTGCCTGACCCCACGCCGACGCACGCTGTGGATCAAATAGTTCCTGCCGGCTCTGCTTTAGACCAGGTCGCTGGACCCAGCGGTGAACCTTTGAGAAAGAAGGGTAGAAAAACCGATCGTCCTACCTCACCGACCTGTCCTGAGAGAAAAACGTTTTGTTTTATCCCGTCAATCAGTCCTGAAAACAGTCCTGACAGGAAAACTTTCTGTCCGACGCCGCCGAGCGGTCCTGCGCCGAGTCTTGACAGCGTATTTCTTTATGGTGAGACTATCTACATTATTATTTTCATTTAAACACAAATTGAATCATACCATAACAATTTTTGTGTTATATTTCTACACAGCAGGGTCGGGCTATAGCCCCGACCACATGACTAGCTGGCATACACCTCGACGCATCACTTGGACAAGTACGAAAGCGATCCAAACTCCGTTGGAAGAAGAAGACATCGAAGTTGAAGAAGTGTCAGCAGAGCATCGCCCGGCTGACGAGCCACTCGCCGATACTAATTTAATAGAGGCATTATGTCAAGAGTTTCGCGACACCCAGGTTTATTATTCTCATCATCATAGATGGAACGTTGCAGTTAATTCAATATAGATTTATTCCATTAAACTTTTGTATTGCATGTATTGATTTTTATATTCCAGATACTCTGTAATTTTGTTGTATGCATGCATGCATGTTTTTTACATCTATCATGTATTGATTTATTCCATATACTTTTTGTGATTTTGTAATATTTCATGTTTTGGTCTGAAATCTAAAATGGATGGGTCAAAAAGCTTTTGCTCAGACGACGACGCAGAACTGTCACCGGACGAAATTGAAATGCTAAGTCGGCTTCCGGATTCTTTAGAACAGTATTTGTTTAATCTAGAATCTTCGCAATCCCCCTCTAATTTGGATCTTTTTGAATTAGCCGTAAATTCAAATATTAATTTGTACGATCACGTGCTAAGCGTAGACAACAATCATGTTGTACAATACGGTGGTGTTTTAAATAATCAACTCCCTGCATGTACCGACAGCGATCCTGACGCTGATGATACTCCACAGCCATCTACCAGCAGCAGCACGAGGCCCACATCAGGTAATATTGACGCTTTACGCGAGACTGACCCTAACAGACAGAGTCGATTAAGCCGTACGGAAATTGATACGCTGATCCGAGAAGGCGGGTTCGTTAACGGATATCACGTTTTACCGCGACCACGCTTCAACAGTGTGTCGTTGAGAAGGAGCATGAATCTGAGAGAGATTAACTCTACAGATTTGGCCTCTTATCACACTTCATTACATCGCATGCTGAGCGAGATCGTCACCTTCGCTAGAGAAATCGGCCACGATGCACCCGTAATCAATATGACCATGTCGGCACCCACTCTACAAACACCCATCAGCGGTGTTCTCGCCCCCGGTAATGATTATGATGTGAATTCGCTTATGGATCAATTTGAAAGAGTTTTACAGAGCAACCAGCTGTTATTATCGGACGACGCCGTCGAGATCGACGCTACCGTAGCCATGAACAGACAAGGAGGCGGTCGACGACGTAAACTTACAGATCTGGCCGTTGATCAGGTAATCAAAAGAAAAAAGACGAATTTGTTCTGCCCCATAAATTTGTCAAATCAATTGTGCTTCTCTATTTGTCTCGCTCGCTTTCTTAACCCCCAGCTACCCGAGAGCGAGTTAGAAAAACTGGCTGCAGTCATCCAAAACAGCGTCGGCTTCTCAATTCAAGACCGAATCGCTCTTAGCGACATAGCTTCGTTTGAACGAGCGCTAGGCATTAAAATCGTTGTATTTCACAGATCGAATGCCATGGTCTTAGAAACGTACAAAAATTCTGACGAACCCCACCCCAAAACGGTGTTCCTCTATCTACATGATAATCACTATTATATGATCATGAATCTGACAGGCTTCTTAGGTTCGCCATACGTCTGTCAATTTTGTTACAAAAGTTACAGCAACCGCAGAGACCACCAATGCAAGCACGTCTGCAATGTCTGTTTTGACGCCGAATGTCACAGATACCCTAAAAGAACCATACATTGTCCCGATTGTTTGCGCTACTGTAAATCGAGCTATTGCTTCGAAATGCATAAAAAGAACCCTCCTCCCGGTCAAGAATCCCCCTCCTGTGATATTATCAAATACTGCAAACTATGCAGGTTGCGTTACTACATTAAAGAGGGTGACAAGAAAGCAAAACACATATGCCCGACGGACAAATGCGTCCACTGTCGAGAACATCTGACGGGACACGGGACGCACCAATGTTTCATACAGCCCCTAGAGCCTAAGGAGCCATGCGAGAAATATATTTTCTACGATTTTGAAACGCGTTACGAAAACGGGCGCCACGTGGCTAATTTTGTTTGCGCAATCACTTTCAAAGGGAAGAAATTTACGGCGCAGGGTACCGACTGCATCGCTAAGCTAATCAACCGCTTCAGAAAACCCCGATATATTGGCTACTGCTTCATAGCTCATTACGCCTCCAGATTCGACTCCTTTCTGATTCTCGAGTATTTTTGCAAAGCCGGGATTGCGATTGAGGTCATAATGCAAGGCTGTAAATTAATTTACATGTACGACGAATCGTTTGGCCAACGATACATCGATAGCTACTCATTTTTTCCAATGGCCCTTGCCAAAATGCCCGCGGCGTTAGACTTGACGACGACTGAAAAAGGCCACTTCCCCCATCTTTTCAACAGGGTGGAAAACGAGAACTATGTTGGACCATACCCCGACAAAAAGTTCTACAACTACGATAACATGTCGGATAAAGACCGTGAAAAGTTTGATGCATGGTACAGCACGGTTGAGGGGGGGCAGTTTGACTTCAGGCAGGAACTGTACGCGTACGGGGTTAACGACGTCGTCTTATTACGCGAAGGCTGTATGAAATACCGTCAGGCGTTCCTAGAATGCACCGAAATTGACCCTTTTGGGTTCACCACGCTCCCCGGCTGTTCGATGGGGGTCTTCAAAACCCATTATCTCGGCAGAAACACTCTCGCTCTCACGCACAACAACGCGTACATCCATCAGAATAAGTCCTACTCAAGTGGCTCGATCGAATGGCTCGAGTATGTCAAAAAGACTCGAAACGTGGATGTTCACCACGCCGTAAACCACGGTGAAGTATCGATCGGTAAGTACTTTTTAGATGGCTTCTACCAGCAAGACGGTGTGCAGCACGGCTTAGAATACGCGGGATGCATCTTCCACGGTCACTGCTGCCGCTTTGCACCCCATGAGTCACACCCCTTGTCGGGGGTACCCTATGGGGTTCTCAGGAGACAGTTTGACGATAAGATCGAAATTCTGCAGAACGCGTACGGTTTACAAGTCGAGGTTCTTTGGGAATGTGAATGGACCAAAATGAAAAAGACCGATCCCTCTGTGATAGAATTTATGGCCGGTTATTCAGCCCCGGAGAGACTGAACCCAAGAGAAACCTTGTATGGTGGGCGCACGAACGCTTATAAACTCTATCACAAAGTGAGCGGAGATGAGAAAATAAGGTATCTCGATTTCACCAGCCTCTACCCCTTCTGCCAGGCTAGGAAAAGCTACCCGATCGAACACCCCCAAATCATTTTCAAAGATTTTGAACCGATTGAAAATTATTACGGACTCATCAAAGCGACCGTGTACCCTCCCCGCAAATTACTGCATCCGGTTCTCCCTTACAGATGTCAAGGAAAACTCATGTTTCCGTTATGCAGAACCTGCGCTCACAATCAAAACCAGACCACGAGCTGTACCCACACGGATGAGGAAAGATCACTCTCCGGGTCCTGGGTATCCATCGAGCTTTTAAAAGCCATCGAGAAGGGTTATGTGGTAGCCAAGATTGACGAGGTTTGGCATTTTCCACAACGGTCAGACACGTTGTTTGTCGAATACGTCAAAACATTTTTGCGTTTGAAACAACAAGCGTCGGGGTACCCGTCGAATGTCGTCACGGACGCTGAGAAAGAAACTTACATTCGCGAGTATTTTGAAAAAGAGGGGGTTCAACTCGACCCCGAAAAGATCAAGCACAACCCCGCGCAGAGAGCTATCTCAAAGCTATGTCTGAATTCGCTTTGGGGGCGGTTCTCTTTAAAACCAAATTTACCTCAAACGACTCTGGTGAACGACCCCGAAGATTTCACCAGAATCGTCTTCGGTAATACCGACACCTTGTCGTATTTCTCATTCGTCTCAGACAACGTGGCTCTCGTCCAGCATAAACCCAACAAAGAGGATGTTTGTAAGGCTCGCGACGTCAACGTGTTTATAGGGGCGTTCACTACGGCCCACGCCCGACTGGAATTGTACGAGTTGATGGACAGACTCAGCAGTCGTATACTTTACTCTGATACAGACTCCGTCGTGTTCGTGTCTAGGGACGGTGACTGGGAGCCGCCTCTGGGTGATTATTTGGGCGAGCTGACGAACGAAATAGACGATGGGGATTTTATCACAGAGTTTTGCTCTAGCGGCCCTAAATCGTATGGCTTTCGCACCGCTAAAGGCAAAGTATGCATGAAAGCTAAGGGGATAACGCTGAATGCTAAAAATTCCCAAGCCATCCGCCTGGATACCCTGATTGGTCTGGTTGATAGTTATGTGACGTCGTATGATAGTACCGAATACATCCTGGCTCACACGGAAAACATTGTGAGGGATAAAAAGACTCTCACATTGCACAACAAATCAGTCGTTAAAAGGTTTAAGGTGGTGTATAATAAACGCAGACTTTTGCCCGATTTCACCACGCTTCCTTATGGCTACTGATCAGATGATGCACAGAGGATCAATGGATGCTTCCGATTTTGATTTCAGACTTCAACATCCATTTAGTTGTGTTATCTCCGGGCCTTCCAATTCTGGAAAGTCTTATTTTGTGAAACTTTTGTTGGAAAAAGGTTTGAATTTAATTTCCAAGAAAATTGAAAACATTGTCTGGTTGTATGATTGTTGGCAGCCTTTGTACGACGATGTACTTAAATTGTATGACATTAAATTTGTGCAAGGAATACCAGAGAGTCTGAATGATGATGATTTGTTACCTGTCACTAAAACAAATCTTCTCATCGTGGATGATTTGATGCAGCAAGCTAGCGCCAATTTGGAGCTTCAAAGGGTTTTTACGCAGTACGTACACCACCGTAATCTCAGCGCTATTTATATAGTGCAAAATTTATTTGTACAGGGTAAATCCAGCCGAACCATCAGCTTAAACGCCAATTATATGATCCTGTTTAAAAATCCTCGGGACGTCAATCAAGTAGCGATGCTGGGACGCCAAATGTACCCCGGAAACACAAAATACTTTATGGAGTGCTACCACGATGCGGTCAACCAGCCTTTCGGCTACATAATGATAGACTATAAAGCAAAAACCCCCGAGCAGTACCGTCTCAGAACAGGATTGCTTTCCGACCGTCAAGTGGTTTACATCCCGAAAAAAAGAAGAAGAACGTGATCAAATCACCATGTCCGCCAGACTTTGTAAACATCTGCCGGTGTTAAAAATGCTACATAAAGCATCTCCTAAACAAAGGCGTCTTATTCTACAATCGGCATCCGACGAATTCATTTTATCGTTGTGTGAAGTAGCGCTCAACATCCTCTACGGGACGATTCCGGTCAATCCACAACAGTACCGAAAACTGAGAAAGAGAAAAGCCGAAATTAAATTTGTAGCCAATAAAAAAATCGGCATAGCGGCAAAGAAACGAGTCTTCAACCAGAAGGGTGGATTCCTTTTACCGCTCCTGAGTGTCGCCGTACCCTTTCTTTCGAGCTTAATAGCAAACAGATAGGATGGAGTACGCCGAGAAGATGTATTTAGTCCCGCAACATCAACTGGATAAGGTGAGAACCGAAAATGTTCGCGAGAATATTCGACAGAGCGTGGAAAACGATTTGGACGGCGCCATGAGAAATATCTTACTCCGCACTGATTTGAACCCGTACGAAAAAGCAAAACTTTACACAAATACCCTGAGCAGGTTTTTGACCATCGTTAAACAAAGCGATCGGGAGAGCGGAGTTTTAACGCAGTCGTTGCCCGATCCCGCTCCTAAAGATGAAGTACCGACCGCGGCTAGCGTCGAAGATGACAACGGTGCTGAGGAGCATGTGGTGGATGAAGTTCTGAAGAATGTACCTTCGAGAAGTGTGAAAAACAGCAGATACATATTAGACAAGATGTCTAAAGCTAAAGGACTAAGCGCGTGGAACGAATCGGGGGAGTTTGTGTTCAGGGGTAAAGCCGTACAAGGCTCACACATGGTCGATTTGTTAAAAAATGTCACGGCACCGCAAATGGTTCGGGATAACCGGAGACCTGTAGGATGGTCAGAGTTTCTACACGCCTTTGCCGAATTAAACATCCCTTTTTCTACAGTGCCGAATCAACAGGTCAGGAGCACCATTAAATCTCTAAAGAGTAAACCCGACACCCCCAGCCCACCCCGTGTCAGACCTTCCAAAAGGGCACGAAGACAATCACGCTCGGTGTTTCCAGAGTCCGAAGACTCTGTGTTTAAATCCCCGACTATCGATCGAAGACAATGGTTGGAATTTTAACGAATCCTTTCATTTTGTATGTACATTAATATGTATCTTATGATTAAATAAAAGACGATTAAAAATATAATGGTTTCAAGATTTTTATTTATATGTCAGACATGTCTGCACGCAGTGAACGCAGGACAACATTGTATCAATACAAACATACGGTCTTAATCTCTTCACAAATAGGGACACCATTTTATCATTTTTAATATAATCATCGGTGTATAGTTTCATCACATGATCATAGCCGTATCCTCTAGCTAGATGATATAGAAAAAACAGACAGTGCTGACCGCAGGTGTCCGATGAATAATCCTGGACTCGTCTGCCGGAATATAATACGTCGGCATCGTTGGCTGCTAGAAAGTCATTGATGCTGGTTGGAAAGCGATGGCTGGTGGGGGGATTGCCGAAGCTGTCGAAAAAACACACGGGCCCGTCTTGGGTTAAATAAACGGCGACCCAGTGCTCCCCCGGCATGCTAGCAGGGTCGGTGTTCACGATACAGGCCGACGGTAAGATCCTTATGGGTTTTTCGGGTAGTTGATCGCTCGGTAGAACGCCGAGAAAATGAGTCCTGCAGGTAATTTTATCCATGATGGCGGTGAGTTGCAGCGTGTTCATCTCAATAGTAGTCTATGAGTACCTGTCGGCGGTTAGACAATTCAATGATGCTGTCAAATACCGCGTAAACAATTAAATTAATGGTATTCGGCAGCGGTTTTCTGAAACGAGCTTCGACTCTGATATTCCCGGACTTGATGAGGGAAATGTGCTGACCGCACTCTTCGTCGGGCGTGAGGTTAAATGCGTAAAGCGTGTATCCGTTCAGGAAATCATTCCTGCCGAAACAGAGCGGTTGGTCTTTAAGATGTCTCCCGGTCGTCATCACCAACTGATAATATTCGCGTACTGCCAAACCAGCTTCGAAATTGGGCTGTAGAGGCTTGGCCGGGTACTGTTGTCCGTCAACGTAGACGGCTAAGAATTCAAGGTCGTAGTGTTTGAACGCGAATGGATTTTTTGCGTAGGAACCGGTGAATGCGTCGTTGTCGACCATGGCAATGACGATAGACTTTGGCAGTGTTCCTAAAAACAGATTTTCCTGATTCGAAACACGAGAGCCGGCCGGTATGGAGAACGATTTTAGACTGACCCTATCGACAGGGTACTTGGCCGTTGTCGAGAGCAACGTCTGGGCGTGAGCCAGTCTCACCGGCGGTGATACAGTAACTTTCTTGACAAATAGGGATGCGGCCACTATATTTAATTTGTAAGCCACATCGTCGGCCCTCATCAGACAGAATTCATCTTTTGCTTGAATTAGGCGTATCTTGATATCCACCCCATTTATCATAAGTTTCTCTTGGAAGAATATATCGCTGTGTATGGGGGCTAGTAGTTCCACCTCCTTGCTTTCGCTGGTGTAGCCTGATCTCTTTGTCAACCCTGCGTTATGGCCTGCCGGGTCTTGAACGTCCATATGACCCGCCGTGTCTTTATGGAACAATCCGGCGCTGAAGACAGATTCCAACGTATCTTTACCGTAGTTGATCAGACTCTCGATGATACAGCGATAAGGGTAAGTGCTCGAACTCTGAGATATCAGACGATCGCCAAGGGTCACGTCGACTTGTGAAAACATAGTGGCTCCGGGGTAGTTGATTAGACCCACCTTGGCAGGGTGTGCAATCTCTTCCCCGTTAGGTTTCGTGATTTTCACCCGCAGGTAGAGCATCGTGTTATTGAGATCCACATAATCATCGCCGTTGCCTGCGATAAAAAATTCCAATGGTGCAGAGCCCGATATGGCCGATAACGGTGCTACTTCTAAATAGCCATTTTTCTCAATAACTGTCTGTGTCAGCGGGACCGAAAATAAGTCCAGCTCAGACTTGATGCATTCACCCGACATGCGATGGAGTAGTGCCATGTTAGAATATGGATTTTGCGGCTCTCTTGATCGATACGTTTCGACTAACAGACCTCTTACGCTTTCTGCGTACGAGTGAGCGCTTGTTTGATCCGCGCACTGTTTTCTTCTTCTTCTTCTGTACCACCCGTTGGCCACGCCTCCTCACACCCGGCGGCTTAGACATTCTCTTACGAGCCATGACCATGAGACCGGATCCGTCTTGAGCTTTATCGTTATGCGAACGCGTCAATACGTTTGAGACGACGTCGGATACTATATTTTTAGCAGCCGATTTTAGGTGAGGTTTCGCGATGCTAAATCCTCTTTTTAACAACGGTACGGCCATCCTGAACAGACCTCTGAATAGGCCTCCTAACCCCGCACCGTACATAACTCCCGATCCCGAATACCCCGGCAAACCGGAACCGGCCTGATTTTGGTAATAGCTCACATAGTCCGCGGTATTGGACTCTCCGGGTCTATAATAAACCATTTTTTTAAAGAATAGAAATATTTTTTGGTTTAAAGTGTAGTTTTACGATGACTTTCCCGTAAGAAAATGGTACTTCGTGGTTTTGATCGTCCTTCAACTCTATGACGATGCTGCTGATGTGATCCTTGTTGATCGATGCGTAATGGGGGTTGTCGTATCTAGCAATGACCGCGTCGTTGCCTTTACCCGTTATATGTACACATCTCAAGAGGGGCACGTGCGAATCACCGACCGCTTGATATTGGATGATGTCCGTGTAAACGTACATTGTATAGAACCCAGCATTGATGTCGGATTGATGAGGAGCGTATGTGATGACGTCCGTAGTAAAATCGGGTTCTTTATGATCGTTTAAACCTCCGAGAGGTTTTTTAGTCATTCCTAAAATAGTGGCTAGTCTTCCTCGGAAACTCACTGAAATGTTTGGTTTCGCGACCAGAAAGACTTTGTTTTTTAATTCGTCGTGATTCAATACGGCCGCTGGTGTGATGAGTTGATTTATAGCCCGGAGGATCGCGCGAATGTTTGCGTAGTAACCCCCGCTTATGTGTAATTTCGTAATGATAGAAAAACCAATATTTGAGGGATTGCTATCCGGGGGTTCCGGGGTCGTATGTAGGATGAAATGACCATCTTCGTCATTAAAGTTGTACCAACTTCTAGGATATTCGATTTCGGCGAGTCCGACTTCCCATTGTCCTTTCAAGTCTATAGCTTTAGCCAACCTGGTTGTATAGCTGGCTATACGATTTTCAGGATAAACCGACGACGACGCATTGCATGGCAACGTGACGTAGAACCCGTGATCCTCCATGATGCTCCTTCGCTCGTATGGTCTCATCCGTTAACGACTGTGCGTTTTAAGGAGATTGCAAGTCCAGCAGAGTTTTTTTATCTATATAACTATTAAATTTTGAAGGCCATCCTAGCCATTTCACTAGAACAAGCGTAGATTTCCCCTGTTTTTTCTGACCTAAAATCTTTTCCACCTTAAAAGATTTGTTTTTACTCACAATTATTTTTTGCAACTCTTCTTCATAAAAAACCCCATCTATGACATCGCCATCATAATCCTTGAGTCTGTAGACCGGGGGGTGACGCGGAATACATGAGGATACTGTGAAAAATTCTTCCGTGTAGTTCTGCTCATAACCTTTGGCGAACGGTCCTCTCACTTTAGAAATCCTGACAACGTCGCCGACTTTGAAATTAAATACGGTCTTCTTCTTCTTCTTTATATCGCCGTACAAATTTTCAAACACTTGACCCTCATTTGCTTTGTCGACGTCCACGGGTCTCATTCTGATACTTCGGTGATAACTGCTGTTGTATCCTTGAATAATGTCTTGTAAAACATCAATGTATCGGCGGGAATTTGTAGCCGTTAAAAATCTCCACATGCGGCTTTTTAATGTTCTATTAAATCGTTCTACGACGCTGGCTTTCAAATCGGTAGCGGTGGCGAAGTGGTTGATGTCGTGCTTTTTCATCACATCTTGAAAATGTTTGTTAAAAAATTCCTTTCCCTTATCCGTCTGCAATTTCTGAGGTACACGACCCTCTTCGAGTATAGACTGGAACGCTTTAGTGACCTCAATGCCACTCTTATTCTTCAAAACTCTGACCCATGAGAACTTGCTAAATACATCTATGCATGTCAGTAGGTATTTATGACCGTCATTATCCTTGGCGTAGACAGTCATGTCGACAAGATCAGCCTGGAACTGTGTATCGATCCCATACACAACCACTCTATTTCGTTTGTATTTTATAGGTGCTGTTTTGTGTAATGTGTAAGCATCCTCACCCGCCAACCAATCTGAAACCTCTTTATCGCTTAGACGGACGCCGGTATCTTTTAAGACGGCGTCTTTTAATCGTTTTTTACCCCCTAGAGAGCCGGGGTTGGACGGTGTATAATAAGCCTTTTTCATGAGCTCCGACATGCTGTCGTTTCAACCGCCGCAAAAGAATAACGCGTACAAGTATTTTGAATCAATCTTTTATTTAAAAAAATCCGTTACAGGATACATGCAAGATCTAAGTAAAAATGGAAATAATACAGGTAGAGTAAAAAAAAAAAATGGATATAACGACATTACAGGATACACAGTAAGTACAAAAAGGATATAATGATGTTAATATAACACAATCTAACTAAAAATGGATATAATAAGTAGCAGTAAGTAAAAAACAAAATGGAAAATAACATTACAGGATACATAGTAGCTAAAATGGATATAATACAACATTACAGGATAGACAGTGGCTAAAATGGATATAATACAACAGAGTAAGCTAAAAAATGGTTAGTAAAAAAATAATAATGTAGTAAATGGTTAGTGATAATGACATTACTGACTGTCTAACCAGAAAAGAAAGTCGCGACAGGCCTTCATGTTTTTGTCTAGGATGAAATCGATATACATTTCGGTAATTTTGGCAGAGTCGTCATCATCACCCTTTTTCTTTATCAACTCGGTACATACATCTGCCACGTAGGTACAAGTACACAACACGTCTGAGATTGTGATCTCAGCGCGTGATTCACACATCATTTCTAGAATAGCTTCTATCATTACATCGGGTGGATCGAGACCATCAACACATTTTTCAATCAAATCGTCCCATGCATTAGCCATCCCTCTCATTATCGGCATATTCTTCTTGAGATTTGCCTGACGCGTAGTGTCATGACCAACTGGGATATCAGGGTGGGCAGCGTCCGCAATAATCTTATCCAGTAGCTCGGTCATCTGATGTTTGAAATGGTCTTTAAACACGAGTTCCAAACAGCTCCTTAGACTACAGACTACACCCATCGCGGAGGGGGGTTGGTCACTCTCCATTCACAATTGAGAGACCTTGCCAGAGATCAACGACGTCGTAGACTATTTCCTTGCAGGGTTTGTCCAGAAGTTTCAACCTGATTTCTTCTAGCTTGGCAATGATGAATGGTTCGTCTTTTAATTCGTGCAGAATACCCCCGACTGTCCCTTGAATACGCTGGGGGTGAGATTTTAGCCCGCAGCGGTTTAGGAGAATGCCGATGATGGAATGGAAAAAGGGCTTAAACAGCTTGCCTGACAGCTCGTCAAAGTGTGTGTCGAAGTAGAAGTTGGGAGGGTCAAACAGGCAGGAATGTTGCAGCTGGCTGGGGTGGTCAATCGCACACCCCTCGCAGTCGGCCTTCAGCTTATCACCGATGAGATGTTCCAGCAGCACCACGGTTGCTGCTTTTACGATTTTGAATCCGACGTCGCTGAAACATCCGTCTGTAGCGTCGTGACCGGCTTTAGCACTGGGGAGGTAAGTCAGGTTGTGTGATCCGAGGTCCGAGCCCAATTTGTCCAGCCAGTCTTTGGAGCGTTTGATAGTTTTAGCAGGACCGTGGCCGCAGTCGCATTCGATTAACGGGTCCCAGTCGATTTGGAGGGGCGATTGCCAGTCTTTGTGAAGGTCCGATGATCCAAGGGGGTAAGTCAGACAATAGTTGCTTGCGTTGTCGTCAGGAGGGTCGAGAATGCTGCCGAAAGAGATGCCGCAGCTGCACACATGAGCGGGTTCTGAAGCGCCGTCTTCAGCCATGGTTTATAAATGTTGCTTGAGAGGGTTTGGCCGCTGACTTTATGTCAGATGCAGTAAAGGGGCGGGGACGTTGTGGCGCTTCAGCTGTGGTTTATAAACGACGTCTGGGAGGGGCTGACCGTCGAGGTCCCGGATGTCTGTAGTGAATGGGGGGTGAATACCCCGCGTATGTACTGCTGCGCGGACATCTCTCAGGGTGGAACAGCTGCACTTTAATTTTGTTGTAGCCGTCGTGCAGCTCGCACCATTTGAACAGCTTGTTTATGATTGAAAACATAATATCCAGCTGACTCAGATCTTGCCACTTGAACAAAAATTGCATTTCATACAGATTGTTATGCTCGTTAGGCAGGACGACCCCTGACCGATCTTCGGTGAGCTTTGTCTTGTCATCACAGCAGAATATGTAGACAGAATCATCCGGGTTCTTTTTAGTGTGGTCACCTACCACGCGGTACCGGACATTCGGGGTGACCCCGTCCCACTCTCCAACGTACAGAGGTTCTTGACCGCCGCTCTTCAGATCCTTCCACACAAAATTGTAAAATAATGCCCAGTCTTTTTTAGGAAATACAAGACATGCGTCTTCCCCGGGGTGAAACTCGCCCGCGCTGTCGGTGGTGTAGAGTATAACAACTTGAGTTGTTTTATGAAATCTGTACCCGATTACACGCTTGCTGTTCATCATAAATTCTCCTTTAGTCCATTCCGAAAGTTCATGGAGAAAGCTTGTCAAACGGACGTGCCCATAAGGTTTTCTCGGCGCCATAGGTAGACTGGTCATCAGACTGTCGAACGTCCTGCTGCGCAACCCCGCATCTGGAGTTTCAGGAGCTGATAATCCGTCCATGCTCATGTAGCTCATGTTTCTCTTTTTGCTGATAGCTGTAGAACACACTGGCCCCATTTATATATATATACGCTGCTCTGGGATGTGGCAGGGTGGGAGGGGAATTTTCTGATAACAGCGACTTCAAAAGATAAAACCTTCTGTCAATAACATGATTTATTATACCGCATTCAAAAACAAAAAACCAACTGTCAAATTAATCAAAACAAAAAACCTAATGTCAAAAAACCATCAAAACCAACTGTCAATCATATGATTTATTATGACAATAGGTCAAAAACCAACTGTCAAAACCAACTGTCAATCACATGATTTATTAAACAGGAAGTCCCGCTTATACCGCATTCAAAAACAAAAAACCAACTGTCAAATTAATCAAAACAAAAAACCTAATGTCAAAAAACCATCAAAACCAACTGTCAATCATATGATTTATTATGACAATAGGTCAAAAACCAACTGTCAAAAAACCATCAAAACCAACTGTCAATCATATGATTTATTATGACAATAGGTCAAAAACCAACTGTCAAAAAACCATCAAAACCAACTGTCAATCATATGATTTATTATGACAATAGGTCAAAAACCAACTGTCAAAAACCTAATGTCAATCACATGATTTATTAAACAGGAAGTCCCGCCTATACAGGAAGTCCCGCCTATACAGGAAGTCCCGCCTATACAGGAAGTCCCGCCTACACCGGAAGTCCCGCCTACACCGGAAGTCCCGCCCACACCGGAAGTCCCGCCCCCTATACCGGAAGTCCCGCCCCCTATACCGGAAGCCCCGCCCACCTGTCAATCAATCAAATTTTGACATTTGGTGCAGTATACTTACTACTGACGTGAATAACATTGATAACATTGATTATCACCTGTTAGTGGGTGGGATATATTAGGCAGCAAGTGAACATTTTGTCCTCAAAGTTGATGTGTTAGAAGCAGGAAAAACGGGCAAGCGTAAGGATTTGAGCGAGTTTGACAAGGGACACATTGTGATGGCTAGACCACTGGGTCAGAGCATCTCCAAAACTGCAACTCTTGTGTTCCCGGTCTGTAGTGGTCAGTATCTATCAAAAGTGGTCCAAGGAAAGAACAGTGATAAACCGGCGACAGGGTCATGGGTGGCCAAGGTTCATTGATGCACGTGGGGAGCGAAGGCTGGCCTGATCAAACAGACGAGCTACTGTAGCTCAAAATGCTCAAGAAGTTAATGCTGGTTCTGATAGAAAGGTGTCAGAATACACACTGCTTCGCAAATTGTTTTGTGTATGGGGCTGCATAGCCGCAGACCAGTCAGGGTGCCCATGCTGACCCCTGTCCACAGCTGAAAGCACCAACAGTGGGCACATGAGCATCAGAACTGGACCACGGAGCAATGGACGAAGGTGGCCTGGTTCATCTTTTGTTTTACATCACATAGATTGCCGGGTGCATGTGCATCGCTTACTTGAAACTTTGGGACCTGCAAGCATTTATATATATATATATATATATATATATATATATATATATATATATATATATATATATATATATATACACACACACACACACACACACACACACACACACACACACACACACACACACACACACACACACACACACACACACACACACACACACATATACACATATACATATATATATACATATATACATATATACATATATACATACATATATACATACATACATACATACATACATACATGCATACATGCATACATACAGGTGCTGGTCATATAATTAGAGTAGCATCAAAATGTTGATTTATTTCACTAATTCCATTCAAAAAGTGAAACTTGTATATTAATTCATTACACATAGACTGATATATTTCAAATGTTTATTTCTTTTAATTTTGATGATTATAACTGACAACTAAGGAAAATCCCAAATTCAGTATCTCAGAAAATTAGAGTATTGTGAAAAGGTTAAATATTGAAGACACCTGGTGCCACACTCTAATCAGCTAATGAACTCAAAACACCTGCAAAGGCCTTTAAATGGTCTCTCAGTCTAGTTCTGTAGGCTACACAATCATGGGGAAGACCGCTGACTTGACAGTTGTCCAAAAGACGACCATTGACACCTTGCACAAGGAGGGCAAGACAAAAGGTCATTGCAAAAGAGGCTGGCTGTTCACAGAGCTCTGTGTCCAAGCACAGTAATAGAGAGGCGAAGGGAAGGTAAAGATGTGGTAGAAAAAAGTGTACAAGCAATAGGGATAACCGCACCCTGGAGAGGGTTGTGAAACAAAACCCATTCAAAAATGTGGGGGAGATTCACAAAGAGTGGACTGGAGCTGAAGTCTGTGCTTCAAGAACCATAGACGTATGCAAGACATGGGTTTCAGCTGTTCTTGTGTCAAGCCACTCTTGAACAACAGATAGCGTCAAAAGTGTCTCGTCTGGGCTAAAGACAAAAAGGACAATCAGGAAATCAGGGTGCCAGAGTCTGGAGGAAGAGAGGAGAGGCACACAATCCACGTTGCTTGAGGTCCAGTGTAAAGTTTCCACAGTCAGTGATGGTTTGGGGTGCCATGTCTCTGCTGGTGTTGGTCCACTGTGTTTTCTGAGGTGGATGGAATTAGTGAAATAAATCAACTTTTTGATGCTATTCTAATTAAATGACCAGCAACTCCATCCTCCATTGGGCCTTTGGCCTAAAAGCATCAGATATCATTATGTGGCATTTCTCCTCCTTTTTTATCTATAATTCATCTGTACCCAAAGCCTGCTAGCTATAGTTTCAATTCATTACCAGGTGTTATAGATTCTTGTGGTGTGTTTTATTAGTAAGTACAGACATACTCACACCTT
Source organism: Romanogobio albipinnatus (assembly GCA_023566225.1). Classification (NCBI taxonomy): domain Eukaryota; kingdom Metazoa; phylum Chordata; class Actinopteri; order Cypriniformes; family Gobionidae; genus Romanogobio; species Romanogobio albipinnatus. Next base: position 24,267,759 of record CM042253.1, on the reverse strand, counting down.
TATGGACAGTTGACAGTCTTTATGGAATAATTGTCACTATGGATGGAGCCCTTCCACTTCAAACACATCTCTCAGAGAAGAACCCCTGCTGCTGCTGTTACTGACTAACCTTCACATCTCCTGAAAGAGAGAGATGAGGGACAAGGGATGATCAAGAGGAGATGTAGGGAAACCCATGGGGTTTAGTTGCAGTCATTTGGAAAAATAACACAACACACTATGTCTGCTTTTTCTTTATTCAACCCACAAAAAAAGAGGACCTTATGTCTTATGTATGTGCTTGTGCTTGTGTGTATTTGCATTTGTTATGAGTTTGAATAAAGTGAGCTTTAGGATGAGGCTTGACAGCAAGACAGAGGCATAGTCCAAACTTTTGGACTTTATTTCTTGACAAAATGTAAATACAGGGAGCTTCAAAAGTCCAAGACCACATTGAAAATCTGGGATATTAAATGTCATTTTAAATGGGAAATAAACAAAAAAGTTATGTTTTGAGAAATGAAAAACAGAAATGTAATTTGAACTTTCACTTTTAGAAAGTGACTTTTTAAAATAAAAAGTATTTTCTTTTCATATTTTTTACACTAACAGTATAATGTATTATGATAAAAAATATGTAATAAACTATTTCAATGAAAGAAATCCTCCTCCTTATCCAGACTTGTAAGCGATGCTCAAGGATTGCATTGCTTTTTCATTTGCGTGGCTTGACTTGGTTTGATTTACAGATTTTTGGCAAGTGCGACAGCTTTGATGTCTGGGAAAGTGTGGAATTGCAGCGAAATGAAAGCAGTTGAATGCAGTTACTGGGGTGTACCTCACTATCACAACCCTGTGTATGCAGAAATTGGACGTTTCATGTTCTTTTACATGATAAACGTGTCAACTCATTTGCTTCATCTCTCTCTCACATGCAGGTTTGCTGTGGCGTTCACTGATGCGTTGAAAGAACAGGCTCAGGCGCGCCTGGTAAGAAACATTAAAGTTTACAGCTCCAGATTCATAAGACTGCTGTTGTTAACATGGCAGAACAAGCTCTCTGCAAGTGTCAGGAACCCTTTCCATTTACTTAATGAATATGAACTGCAGCGCTGATAGCACTTGCTTAAAGTTAATGTGAAATCACAATTGATAGTATTTACTTTTTTATTGCACAAGATGGAATGTCCTGGGGCTAGATTTACTAAACAGGGCAAATTACCGTGAGAGCGCAATTCCAAAAAAGCACAGATGAGAGAGGAAAGTTCAGCACGTGATCTTCTAACGATGCGCAAATGAAAGAAAACAGACACAGCCGGATCATTTCCATAATGACCAACGCAATCTACAAAGAGCAGCACAAATTAGTGTCTGTTTTAAGGCGTGCTTTTAAGACAGCCGTTAAATAATGGTGCAAAAAAAAGTACATTGACAAGCGCAAACCTTAGTAAATTACCTTCATGATTCATTTAAATACTCTCCTCCCATAAATTTTGCATCTGAAAGGGAAACTGCTACAAATGCATATGCAATAAGGTCTTTAGTAAATCCTGACAGTAGTTTTGTAACGACAAAAGAGGGTTTGCACTGACGCAAGCTGTTAGTAAATCTGGCCCCTAGTCTTATTGTGCACAAGGTATGGTGATGTACTTTTTTGTAAATGTAAAATATAAAAAGAAATTTATATTTTTATTCAGCAAGGATACATTAGATTTATCAATAATGACTGTAAAGACATTTATAATGTAACTAAAGTTTTCTATTTCAAATAAATGCTGTTCTATTCATCAAATAATCTTCTTTTTTTTAAATAAAAGTTTCCATACAAAATATATAAATAAACGATTGTTTTCAACATTGATAATAAAATCAGAAAATCAACATATAATGATTTCTGAAGAATCATGTGACACTGAAGAATAATAAGGCTGAAAAGTTAGCTTTGCCATCACAGGAATTACATTTTAAAATGTTTTAAAATAATAAAAGTTATTTTAAATTGTAACAGTATTACTGGTTTTACTGTATTTTGATCAAATACAGTTGTGGTCAGAATTATTGGCACCCCTGGTAAATATGATCAAATATGTCAGTAAAAATAAATCTGCATTTTTTTATCCTTTTGATCTTTTATTGAAGAAATAACAAAATCTAACCTTTCGTTAAAGTAAAAAAATTGAAAGTGGGGGGAAATTGAAATCTAGTAAATCACATGAAATAGATGCTTTTCTCCAAAACATGTTGGCCATAATTATTGGCACCCTTTTTATTAAATACTTTTTGCCACCTCCTTTTGCCAAGATAACAGCTCTGAGTCTGAGTTTGGAGAACACCTGACAAGATATCAGAGACCATTCCTCCATATAGAATCTCTCCAGATCCTTCTGATTCCCAGCTCCATGTTGGTGCTTCTTCTCTTCAGTTTACCCCACTCATTTTCTATAGGTTTCAGGTCAGGGAGCTGGGATGGTCATGGCAGAAGCTTCATTTTGTGCTCAGTGTTGATTTTGAGGTTTGTTTTGGATCGTTGTCCTGATGGAAGATCCAACCACAGCCCATTATACGATTTCTAGCAGCGGCCGTCAGGTTTAGATTTTTTATCTGTTGTATTTGCTATAATCCATTATACTAGCAAAAAAAAAAAAAAAGGCCCACAACATTAATGATCCAGCTGTATTTTAAACCGTGGGCATGCTGTACTTTTTATCCCTGTTTGCACCAAACCCAACTATTTTTATAGATTCATCTGACCATAGAACCAGGTCTCTTTTGAATTTCCAGTCGTGACTGACAACTGAATATGCTGGATGAGCAAGAACAACTCTCCCAATCATATCACATGTGGTGATGTTGGGATTGTTTGTTTGTATTTTTATGTTTTTAGGCTTTCTGACCACAAGACAAAACTAATCTCTGCAATTCTCCATCTGTGATCCTTGGAGAGTCTTTGGCCACTCACTCTCCTCCTAGCTTTGTATTAAGACAAGAGAAAATATTCATCTTTAGTTGATTGGAACTTCTTAATTATTGCCCTGATGGTGGAAATGGGAATTTTCAATGTATCTATTTTCCTACAGCCACTTTCTATTTTGTGAAGCTCAACAATCTTTTGCTGCACATCAGAACTATATTCTTTGGTTTTACACATTGTGATGAATGATTAAGGAAATTGGGCCTTTGTGTTTCCTCATTTATACTCCTGTGAAACAAGACGTCATAGTAAGATAATTTCATGTTCCTAGTCACCTAGTCAAAAATAAAAATGGGAATATATATATATTTTATATATTTTACTCATAAAAGTGTTTTGGAGAAAAACGTTTATTTCATAATGTGATTTTCTCCTGATTTTCCATTCTTTTACTTCAATGAAAGGTTAGGTTTTTGCGAATTTTGTGAATAATAGATAAAAAAGATAAAAAAGCATCTTTCAGAGACTTCTTTCAAAAACTTTTGAACGGTAGTTTATGTGGTGGAAAATGCAAAATGAATCTGCAAAAAATCCTAATTAAGTTTGCTCATTCATTGAAAGGGTATTGAGTTAATGTGGAATATGCTAGTATTCATTTCTAATGGGCCTCTAAGGAGGGAAAAAATAAGAGAAACAACTACTGCGCTAGCAGGTGCTATAAATACAGTGGCAGGATTTAACGGGTACAAATGCAATATCCTGCTTTGCATCTTATAATAGCACAGCATTAAAATCACTATTTCCTTGTTTTATCCTCACATGAAACCCCAGACAGTCAAGGCAAACAACAGGATGTCTCTGTCACACACACACACCAGGGGTCTCCCTCTCCCAGGACTGATAGCATCCAGCCAATTTCCCCTCAGTCTGTGTGAAATTATCCACTTTATCTCAACCATCCATTTACATATTATTCTTTTATTACATTCCTGCTGCCATATTGTTTTTTCCACCCTCCTCTGGTATTGATTTAGCCGAATCATGGATTCGCCACACTGCACAGAGATTTTTCCAGCCGATATTTTCTGCTATTACATTAGCCAAGGCCATGTTTCGGGCATGAACTTTGAACATTGATAACTATTATCATAAAACCAGATATTATAATGGTTGACATTTAGATTTATTTTCATCTGCAGGGCTTCCAGGGTCACAAAACATTAAAATATCAGGAAATCTTAAAATTGTGAAGAACAAAATGCAAAGTTAGTAATATAATATAAAATGTATATTGTAAAAAGTGTAGTAATTATTCATATTTATAAATATAATCGTTTTTATTCCTTTTTTTATTGCTGTGCTCATCTCTAAAAACGTTATAGAGATCTTGTAGAGATTTTTTATTTTTTATTTTTAACTATTCTTTTCCAATAATCATAAACCAGTGGAGAAGTCATGAAAATACATTTGTCAAAAGGTTAGGAACCCTAATCTTACACTAATAGTAAAGTCCAGTAGGGGGCTAACATTTCTTTCTTGACCATTATTTCTAGGTATGTGAGAGCAAGAAGATCTGTGTGCAGCCTCAAGGTATGGCATTACATTGTCATTGTCATAAGCCAAAATAAATTTGTAATTCCTCTGCATATTTTTTTTTAAAATATATACAGTTTAATTTTTAAAATGTCTGCATATGTTTCCAGGGATTGAGACCAAAGTGGCATTCAATTTCAGTTGGAGCGACTTCCTACACAGCACAGGTGCAACACCTTCACAATTCTCCTCTCCACTTATGGCCTACATCATTAAATTACGTATAGATAGAACAGCATTATATTCATTTTCAGACCCTGTTAGATTAATAACTTGACACATGCATTCATCATCATCCCTCTCAAACACTGTGATAATTTTGATAAGCAACAGACGTCGCCCCATTGAATATACATGTGGTGTTCAGGCCTCAACACTCCTAAACTCAATCAAATCAAATCACTTTATTGTCACTCTACCATATGCACAAGTGCAACAGTAGGTGAAATTCTCAAATAGGCTCAAGAGCACTCAACCTTGATTAGAGACAACCTGAGTGCCTGCCAGGAGTGAAGAGGTTGTGCATTTGAGTGAATCTCTTTGTGTAACATAATTATTTGGAGATGAATCAGCAGAGTAAATGAAAGAAAGAGAACTTTAGAAGTACAAAGATGTACACTCTATTGGCAAAAGTTCTGCCATTACGTGCACATGAACTTTAATGACATACCATTCTTAATCTGTAGGGTTTAATATGTATTTGGCCCACCCTTTGCAGCTATAACAGCTTCAACTCTTCTGGGAAGGCTTTCCACAAGGTTTAGGAGTGTGTTTGTGGAAATTTTTGACCATTCTTCTAGACCTGGCCTGGCTCACAGTCTTCGCTCTAATTCATTCAAGTGTTCTATTGGGTTGAGGTCAGGACTCTGTACAGGCCAGTCAAGTTCCTCCACACCAAACTCGTTAATCCATGTCTTTATGAACATTGCTTTGTGCACTTGTGCCTAGTCATGATGGAACAGGAAGGGGCCACCCACCAAACTTTACACTTGGCACAATGGAGTCAGGCAAGTACCGTTCTCCTGCAACCGTCAAACCCAGACTCGTCCATTGGATTGCAAGACAGAGGAGCATGATTGGTCACTCCAGTATTGCACTTGATGATGTAAGGCTTGGATGCAGCTGCTCGGCCATGCAAATCCCATTCCATGAAGCTCTACACACTGTTCTTGAGCTAATCTGAAGGCCACACAAAGTCTGAAAGTCTGTTGCAATTGACTCTGCAGAAAGTTGGCAACTTGTGGCCATCTGTGGCCATGGAAGTGATTGGAACACCTGAATTCAATGATTTGTCCTAATATTTTTGGCAATATAGTGTATTTGTCCTTGATATCACTTACATCATTTGTCTGTTTTGGTTAAAAGGGCCAAATTTAGATTCCAGAAACCCTTGTTATTATCGCCACTGATGGCCATTAAGTCAACTGCAGCCAGCAGCTTATTGCTTGTGCTCTCACTCGTGCACATGTAACGTACAAGAGACTGAACATGATTCAATGCCCCGATATACTCACTGCAAAGCTCTCTTAGATGTAAAAAAAGAAGTTGGAAATACCTTTTTAGTGATACACTGTTAACAAACATCCCAACACAGCCCATGCTGCTGAGAGTGGAAATTAGATGAATATGTAAATATGTGCTGTGCGCTTTCCTCCCAAATGACAAAATTAACAACAAAAATGACAGCGGTGAGAAAAAAGCAGTTAAGAAAGCATCTGATCATAGCAATGTGGATATGCTTGCATCAGCTCTGCAATTCACCGTCATCATGATGACAGAGGGAGGTAATTAAAATTACAGTATTATGATAGTTTCCTTCAAATTAAAATCAGTATACAGGCTTTCATAGACAACCTGGGAAGTCGGGAAAGGTCTCGTTTTTTAGGTTTCATTTAAAAGCTGTTCACACACTGGCAGTAAAAAAGCGAGTAATACATGGAAATTCATATATTATAGCCCCTTTTAAATAAAAAAAAATAAAAACTTAAGTTTAAAATTATTTTTTTATGATTCAAAGCGGAAGCTTGTTTTTAATCACATTCACTTTCTTCACATTCCATTAGATGATAGAAAAGTTTGTTGTTTTTTAAAGAAATGTACATGTCTCAAAGGGATAGTTCACCCAAAAATGAAAATTAGCCCATGATTTACTCACCCTCAAGTCATCCTAGGTGTATATGACATTCTTCTTTCAGACGAATAAAATCGGAGTTATATTACAAAAGTCCAGGCTTATCCAAGAATTAGAATTGCAGTAATAGTTGCTCTGTTTTTGAAATCCATAAAAAGTGCATCTGTCCGTCAAATAACGTGCTCCACGCAGCTCTGGGGTGTTAATAAAGGCCTTCTGAAGCGAATCGATGCGTTTGTGTAAGAAAAATATCCATATTTAAAACTAAAAAGTAAACTTTCGGCCGACCACCTTCCGTGGAAAAGTGTTGAAAGTTGAAAGTGAATCTCAAGATGCGTACGTGACGTCATGACAAGCGTACCTGGGTGTGTTAGTCTTTTGATCGGCAGGGGAACTTTCAACAATTTTTCCATAAATTGAACTGGGAAGGCGATTGGCCGAAAGTTTACTTGATAAAGTTTTAAATATGGATATTTTTCTTACACAAACGCATCGATTTGCTTCAGATGGCCTTTATTAACACCCCAGAGCTGTGTGGAGCACGTTATTTGATGGGCAGATGCACTTTTTATGGACTTCAAAAACTATTACTGCAATTCTAATGCTTGGATTAGCCTGGAATTTTGTAATATAACTCTGATTTTATTTGTCTGAAAGAATAATGTCATATACACCTAGGATGACTTGAGGGTGAGTAAATGATGGGCTAATTTTCATTTTGGGCTGAACTATCCCTTTAAAGGCCATTGGACTTTCAATTGAGGGACAGAAATCTCCAATTTCATTAAAAATATATTTATTTGTGTTCCGAAGATGAATTGAAGTCATGATATAACCCAATTTTGGAGAATATTTTTCAGATACACTATTGTTTGGGGTTGATAAGATTTTGAATGTTTTTTTTTAAGAAGTCTCTTATTTTCACTAAGACTACATTAATGTGATAAAATATAGTAAAAACGGTACTATAGTGAAACATTATTATTATTTATAACATTAGTAATTTAAAACTTTTTTTTTTCTTCTTATTTTAATATGTTCCTGTGTTTGCTATTCCAGTAGTCAAAGCTGAATTTTCAGCATCATTACTCCAGTCTTCAGTGTCACATGATCCTTCAAAAATTATTCTAATATGCTGATTTGGTGCTCAAGAAACATTTCTTCTTCTTATCAATGTTGAAAACTGTTGTGCTGCTTAATATTTTGTGGAAACCATGATGCATTTTTTTTTTTCATGTTTGATGAATAGAAAGTTCAAATATATATATATATTTTTTTAATATTTTTTGTAATATTATAAATAACTTATACTGTCCCCTTTGATCAATTTATTGCATCCTTGTTAAATAAAAGTATTAATTTATTTAAAAAAAGTACTGTCCTCAAACTTTTGAATGGTAGTGTATATAACATTTATATAACAAAAAAATCAAAGCAAATGGCATTGTGTTTATTAATTAGACAACAAGCATGCTTTTCAAGCAAAATATTTCCTAAAAAAGAAAAAAGTTTTTGTCAAAAGTTAGTTCTCAGAAATAGATGCAGTGATTTAGATTATAGATTTTGTATAATGCAGTGGCATTCAGATTTATTAGTGTGACTGAAGTGTTCAAAAGTGTCCAAATACTTTTGGGGCTGCTGTATATCAGCCCATCACTAATGAAAAGACCCAATTCCTAGGAACATGTTGCTTTACTCTATAAAAAGCTAAATGTGCAGAGACTGATTCAAGGCCCAGAATATCTAATCCATTCTCCTGAGCTCATGCGCTGGCGTGTCGGAGTAATCTGCTCCAGTGCGCCTGCTGCTCTGCATTGAAGATTGATCTCTACATAAGCCCATGCTTGTTTGTGGAGACCCCTGGGGCTGGTGCCACTGCTCTGAGATCAGTCGACGCAAGCCTCTGCAGCTCTATCAAAGCAGGTGGTCTGACCTCCTACCACGTTCAGTGGATTATGGGATAGTGGAGATGTCATCTCTGGATCACACCCAGGTTGGAGGTCTATAGTTGTGTTGGTGTTTTTTAGGTGGAGAGGGTTTTCACATGATACAGAAGATCTCTGTGGTCCTCTGGGATTGTGCAGTGTAGACCCCCTCCATAGCACTGGGTGATGATGAGAGTCGCGCCCGCAGGGGCTCATGGGAAATGAGGTCCTGATGATTTAGTGTTCTCAGAGATGTGAGCGGCAAGAGTGAAGTTTTGTTTCTTTTTATTCTTCTCTGAGGCTTTGACCTGTCTGGAGGTGTAAGTGTTGCAGGAACTTTTGACTAGGTCATTGAGCTCCTCATGAGTCTCTGTGTTTTCTGCTACATTAGGCAGCAAATCACATTTTTGCTGTGACAATTGGGTTTTGGAGGTCACCTACGGTAGATTCACCTGCAAAAAAACACTTCTAATTTTCTCATAATATACATTGCACATCACCTCTTTTCTCACAGTGGGTCTGATTCACTAATAATGGAGTGGATTCTTTCGTATTTGTAAGCACAGGATAAATTCTCACGAAGAAATCTCCACCTGATTCAAAACACATTCCTACGCACATACATTTTTCTTAACCTTGTTCTAATGTTAGTGAATTAGGAGCATTCTAAATGAGCAGCTGCGGGCATGAGGTTAGTCATTTGCATAAAACACAACCAAACCAGGGCTTTCTGCACACACTTTCCTTAAAGCCTTTCGTCACTCTCGTCAAACTTGCCGCTGTTCGCAGACGCGCTCTCGCTCGAATTCTCGAGCACTGCCAAGTGTGCCATTCTCACCAGTTCTCACAATAAACACCTTTTATAAAGACGCAGATTACAGCGCTTGCATTAGCAGCTGTACATACATGTATATCTGCATTATTCAGAGAAACCTTGCAGCTGAAGCTATAACACAGCTTTTCTTACTCTTTTACTATATTTGATCGAATTGATTTAAGATGAAATTAAATTGTATTATTTAATCATTTCATTATATAATTTTATAAATGGATTATATAATACAATTAATGCAATATGTAATTATAGTCATGTTAGGATGAAATATTACTTCTTTACACGATTATAAAGGCATTTTTTTGCGTACTTGTGGTTTTAGTTCCTATATATTTTTTGTAAATTTCTGGAAAAAAAAAATATTACGCAATCTTTGGTGAATTGTGATTTGTTCTTAAAATCGTTCGTAGACATGCTTAGTGAATGAGACCCAGTGTCTGAAATGACCTAGTGTCCATGAGACCCAGTGTCTGAAACAGTTCAATAAAGGATTTGGTCTCTCTAAACCCCTCCTACTCTGGTCTGATTGGTCAGATGGCCCAGTCTGTTGTGATTGGTCGATTGCTTGCAACGTGGGAAACACCCATTGCCATATCTGAATTTTAGCTCTGGAGGCTTCCTCAGCACTTGTATACACAGTAATATGAACAGCAACGATAGCGTCAGTTTTACCTCATCAATTTGAGCCCTCATCCTTTGGAAGTGCATGCAAGTTGGTTTGCTTTTGCAGCGCTGAAAACAGCGTCTTCTCGACATGTCGACAACATGAACCAAACTGTTCCAGGCCTCAGCTACAAATACAGTGTTTGAGGGTCAATGTAGATGTTGTTTGCGAGCAGCCAGTGAAGACCATAGGCTGGCATTTTGCAAATTTGTTTCAGGCAGTTCAGAATCAATTCTTTCTTTTGAAGAGACAATAACTCCATTTATCGAGCACTTTGATCTTTCAAACATTGCAGACCTTTTACATTCACAAACTATATTACACACTAGATGGAAGGTAATATTGGAAAAGGCATAATAGGGACACTTGTCTGTTATCGCAAGCTCTTTTTGAAGATGTTATGACGATATGTTGCAAATTTTGACAACTAATATACTGTAAAACCTAAATTTATTCTGATACCTTCAACATTTTCTTACATGTATCACAGTTTATTCACTATAGTTTAGAAAATGGTAATAAAATATGACGAAGTCAGAGTTAAACTGTCAGAAGAAATTAATCTTGATAATGTCAAATAACTTTGATAGAAAGGTATGTAATGGATTACAATCAACCTTGATTGTCAACCAATCAGCTGTCAGCTGTTAAATGTAAGTACACAATTGGATAATACCAATTTAGGTCAACCAATTACCAAGCATAATTTTGTACAGTCTGTGGTGTAAAAGGTTGCATTAGCAATTAAAGAAAAAACACTTAAGCAAGACATGATCTGGTCAAAGTGTCTGAATAATTTTGTTCCCAAATTTGTACAAGTACAATTTACAAGACTGACCAAGTATGATGTTGATCTGATTAAAACTCATGGAAAAGTTTGTTAAAGTACGATGCCTGGAAATGGCAAAAACTGCACAAAAAACACAGGAAATTAAAAATGTCTGACTTTCTGTCGGGTTTAGGGTTTGGCTGTAAAATACTTTTTTGTAGGTATTGAGATGTGCTTACCAATTTTCATAGATGTGCATGAAACACAGCACGAGAGGTGGGGCTATTGAGCCATTTTGCCAAACTTAGTTCTGAAATCCATCAGATGTAAATTTTCGCCAGTTCTGACATGTGTGCAAAGTCTCATGAGTTTTCGAGCATATTTAAGCCCTCAAAAATGAGATTCATTTCGGAGAAAAAGAAGAAGAAATGGAGCACCATCTGTGCTGGGGTCTTAAACATTATTATTATTTTATAATCGTATTGATATATAATCACACAACTTTTGACCAAATTGTGCAGCCCTGCAAACAAGCACAGTAATCCTTATTCTGGCCACTTAAAAAAAATAATACAAATTAGCATTTCTTATTTGTCTTAATTTTTTTCCATGTACAGCATGCAAAAACAAATTGAACTTTGATTAGTTGGTTTACATTTTTGTCTCTTTCTTTTTAAGTGGACTTTCTTGGCCAGAATAAGATGAAATGTGTAGACTTGTGCCATTAGTCAAAAGTTGCTACATACTGCTTTGAAAAATGCCTCTGATTCCATTCTCAACTTGAGATTTAGAATCTCTCATGTCTTCAACTAGAGACAGTGCGTCCCACAAGTGTCTTTTTATTTATAAACTCTGAGTTAAGCAAAACTGCACTCTTGTGATTTTGAAATGCCGTTAGCACTGCTTTTAACTGTAGGTTTTCCAGCACTGCTTTTGGCAGATGAACTGCAAATTGCGATGCCAAAGGTTTATGTCAAGTCAGTTTTATTTATATAGCACCAATGCACATTGTTACAAAGCATGGATGGTTCACCCAAAAATGAAAAATTCTGTCATCATTTACTCACCCTCAAGTTGTTCCAAACCTGTATGAGTTTCTTTTTTCTGCTGAACACAAAAGAAGATATTTAGAAGAATGTTTGTAACCAAGCAGAAAGAGCAACCATTGACTACCATAGTAGGGAAAAAAATACTATGGCAGTCAATAGTTGCTCTATCTGCTTTTGTGTTCAGCAGAACAAAGAAACTCATACAGGTTTGGAACAACTTGAGGGTGAGTAAATGATGACAGAATTTTCATTTTTGGGTGAACTATCCCTTTAACCTCATAATTAGACTGTTTAGCCAGGGTTCACAAATGCTTTAAATGTTTTTGACCATTTTAAGGCCGGCAATTTTAAATTATGGCTTTTTTTAGTGGAAGAAATACACCCATGTGTATTTTAATCACCCACTAAAAACATTCACACCACCATTCATGTTAAAGTCGCTCTTATGATCAAAGGCATGCAGGCTAGAAAAAAAAGAAGAGTAAACCCAGGAAAAAAAGACCTTTCTTAGGTAAGAGGAAGACAGGTACTGGGGAAAACATGTTGAGCACAACTATTTGTTTGTCCATATCAGTTTCTGTGGAACGTGAAGACGAATATTCTCCTCCCCCCTGGAGATATGTGCTGCTTTTGCCTTTATTTTCATTTAGTTTTCCCCTCCACCTTCAGTGACAGGCCTGTTTGTTTATATCCTCCTCTTTTTCTTTCATGTGAACGCTTAGATCTAAAGCGGGAGAAAAGACACTTGCTCTACCACTGCACTCACACATATGGGCAAACCCACTAGGTTTTCTTTATTTTTTAAACCTTTGAGGTGTAATTCATCCTAGTAATTATATTTCCCTCTCAAGTTGTCAAAGCATTCTTATCTGATGCTACGGAGAGATGGCAGAAAATTGGCAAGCTTGTCTACGGCTCAGCCACTGCTTGAAGGCAGACGAATGATAAAAGAATAGATAGACAGACCTTCCATATATCAATCCATCCATCATGAGTTGGACAGGAGTGAAATGGATGGCGGATGTTTACAGTGAAGTGGAGGACATATTCCCCCTTCTTTCTTGTTTAAGGAGGGCTATAATCCGCCGTAAACTACTCTCATGCACAAATCCTCTAACACTAGATTAGAGTACACGATCAAAGGCATTCGTGGACTTACTTCAAAGTTAAAGTTACTCTAGGAAAGAGTTTGCAAATTCACAGCATGCAAGACACACACACACACACACACACACACACACACACACACACACACACACACACACACACACACACACACACACACACACACACACACACACACACACACACACACACACACACACACACACACACACACACACACACACACACACACACACACACACACACACACAACCGCGATTAATCAAATCCAAAATAAAAGTTTGTGTTTATATATGTCTGTGTACTATGTATAATTAATATGTATATATAAAAACACACACACATGCATGTATATATTTAAAATATTTATATATAAAATATATATTATATAATATATGTATATATATTGTTTTTTTGTGGGGGGTTTTTTACCTAAAAATGTAAAAAAATTATCTCTACTAGTTCACTTTTAAATAGCCCTATATGGTGTGATAAAAGGATTTTTTTGGGGATAATTTATATATATATATATATATATATATATATATATATATATATATATATGTATGTATGTATGTATGTATGTATGTATGTATGTATGTATGTATGTATGTATGTATGTATGTATGTATATATATATATATATGTATATGTGTGTGTGTGTGTGTATGTGTGTGTGTGTGTGTGTGTGTATGTGTATGTATGTGTGTGTATGTATGTATGTGTATATATGTGTATATATGTGTATGTGTATATATGTATATATATATACACATATACATATGTATATATATATATACATGTATATATATATACACATATATATATATATATATATATATATATATATATATATATATATGTATTATTTTATTATTATTATTTATATTTTAAAGATCTATAGATATTAGGACTATCTATGGATATTAGATATTAAGTCAGAGAAAATAATACGCCTGACTTAAGCCTGGCTTTATATGTAGGACTTAATCAGTGTATCATTACTAGTTCACTTGAATTTGCCATCTACACCAATGTAAGCCTAATAAATATTTCATTTTCTTGTGTGTCCAGTGTTTCTAGATTGTAGTAAAGTCTATTTTCCTTTGAGCCACATGGTGGAGTGAAGTATTTGTGTGAAGCAGTCTCTGGAAGTGAAGGCTAGTCTCTCTGCTGAACTACTTTTAGCGTGGTTATTAGTCATGCCGTTACTTTCTTTAGGTAAACATTTAGACTGCACCCCAGCCTTTGAAATCAGACATCACACTTTATCTTCAGCTGTATCTGTTTGATCATCTGTTCACATTCAAATATTGTTGCGGTGACAGTGCCCTGTTTCAGGCTGACATGCATGATCTTTTAGATCCATAATAAAGCATGTCGGTGCCTCTAGCGGATAAATGAATACACTTCAAAGCAGAAAACATTAATCGAAGAGTCCTCCAAAAAAAGGCTTTCCGGATTCCAGTCAATCATCTGCTCTCATGTGTCTGATCAGAATTACAGTAATAGTGAGTTGTGCCATGATGTTGAACGTGTATCCGAACGCTCAGATGACACAAGATTGTTTTGTAATCAAGCACTAACCAACCTGAGAATAACTGCAGATTTATTTCAGATAAACTTCATTTATTATGTTGCACTTATGATGTTGCAAAATACCCCCGTAGTTAATTGTGGCTTGTTTTGTGTATGTGTGTTTGTTTTGATGAACTTTTGATGAACCCTAATTTTTTTGAATGATTTACATCTGTTAGTTTAGTTTTGGATTTGGGTATTTGAAAATGTTTCGCCCATGACGCATATTAACAGAACCTAATCTTTAGTAGAGATCCTCTGTTCATGATATACCCGTCAACAGGATGTAATATCAAGTGCACTTTTGTGTTTAAAAACCTTAAAGCTACTTTAAGTCTGTTTTTGTCTTGAATAACTGCTCCAAGAGTGAGATTAAACCCACAGCTAAAAGCTAAAACATATTCAGGCTTTGTGAAGTATTTTACTCACTGTCTTCTTGTGCAGGTCGTTATGAATAAGAGATTTTTAATGGAACAGCTCTACAGTGCTACATAGCATTGCAGACAACCCCTTTCAAAAAAAAATTGTTTGTTCTAAATTGTTAAGATCATTGCCGCAAAATTAAATAATGTACCAACTTTTATACTATGTAATCAGTTATAAACAGTGTGGGGGGTAAAGCATTACAAGTAAGGTGAGTTACGTAATCAGATTTTTCCAAGTAACTAGTAAAGTAACACATTACTTTTAAAATTGACAACATCATATACTTTTTAACCCCACATTGTGGTGCCAACCTTGTGCAGTGTGAAACAGAGCGGTGTTAGAATGTTACCGCTGGATGTTTAGCAATAGACAACCAATGGCGTTCTCATGGCCGACTTTGGACAGTCACAAAAACACTGCATATTGTAAACCGTAAATTCAGCGAAAAATGTCAAATGCTGACAAATGCGACAATTTGAGTGAAGAAGAGACTTCTTTCTTACCTTTTTAGTCCGAAATGTCCATTTAGTATAAACCCGATAGTACAGTCGGCAATGCTAAAGCTTTTATGTTAATTTTATGTTAGGTTGCTTTTATTCAATCAATGACACTGACACAGCAAATATGCAAATAAGAACATTAACCCAGGGTTTAGGAATGTACAGTGTGAAACGTCATCTGATGAATACCCAGTATTAATTGTTAACCCCGGGTAAATTATGACCAGTGTGAAACAAGATAACCCAGGATTTCGTTTACCGGGGATTTAGAACGACCCAGGGTTAACCATTTCAAGTATGAAAAGCCCTAATGTGAGCATGTATTTACTCATCTCACTTGCACAAAAGCAGTTTCAGCATTCCTTAAAATGAATAAAAACAGTAAAATGCAAACTCAGAATATTACTTAAACCTGCACTTATTAAATATGTTATATAATACAAATATAATTTATATAACTATTCTCACTTTATTAACCATGTAGCGAATTAGCTCAAAGGGGAAATATTAATAATTATTCATTATGATTAATTATGAATATTTGAATCAGTTAAATAGATTAACTGCCCCCACTTTATATTAGGTGGCCTTAACTACTATGTACTTACATCAAAAAATAAGTACAATGTATTTACTCTGTTTATATTATATAGCAAAACACTTTTTTAAAGACATGTATGTACACAGTAAGTGCATTGTATCAAATGATTAATTAAAATGTCAGTACATAGGTCCTGGGGTGCATGTTCATGGTTTGTCTATAACTTGAGGCAAAATATACTGTTAGTGAACATCCGACACTGAGAGCGATGGCTCGATGAATGTGTAAATATGTGCTGCTCGCTTTCCTCTCAATAACAAAATAAACACAACAAAATTGAGAAAACAGCAAGGCTTTATTTTTTTAATAAAGAAAAGCATCTGATCTTAGCAACGATATGTTTGCACAAGATCTGCAATTCGGCAATCTAGTAAAGTCACGTCAGAGTAACCTCAACAGAATAAACAGGAGAAATGAAGCAGAAAAGATTTCAACGGGAAAGAAGTTGGACACTTACCCATTACATAATCGCCACGGACCAATGGTAGTACAAAGGTGTTTACCAGCCATAGCAACCTTTTCCGGAAACCAGAACCCCATAATGTTTCGAACCCAATGAAGTTTGTTTTGGCCTGGTTTTGTTCAAAATGACCTCACATCAGTTCGTTCTTCGATTTTGCTTGAAGTATATCGGGGTCTCTGCATTACTTTCCATAAAAAGTAACTAAGTAACACGATTAGTTACTTTTTTTTGCGAGTAACGCAATATTGTTATGCATTACTTTTAAAAGTAACTTTCCCCAATACTGGTTATAAGACACTAAGACACGAAGGAAAGTATTAGAAAATAAGTAAAAATGCAACAACAAAAAAATAGCTAAGTAACTCAAACAAAACAAAGAAAACCAGTGATACACTCTAAAAAAAAAAAGGTTCTATATGGCACCAAAAATGGTTCTTGGCTCGTAATCATTTTTAGTGCTATATAGCACCGATTTTGGTGCTTCAGTGGTTCTTCAGCGGTTCTTCAGAGGTTCTTCACCGGTTCTTTGACTAAGGTGCTATATAGCACCGCTAACTATGGTGCTATATAGCACCGCTACCGTATACAGAACATGTTAAGATATGGTGCTATATAGCACCAAAAGTGGTTCCTCTATGATTACGACAAAGAACCATTTTTGGTGCCATATAGAACCTTTTTTTTTTTAGAGTGTACTTCCAACAAAGGACATGAACTGACCAAAAAGACTGAAAACATAAAAGTACACATAAAACAAGGACACAAAATACACAGAAACACTACCAATGACATTAGTCATATCATTGTCTAATAACAGTTTAATTGTACTTGCTTAGATTTAAATTTGAATGGCAATTCTGTCAAAACTAAATGAAAATGTTCAAATGAAATTCAGACTGGAAATAATCACGCCTTAATAAAACATCTAAATGATTAAAATTGTAATTGGTGCTTGCCAGAAATGTATTAAATTCACTGTATTTGTATTTGTAATTGAATGCATACTAACATGAAGAGGGTAAAATATCTGAAAGCAGAACTTTTCAAAATAAAAAAGAGAAATTAGAGAAACTATGGGTGTGAATGTTGACTACCCTTTTTAGAAATAGCTTTATAAACAGTAGGGCTATTGTGTCCGGCAGCTTATCCAGCTATGGGGTAAATGAGGTGAAACCATCAATGTCTTTCACTTTACAGGTAAAAATTCACTCAAAGCCCTTGTCTCTGAGTTAAACCATTGTAAGCATGTACCCTTAGATCAGTCATCTAATCCTAGAGCTTTACCTCACATCACATACCTTCGTGACCTCCCCCTATATCTAAGAGTGGAAGCTATCCTCATACTGACCTCTGACCAGCCTTAGTCTTGCTGAAACTAACATCATTGATGAAAACTAAAGCAAAACTAATTCCAGATCAGGAATGGGGAGAAATGTCTGCTAAAAGCAACAGTGCTCAACTTTAAGCAGCTTGTGTGTGGGCTGTTTGTAGCCAAAAGAGTGGCACAGTTCATTTCATTTATCACTGTTGTCCTTAGGCGTATGGCACTGTGCTCTGACTTTACCTGCCCAAAACAGACATTATAAATCATTGTGAATATGTTTTCTGAAAGATAGGTAGTACTATAACCCAAATTATTTATTAGGAGCCTCAAATATGAGGATCCCGTTTTGAGGAAGCGGCTGCTTAAAATTTCAAAGCATCAATACACAGTATTTTCATGTATAGAAACCCATTTATACTGCGTATGAAAAATAGTATGTGTAATACTACTTTACTCTCAAGGCCCTTTCACATGACTTGTGTCATCAATGGATTGAACTATAATGCATTGACACAATCTGACGTTAGTTCTGGGCAGGACTATCTGTTTGCTTATCTGTTTGGGGGAGTATTCGGGGGAACCTATTGTTTTTATAGAATTTTTGTTTTGGTGACAGAAATATTTTTTTCTGAATTAAAGTATCTGCATTGTTAGTATTTGTCCAGTGAAGACAGCTTATATTATCACATGATAATAAATATATTATTGTTAACACTGTTCAAGCCTGCTCTGACTCTGAGCAAACGTCACACATATGCACTCATGCATACACTAGCGTTCATATTTTTGTGGATAATCTAGAATAGGTGGGATTTAAACGAGGGATGATCTGGGGTAAAGCCCAGATTTGGACTGAACATTCCCACAGATACCAGCTACTGACAAAATGGACATGGAGCATCATCATGAATATGTGCCTATTATGGGTGTAACTGTTCAAATAGCTTACGTTTTGGTTTGTATTATGGTTTTAGGGTCACGGTTTCTGAACGGTTCGGTATTTGATATGTTCAGAGAAAAAAGGACTACTGTCAAATAAAAATAAAGAAAAGAAGAACAAATATCATTTAGTTTTCAGGTACAGAAATTGAATAAAGTAAACAAATGTAAAATAACATTGCATATTTGACTGTATAAATTAAAGATTAGTCCTTATTAAAGCTATTTAATCAAGAACAGTGAGTGATGTCCCTGTCTTTTGTTGTTTGAATAACATTAAAAACACTTTAAGACAATGCACAGATCCAAAATACTGATACTGTACACATGCAGGCATAACAGACTATGGCCCTGTACACACGGAGACACATTTTGCTGTATACATAAAAATGTAGTATCGTGTCAGTGTTTCGTCCAGACGGAGCCACCGGTTTGGGAGCCTGAAACCTTTTGTTTGTTTGTTTTTAGAATGAGGCTTCGGCTTCGTGTGGATGTGTCCTATGTTTGCTAGGATACTCATCAAGACGGCCATGTTGACATAATTTTTGTGTGAATTTGTCCATTCAAGTGCAAGACTTGAAAGATAACTCAATATTTGTAGACTCTCTGAGACTTGGAGAACGGTCAGTTAATTTTTTTTACAGAGAACCGTTACACCCCTAGTGCCTATGTGTTTTTCCAAGACTGTTAATCAATTAAAAAAATACATTTAAACTAATTGAATTATTAATCAAAAAAAATGTTGCAATCCATATGCCTCTTGAATTCAAAAGTGTTTCTTGTGTGAATGGATGAGGATTCCTTTGGTGAGGATAATTTGCTCCAGTGGTAGGAAAATTCCTTAAGACATTTACATACAAATCCGAGGGGCGGGATAATCGGTTATATTTCAAATTCTCTCTGCACCCTATAGGATAACGCTACAACCAACCAGAGCAACGAAGAAGGTGAAGCGGAGCTAGTTGATAGATTTAAACTTTCGCCGTATCCAGTCGGCAAAACTCAGAACACATCTTAATTTCTTACAAATGACTTCAGTGCCGTTCTTTGTTCTTTTCTCAAAGAAAAGCTTAACTCCAAGTCTTCCAGAGTCGCAGCCAAAGCTGATTCAAAAGACCGCTGTTCGCCAGCTTCTTTGTTTACGAGTATCACGTGGAACCGCGGCAACTCTGCCGTCATTATGTTAAGCTCGCCCACTGACTCTATACACGATGTGATTGGCCTGACCAGAGTTTAGTTTTTCCAGCTCGCAAGTCAACGGAGAGTTGCTAGACTACCCTGGCTGCAAATTAGATGTTCTGCTGCTAGTAGGGCCCTGTGAAATCCGTTTAATTTTTTCCCAAATTCTGTTTTATTTTTTCCCAAATTCCTTTTTTTTCCGTTTTAATTTTTGGGAATTCAGTTTTTTTACCCTTAACTGTTATTTTAGTCGTAAAAAGAGTGTGTTTTTAATGTTAATATAATAGAACATAAAACATAAAATCGGAATGTCCTTACATTTATTGAGGTAACAAACATCACATTTACTATTCAGGACAAATTCTGCATGATGCAATATAACACTGCACTCTAAGTACTTCAAGTCACAACAAAATATTAGTGCTGTAAATTGATAATAAATAAAAAAACGAATGAATCAGATTTTTTTCTTGATTAATTGCAAATAAAAACATTGGAGTTTTTCATATTTTGATATTGTAATAATTTCAGTTACTCTCCAATTTAATGAAGAAACAACTTAAAGACAGAATATTTTAAATATGTGTTGTAATGGCATATTTTTATGAATGAAGGCCAGTATCACTGATATTAATGTCTATATGAAACATTAATGACGTTACATTACAGTATAACTGAAAGCTACCAATTTCAACATTTATTAGGTTTTTAAAAAATAACTTTTAATTTAATTCAACTTAAAACAATCTTTACATAAACCCATTATAATAAATGTTATATTTACCCATGGCCTTCCCTGTCAGACATAATCTCACAGAAATTAAATAAAGTTATCAACACCTTTAACTGCATAAATAATAAGTGAAATATAGATTAATCATCATTAGAGCTACATGAGTACCATCCCAAGAACACCATCCCTACTGTGAAGCATGGGGGTGGTAGCATCATGCTTTGGGGGTGTTTTTCTGCACATGGGACAGGACGACTGCACTGTATTAAGGAGAGGATGACCGGGGCCATGTATTGCGAGATTTTGGGGAACAACCTCCTTCCCTCAGTTAGAGCATTGAAGATGGTCGAGGCTGGGTCTTCCAACATGACAATGACCCGAAGCACACAGCCAGGATAACCAAGGAGTGGCTCTGTAAGAAGCATTTCAAGGTTCTGGTGTGGCCTAGCCAGTCTCCAGACCTAAACCCAATAGAGAATCTTTGGAGGGAGCTCAAACTCCGTGTTTCTCAGAGACAGGCCAGAAACCTGACTGATCTAGAGAAGATCTGTGTGGAGGAGTGGGCCAAAATCCCTCCTGCAGTGTGTGCAAACCTGGTGAAAAACTACAGGAAACGTTTGACCTCTGTAATTGCAAACAAAGGCTACTGTACCAAATATTAACATTGATTTTCTCAGGTGTTTAAATACTTATTTGCAGCTGTATCATACAAATAAATAGTTAAAAAATCATACATTGTGATTTCTGGAGTTTTTTTTAGATTATGTCTCTCACAGTGGACATGCACCTTCGATGACAATTTCAGACCCCTCCATGATTTCTAAGTGGGAGAACTTGCAAAATAGCAGGGTGTTCAAATACTTATTTTCCTCAATTGGAACAAGTTAATGTGTCAAATTGACAGCCTTAGTTTTTCCTAATCCTCCTCAGTGATTGTCAAGAATCAAGTGATCCAGGTGTTCTGCATTAAACCAAAGAATATACATAAAGATGGTTGTTATTCTTTGTGTATTCTGTGATCCATGCCATATATACATGGCATACTTACTATTTATGTATGCCATATTGATAAAGTACTCGTCAGACACGCTACTTTGAGCATGCAATCAGTTTTGCACTCATTGCATTTTTGACATCTCTATGACCTTGTTTGATGGATTAGCCTCATTATAGATGGAGGTACAGAATGTTTGCATTGATTTATGTCACATTACATTTCAGTGCTCAGAAACGCTTAAACATCTGATTCAGGATCACCAGTTTCTCCCCACATGTAGTTAGGTGTTTCTCAAAATATGAGCACTTTTAACAGTGCGGGCTAGCATTCCGTTTTAGTAATTTTTGGAATAATAAATTGCCAGACTTTTATTCAGATAATAAGTAGCATATAATTGTATGGCCTGGTTTTACAGATAGTGCTTGGATAAAGCCAGGAGTAGGTATTAGTTAAACTATGACATTTAAGTAGCTTTTATAAACTTGCCTTAGAAAAAAATCAGTGGTGTTCATCTTGACACAAAACAATGACACTGACATCGATATTTTGAATATTCCGATCTATTATGACCAATGAATCTAATATGAATCGATCAATCGATCAGCCTAATATGACCCCTGTTCTGTACAGTTGCCAGAATAATAATCATACGCTGTTTGTTAATTGGCCAGAGGAGAACCGGCACCCCGACTGAGCCTGGTTTCTCCCAAGGTTTATTTTTCTCCATTAGGTCACCTGATGAGGTTTTGGTTTCCTTGCCACTGTCGCCTTTGGCTTGGCTTGCTCAGTTGGGGACACTCAATCTTTCAACTTAATATCCAAAATAAAACTAATTAGTAAACTAAATTAACCATATAAACAAAATGACTGATCTAATTACTAATCTAATGCCCACATTGTTGCTGTATGATAATTGAAATGAGCTAGATGACATCACCATTTTCTCCGGAGCAGCTGTACGGCCGAATAAAATTCTGTTGCATTATTTTCCTGTTTAACACTGTGAAGCTGCTTTGAAACAATCTGCATTGTAAAAAGCTCTATACACTCACCTAAAGGATTATTAGGAACACCTGTTCAATTTCTCATTAATGCAATTATCTAATCAACCAATCACATGGCAGTTGCTTCAATGCATTTAGGGGTGTGGTCCTGGTCAAGACAATCTCCTGAACTCCAAACTGAATGTCAGAATGGGAAAGAAAGGTGATTTAAGCAATTTTAAGTGTGGCGTGGTTGTTGGTGCCAGACGGGCCGGTCTGAGTATTTCACAATCTCCTCAGTTACTGGGATTTTCACACACAACCATTTCTAGGGTTTACAAAGAATGGTGTGAAAAGGGAAAAACATCCAGTATGCAGCAGTCCTGTGGGCGAAAATGCCTTGTTGATGCTAGAGGTCAGAGGAGAATGGGCAGACTGATTCAAGCTGATAGAAGAGCAACTTTGACTGAAATAACCACTCGTTACAACCGAGGTATGCAGCAAAGCATTTGTGAAGCCACAACACGCACAACCTTGAGGCGGATGGGCTACAACAGCAGAAGACCCCACCGGGTACCACTCATCTCCACTACAAATAGGAAAAAGAGGCTACAATTTGCACAAGCTCACCAAAATTGGACAGTTGAAGACTGGAAAAATGTTGCCTGGTCTGATGAGTCTCGATTTCTGTTGAGACATTCAGATGGCAGATTTAGAATTTGGCGTAAACAGAATGAGAACACAGATCCATCATGTTACCACTTTGTTACCACTGTGCAGGCTGGTGGTGGTGGTGTAATGGTGTGGGGGATGTTTTCTTGGCACACTTTAGGCCCCTTAGTGCCAATTGGGCATTGTTTAAATGCCACGGCCTACCTGAGCATTGTTTCTGACCATGTCCATCCCTTTATGACCACCATGTACCCATCCTCTGATGGCTACTTCCAGCAGGATAATGCACCATGTCACGAAGCTCGAATCATTTCAAATTGGTTTCTCGAACATGACAATGAGTTCACTGTACTAAAATGGCCCCCACAGTCACTAGATCTCAACCCAATAGAGCATCTTTGGGATGTGGTGGAACGAGAGCTTCGTGCCCTGGATGTGCATCCCACAAATCTCCATCAACTGCAAGATGCTATCCTAACAATATGGGCCAACATTTCTAAAGAATGCTTTCAGCACCTTGTTGAATCAATGCCACGTAGAATTAAGGCAGTTCTGAAGGCGAAAGGGGGTCAAACACAGTATTAGTATGGTGTTCCTAATAATACTTTAGGTGAGTGTATAAATAAAGTTGACTGACTGAATGACATATTTTAAGATATGTCAGTGCAATCTTTCAGTTAAGATAGCTCAAACATTAATTTTAGTCTTAAGCCGTGTCTGTGAAACCGGCTATGTATCCTAAATACACACAACTAAATAATATTTTTGCACTTTTCTGCCTAATTTGACCAAATATAATATAATTGGAAATAGATTTATGTTTATAAATCACTAAACAATCTAGGGATGACCCCGAATAGGGGTCGAAGATTCGATGCTTCGATAGAAGGAGCCTGATTCGACTACCAATCTCACAGTCAAATCTTCGCAGAGGTGTTATGAAACGAGGATCGTGCATTTTTGCTATATGGTGGTGCGCAATAGCCCCTTTCACACATACATTCACAAAAAACTAAATAAGAAGAATAGGCCTTTGTTGACTACATTCTAAATAAACTACAAAAGAATATATTTCCTTTGCTCCTGTTGCTCTCTCAGTCACATACCTGAAGATCATTTATTACGCAGCTCATTATGCAGGTCATTATGTGTTATTTTGTCTTTCAGATGTGATACCCAGCATTATTCATGAGTCGTTCACGCCTCCTCGCCTACTGGCTTTGTAAAGAAATAGTGTCTTACAAATTTTAAATCAGTGTATTGTTTTATGTAAATGAGTAGGCTCAATCATTCTCACATCAGTTATAAGCAAAAACTCTAGGCAACGTCATCTGTCATTAATTACTCACCCTCATGTTGTTCGACATCTGTTAGACCTTTGTTGATCTTCGGAACACAAATTAAGATATTTTTGTTGAAATCCGATGGCTCAGAAAGGCCTCCATTGGCAACAATGTATTTTGCACTCACAAGACCCATAAAAGGTACTAAAGACGTTGTTACAAAGTCCATCTCACTACAGTGGTCTACAATAATTTTATGAAGCGACGAGTATAGTTTTTGTGCGCAAACAAAAAATCGAAATAGCGCTTTTATTCAACTTTATTCTGGGCCTCAGACGTGAACTCACGAAACACCACGACGCATGCGCGAGAGTAGAGCCAGCGTAGACACATGACTCGGAAGTGAGGAGCTTTGTTTACAAGCAGAGGAAGACGCACCGTATCTAAGCTGTGGAATTCTACATGCTTTAGGTCTTGGCGTAGTGCTCAAAATGGTGCTATAGTGTGCATTTCATGGATGCCTGAACTGTGTTCGACGTCATATTCTCGCGCATGCATCGTGGTGCTTTGTGAGTTCACGTCTGAGGCCCAGAATAAATTTGAATAAAGTTGCTTTTTTTTTTTGTGCACAAAAACTATTCTTGTCGCTTCATAAAATTATAGTACAACCACTGTAGTGATATGGACTTTGTAACGACGTCTTTAGTATACCTTTTATGGGTCTTGTGAGTGCAAAATACATTGCTGCCAATGGAGGCCTTTCTGAACCACTGGAAGACAGCCGAGTGGCGTGATTACATTGGGACCCCCATTCGTTAGTCACTAACGTTACGTCGTAGTGACTGAACGAAAGGGAACTTCTCAGTTACAGATGTAACCCTCGTTCCCTGAGGAGGGAACGGAAACGTAAAGTCCCTTTGCCACATCCGCTGTACTGCTGGAACGGCCAGGAGTTCAGTCTTGGCTCCTCAGCAGGTAACATAATGCGATATTGCCCACGTACTTCCTTATATACCCACACTGTGGGGCGGAGTTACGTATGCAAATTCCGCATGCCCATGGCATTGGCATTGCCATTGGGTGTTTTTGAATTCTCGAAGATGATTGGCTTCTAAGCGAAACCCCCATTCGTTAGTCACTAACGTTACGTCTCCGTTCCCTCCTCAGGGAACGAGGGTTACATCCGTAACCAAGACATTCATCAGTGATTCTGTATCAAGAGCAGGGACACATTTGTGTACATTTTATTTTGTGATTTAACCGGAACAAATAGAGAGTCTATGATGCGGTTACATGTTGTGTGTGCTTGTGTTTGTGTGTGTGTGGCTTTTTTCGGAAAGAGTCAGTACAGCTTATCTGTCTTTTATAAATCTAATAAAAGATAATAAAGACTTTTTTGAGATATAAAGGAGGCAATACTACTCTATAGGTACTTAAGAGTAACATGAGATTGGCTGTGTGTGTTACCCCCCCCCCCCCCCCCCGCCTTTAGGCTTGTGAGTAAACGGCCACTGTTATGATTGGCTAACGTTCTTGCATAGAAAAACAGTATCAATGTCTTTAACAGACAAAGATTTATGAAATAATTTAGTTACGGTTTGTGATGCATCTGCTGTCAAATCCAATACAGTTGGCTTGGCTGCTTCATCTTTCAACAAAAGTTTCTTGGTGAACTCTCCAGTACAACGTGCCTCGTTTACAAAACAAAATGCTCAGAAGAAACATATCATTCTCCGACGCGATCCAGAAAGCCATTCAAATAAACCATCCACTTGTTTCCTTCTAAAGTCTGTAGAGACGCAAATGGACACGTCAAAGTGAACGTTCTTTCACTCGTGTCCTGTTGTCAACAGACTCAAGTGCGTGGAGTATGTCAGAAACTGAACGCACATCTGTATACTGTATCCAGTGTAGACAGCCTCAGTGATTATAATGGGTTCTATTTGCTTTCGATGCGACACAAAGCTGACATCCAGTGCGACTGAACAACAGTGGCAGGGCCTATAGTGTGACAATGTAAAACTATTCGTCGATGTCTTGCCCTGGAGACAGTCATTTGCAAATGTATTGGCTTGTGTGACATCACAAATTCCGTAATATCAAACATTTTTGGAGCTTGATTAAGTAAATGCTGTTTATAATGAGGACGTTTTGACATTCTTTGTCTTGTGTTTTAGGTGTACGTACAAAGCAAGTGGACAATCTACATGTGTTTCTGCTGGTATGTGGACTCAGACGAGTTAAGGATCCTCTGTACCTTTTAGAAGCTTTTGCAGGTATTGCTGTTCTATAAAATTAGTTCAACCTCATTCTTTATGAAACATAACCTGTATCATTGGAGTTATTTTATTATGTGCGTTCGATCAAATTTGTTGATCTCTCTTACAGAATGGCACAGTCAGAACCCTCTAGTGGTCCTCATCATCATTGGTCCAGTGGTAAGTCCCTGCTCTTTAGCCACACATATTTGATGGCAAATCAAATGCACACTACTGTTCAAAAGTGTGGGGTCAGAAAGATTTTGTTTTCTTTTTTGAAAACATCAATACTTAAACAATTTAATACAAATTAATATAAATTAATATACCACAAGGATGCATTAAATGGGTCAAAATGGGTCACATACGCATATGACATGCTGTAAGTTATATAGGTAGTTTACATAATACAAGTAACCTTAAAGTTAAGATATGCCTCTAGTTTTAATAATTGAAACACCTCTGCGTACGGTGTACATGCTCTAATCTGTTAACATGGGCACCAGAAAAAGCTGCTAACGCTGCTAGCGTGCGCCGGTATTTCAGTTCTGCCCTTTCAAAAAAGACAGGTCAGGATAGAAATTCATAGAAATTTCAATTCAGTTCAAACCAAATACATGTTTTATTATTTGTGTTTTTGATTGATATTTCGACTCCAGTCCAATTGTCTACATAAAAATGCTCGTTTTTTTATTTGGGGCTAGTTAAATTCTTTTCGGACTACCAAAATCTCAAGAGTGCAGCCCGAAGGGCTACCAGGGATTTTAAAATTTAGCGAGCCCTGCCCTGGTAATAACACCAGATTTGACACACAGCAAGTCAAACCCCATATCTATAGAATAATTTTTTTTTTTTTCCATGATACCACAATTGTTTGATTAACATTAATGAAACAGACAGCCTATATAAGACCTAGCCTGGCTCCGCCCTCCTACGTACTTACGCTCAATTTTCATTTTCCTTCAGTACTCCGTCTGGGACTTACCGGTCCAATCAGCGAACAGAGGGAGTGACTGAGAAGGATGACATTGATGTTGTGCGCTAGTTTGAGTTGTAGTTCAGTAATGGCGGTGGAGAAAAGATGCGAGCCAGGCCATTCATTCCGTTGTGGCACCGCTGCCGAATATCCAGAAGCCGGAGCAAGAACAATCTTTGCTGAGTTTTGTTTGTGGCCATGATGTTGTGTCCCGGGAAAAGTTTTATTTTCCAGCTCGCTCCGTTAGTGTTGAAGGAGTTGGCTGAAGCCCCGGTAATTGTTTCTTGTGCGGTCGTAAGGTATTGTAATCATTTACAGGGGCTAGTCAGTGATTTTATTGCCGTCAATCTCCCACCACCTGCGTAAAAATCCCCGGCCGAATTACCTACTGCTTTTGACAAACATCAAGGTCGTGTGGTAATTTAATTGCTGTCCGAATCCACATCTCTTGAGTTTTCAAGAATATATCACTTCAAAATTCACTGTTTATATCCTTTTTGACCACTGCAGAGCACCGTGTGGTTGTGCTTCGCTGTAATTTGGATGCATTTCTAGACTTGTATTTCTTTAAATGCTGGCAAGTATTTTCAAGAGCAATATATTTCATCACGCTCAAAAAATAAAAGGAATTAAGCACGTAAACATTTGAATTGGGCAGTTATTTACGGCAGCATTTATTCTTATCATACCAAGCATATGATATTTTATTTACAGCATTCAATCATGTTATGGACCACGTGAGCAGCGCGTTCCTGATCACAAAATTTTTATCACTGAGGTGGCTGCAAATGTATTTTTATGGACTTCCATGTGCGAAATAAAGGCGAACAGCGCATGACATACGACCAAACCATATGACCAAACATTAGCGATTGGTTATGGCAGATCCAGAGCGTCTCTGGGCAGATCCAATAGTTTTAAAATTCAACAGAGTACCCGCCTTCAAGGAAGTAAACGCTTGTCAATGGAGAGTGGCCAGACTCTCTGTACAAATTAAGTGTACGAGAGTCTGGTAGGACCAGGCTATATAAGACCTACTGTACCGCACGGATCTAAACTAATGTTACACATCAGATGTTTTCCCCAACAGTTAACCAAACATTAATTTAAAGGAACACGCCACTATTGATTTTTTTAAAATAGGCTAATTTTCCAACTCCCCTGGAGTTAAACAGCGATCTCCGGGTCTGGCGGCTGTAGCACTTTTAGCATAGCTTAGCATAGATCATTGAATCTGATTAGGCCGTTAGCATCTCGCTCAAAAAATTTACCAAAGAATTTCAATATTTTTCCTATTTAAAACTTGAACTACTCTTCTGTAGTTAGATCGTGTTCTAAGACTGACGGAAAATGAAAAGATGCGATTTTCTGGGCCGATATGGCTAGGAACTATACTCTCATTCCTGCATAATAATCAAGGAACTTGCGTGCAGCAGACGCAATGATATTATACAGCACCTGAAAATAGGCTGACTTCCGCCAACATAACCAACGACCTTTTGGTTATGTTGGAAAACGACGAAAATTGACATTTTTCACTTGTTTTGCATGTAGCTCTAAATTAGCCTGTGCACATTCCGACTCATTTTGCCAGCACGGGTCACTTATATATAGACCTCCTCTCGTGCTGTTTACTAAAAAAGTGTCTTAGTAGCGTTGCTACTTTAAGCTTATCCTCCAGTAAAAAGTGTACATTGTTGTAAATTCCCTACAAAATCTATTCCGCGGAAGAAATTCAATTCAATTCAATTCACTTTTATTGTCACACAGCTATATACACAAGTGCAACAGCAGGTGAAATTCTTGGTGCAGTTCCGAGCAACATAGCAGTCACGACATGACATGTACAACATTTAAAGCAGCATCAGATTACACATCTGATGCGCCCACAATTACTCACAGCACAGTATACTCTACAATAAACAATAAATAATTTACACAATGTGAGCGTAGTTCTCACAGCTTTAGCCAATATACACATACTTACAATATACATATACTTTAAACAATATACACTAAACATACATTAAACAGTATACATTAAGCTATAATAATAATAATAATATACAATGTACAGTATACATTATTATTCACAGTAGAGATCCAATTATGTACAATAGGTGCTATATGATAAATGATAAATAATAAATGATACATAAATGTGTATATAATGTGTGTGTATCTACAGTGGGTTGTGCGGAGTGATATTCTGTCCAGTGTGTGTTATGATCCTGATGGATCAGGAGTTAAGTAGTCTGATTGCTTGTGGGAAGAAGCTGTTCTGAAGTCGGCTGGTGCGTGTTCTAATGCTGCGGTACCGTCTGCCTGATGGCAGCAGTGAGAGCAGCCCATGGTTCGGGTGGCTAGAGTCTCTGATGATCCTCTGAGCTCTCTTCACACACCGCCTGGCGTAAATGTCCTGGAGGGAGGGAAGCTCACCTCCGATGATGCAGCTGGCCGTGCGCACTACCCTTTGCAGGGCTTTGCGGCTGCGGGCGGTACTGTTGCCGTACCAGGTGGTGATGCAGCCAGTCAGCAGGCTCTCGATGGTGCTGCTGTAGAAGCGTGTGAGGATGTGGCGGTTCATTCCAAACCTCCTCAGCCGTCGCAGGAAGAAAAGGCGCTGATGAGCCTTCTTCACAACGGCCTCGGAGTGGACGGACCATGAGAGTTCCTCTGTGATGTGAACACCGAGGAACTTGAAGCTGCTGACTCTCTCCACCGGTGCTCCATCGATGGTGATGGGGCGGTGTTCTCTCTCATTCCTCCTGAAGTCGACCACCAGCTCCTTGGTCTTGCTGACGTTGAGGGAGAGGTTGTGCTCCTGACACCACCGTGTCAGAGTGTGCACCTCCTCTCTGTAGGCCGTTTCATCATTGTCGGTGATAAGACCTACCACCGTCGTATCGTCAGCAAACTTGATGATGGTGTTGGAGCTGTGGGTAGCTGTGGGTAGCTGTGGAAAGTAATATGCCCTGGTCAAATTATTCCAGCTAACACCCATTCCTGCTGTCATCACCACAGGTAAAGCTGTGACACAGTTCCACACGTGTTGTATATCCTCTCATGACTAGTTAACATCTCCAAAAGCCCATAGCACATCCTAACATCCTTTTCAAAGAAGCTGTGTCAGTGTCTGTGCATGTGAGCAACATGTTTCTGCAGATTTCAAGGTAGCGCTAATTGAATGTAGCAAAGATAACAACATTAGCATGCTTTAACCTTTAACTGTCACCCCCCTTTTTGAGAATACACATGAAAATGCACTATCCAAACTTAAAGGGCTGTAATTCAAGAATGCTTTGGAATATAGACCAAAGTTTCGTCTCGTTTTAAAGACGACACTCTGCAGATTATTGCTGAAGTGAAAATTTAATTCAAAATATGAAAGTATGAAAGAGTTATGGAAGTTTACATTTAGTGTAAATGAAAAATACTGTACTAAATATTTTTATTTCATATAAAATATATATTTTACAAACAATAATTTACTCTAAAATTACTATAAAATCAAAGCCATATGTCTAACCAATTTGTGTTCCAAATTTGAAGTTGATATCACAAAAATTGAAGTTCCCATGAGACTTTGTTTAGGTGCTGTACCAAAAATAGCCACCAGGTGTCATTCAAATTCCATTGATTGTTTTTTTAATGCATTTTCCTGTAAATTTCTGTCCAAATATCACTTTCATAACAAAGCAGTCACCAAATATGGACCCTTGAGACTCAGACCTTTCCAACAATATGTGTTTTGTCAAGATTGGAAAAGATTTTGAATATAAAGTAGTAAATAATTTTGTAATATGAAACATGACACCGCCCACTAGGGGAGGAGCCCACTAGAATAATTTAGAGTAACGTTTCCATGGTAACACAATGTCCGATTTCAAAACGGCTTTCACAGGATGAATTTTGAGTTTGTAAGCTTTCAAATGATACCTAATTTATGATTACTTAAATATATGATACGGAAAAAAGGCAATCAAAAAAAGAGCACCAGGCATCCCACCTGTGGGACGGTGGCAGTTAAGAGGTTAAGCTGGACTTATCAGAGGTATTTAGAGGCTCACTCGAGCTAGAGCAGTGGAATCATGGAAAGGATTGGGGCTGCAGGGGACTAGAATAAGCTGTCGACTATTAGTAGGCCTGCAGTGCTATGTGGTGCTTGGGGAGGCTTGTTAGCTGCTAGGAGCTAATGGCTAGCCCATGGCAGGCCATCTGCCACTCCAGATTATGTGCCAAGCCTAGGTGCTGCCATTCTGCCAACCTCGTAGAGAGGTCAGCCTCCCCTCTGGGCAGAATCATGACTAGTCACAAACATGGTCAAATATTTTTAGAAATAAAGAGATTTTAAAAGATTGAAAAAAAGGGAGGAGGAAACAAACAAGCCAAAGGCAAAAAATAACAATGTATTTGCTTCCCTAAGTGTGTCTGGAGAAAAGGTTAGAAGAGAAACTGGAACAGAGCAAGTCAACACTCAAGACCTCAAGCCCAAATTACTTTCTTTCTCAACCATGAACGTTTTACTATAGGAATCTGACTGCATATGTTCTGCTTCATTTGGGATCAAGAACCAATGGCTCACTTTTCTTCTCTTTCATGTCTTCTTGCGCCTGAATATTTAAATATGGAAACGTGGGCTCAAAGAAAATCAAAAGATTCCCACTCTTAATTATAACTTTGTGGTGCCGTTTATGTTCATTCAACTCATAAATATGATATTTCCATCTTGAACGCACCATAAAGTCATGTAACAACTTCAAGGTTTCTCACTCAAACTCTTTTACTGTTTCTGTAGCTTTTTCAATACCTTGATAGATTTTTTTTATTGATATTTTTTTCCCCCTCTGACATATTGCCTCATGCAGAGACAAGTGAAGTTTAATTTGAATCTCTGTCCACCAGATTGGCCACCATTTTGTATTTCAACACAAATGGTTTATTTATTAATTTTGTCCAGTCGTCATAGTTGGGTTTATATAATCAGACCAAGCCACACCAATATTAAGTCTCAGCATTTTGGGAACTAACAATGCAGTAATGATGATTCCACCAATAGCACACAAGAAATTAGGGTAAATCTTAGCAATGCTTTGGTCTATTGATAGTACACCTGTTAAGAATAACTGACACCTTCCCTGTGTCCAAATATGACTACTTCCCTACCATATAGTAGGTAAAAAACAGTATGTGAAATGAGTAGTATGTTGGAATTCATAGTATTCATAAAACAGTAGGCAAAATGTCCCCGGATGACCTACTACTACCCGAGAGATTTTTAAGAGCTCATCCACTGGACACTTTACTATCCCATGAGGCCACAAAGGAGGATTTGTGAATGACAGTGAAATAACGTTGCTGACTCCGTAAGTCACATGACAATAACAACATGGTGAATGTAGTATTTAATTCAAACCACAAACATTCCTACTATATTGAACATCATTTTTAACCCCCTCGAGTCGGCGGTCGCGCTTGCGCGATCTGCTCTCTTTTTTTCTTATCAGTGCCCAAGAGACTCAAATAACTCTGTCGTTTTTTTATCATTCAGGCAAGTGTGATACATCATTATAATCTGTTAAGTTTCTTTTTTTTTGTGTGTGTACAGTCACAATAAAAACAAAATGTTTTGACAAAAAACAAACTATAAAAGTAAATATAGGTTGTCAGAGGAACGTACAATGACAATATTGGTCATACTGCAAATTTAATTTACTGTAAATGAATTAGATTTTGTTCTTCCCATCTCTAAATATCTTCTCATTCCATCCATTGAACAATCAATCAAGAATTGCCCTCACACACCTGCAGGTGATAGATAGGTGTGTATGGGAGGAAACAAAAACAAAAAATTAAGTCAAAAATCAAAAACCTGCACACTATCAGTACTTTCACACGTATCAAAATACAGGGCTGTACGTTAACTTTTTTTGCACATAGCACTGGTGCTACAGAGGCTGAAAGTTTTGTAGCACAGCCCACAAAATTGTAGCACATGTATAAAACGTCTGTTACCATGTCTGAAAAATGCAAAAAGTGCTATACAATACAAATATTTCAGAATAAAAATAACAATAACAATTATTATTATTGTTATATTTTACAGAAAACATAAATCATTAGAAAGGTCTAAGGTTTTATAATAAAATATTAAATTACGATAAAAAAAATGTGACTGTAATATCTTAATATTTGTCTTATTTTATCTTATGTACTCACTGAGAAATGATAGAAAACACACTGCAGTAAATATATTGTTTTTATTAATTTGGTGCTATTATGCGCAGCTGGGTAAACAACTCTTGGGTTTACTATATGTGCGTCGCATGAAGTTCATTTGTTGCCCTGATTGCACGCATATGTGCGAATACACTCGTATCCAAGGTAAATCATCAACACCATCATCCCTTACATGTGTTTTATTGAACTAAATACATTGTAATACGCTAAAACACATATGCAGGTTACGCTTCTTCCTGAACAAATGCGCACCCAAGTCCGTTTCACGTGAATCGCGGGACAGTTCGAGTGCCACCTCCTTCAGAGTCTCGGGTTCGGTGCGCGAGCCCACGATTGACAGATTTTATTAGCAATTTTTCATGCAAACCGTGCCGCTTTTCGAACTAAAATGCCAGAGACTCCATCTCACAGTGCATGCAGAGATAGAGCAGCATTTATTGCTAACCGATCGATCCGCCCTGAACAGTGCTGCGCTTCATCTGCACATATATTTATTTATTTAAAAATTGAAGCGATTTTCATAATTTCACAAAGACAAATCTCGATTTTGGTTTAATTTCAGTCAATCGTGCAGTCCTAGATTAACCTCACACGAGCACAAAACAAATTCTCTCTCACTCAAACTAGCTCTGTCTCACATGCAGTCGTGGCCTAATGGCTAGAGAGTCGGATTTGTAACCGGAAGGTTGCGGGTTCGAGTCTAAGGTCCGGCAGGAATTGTTGGTGGGGGGTGTGAATAACCAGCGCCCTCCTCCACCCTCAATACCACGACTGAGGTGAGACCCTTGAGCAAGGCACCGAACTCCCAACTGCTCCCCGGGCGCCGCAGCAATATGGCTGCCCACTGCTCCGGGTGTGTGTTCACGGTGTGTGTGTGTTCACTACTGTGTGTGTGCACTTGGATGGGTTAAATGCAGAGCACAAATTCCAAGTATGGGTCACCATACTTGGCCACATGTCACTTCACACTTCACTTTCACTTCACTTCACTTCTTCACTTCATGCTAAACTGTATCGCACGCGTGCTACTGGGGTAAATATATTCATCGCACAGACCGATTTTTTTTGTAGCACGTGCGACATATATGTCAAAATATATTTATTCTACAGCCCTGTCAAAATAGCTTTATTCTCAACGTTTTGGTTTGGGGTTTTTTTACCACGCCATTGGCTTGCATTCTTCCTTTTTGCATTTGAATCAGTCCCACCCAGCGCCTGCCGACAGATCCTGTTTACTAACTTGTGGCTTCACCGTTCCTTCATTTATTCCTTAACTTCAGTACCTTGAGCGTTTCAATGTGGCCTATTTCTGAAGCCACCCATCCTCGAGCCCCAGCGATTTCACCACAACAACACAATGCTTCCTTCTGCCACAAAGTGACTTTTGTTTTTGTGCTGTGATGTTTCTTTGAGATTCACACATCAGGTGGAGACACATTTTCCTTTTTCTTGTCTATTTGCGTCTCCAGTGATGTTTAAAGGCTTTCTTGTTTGAGTGCGGTTGGCTCCGGGCAAACCGATGACACTGCCAGTTGCTTACATGTTCTTGTAAGCTGTGGTGTGTGTTTTTGTTTGATAAGAATATCTGGAGAGTGGTAAGACTCATTGTTTCTTTAGGGAGGGGAGGGTTCATATTGATGACATCAAATGGATCCCAGATGTCTTGTGGCTTTTCCACCTCCTTTTGGTTTGTTTTGAAAATAATATTTAAAGCTGCATTCCTAAAACATGCTGAAACTTGCCACTTTAATTACTGTACTTGTTTGTAGATGCTTCTAATTAACAGCAACTAATACGTTTAGTTTCAATTGGGTTTCATTAGTGATCATTTATTGGTGGTTTCTCATTTCTGAGTTTATTATTTTAAATCTGTGATTTGAGATGTTAACTTGTTGTAACTTGACAGTTCACCCAAAAATGAAAATGACCCCAAAATGTACTCACACTCAAGCCATCCTAGGTGTATATGACATTCTTATTTCAGACGAATACAATCGGAGTTATATAAAAAAAAAATGTCTTGGCTCTTCCAAGCATTATAATGGCAGTGACTGGCAGCCCAAAATTTTAACCCCAAAAAAGTGCATCAATCCATTATAAAAGTAATCCACACGACTCCAGGGGGTTAATAAAGGCCTTCTGAAGAGAATCGATAGGTTTGTGTAAGAATAATATCCATATTTAAAACTTTATAAAGTAAAATATCTAGCTTCCGTATTCAACTTACGGAAAAATTGTAACGCCTCTCGCAGTTCACAACACATTTACACTGCGTCCAAAGTCATATGCCAGTAATGCTTTTTTCATAAGTTGAATACGGAAGGTGGTCTGGAAGAAGCTAGATATTTTACTTTATAACGTGTTAAATATGGATATTTTTCTTACATATGATATTTTTCTTATTTATATAGCACAATTAAACACAACTGCTGTTGAACAATGTGCTGTACAAAACAATTAATAACCGTACAATAAAATTCAGACAATATATTTGGTTATTTGGTGTCATTTTGGAGTCTCCAATGATCCTTGAAGCTTGCAGAAAATACAGTTTCACCCTTCAATCCGATTGTTTACTTTTGATACAGTAAACAATATAAATTATGACAAAATTAATGTGTTAAATGAGATAAATGGCGTATGATGAATTTCACGGTAAGTGTGTAAGTATTACCGTGAAAAATAAATAAATAAATAAATAAATAAATAAAAATAAATAAATATATATATATTTATTTATTTATTTTTTACATTTTTGAATCTGTTGAAGGGCCTAATAAATATATATATTAGTCCACAAGACAAAATTAACACAAATTTAAACAAATTAACCAGTTCAAAAGTTTGCATACCCTTGAGTCTTATTACTGTGTGTTGTTACCTGGATGATTAATGATCATTGCAGGGGCATAAATCGCGGGGCCCAATCGAAGGGCTGCCCCCCCCCCTAAAAACCATGCTGAGTATTGTAAATAATATAACAATATATACTTAAAATACATGTGTAAGTAGTAAAACAATACAAACGCAAACGAGACAAAAAATGCGTTTTAAGTTTAGAAACATTTTGAGTCCCCCCTCCCCCCTTGCCCCACAGTGGTTTGATCCACCGCACCTCAACTAACGTTACCCATAGACCGTAGAAAAACTACCACACAAGTTTGGGGAGAGAACAAGGCTCTTCAGACAGCAGTTGTGGAACACCAGTAAGTAGCTGTCAAGGCTATTTTATTCACTTTAAACGTCAGATGAAGTGATTCTTTTCTCTTTAATACAGATTAGGCTAAACACTGTTAACATCACTTGCCCACCGCCACACCGCCCCGCTCCGCTGTATAGTAATAAAATCATTTAGTTCAGTTAGAGAACTGACAAAACAATTAAAAACTGAACCTGTCTGCTCAATACAGCACGAGCCGAACGAGCAAACTGCTAACAGACAAGATTATCGAAGATTTGGTTTCAAAGCGTAAAAGCGCCTATTTAAGGGAGTGTGTCATTGGACTGTTTTGTTGTTGTATTTTTCATTACGAATAATAGGCCAATGAACCCAAAATTCAAGCAACCCGCCTCCAAATTCAAAAAATTGGCTAATTCTAAACCGAAAGTTCAGTCAGATCTGTGTAGGGTTTTGCTCAATATGATAATAAGTGGCAGATCAGAGGGCTTGCTGCAGTTGAATATCTAAATATCTGAATATCATAGTATAAAATACTATGTGGAGGACGCAAGATAATTTAATAATTATATGACTGCGTGGTGAACCTTAATCGTATTTAAACTACTATCGCTTTGTGTTGTTGGTCAGATAAAATGACAGAGAAAAGAAAAACGGACATTAGATAATTTTTCAGTACACCAAAACGCCAAATAAGTACGAAATGTTTTTTTTTTTTTTTTTTTTTTGTGGTACACATATCCTTACAAGTACGATGTTGGCTGTATTATTTGTGTTCCCTTCAAAAATTGCTCTTGAGACATTTCATGTTTATCCCCCCCCAACTTTTAGATGAAATTTACGCCCCTGCATTTATGTGAAGTTTTCTCAAATTTTATGTAAAGATATGTTTGTTTTAATTTTTCATTTAGCATTTTCCTTTAGAAGCTATATGAGATATTTACACTTTTCCCCAAAGACAAAATAAGTAAAATTTACCCCGATCATCCAGTTAAAAAAGTTTACACCCACTGGCTCTTAAAGGGTTAGTTCACCCAAAAAGGAAACTTTCATCATTCACGCACCCTCGTGTTGTTCCAAACTCGTAACACTTTCGTTCATCTTCAAAACATATGAAGATATTTTAAATTAAATCTGAGAGATTTCTGACCCTCTATTCACAGCGACACAACTATCACTTTAACACTCATAAAGTTCATAAAAAGATCATAAAACTAATCCATGTGAATTTAGTGGTTTAGTAAAATGTTTTTGAAGAGACATGATTGCTTTATATGATGAACAGATTGAATTGGTAGACTGTCAATAGAGGGACAGAAATCACTCAGATTTAAAATTTAAAATAATTTAATTTGTGTTTCGAAGATGAACGGGTCTTACAGATATTGAACGACGTGTGAACAACGTTTTTTTTTGAGCGAACTAACCCTTTAATGCATATTCTGCAATGGGTGTGTAAACTTATGTAAACCAGAACTGTATTAACTTTGATAAAAGGATGTTTTGCTAATTTTTTATGCAAACATATTTTCATATATCTTAAGGATCTTGTATTTTAGGGATTTGTTCTCTGTAATGTAAAACTACACCTGTTGGCCTATTTTCAGTTTTTCATTTAAAATCTAATATAAAGATAGTTTAAAAGCTTTATTCTTTGCTAAATTGCTCTTGCATATAGTTCTTGACCTTATATACTGTGCTCCTTTGGTGCACGATTAAACAAGATCTCAAATGGGAAAGACTGATCACACGGTTTGCTCTTAGCAATAATCTCTCATTTTATCACTGTTAGATTCAAATGTGCATCAAATATCACATTTCACTTAAAAACAATGAATAGGCAGATAGTAGAATCAAAACAAACAGGATTTGTAGAGAGACTGTGCCACGCTCATATCATCTTTGACCCAAATTGCATGTGCTGTGGTTGCAGCAGCCGCCCCGGCCAGCTAATACAAGCAAAGCCCTCATCGTAATGAATCAGATTGAGCAACAACCCCGCCTTGACCCTAATCTCTGGAAATCTATGGGATTTTCAAATGCTTTTTTTCCCTTAGGACAACTGGCCATGTTGGAAATTATGATCAGTATGAAACGTTGTCTTGTCCACAGGCCATGATTTGGTATTATTGACAGGATTTTAGAGGCAGGAAAAAAGAGCAAAAGGGGGAAATCAGCAACATGGGATTTGTGCTCTTTATTGCTTATAAGCAAAGATAAGCCATAGGAACTTCTGCATAATAACAAAAATACATTCATCTCATTTCTCATCACAATGTGACCTTAAATTACTTTTCATGTTTCTTCTGCAGCACATGGCCCCTGAATCTTGTGTGAAGAAAATGTGAACTAAAACTTAGTTGCAGTGTTGCAGCAGTTTTAGGGACGCTTTTGTTTTTATGACCAATAGGCTACTGATACAGATTATTTTTAAGTGTTTTGATGAAGGATTTTAATTATTAGCAGTAATCAAAATGAATAACAATGATGGTTGATTGTTGATGTTAAATATTGGTTTGTATTTACAGACACATTACATTACAATATTATATTATATTATATTGTATTATTACATTATATATATATATATATTATATTAATTATATTATTCAAACGTTCTCTAATTTGGCTTTGCCATCACAGGAATAAACATTACTGTTTTTACTATATTTAAAAAAAAATGTTTTTACTGTATTCAATTTTTTTTATTATTAATTAACGTATTAATTAATACTTATAATAATTATACGTTTTGACTGGTAGTGTGCATGTATATGTATATATTATATATAAATTCACTCAATATCACAATTACAGATTTTGTGTAATATTGCTTGGATAACTTTTTGTTTTGTATTTTGTTTTATTTAAAGTTGAATGACATTTCAAAGAATTTCTTTGTAATGTTTTGTTAAATCTTACCAAATAAACTAGTATTTTGGCATTGGGTGAATATTTTTCTTTGCAAATGCATTTTATTAAATATGTGATATTTTATTTTAGATAGATCCAGTGTTTACTGCAGAGGTTGAGGAGAGTGTCAAGAGGTAAATATCATCTCTCATCTTCATCCTCCTTCCTTGATCTGCTCTTTTTTTACTTTCATCTCCCTCCTTCAGTTTCAGGTACGTGATCTTCAAAGTGTCAGTTTCTTATTACTGCCTCTAAAGACCAACAAATATGCACAGAAACATTCATCTGCTTTTTCAATATTTCTGTGTCATTAATCTTTCCAGCTTTTTTAAAATAAGGGAATGTCATCCTTGTAAACTGGATGTTTTATAACATATTCATGAGCTTGTGTGTGTGTGTAGATCTGTTGGAGTGTTTCTGGCGGCTGATTTGTGTCAGGAGGAGCTGCATGCTGCCATGCAGAAATCATTTGCCCTGGTCAACTCGTCTCTCTCAGAGGGAATGTCTGCTGCCATCTTAGAGGTTTGTCTGTGAGAACTCATTTAAAAAAAATTGTATTATAACAAATTCTGTTATGAGACAATTTTGAAAAATTTGAGTGAAACGTTAATATTAAAGGGATAGTTCACCCAAAAATGAAAATGATCCCATAAATTACTCACCCTCGAGCCTTCCTAGGTGTATATGACATTCTTCTTTCTGACGAATACAATCAGAGTTATATAAATAAAAATGTCCTGGTTAATCCAAGCATTATAGTGGCAGCCCAAAATTTGAAGCTCAATAAAGTGCATCCATCCATTATAAAAGTAATCCACACAGCTCCAGGAGGTTAATAAAGGCCTTCTGAAGCAAAGCGATGTGTAAGAAAAATATCCATATTTAAAAAGTAAAAAATCTAGCTTCCGGCAGACCACCTTCCGTATTCAATTTACGAAGTGAATTGCGCCTCTCTTACGAAAGTGTAGCGCCTCTCGCAGTTCAAAACGCTTACGCTACGTCCGACGTCAAATGTCACACCAGTTACGCTTTTTTTAATGAGGAAGGTGGTTTGGCAGAAGCTAGATATTTTACTTTATAAAGTTTTAAATGTGGATATTTTTCCTTAGTTTTTCTTATTTGCTTCAGAATGCCTTTATTAACCCCCCGGAGCCATATGGATTTCTTTTATAATGGATGGATGCACTTTTTTGGGCTTCAAATGTTGGGCTGCCATTCACTGCCATTATAAAGCTTGGAAGAGCCAAGACATTTTTTAATATAACTCTGACTGTATTCGTCTGAAAGAATAATGTCATATACTAGGATGGCTTGAGGGTGAGTAAATCATGGGGTAATTTTCATTTTCTTTAACTAAATTAACTTTAATATTAAAGGGATATTTCACCCAAAAATAATAATTTGCTGTTAATTTACCCTCAGGCCATCCAACATGAGGTGTCTTTTTTTCTACAGTAGAAATGTAAAGAATATTTTTAGCTGAAACCGTGGTTCTTGGTGATTCATATAATGCAAGTCAATGGTCACCGTCACTTTGAGAGTCAAAAAAACATATACAGGCAAAACAAAATTAACACCCGTGGCTCCTGACGATACATTGAGGTCTTATGAAGCAAAACATTATTAACAACATTATTACCTGTAATCCACAGCCTTGGCAAACGGTCCTGAGCATTTTCACGACGAGCGGGAGCGACCTTGTGTGAGCTGATGCTGTGTTTGTTTACAACAGAGAGAGAAGACATGTGTTATCATTGTTCATCAAAATCTTACTTGTGCTTATCCTGGATGCCGCAACAAATATAAAAAATGAAGATTCTGTTCGCTTGCACGATCGCAATCGAGTCGATTCCCAACGTTTGAGCTCCTGCATACGTCATTATGCGCTCCTGTCATGAACACTATTTGCCGAGGCTGTGGATTACAGGTATTAATGTTGTAAATGATGTTCAGTTTCTTGCACAGACCAGTCGTTTAGTTTTAGTGTTAATTAATTTTGTTCTGTTCTACTGAAGAAAAAAAGATCCCCCATCTTACATGGCCTGAGGGTGAGGAAGTTACCAGTAAATTTTAATGTTTGGGTGAACTATCCCTTTAATGTTGATATTAATAGTAATATGAAGATTGTCTAAAGTAACTTGTATTTTAAACAACACTGTGAAAGTGAATAGCACATAGCAGGCACAAACTGGTATCAAACACACACCAATATCTATAGACAAAATATGCATCACATGACTAAACATGTGTCGTCGTTTTTACAATGCTGTTTTCAAATGTATCCACTTGGGAGAGCACCTTCAAAATTCTCGCAGGACAAAAACGCTGTCTCTGTGTGGACAAAACGTAGAGAAAAATATGCTTTTTTTAAATGTATCTGATTAGTGTAGATGTATCCTTAGTATTTGGTTTGGTAAGAGAAACCTGTCTGGAACAATCATTATTTTTGCTATTCATTTTGATCTCACTACTAGTGCAGGAATCATTTCCAGCAGCTTTGAATCTGTGTTTGTTTTGCCTGTTATTAGATAGGATATACAATATCATCATGGGGATCTAGTTAATCTGTGTTCAAATTGACCAGATTATTTCAACCCACAGTGGGATTAATGTGCTAGAGTAAGTAGCTGTTATCATATTTCCCTCAATAGTGCCACATATTTTCATTATCCCACACATGTGAACAA
Source organism: Romanogobio albipinnatus (assembly GCA_023566225.1). NCBI lineage: Eukaryota > Metazoa > Chordata > Actinopteri > Cypriniformes > Gobionidae > Romanogobio > Romanogobio albipinnatus. The sequence continues at coordinate 24,224,848 of CM042253.1, read as the reverse complement.
GCCTAGATTGAAATGGCCAATGTGTCTGCAGAGAATTGAAGTTAAAATGCAATCTACTAATTTAACAATCAAAAGAAATGCATTGTAAATGCAATCATCTAGCCCAATAATGCTTGATTGCTAGTTTACAGTGAATGCTCCTGGAGCTGAAATGGCACTTACAATGTCACATTAATGGATTGAATTTTCAGGGAGCACAAATATTGATAGAATACCTTGAATGCTCTTAAGTCGCTTCAAATAAAAGCTCCTGGAAAATGAATAAATGTAAATGCATTCTGCACAAGGCCAAACAGAGATAATGTATTGCAATCTGGTGTGTTTTTAGGCAATGGAATTAGGTTTGCCTGTTTTAGCGAGGGATGTTCCTGGAAACGCTGCTATAGTTGAGCATAAGGTCACAGGACTGCTGTACTCAAGCCCTCAGGTAAGTTTCACTTTAATGCAATGGAATCATATCACAGTGTTTTTCTTCCACATTTAGGTATCGAGGGATTGTATTTTGATGTCTTTATTCCATGTTATGTGGCACTTACCCACAATGTACTCACCCATTTGTTACAAATACTTTCTGCCGTAGACCATAAGAGCGCAATTCCAAAAAAGCGCCATTGGGAGTGGAAAATTTTGAATTTAAGAACACAGACGCAGCCGGATCATTTCCATAATGACCAACACAATCTACAAAGAGCAGCGCAAATTACCGTCTGGTTAAGACATGCTTTTTTGGGGGCAGTAAATAATGGCATAAATTCCAGTAAATTGACGAGCGTAAACCACTTCGCATGATTCATTTGAATACTGTCCTCCCATAAATGTTGTGTCTGAAAGAGAAACTCCTACAAATGCATATGCAATAAGGTCAGCCGCAAAAATAACTGAAAAATAAGATTTACTAACGCAAGCTGTTCGTAAATTTGGCCCCAAGTGTTCTGAAGATAGGTTATAGGAGTCTGAGCTCTTTTGGGGCCCTTTAGAAGTTTTGACAGGCTCTAAAATTTGTGCTTTTTTCAGTTGCTTATAAACATATTTATGTCAAAAGTGTAATTATACTGTATTCAGCACAAACTGGCACAAACTGGGCTACCATAATTGCCTGAATGATAAGTTATTTGAGTCTCTTTGGCCCTGTTCACACTGCAGGCAAAAGTGGCCCAAATCTGGTCAAGTGACCAGGTCAGACTTTTTCAGAGGTAGTGTGAACACTAAAATCTCGCCCAGATCTGATTTTTTCAAATCAGATTTAGACCACATACATATGGTCTCCTGAATCAGACCCAGATCGGATTTTTTTCAATGCGGCCGCAGTGTGAACAACCAAGGTGGATTTGATGCGACTTTTACGTCAATCTACGTCGACATTTGTCACAATTATGCGCCGGCGAGTTAGCCCTAGACACAACAGACACAGACAGTAACATTCAAAACTTGACTAGATATGGAGAACAGCGATAGAGCGAGTCAATGGAGGGAGAGTGAGGTTTTAGACCTAATTAGTATATGGGGAGATAATTCAATTCAAGCTAAACTAGAAGGATCCTACCGTAACCACTCCGTTTTTGAAAAAATAGCACACGAAATGGAAGAATGGGGACATAGAAGAACGTGGCTTCAGTGCCAAAGGAAGGTGAAGAGTCTTAAAGGTAAATTTAAATTTCCTCCATAACCTCCCGAACTTTAGTGCAACAGCGTGCTAAGGTTCATTGTTATTGTTCTTTTGCGCATGCGGGTTAGTTTGAAACCTCAAACAGTTCACACTGGAATCAGATATAGGCCACATTTTAAAAGGTAATGTGAACAGCCAAACATCGGATCTGAGCAAAAAAATCAGAATTGAGCATTAAGACTTGTGGTGTGAACGGGGCCTTTGGCACTGATAAGAAAAAAAGCGAGTCGATCGCGCTCGAGGGGGTTAATGTATCTTTCCCTCCACTGTGGATCTTAAATCTCATTAATGCAGTTTGACTATGCGCAGATTCAAATTTGCCACGTTTTGATTGGTTACAAGATACACAAGAACTAACGATGTTTGGCATAATTTATGTCAAACCTGATTTTCGATGCATTACATTTCAATAACGACAGGAAAAAATGGTCTGCACACAAGGCGCATGGTCCAAAAGGGTTGTACCTATTCTCTGAATGAGTTATGGGTGTGTTTTGGGCGTAACGTGCAATAAACCAATCAGAGTTTCATCTCCCATTCCCTTTCAAATTCAGTTGTGCTTGCACCATGCCGGATTTACTGCTTACATGGCGGAATTTGCGAGCGGAAAGACTGAACGCTTCTCCAGAGAGGAATCCTTTTATTTTTTATATTTAAAAACATGTTTGCGTGCTACTGCACATCCCTGTGTGTGTAATAAGCAGAGTGTATGCACGTTGTGCACCCGCCTATAGGTGCATATTACTAACGCGCCCTTTAAAGGTCCCATTCTTCGTGATCCCATTGTTCAAACTTTAGTTAGTGTGTAATGTTGCTGTTAGAGCATAAATAATACCTGTAAAATTATAAAGCTCAAAGTTCAATGCCAAGCGAGATATTTTATTTAACAGAAGTTCCCTTTCAAAGCCTACAGCGAACGGCTTGCTTGGACTACATCCTGGTACTTCCTACATAAATGACGTCAGTAGAACAGACTAACCTCCGCCCACAAGACTACGTGAAAAAAGGGGGCGTGGTCTTGTTGCTGTCCCACGTGGAGAAGAGGACGTGTCGCGTGGAGAAAACGAAGTGTTGCGTTTGACTGTGTTTGTCGCCATGTCGTCGAGACGCTGTTATTTTCATCCCGGAGTCAAATCACCTTTGTTTGGCTTTCCCAGGGACGCTGTAGAGATCATTAAGCGCATACATCTCCCGTTAAGAGGTGTGACCTTTCCACGTGCGCTAAGCTGCTGTCGAATCACAACACAGGACCGTGCTACGTTCGCTAAGCTGCTGTCAAATCACAACACGGGAACCGCTGGCACAATCAGAACTCGTTACGTATTTCTGAAGGAGGGACTTCATAGAACAAGGAAGTCATCAGCCGTTTTCAGGACAGTGAAAACAGCGGTATACAGATAAGTACATTGTGTTAAAAATACTGTTTTTTTTTACACGCGAAACATGAACACATGTTATATTGCACACTGTAAACACAATCAAAGCTTCAAACAACACGAAGAACGGGACCTTTAAATAACACAAAAATACTGCACTATTGACTTTAGACCAGGTTTTTGTTGGTCAAAGTCGTTTTCAGTGGCCTCAAAATAACAACGCGTCAACATTGCGCCTGAACACACCTCGTTTTCTCACCATGGGCGAACAGATGGGCGCGAGTGCATTTGCTATTTAAACAACGTGGCGCTGGACATGAAAATGATAACTGCGGCAGGCTGAAACTAGCAAAAAACACTTGCCTGGCATCGCATTGCACTGGGCGTATGATAGGGCCCTTGGAATATACAGTATGAGAAGAAAGTCATACAGGTTTGGAATAATATGAGGGCAAGTGAATGTTTTTTAATGAATTAATTGATTATATTAATAAAATGTTAACTTTATTCTTTAAATCTTTTTTGACACTAAACCGCTGCTGTAAAAGGGAGAGTAGTGTTGACTTCCTCTTCTTAGTGCCATCTCTATCTGCTGGTGACTAAGCTTTAACCTGTTTTGGGTCTTTAAGGGGAACAGACAGACTTAGCGTTCATTGTACCGCCATGCTAAACGGCTGAGAAGAGCCCAGGCATCTTAAAAGTTCATAGGGCAACACTTTTATCCCTAAACCAATCTGCTCCTCTGAGCAATTTCCAAGCATCCATGTATCATGCTTATCTCAAATGTATTAAAAGCAATAGCGGATCTGAAAATCTCAAGTCTCTGGAGAAACACAGGAAATTGTATATGAAAGCATTGATACTTGTTTGCAATTCAGGGCGATTGTGAGCATGTGTGGACGTACCGTGTGCGCTTCCATACACTTGTGACCTATGCTAAGCTTTGACCCCTAAATCAAAGAGCTGTTTCATGACAATGCGCAATACAAGCTTCTCTGCTTTTCAGTTGACTAATGTGCAACAGTTCAGCCCACCTGCTTTATGGTTTGCATGATGCCATTTGGAGGATTAAATTCATCACTCAAGTAGTAAAATGCACCTACTATTGTCCCAAAGTGATTATTTTCACACAAATCAAATACAGATGAAATGTCAACATACACTACCATTCAAATGTTTGGACTTGGTATGATTTTGCAATGTTTTTGAAAGATGTTTTTTATGTTCACCAAGGCTTTATTTATTTGATCAAAAATACAGTAAAAAAAAACAATAATATTGTGAACTATTATTGCAATTTAAAATAACTGTTTTCTATATATATATTTATATATAGCTGAATTTTCAGCATCATTACTCTAGTCTTCAGTGTCACATGATCCTTCAAAAATCATTCTAATATGCTAATTTGGTGCTCAAGAAACATTTCTTTTTATTATTAGTGATGAAAAGAGTGTAATACGCTTAATACTTTTAGAAACCATGCCCATTTTTTCAGGATACTTTGATAAATATAAAGTAGAAAAGAACAGCATTTATTTTAAATAGAAAATGTTGGCAATATTGTATTTTTGGTATTATAATTGGTAATATAAATGTCTTCACTGCAAGTGCAACTTTTTATCAATTTAACACATGCTTGCTGAGTAATTAATAATAATAATAAAAATACTGATTTTGATAGTGTATATTTAAAATGTTAAATACTCTCTTACGGCCTTGTCCAATTTTTTCTTTTTGTCTGAACAGAATAAAAGCCCACATAAAAATCTAACTGCCTGGTAGGGTTTCATTGGTGGTTTAAAATCCAAATAAAACATTTTTGTATTAATAAGTCAGTCTGAATGATTAAATAAAAAATTTATTTGCGTCCATCTGTTCGACCATGGGCGTGCTAGTCTGAAAACGAGGTGTGTTCAGGTGCATTGTTGGCGCGTTACTATTTTGAGGGAGCTGAAAACGACTGTGCCATTGACCAACATAAACCTGGTCTAAAGTCAATGGTATTTTTTTTATAGGGCACATTAGTAATGTGCACCTATATGTAGAAAAACATTTTTAAATATTACAAATAAAAGGATTCCTCTCTGGAGAAGTGTTTAGTCTTTCCACTCGCAAATTCCGCCATTTAAATAGCGAATCCGCCATGGTGCAAGCACAACTGGCTTTTAAAGGGAATGGGAGATGAGACTCCCATTTGAGACTTTATTGTACATTATGTCCAAATCACACCCATGACTCATTAAGAGACTAGGTACAATGCTTCTGGATAGGGCTGGACAATTAACCGAAAACTAATCGAAACCGAAATTTAGAACCTCTAACCAACGTAATTTTCCCATGATGGGTTATTTCGGTTTTCACGTGACTCCGCCCCGTCAGTCACATCAAGTGCAATTTGCAGGCACACGGAAAGATGCAGGAGCAGTTATCTTTGTTTATAGATGCTCAGAATTACTATGATAATTGCATGTTTTACACAGTTTATACAGGTAAGTTAATCACTGTTCTTATTTGCGCTGATACACGCACCGAGATGGTGCGCGCTAGCCTCGAAGCCAGATCACTTTCACTTGCATCCTCATGAAGTTTGTCGATTAAATGAGTTTAAAGGCTTGCTAGTTTGAACATTAAAGCGGTTGTGCACTATTCAAAAACAACGTTATGGAAAACTTCTCCGTTCAGTGCTCATGAACGTTTTTCTGTGAGACAGATAGCCAAGCCATGTCATGCCTCTGACAATGCGCGCCAGATCACTTTCACTTGCGTCCTCACAAAGCTTTGTCATTTGTATGTGTTTTAAGGCCTGCGAGTTTGAATATTGAAGCGATTTTAGACCATCAGATGTGTATTATGTTGAACTAATGCCTGATATACTGTGACACACGAACACTCACAGACAGTAGCTCGCACATCACGTGAAGATCGCACGCAGAGAGGAGCACAGAAACTCATTGTCAACGCTGTCCTGTGATTTATTTCTAAAGTAGCTTAGAAACTCAACCATTATAGCATAGATTTTAATACCTTTTGAAGTAAGTACAAACCACAGCTTCATAATAAATAGAGACGGTATGAGTAATTCACACACACAATCACTCTCTCATTAATGCATTCACATAAATGTAATTGTAGTAAACCTTCGTGTGGGAAGAAGGAGGCGGGAACCGGCGAACATTAAACAAGTTTAATCAAAATGAAACACAAAATAAAATGTCGGCGACAGCCCCTCGCGGACGACTGCCGCCTATACACAAACAAACACAAAATGAAAATAAAAAGCTGCAGCCCCTCACGGACGACTGCAGCAGACACATAACAAAACGTAAATAAAATACAACATAAAGTCCAGGCCTGGTCCTCTCTCGTCCCTCACTGTCGTCGCTCCTCCTTTATAGTCCCTCACTCCTCCGTGAGAGCCGAGATCGCTGCGGCGCGCAGCTGGCGCTCATCCTCCCTGATGAGCGCCGCCTCGTCCCGCCCTCACGGTCCCTCAGCCTCGCTGCTCGCCACAGTAATGTAGGCCTACTGTGCTAATTTATCCGTATCTGATGTACAACAAACAGAAATCTGCCCCATAGACATCAGTAACTGCTGAAAGTGAACCGTTGCCTTCAAGTATTTTAAAATCTCAAAGAAATGCACTTTTTCATTAGAATAACATATCCCACCTTTAATAATAGAAAATATTTACAGTAAAAACCTTATCAGTGAACTATGAGGGCAAAAAAAGGAGAGCAAAATAATCGTTCATTAATCATAATCGAGGTAAAATGTTCAATTAATCAAGATTTTTATTTTTGGTCAAATCGTTACAGCCCTACGTCTGGACCATGCCTGATGCGGCAATGTTTTTTTTTTTCCCGTCGGTAAACTAGCAAAAGTGGATTTGGACACATCCTAAGTGCACCTGCGCCATGCGCTTCAGACCATGCGCTCAGATCGTTCAAATTGGGCCCATAATGTATTGGAGTGATATGATGACTTCTCTCACTCTACAAATCAATGCTCTAACTGCAGAAATTAACATTTTTGTCGACTGGAAAAATGCAACAGTGCACCAGTGATGACTTGGGCCCATCAGTCCACAGTAAACAGGGTCATGCTGCTGTGACTTAACCCTTCCTGACTCACTATTGTCTGATTCAGAGGTTGAAGGCGGCCATTTTGGGTTGACAACATTGTAGTCCTTAGTTCACAACACTTAAGTGCCACTTCAGTCATCACTTAAGAATCAGTCTTAGACTTTTCTGGATGTTGCTTTAAATTCTCCTACTCTTTGACAAGTCCTACTTTTTACTTAGAATTGTGTAACACTTAAGTCAAAGCTTAAGACTATTCTTAAAGCCATTCACACCAAGAATTAAGTATATTAGTGTCCACACCAACAGACTTTTTCTAAACACATGCTTGTCTGTCACTTTAAATGCTTGAGCTTGTTACAGTAGGATGGATTCTGATTGGTCGGTTGCCACATTTTTTTGTGCCATTATCATTATAGCTGTGGTGTGAACTCTGCAGCATGAGTCACATCTGTGCGGTGTGCTGAGCCTTGACCTCTGCCTTAGTAAGAAGCTAAAGGAGAGGTTTAAGACTTGAATCTTGTTAAGGCTTAAAAGATCTCTGATGATTAGTTAGGTGCTTTACTACACTTCTCTAATTCTCTGCATACATTAAATTAATCAAATGTGATAGTAAAGACATTTATAATGTTACAAATGATTTCTATTTCAATTACAGTGAGGAAAATAAGTATTTGAACACCCTGCTATTTTGCAAGTTCTCCCACTCGGAAATCATGGAGGGGTCTGAAATTGTCATCATAGGTGCATGTCCACTGTGAGAGACATAATCTAAAAAAAAAATCCAGAAATCACAATATATGATTTTTTAACTATTTATTTGTATGATACAGCTGCAAATAAGTATTTGAACACCTGTCTATCAGCTAGAATTCTGACCCTCAAAGACCTGTTAGTCTGCCTTTAAAATGTCCACCTCCACTCCATTTATTATCCTAAATTAGATGCACCTGTTTGAGGTCGTTAGCTGCATAAAGACACCTGTCCACCCCATGCAATCAGTAAGAATCCAACTACTAACATGGCCAAGACCAAAGAGCTGACCAAAGACACTAGAGACAAAATTGTACACCTCCACAAGGCTGGAAAGGGCTACGGGGAAATTGCCAAGCAGCTTGGTGACAAAAGGTCCACTGTTGGAGCAATCATTAGAAAATGGAAGAAGCTAAACATGACTGTCAATCTCCCTCGGACTGGGACTCCATGCAAGATGGAAAAGAGGAACACATATGTGAGAATGCTGTTTGTGGACTACAGCTCAGCATTCAACACCATTGTGCCCTCCATACTTGACATGAAACTCCGGGCTCTAGGCTTAAACAGCTTGTTATGCAGCTGGATCCTGGACTTCCTGTCAAACAGACGCCAGGTGGTCAGAATGGGCAGTAACATCTCATCATCACTGACTCTCAACACTGGAGCCCCTCAGGGCTGTGTTCTCAGCCCACTCCTGTACTCCCTGTACACACATGACTGTGTGGCAACCCACAGCTCCAACACCATCATCAAGTTTGCTGACGATACGACGGTGGTAGGTCTTATCACCGACAATGATGAAACGGCCTACAGAGAGGAGGTGCACACTCTGACACGGTGGTGTCAGGAGCACAACCTCTCCCTCAACGTCAGCAAGACCAAGGAGCTGGTGGTCGACTTCAGGAGGAATGAGAGAGAACACCGCCCCATCACCATCGATGGAGCACCGGTGGAGAGAGTCAGCAGCTTCAAGTTCCTCGGTGTCCACATCACAGAGGAACTCTCATGGTCCGTCCACTCCAAGGCCATTGTGAAGAAGGCTCATCAGCGCCTTTTCTTCCTGCGACGGCTGAGGAGGTTTGGAATGAACCGCCACATCCTCACACGCTTCTACACCTGCACCATAGAGAGCCTGCTGACTGGCTGCATCACCACCTGGTACGGCAACAGTACCGCCCGCAGCCGCAAGGCCCTGCAAAGGGTAGTGCGCACGGCCAGCTGCATCATCGGAGGTGAGCTTCCCTCCCTCCAGGACATTTACGCCAGGCGGTGTGTGAAGAGAGCTCAGAGGATCATCAGAGACTCTAGCCACCCGAGCCATGGGCTGCTCTCACTGCTGCCATCAGGCAGACGGTACCGCAGCATCAGAACACGCACCAGCCGACTCCAGAACAGCTTCTTCCCACAAGCAATCAGACTACTGGAGGGGCTCCAGAAATCACTCTCACGGACATTTTCCTGGACTGCCCCCACCTGGTGGAATGACCTACCTATCTCAATTCGAGCAGCCGAGTCTGTAGCCATTTTCAAAAAACAGCTAAAGACACGTCTTTTCCAGCAGCACCTGACCAATCAAGAATAGCACTTAACATTCTATTCATTTTTTTGTCTGTCTAATTTATTTAAAAAAAATAAAATAAATTGTCCTGTGTGTTCTGTGTTAGATTAACTGAGACTTGTTACAGCACTTGCATACTGTAGCCTTTGACTGTTCTAGTTGCTTCTATTGCTCTCATTTGTAAGTCGCTTTGGATAAAAGCGTCTGCTAAATGACTAAATGTAAATGTAAATGACTACTTAACTCTTGATCCATCAGGATCATAACACACACTGGACAGAATATCACTCAGCACAACCCACTGTAGATACACACACATTATATACACATTTATTTATCATACAGCATCTATTGCACATCGGATTTCTATTTGTGAACAAATTGTATACTGTACATTGTATATTATTACTATAGCTTAATGTATACTGTTATTGTTTAATGTATGTTTAGTGTATATTGTTTTAAGTATATGTATATTGTAAGTATGTGTATATTGTTTAAAGCTGTGAGAACTACACTCACATTGTGTAAATTATTTATTGTTTATTGTAGTGTATACTGTGCTGTGAGTAATTGTGTGCGCATCAGATGTGTAATCTGTTGTTGCTTAAATGTTGTACATGTCATGTCATGACTACTATGTTGCTCGGAACTGCACCTAAGAATTTCACCTACTGTTGCACTTGTGCATATGGTAGAGTGACAAATAAAGTGATTTGATCTGATTTGATTTGAGATCTCACCTCGTGGGATCTCAATGATCTTAAGAAAGGTGAGAAATCAGCCCAGAACTACACGGGAGGAGCTGGTCAATGACCTGAAAAGAGCTGGGACCACCGTTTCCAAGGTTACTGTTGGTAATACACTAAGACGTCATGGTTTGAAATCATGCATGGCACAGAAGGTTCCCCTGCTTAAACCAGCACATGTCAAGGCCCGTCTTAGTTTGCCAATGACCATTTGGATGATCCAGAGGAGTCATGGGAGAAAGTCATGTGGTCAGATGAAACCAAAATAGAACTTTTTGGTCATAACTCCACTAAACGTGTTTGGAGGAGGAAGAATGATGAGTACCATCCCAAGAACACCTTCCCTACTGTGAAGCATGGGGGTGGTAGCATCATGCTTTGGGGGTGTATTTCGGCACATGGGACGGGGCGACTGCACTGTATTAAGGAGAGGATGACCGGGGCCATGTATTGCGAGATTTTGGACCAACAACCTCCTTCCCTCAGTTAGAGCATTGAAGATGGGTCGAGGCTGGGTCTTCCAACATGACAATGACCCGAAGCACACAGCCAGGATAACCAAGGAGTGGCTCTGTAAGAAGCATATCAAGGTTCTGGCGTGGCCTAGCCAGTCTCCAGACCTAAACCCAATAGAGAATCTTTGGAGGGAGCTCAAACTCCGTGTTTCTCAGTGACAGGCCAGAAACCTGACTGATCTAGAGAAGATCTGTGTGGAGGAGTGGGCCAAAATCCCTCCTGCAGTGTGTGCAAACCTGGTGAAAAACTACAGGAAACGTTTGACCTCTGTAGTTGCAAACACGGTTTTCTCAGGTGTTTAAATACTTATTTGTAGCTGTATCATACAAATAAATTGTTAAAAAATCATACATTGTGATTTCTGGATATTTTTTTTAGAGTATGTCTCTCACAGTGGACATGCACCTACGATGACAATTTCAGACTCCTCCATGATTTCTAAGTGGGAGAACTTGCAAAATAGCAGGGTGTTCAAATACTTATTTTCCTCACTGTATATGCTGTTGAAATTTCTATTAATCACAATTTCCACAAAAATATTAGGCAGCACAACTGTGTGTAACAACATAATGTTACTTGAACACCAAGGGCCCTATTATACACCCGGCGCAATGCGACGACAGGAGCTCTTTTTTTTTTTTGCTAGTTTCAGCCTGACGCACCTAGCCTGACATTGTCATACTCAATTCTAGTCAGAATATGAGTCTGATACTGCTCTGCTGGGCTGTGATTATGGGCCGTGTTTCCAGGAAAGACCTCAATTGGATAGACCTACAACCAATCAGAGCAACGGAGCGACACATAACGTTAGTTGTCAAATGTCACCAGAACTCAACTGCACACAGTGTTGCCAAGTCCGCTGTTTTCCCCCGGCTGGTTTTCCATGTCTGCGGGTTGAAGCGACCTCAGTTATGTGATGTTTAGACCCAGGATTGCGAATTTTAGCAGGCAACCCTGCCAAAAAAAAGCACATATTTTACCCCCCAAATGCCATTTTTTCCAGAGAACCCCCTCGGAAAGCTATTGGGCTTGTTTTGGGCTAGTTTTGAGTAGCAATTGGGCGGGTTTTGTTGTGAAAATTTGACAACCCTGTCTGCACGCACACTGGAAGAAGTAGAAGAAGAAGATGAGTGTAAACGATCTTTGCCGGTGTTAAAAAAATGTAAGGGTACACAGTGTACTTACCAACACGATCATCATTTTTGAGAGAAATAGTGAAGGTGAATGCATATACGAACAAGTTTTCCGTTTAGGATTAGAACAAATTCAACCCAAGTGCTCTTTGGTGACATGGATGCTTACGTTACTGTTTATCATCTGTCCATCATCGTCTAAACCCCGCCCTGACAATTTCATTGGTCCGAACAACTCCTGTTCAGACATAGTTGCTCCACAACGGATCAATTCCAGTCCGAACTGCGCGACCTCAAATGTTGTGTTTGGCTGGCATCCAGGCTATGACGCACCTATAGGCGGGTCCACATCACTCGTACACTCTGCTTGTTACACACACACACACTCAGCAGCACACAAACATTTTTAAATATTAAAAATAAAAGGATTCCTCTTTGGAGAAGCGTTCAGTCTTTCCACTAGCAAATTCCGCCATGTCAATAGCAAATCCACCATGCTGCAAGCGCAACTGGCTTTTAAAGGGAATGGGAGATGAGACTCTGATTGGTTTATTGCACGTTATGCCAAAAACACACCCATGACTCATTAAAAGACTAGGTACAATGCTTCTGGACAATGGCGCAGACCGTTTTTTTCCGTCGCTAAACTAGCAAAAGTGTATTCGGACAGACCCTAAGTGTACCTGCTATTTTTTATGTATTTTAATCAAATAAATGCAGACTTGGTGAGCATAAAAGACTGATAGTTAGTGTACATCACTCTAAGGTGGTTTATTTGGTAACAATGATCAACTGACTCCATCATCCTGCATATTACACCATTATACCAAAAAACTTGGCTCGGACTAGACCCAAACTCAGGTTGCTCTCATAAAGAGCCCAGGCACTTCCCACCAGGCCACATCTCTGTCAAACGCACTCATTTGCACTCTGGTTTCATCATGGTATTGTGTCAAAGGCAGAGACCTCATGTTGTGGCCGGCTCTTTCATATGACACAAAAACTTTTGCCTTTTCCACATGGCTTCTGTTTCCCTGCTGAGCTGAAAGAGAGGTTTATAACCGTCCTATCCTTTCAGAGTAAAGCCAACTTTAACACAAGTCTCCCATGATACCTGCTGGAAGCTGAAGGTGTTTTAAGTCAGGTTGAAAGACAAGTTGCAACATGGGCAAATGACATGACGAGTAATTCCGCTGTGCTCAAAGAATAAGGGTTTTATATTTTCATCATTTGGATGGATAGCAGTTTTGTCCATAAATATAACATGATGTTCTTGCTTCATTGATTGCTTTCTTATGTTCACCAAGTCTGCATTTTTGGTAACACGTTACAATAAGGTTTAATTTGTTAACATTAGTTAATGTATTAACTAACATGAACTAACCATGAGCAATACATACTGCATTTGTTAGTCTTTGTTAACATTAGTTCCAGTTGTTCATTGTTTGTTTACAGTGAATGAACTGTTAACAAATACAACTTTTATAATGTATTAGTAAATGTTGAAATTAACATTAACAAAGATTAATAAATGCTGTAGAAATGCAGTTTATTATTAGTTCATGTTAACTAATGTAGTTAACTAACAAAACCTTATTTTAAAGGTCCCGTTCTTCGTGTTTTTTGAAGTTTTGATTGTGTTTACAGTGTGCAATATAACATGTGTTCATGTTTCGTGTGTAAAAAAAAACAGTATTTTTAACACAATTTACTTATCTGTACACTGCTGTTTTCACTGTCCTAAAAACGGGTTGATGACTTCCTTTATTCTATGAAGTCCCTCCTTCAGAAATACGTAACGAGTTCTGATTGTGCCAGCGGTTCCCGTGTTGGGATTTGACTGCAGCTTAGCGCACGTGTCACGGTTCCTGTGTTGTGATTCGACAGCAGCTTAGCACACGTGGAAAGGTCACGCCTCTTAACGGGAGATGTATGCGCTTAATGATCTCTACAGCGTCCCTGGGAAAGCCAAACAAAGGTGATTTGACTCCGGGATGAAAATAACAGCGTCTCGACGACATGGCGACAAACACAGTCAAACGCAACACTTCGTTTTCTCCATGCGACACGTCCTCTTCTCCACGTGGGACAGCAACAGGATCACGCCCCCTTTTTGCGCGTAGTCTTGTGGGCGGAGGTTAGTCTGTTCTACTGTTCTATTGATGTCATTTATGAAGGAAGTACCAGGATGTAGTCCAAGCCAGCCGTTCGCTGTAGGCTTTGAAAGGGAACTTCTGTTAAATAAAATATCTCGCTTGGCATTGAACTTTGAGCTTTATAATTTTACAGGTATTATTTATGCTCTAACAGCAACATTACACACTAACTAAAGTTTGAACAATGGGATCACGAAGAAGGGGACCTTTAAAGTGTTACCGCATTTTTTTAAAAATCATTAACTCAGTATAAAAACCATTATGCCTATGGAATGTCCTCATGATGACCGGTGTGCCAATGTTTGTGTATGTGCGTGAATAAAATCTTTGAAAATAGGTATTTTTATGGGCAACAAAAGTTGTATATCCCATTGCAGTTGCTTAAATCCAGTGTAAAACAGCCGTGGCATCTGAAACCATGTTGTTGGTTTAGATGCAATGATAAGTTCTGTGGTGATAAGTTGAATGTTCTTGTGTTCACAGGAATTTGTAAGCATGTCCAGAAAACTTCTGGATGACAGTGAGCTCCAGGAAAGACTGGTGAGAAATGGAAATAATTACATTGCAACATGCCACAACACAATGAAGGAAAGAATAACCTATCAGAAACTGGTGGAGACTCTTCATTGACAGTATGATGGGATCTCTGTCTCAGGTCTTTAAGAACTTTTAAAAAGGTGAGGGCTTTGTGCTCTTTCTAGAGCATTGGAGTCTGTATTGCATATTTCAATTGAAAACAGTCTCTAATGACTGTAAAGATAATGGTGGCCATTTGTTTCTGGAATAGGATGAACCATATATATATATATATATATATATATATATATATATATATATATATATATATATAGGAAATATTTATAGATATGTTTCACTAAGTATGAAAGGGACACACATTTTATCATACATATACTCTGTGCTTAAATTGCAACAAGGAGTGGTGATGGATTCGGCAGTGGAATCGTGCACTCTTGACAGCTGTGTGTGTTTTTAAATTTTTTTTATTATGCTTGTTGGTAGCGAAATTTGGGTATAAAAGTGCAGTGCCAGTATGTTTATAGTGGTTGTTACTACAGTTTTCTGGGTTAAAGAATTGTGTTGACAAATTTTGCTAGCAAAAAAAAAAAGAGTCAATTTTTTGGTGGAGCTCAGCTTGAATTAACCAGACAGCTTGCATTCATGTGTGCATATGTAATATGATAAGACAGACTAGACATATGACAAGCTAAAAATGGCAAAAAATTACTATACTTGATTTCTCTAAACAAATGTAAAGGGAATAGTATTTTTACGGTGGCTTGTGAGAGATCCACTAAAATGGATGCAGGATCCAGTTTCAGAGGTGCCACATGCAGCTTGTTCTGGCATAAATTATGCCCTGCTTTTAACTGTAGTAAAAAATGAAAGCCTTACATTTTTTAAATTTTTTTAAATTTGCATTGGCTAAATAAACAATTATCTGTCAGTCATAAGCTGATTAAGCTGCCGAACTATCTAAAGCTCAAATGAAGAACAGTGATGTTCTCATTACAATAAATGAAACGAGATTGTTCTGATGAGAACATTTTACTCTTGGTATGATTTTTGATTTATTCAGGAAAAGTATCTTTGTTCAGGGATTAAGATTTGTGTTTGAATGTTTTGTTAAACATATAAAATATTTATTGCGTAACTAAGACTGTATGTCTTATCTTAAACCATGACTTTGCATGTTCGTATCTACATTTAATTGAATATATTTCACAATAAAATTGAATGTAAACAACTTTATACAAACAACTGTTGATTTTCGTTTCAGGTATAGGCATAACATTTATACATTAGGGGTGTTCAGAACTCATGGTCATTTTTGGCCTGTGTGGGGTACATTTTTACACCAGAATATCGTCAAACTATGGTAAATTGTGGTAACAAATTAAACTTGTGTTTTTATGATGACCACCATTTTAATTTACCTGGATCTGGATTTACCACAAATGTTTTTTTTACCAGTATTAAAGCCTGCAAACACAGCTTTACATTTAAGTATTAAAAGATCACGGATTACAATAGATAAAAACTACCATTCATTTATAATGAAATGAAATTATTTATATTTCTTATCATAGCACCAAGCTGCTGAACACAGGCTTTATCATGTGGCTTTTTTAATGGAAAATGAAACAATTGACTGTACATACAAAGGGTGGTACAATATCTTCAAACAGAGTGAACTTTTATCTATACAATAATCACATGCGCTTTTGTATAAAAAAAATGGAAGGGTGCAGAGTAACAAACAAACAGAAGATAGTGTTTGGCTCTAGAGAGAGTGACAATTTATCTTAAATCTTTACATTTCCCAATGAAAACCCATTGAGGAAGACAAAATTGAACTTGGCCAATTACCTCAAGGTGGTTTTTGTTTGGGTACTTTTAATGATAATAGCAAGATTGTGTTCTCTCCCTTTTACCATGATCAGTCATTGAGGCAGAATCAATTTTTTTAAAAGTCTTTCAAGTCACACCTTGGCCATATGAAATCCATTAAGCTGTACTGATTATCTTGACCATAATCCTGTGTAGCACAGACCAACGGAACAACTTTCCCAAAGAAAGAAGGCATTTGGGTGATTCGAGTGGGCAGGGATGGGCAACTTTGGCCCTCGAGGTCCACTGTCCTGCAGAGTTTAGCTCCAACCCTAATCAAACAAACTTGAAAAGTCTAACCAAGGGCTTCAGGAAAATACAAAAATGACAGGCAGGTGGGTTTGATTATGGTAGGAACAGTGGACATAAAGGGCCAGAGTTGCCCATCCCTGGTATAGAGATATACACTATGGGTGCATATATCAGGCTGCATGTGAGCCCACAATCACAGTTGTTGCAAAGACTCGGCAGCTGAAACCTCAGATGTCATGCAATTGTCCTCCTTTCCCACCCAGTTAATGCCATGTCCATTCTCTTGCGGTAAAGTTTTGGGAGAGGTTTGTCGATCCAAGGATGTGAAGGTGGTGAAATGGACCCTTTTCCTCTTACTAGTGGGTGAGTGTAGGGACTCACTTCGGACTGGTTTTGCTGTAAGGGATCCTGCACACCCAACACTGGAGTCATTTGATACAGAAGACACCTGGCAAGAGGTCCTTCGAATGAGAGTGCCACAGGGTTCTGTATTGGGTCCTATGTCGATTACAGACGTATTGTGAGCATCTTGCTGTAACGGATTTCCAGTGACGTTCATTACCAGCTCAGCATCTGTTCCCAGCCATACCCAGTCATGCCGGTGACCAGTCTGCTCAGAAACTTGAGCAGGCGTCTGCTTGTGCCGAAATTTAACCAAGTACGATACACAGTTTACCATAAATACTAAGATAGCCAAGCAAAAGACTCCCAGTAATGCATACATCCCGATCTCCAGGTCTGTAAGTGGACGGTTTGATAGTGGACCCTCAATGTCATTATCATCATCATCATCATCTCCGTAGTCATTTTTTGGCTCCTGATTGGGGGTTTCCACTTGGGGAGGGTAGTTATTGTAGTTCACTAAGTTCCCAGAAGCCTTCCCAGTGCTTAACATTGAACCCTCAGGAACTTCATTACTACTCCAGGAAATTCCTGAGCGATCATCGCTGCCAGCTTTTCCCGTACTAAAGAAATTTCCATTGTTTAAAATATTCCCAGCTTTACTGACTCCAGCCGAGGCATCATTAGCCTGTCCCATTCCCAAATCATTTGCGATGCTACCAATGGTCGAGTCTCGTGCTGATGACTTGTCTGTGGTGGTGATCTTTATCAAGGCACTTTCCTCTTGCTCAGACTCTGAGTTTCTGCTCGAAACCTGTTCTGGCTGCTGCGGCTTCTTCTCAGTTTCTGCTTCTTCACTGCCATCACCTCGTTCACTGCCGTTATCTTTCCCAGTGACACCAGCAAATAGTCCTGTGCTGTTTCCTGTGTCATTATTATTGATGCTGCTATTTTCAGGGCGTCTGCTGTTTGTCTGGAACTTTACAGTTAAGCTCCCACTGCCTACAGCTAAAGTGCTTTTACGCTTTGATTTCTGACAGACCTCACAAATGGTCATTTCAGCTCTCACCAGTGTTCCTTGGCCTTCACCTTCTGCCACAATAGTCATAGATGACTCCTGCACAGAGATCACGCCCTCATCCAGCGATGTCACAGCCAGGCGATAGTGAGAAGGGTCATAGATGTCCAGAGGAGTGAGGGAGCCATCGCTAAATTGTAGCCAGGAGCTCAACACTGCCTCCTGCAATCAGAATAAAATAGACGTTTGCATACTAAGTAGCGAGTTAGTTTGATTTCAGATGATAGGAGCTGCATTTAAACCCATTCACAATTTAAATACAATTTTAATTTTCCATGCTAAGTACACCCTAAGTCAAACTAGATATGTGCAATAAGTCTTATAAATGCAAATTAATAGGCTACACACTGAAATTTTAAAATGTATAATTTACTTATTATTAGCATTTAAAATTAACTTCTTTTTTTCACAGTTTAAAAAACAGTTAAACAGTTTTGCTGTGGTACTGAAATTGGTATAGAGAACTATAAAATATTACTGGTATTGGTACCACTACTGAAATTTTGGTTTTGTTACAACACTAATATATTAATTTGGTCACACTTTAAATTAGGGTCAAATTCTCACTATTAACTAACTATTAACTACAAATTTTGCCTCAATACTCCTAATTACTGCTTATTAATAGTTAGTAAGGTAGTTGTTAAGTTTAGATGTTGGGTAGGATTAAGGGATGTAGAATAATGGTCATGCATAATAAGGCATTAATATGTGCTTTAGAAGTACTAATAAACAGGCAATATCCTAGTAATATGCATGTTAATAAGCAACTAGATAAGTGAGAATTGAACCCTAAACTAAAATGTTACCATTAATTTATGCAAAATATCATATCAAGTGAACGTCATTCACTACCCTCCTCCTCATTCATTTTTTAAAGTTAGACATCAACCTTCTTAGTATTCCTCAATCAATCCATTTTACACGACATAATAAGACAAAATTATAAAGTTATAATTGAATACCTGTTTTTCCACTAGTTTTTTTTGTCAAAATTGTATAGGGTCGTTAACGACGTGAGGTGTGCCATATTGTACTTTTTTTTTCTGCACAATAATAAATGAATCTATAATGACAAAATAACTGCAATTCACCTTTATTCCACAAGGTGGCAATGTCTGTTACACAATGATGAAGTGAGGTTTCACTCATATTTACTGCAGACTGAAAACGAAACAATAATAACTATAATCTGCAAAACTTGAAATGGCTCAGCGACTAACTGCAGAGCAAGTACTGAACACAATCAAATATTAGTGTCACTGTCACTTGATGATGGATCTGGTGAAAGAAGCTGTCAGTGATCAAAATATTTATTTTCAAGACGTTGAAAATGAATTTTGAGAATATGCGTGAGATTGCGAATATGAGCCAGATGCTGAATGTACTGGGAAATGAGCTCTGACGAGGACAGTGATGATGGTATAAAACATCTGCTCAAACTGAACCCTTCCAAGCTCCAAAAGTTAACGAAATATGTTTTATTTTATTCTTCTGTAATTGTTGCTCTAATATCATGAGTTTTATATATTATCGCGACAGGTATAGATCTTTCCATGTTAGATATAGATCCGGGTCGCTAAAGACCCGAACATGTAAGAATGTTTGGCGAAACAGAGTTGGACGTATTTCTGTACCAAATACACTCCAGGATTCTAATTCAGTTTCGGAAAGTGTTTTTCCGAGTATGGCTCTGTATTACATCATAAAGGGTGGAATTCCTTGTATGGGCACTTCTCCTGAATGAGCACATGCACACACCAACCAGAGCAAGAGCATCGTTCAGGTTACGGAAGCTTTGTTCGTGTCATTTTGTTTTTAGACCACGAAATCAACAATGTCACTAAAGAAGTGTGTTTCTGGTTGTGAGGGAAAGATAACCTTGTTCAGCTTCCAAAATAACCCAGCATTAAGGAAACAATGGATGCAGTTTGTTTTTCCGGAGCAGCAACGGAGTTCTGCAAGTGTGTTTGTTTGTTTGTTCCCGGTCATGAGTCGAAACTGCAGGCGGTGAGTGAAACTGCATTGAATGTTTGAGCTTTGTTGGCAATCGGCACCCAAGTGCATATAATGTAAACAACACGGACGTATAGTGAATCGAAAGTTATCCAGGGATAATGCCATGATGTATTGTGTGTGTGTGTGTGTGTGTGTGCATGTGACTCTTAAGCTCCGCCCACTGCATGCCTGCACAAGCTCGGCTGTTTTCGGAAAGAATCGGCACAGCCTATCTGTCTCCTATAAATATGATAAAACTAAAGACTCTTCGGAGATATGAAGGATGCAATACTACTCTATAGGTACTCAAAATTAACATGAGATTGGCAGAAACTGTGTGTGTTATGTACCCTTTAAATATGTATTTCTTGAAGGTTATAAAACCAGACAAATCTGCATTTTTAACTGAATTTACACATGCCCCAAATTTTGGTTAAGGTTGCAAAAGAAAGTAATGTTTAATGACCTGTTTAGGATTGCTGAGCACTTCCTGTGTGGTTGCCGTGGCGCTTATGACTCGGTTACTTCCTGTGCTGAGCTGTAGGCTGAGTGTGAGACCACTGACCAACTGCAGCCCCAGTTCAGTGATGGTCACTCGATCATCCACAACCCTCACCGTCTTCTCTGCCAGGATAGAGTCTGACAGCGGGGACAGAACCTGAACAAAGGGAGAGGCCTGGTTAATAAGGCCTGCATGAGATCAATATCAATTTATGTGTAGACCAAACTCAACAGATCCAGTTGAATTTTACCTTTATAGATGTGGTGCCCACATCTTGTCCTGACAGAACCCTGCCTGCCTGCAGACGGGCAATATTAGGGTCCTCCACCTTCAGGAAGTACCGCACCAACCTGGTCACATCCACCTGCCAATCAGAGCCCAGGAAGAAGGCTTGTGGCTCCCGGGGGTCTGATTGCTCTGCCACAAAGTGGGTGAGTACTCGAACCAAAGCATGCTGGAACTGCAGCATACAGCCCCGGCCCTTACGCTCTTCCTCACTGTTCCAGCCTGGTTTGCTGTCAGGGACATACACAAGTTACCGATAACCCACTTATTCAAAGTCATGTAACTCCATCTGTCACTTTTCATTGTTTTCATAACAGCTTAGATAAAGCCTCATTTGGGAAAAAAAACACATGCACACATATAATTCAAATAATGTTCAAAATACCTTCAGATCAGTGTAAAACCGTGGTGAGCACATATCAGACACTCACTTGATTTGATCAAACTGTGAATTAATGAGAGGATGTTTCTGCCCCATGTAATACATTATGCAATAGTATTTAACCCATTCATAACATTACACAATCTTATGCACAGTTCATAATCCACTTGACCCTGTTTGAAAGTGGATTTACAATTTGAAATCATTTGAAACAATGTAGCAGAAACACAGTGATCAGTAAAATAGATTGATGCTTTCACTGAAGAAAACTGCTGAAAACGAGAATGCAGAAAATATATATATATTTTTTTTTCTGTCATACATATATACAGGGGCCGAGAAGTGCAAACCAAAATCACAATTACAAAAACAAAATAACGAATTCAAAAACAAAATAAATTATAAACGCAATGGAAAGTCTAAAAGCAAATTAACAAGTTAGAAAACACAATAACAATTCCGGAAACAAAATAACAAATCAAAAACCACAATGACAAATCTGAAAACAAATCTGTTTTGTTTTCAGATTTGTCATTGTGTTTTCTGATTTGTTATTTTGTTTTTAGATTTGTCATTGTATTTTCTGATTTATTTTGTTTCTGGAGTTGTTATTGTGTTTTCTAACTTGTTAATTTGGTTTTGGACCTGTCATTGCGTTTATAATTTGTTATTTTGTTTTCGGAATTGTGATTTGTTTTGCACTTCTCGGCCACCGTGCATATTTGACAGAAAAAACAATGACAAACAATACATATTTTGGATTTTATGAATTGTATCTCCGAGGATACGTTGCCCTATTAGGGTATAAAAAAAGGATTATACACAGTATTGACAATGAATGGTGCCTCAAGGTAAACTGGGCCGTCTGTACTGGTCATTGCATTGTTGCATTTTCCGGGGTGACAGTTGTGGGGGGTTCCCTTAGGGAAGACGCTCCTGGCCTCTGGGCCCCCTGCACACAGTTCCCTTTTTCAGTCTATGTATTTTGAGTAAAAATGTTTGCAAATGTTAATATTCACATGTAAAACTGATATTATTAGGTTTAGTTGACTACATCTTTGCATTTTTAACTAGATATTTTCTTGCACTTTCACACAGCTCATTTTATGGTAGAACAGGGGTTCTACCATACTGTAGATAATCCTTTTTTTATACCCTAATAGGGGAACGTATCCTGGGAGATACATACTTTTCAAAATGCGGTAAATAACAGCATGAGTAACATATAACTTAATTGTCTTTTTCAACATCTTAAGACAATGTTCACAATTAATATTAGCAGTTGTTTTGCATTTTTTGCTGAAAAAAAGTTAGATTAATAGATGCCTGATTTCTACTAAATCAGAATGTCCAGTACCGTTGGCTTTAGGTCAAACATGATCTACAAACTCCAAACAGACTCAACTATGATATTGACAACAGTACTGGATGAAAAATTATTTCTCGTGCCTCTTACAAGAGACTAAAGACTGTATCCTGTGGTACAAGTTGCCTTTTTAAGGGTTAACACAATTTTACTGAGAACAATTGCTCTAAAATATTTGACTTTGTTTCTCAGAATTGTGTGATATGAAGTTGCATTTGCAAGTTATAATGTCGATCGCGAGATATAAAGTCACAATTGTGAGATATAAATTAAAGGGATACTTCAGCGCTGGGAAGATGAACGTGTATTTAAACTTAGTCATTTATGTAGTAGAAATGTGGAATTATTTTTGAATTTGGGGCCTTCTAGACACCAAAGACAAGAAAAGACAGAAAATGTATTTTTGTCTTGTGGATGAAAGACAACAACTCCCAGAATGCACTTGCTTCGCTGCCCTACGAGGCCACTCACTACACCGCCCCCAGCGCCGTTTTGATCTTCATAATAATACAATAATTTCATTCAGTTAGAGAATAGGCACTACAATTAAAAACTGAACGTGTCTTTTCAATAAAGTGTAAGTGAGCCAAACGAAAGTCACAGGACAAACGCAACAGGAGTCAGATTTCATTCAGCATGAGAGAGAAGTATGAGCTGAGCAGAGCTGAGGTAAGCGCGGCAGTCATTCTCAGCACGTCCAGTCTGGCGCGTTTTCAGAAATGACGATATTTGCAGAGGATTTTTTTCTGCACATGGGACAGGGCGACTGCACTGTATTAAGGAGAGGATGACCGGGGCCATGTATTGCGAGATTTTGGGGAACAACCTCCTTCCCTCAGTTAGAGCATTGAAGATGGGTCGAGGCTGGGTCTTCCAACATGACAATGACCCGAAGCACACAGCCAGGATAACCAAGGAGTGGCTCTGTAAGAAGCATATCAAGGTTCTGGCGTGGCCTAGCCAGTCTCCAGACCTAAACCCAATAGAGAATCTTTGGAGGGAGCTCAAACTCCGTGTTTCTCAGCGACAGGCCAGAAACCTGACTGATCTAGAGAAGATCTGTGTGGAGGAGTGGGCCAAAATCCCTCCTGCAGTGTGTGCAAACCTGGTGAAAAACTACAGGAAACGTTTGACATTTGTAGTTGCGAACAAAGGCTACTGTACCAAATATTAACATTGATTTTCTCAGGTGTTCAAATACTTATTTGCAGCTGTATCATACAAATAAATAGTTAAAAAATCATACATTGTGGTGGAGAGTTCCTGCCCCAAGTGGAGGAGTTCAAGTATCTAGGGGTCTTGTTCACGAGTGAGGGGAGGATGGAACGGGAGATTGACAGACGGATCGGTGCAGCTTCTGCAGTAATGCGGTCGATGTACCGGTCTGTCGTGGTGAAGAAAGAGCTAAGCCGTAAGGCGAAGCTCTCGATTTACCGGTCAATCTACGTTCCTACTCTCACCTATGGTCATGAGCTTTGGGTCATGACCGAAAGGACAAGATCCCGGATACAGGCGGCCGAAATGAGCTTTCTCCGCAGGGTGGCTGGGCGCTCCCTTAGAGATAGGGTGAGAAGCTCAGTCACTCGGGAGGAACTCGGAGTAGAGCCGCTGCTCCTCCACATCGAGAGGGGACAGCTGAGGTGGCTCGGGCATCTGTTCCGGATGCCTCCTGAACGCCTTCCCGGGAAGGTGTTTCGGGCATGTCCAACCGGGAGGAGGCCCCGGGGAAGACCAAGGACACGCTGGAGGGACTATGTCTCCCGGCTGACCTTGGAACGCCTCGGTGTCCCCCCGGAAGAGCTAGAGGAAGTGTCTAGGGAGAGGGAAGTCTGGGCATCTCTGCTTAGACTGCTGCCCCCGCGACCCGGCCCCGGATAAAGCGGAAGAAGATGGATGGATGGATGGACATTGTGATTTTTTTAGATTATGTCTCTCACAGTGGGCATGCACCTACGATGACAATTTCAGACCCCTACATGATTTCTAAGTGGGAGAACTTGCAAAATAGCAGGTTCAAATACTTATTTTCCTCACTCTATATATCCTGATCGGGAGGTAACGTCCGATTTCAATCGAGTCTGAAACCACGTAATCGGGCCCGATTTCCGATCATGTGATCGGATCTGGACATCCCTACCATAATTTGAATATACTACCGGGTTTCTACTGATACAAAGCTTAATGCTAAATCGCTGAAGTTACCCTTTAAGAATTGTGAGATATAAATTTGCAACTTTTTTTCCCCTCAGAATTGGACTTAATAACTCACAATTGCGAGTTTATATCACACAATTCTGAGAAAAGTAGTAAGAATTGCAAGTTATAAAGTCTGAATTGCAAGTTTATATCTCACAATTATGAGAAAAGTAGTAAGAATTGCAAGTTATAAAGTCTGAATTGCAAGTTTATATCTCACAATTCTGAGAAAAGTAGTAAGAATTGTGAGTTATAAAGTTTGAATTGCGATTCGCAATTCTCAAACTCGCACTTGTGAGAAAAAAAGTTGCAATTATCTAAGTTGTTTTAATCTGTGGCGGAAACAAGCTTTCATAATACTGCCACAATGCAAAAAAGTAGCAAAAGTAAGTAGGTCGAGGTAAAAGTAAGTAGAAATAAAGCAATGAAAAACATTTTAGTTCACTTTAGTTCAGGATCCAATTCTCACTATTATCTAGTTGCTTATTAGCATGCATATTACTAGGATATTATGCATGACCATATTCTACATCCCTTAATCCTACCAAATACTAAACAACTACCTTACTAACTATTAATAAGCAGTAATTAGGAGTTTGTTGAGGCAAAAGTCATAGTTAATAGTTAGTTAATAGTGAGAATTGGACCTTAATCTAAAGTGTTACCAAACATTTAAAATAAAAAAAATTGACATTATACTGAAATGCACTCTAAACTGATTACGTACTATATTTATTTGCATTTTAGAATAAATGCTACCACAATAAAGACATTCATTATAAAATGTGTGTGCTAATGCTGTCATTGTGTGTTTGTACCTCTTGGTGGACATGATAGGGATCCTCCAGCTCTTGATCTGACTCAGCTCTGTATCAGACATCTCTATATCTAGTGGCAGACGAGGGAACCAAACCCTCATCTCCAGCTGGGCGCTCAGGTAACTGTAGGTGAAGTTCACCAGCATCCGCACTCGCCCCTGGGTTTCTTTTCCATTCACGTAGACAAAGTCACATCTGTCAGACACCTGAGGACATCCAAAATTGCTTTATGTTATTTATAACTCGTAGCGCGCAGTCTGTTCACTGTAGTTTTCATGTTTTGCTGGATTTGAATAGACTTTCGACTGTGTAAGAGGATTTGTTGGTGCTTAGCCCCAGTACAAATGTGTATTTTTGGGACCAAGTATAATTTAGGTTCAGATCAGCATTTATAGTTTTATAACTACTTGAGATTGAATTGCTTCAGGAATTACTTATTTCCTCTATTAATGAACTTTAATGTATAGCAAAACAAAGAAGTAGTGGTTAATCTTTGCTTATGACCCTTACGCTGCCTTTTTGATGTAACCTTTATGCCTTTACTGTCACTTTTGAAATATAATGCATGGCATCTGGAATCTCAAAGACACTTAACCATTCAGCATGGGCTTACCAAATGCATGCCGCCACATGATTAAATCAAATGTATAATTTATGATGTAATCAAATTTTAACAAGGTGACTTTGACTAACATCCAGGTGTGTAAAAGCAAGAGTGTGTACTGTATTTATGACTTCATGTGTATAGTGTTTGTGTCACTATGGTTTGTGTTGATTGGCAGTTTTACACATGCACAGCTATAAACACCATGATTACTTACATTTACAGGGTTTACATGGATAGCAAATGACATGTTTATGGATGCATAAGAGGTCATAATCCATAATGCTGTATTTATGCTGTTTTTATCCTATTACTTGACTCACATGGAATCCAATTCCACAGATTCCGTCAAAATATGAACGTACGTTATTCATGTCCTATACATCTTCCATGTCTAACATGTTCATTTTATATGTTTAAATCAGTGTCGAAAATGCCAGATTTATGAGTAGATTCCATCTGGGTACCATGTAGTAGCACTGAAAAGCAGCAACATGACCTTATCTAAGGCCTTGTTTACACCTGGTATTAAGATGCATCTTGGTCGATCGGATCACAAGTAGACGAGGGAGACACGTACCCGTTTACACCTGGTGTTTCAATC
This sequence comes from Romanogobio albipinnatus, assembly GCA_023566225.1. NCBI lineage: Eukaryota > Metazoa > Chordata > Actinopteri > Cypriniformes > Gobionidae > Romanogobio > Romanogobio albipinnatus. Next base: position 24,198,020 of record CM042253.1, on the reverse strand, counting down.
CATCTCTTTTGTCCACTTTCTAACATTTCAGTCCTGATTTCTTTGAGGGAAGGGGTCCATGTGTGGGTAAATGTATGCTTTTCAGATCTTTCGATCTAGTGGATGAAATAAGCTCATGCAATTTACATATAAATGCCAAAGGAGACGACGGAAATACAGTGAGTGCATGTTAGAAATCAGGGAATGGTAAGAGAACATTGTGCTTGGTAAGTTTTCCGTCTTCAAACCAAACTTGAGTCTTCAGCCGACAAAGTTTAAATCTGGTCTGGCTAGCGCGCTTTCTGTAATGTTTACGCATTAGATCAGTAGGCTGTCTTTTGTGGCAGTTCGAACACATTTGACCACATGAGCATTTACACTACAAAAGCAATCCGGTCAAATGTGTTTTCGACTACCTCTGGAAGTGGTTGAAAGTGGACAAAATGTTTTGGACCCCTTTTACACCTGTATTTAGCGTCGTCCACACATGATCGGATTGACAAAAAGGCTTCTTAATACCAGGTGTAAACAGGTCCTAATTGAGTAAATTAATGAATAATTACCAGCATTGCTAGCCATCACATTTGTGATGAATGTAATATTAATACTGAATGTAATACACCGATCAGGCATAACATTATGACCACCTTCCTAATATGCTGCCAAAACAGCCCTGACCTGTCGAGGCATGGACTCCATTAGACCCCTGAAGGTGTGCTGTGGTTCTGATGCTCATGTGCCCGGCGGTGGACAGGGGTCAGACTAGTCTGTGGCTATGCAGCCCCATATAAAACAAACTGCGATGCACTGTGCATTCTGACACCTTTAAACTCATTATGTTCCATATTACTTTTTGCCGGATCGTTGTGGCAAACTTTATGCATGAGCTTGAGTACGGAATAGGCAATACGTAAACGCTCATTATGGGTTAGTATTCTCTCCAGTAACCTATATATTTAAGTAATTAAATTAATATAAATATGCGATTAGTACACTAATGGCTTAAATTAACAACTAGTCAACTAGAAAAAAAACTTTTTTGGGGGGACAACCCTAATTATTTCACATATTTTTGAACCAGCATGTCAAAGGTTATTCTGGGTTGAGCAAGTGACCCTGAGTGGAGTGAGCAAGCAAAGCGGGATCTTCGAGTCCGGAGAAAATATTACCGCTCCACTCACATGCTCTGTTACCAACATAGTTCAATGATTTGTTTTTCCCGAAACCATAGTTCCTAAAAACATTAACAAAAAGCATCACAAAGAAGTTTACTTAACTACAACACTCGACCTGGGGTTAGAAGCATAAAGTAGTTTATTTTTAGTATGACATATGGACAATATAAATAGTTCATGCTCTTAAGTACACTAAGCAAGCTAACATGCGGTACAGTCTATATCTTGTCATTCCATATATACAATTTTCATTTTGTGTCTTTTAGTTTGTCAAGAGAAAGAAAGCACTGTTTTTGAAGAGCATTTGTACAAATGTGCTCCAGTACCCCAAGAGAAGCCTGGAATATGACATAAGTGTCAGCTGCACTTGTATATGCTTTTTCAGAAAGGTTTTTGGTTTGTGTGTTGCTTGGTAACATGCAGAGCTTTATTGGGTTTTTATTTTGTTATTACTATTTGCATTGGTGGAGAAGAAATATACTTAGTAACATGTTTTGATATAAATTAAATAAAAAAAATGAAGCAGTAGTAAATGTTGTTTCAAACCATGTGCTGTTATGGAAATTCCCAAAAGCAAAAAAATACAAAAGCAGTTTTGAAGATTTTTTTACATACTGTACAACAATTCATACCGTCATTGCTTTCTGAAGAAAAATAAAATCAAAGTGACCCATACAATGTGTGACATAAAGTCTTCTGAAGCCATATGATATTTTTCAGCTTGTGTTCCTCTGGAAAAAATAACCGTACATTGGTTTGGAGTATATTATGACAGAATTTTCATTTTTGGGGAACTATTCCAAACATGAGTCTCATCATGTTTGTTGCTCATGTATAATCTATTAATCTTGTTTTAAGTTTGGAAAAAAAAACATATACTGAGGACATCAAAGTAAAATGCATTTCTGTGTAATTCTAAGAAAAACTGCCAGAAAGCAGTGTTGTCCTTGAATGAGACATGGCTGAAGTTCTTTTAAGTCTCTCATCTTGGCTGTAGTCACAGTATGGTGCTGAGCTGTCCTTTCAGATTAAGTCCTCAACAAAGAGGATACAGCCCTCCTGAGTGAGGTCAGAGTGTGGCTTAATGACTTTGAGAGGACTGTCACAAGAACACTCTGAGACTGGCATAGGTTGCATACACAAGAGAAGCCTTTGACATGTTCTTTTGAGAACTTCTTTCGCTGCATGTCTGACAGAGGCCCCTTTCACATATCCAGTCTTTACTGGTAAATTACTGGTTGTATGTGAAAAGGACCTTTTCAAAAATACAGGTAAATCAGTTCTGGCAATTTTCTGGTATGAGAAGTTGTAATTTATCAGTAACTTACCACTATGAAGCAGACAAACTGGCTAAACCAACCGTCTGCTAGCTGTCTCATGTCACCGGAGTCAGATCAATTCCAGCACATAGAGACTCTTTCACCTAGATATTATCATATAGAGACTGTGTCTGTTCCCCGAATTAGTAAATACAAAAAAACATCAAAACCATCCAACAGTAAAAATTTAATTGATGTCCAACAAATAAACAAAAGATATAATACAGATGAACAATTGATAAAGCTTGGGTTGCTGAATATTAGATCCCTTTCCCCAAAAGCGCTTATTGTTAATGATATTATTAAAGATAATAATCTAAATGTGCTGTGTTTGACAGAAACCTGGCTAAAACCTGACGACTACATTACTTTAAATGAGTCCACCCCCCAAGATTATTGTTATAAACATGAGCTGCGTCTGAAAGGTAAAGGGGGAGGGGTTGCTGTAATTTATAATAATATCTTCAGTATTACTCAGAAGTCTAGTTTCAAATATAATTCCTTCGAAGTTTTGGTGCTTTATGTAACGCTATGTAGTGTACATGACAAAACCCGTTCAACATTGGTGTTAGCTACTGTATACAGGCCACCAGGTCATAATACAGACTTTATCAAAGAATTTGCTGATTTTCTATCAGAGTTAGTACTGGCCATAGATAAAGTACTAATTGTTGGTGATTTTAATATCCATGTAGACAACGAAAAAGACGTATTGGGATTAGCATTTAAAGATACACTAAACTCTATTGGAGTTAGGCAACACGTGTCAGGACCCACTCATCGCCATAATCATACTTTAGACCTAATATTGTCACATGGAATAAATGTTGATACCGTTGAAATTCTGCAGCAGAGCGATGACATCTCAGATCATTACTTAGTATCTTGTATACTTAATTTAGCTAAGGTTGCAAAGCCGCCCCCTCGCTTCAATCACTGCCGCTACTAAAGATTGCTTTTTAAATAATCTTCCTCATCAGTATCATTTCCTCAGCATCCCAGATAGCATAGAAGAACTCGATGTTGCAACAGAAACTATTGACTCTCTCTTTTCCAGTACTTTAGACACAGTTGCTCCTCTGCGCTTAAATAAGATTAAAGAAAATAGTCCAACGCCGTGGTACAACGAGCACACCCGGGCCCTTAAAACAGCAGCCAGAAAAATGGAGCGCAGCTGGAAGAAAACAAAACTAGAGGTTTTTCGTAATTCGTGGAAAGAGCACATGATCACATACAGAAAGGCTGTAAGAACTGCTAGATCTGCTTATTTCTCAACTCTCTTGGAAGAAAACAAACACAACCCAAGGTATTTATTCGATACAGTGGCTAAATTAACCAAAAATAAAGCTTCAACTTCTGATGATTGTAAACAGCACAGCAGTAATGACTTTATGAACTTCTTCACATGTAAGATTGATAATATTCGGAAGAAAATTATAACCATGCAGCCATCTACTACAGTATCACATCAGACAGAGCATTGTAGTGTCACTGAGGAAAAATTACAATCATTCACTGCTATAGGAGAAGAAGAATTGGCTAAACTCGTTAAATCATCAAAATCAACAACATGTATGCTTGACCCTGTACCGACTAGGCTATTAAAAGAGATGCTACCAGAGGTCATAGATCCTCTTCTTAATATCATTAATTCATCTTTGTCATTAGGATATGTACCGAAAACTTTTAAGTTGGCTATTATTAAACCACTTATTAAAAAACCGCAACTTGATCCGACAGAATTAGTCAATTATAGACCAATCTCAAATCTACCCTTTCTGTCAAAAATACTTGAAAAGGCAGTGTCTTCACAATTATGTTCCTTTTTAGAAAGAAATGGTATCTGTGAGGATTTCCAGTCAGGATTTAGACCGTATCATAGCACTGAGACTGCTCTCATCAGAGTTACAAATGATTTACTCTTATCATCCGATCGTGGCTGTATCTCTCTATTAGTGTTACTCGATCTTAGCGCTGCATTTGATACCATCGACCACAACATTCTTTTGAATAGACTCGAAAATTATGTAGGTATTAGTGGAATTGCTTTATCATGGTTTAAATCATACCTATGTGACCGTTATCAGTTTGTAGCAGTAAATGAAGAGATGTCACACCGATCGCAAGTTCAGTATGGAGTACCACAAGGCTCAGTGCTAGGACCGCTACTCTTCACCCTGTACATGCTACCACTGGGAGAAATTATTAGGAAGCATGGCATTAGTTTTCATTGTTATGCTGACGATACTCAGCTCTATATTTCTTCGCGCCCTGAGGAAACTTACCAATTCACAAGATTAACGGAATGCATAGCTGACATAAAACATTGGATGACGGGTAATTTCCTGCAACTCAATTCAGAAAAAACTGAATTTTTAATTATTGGACAAAAAAACTCAACAAGTAGTGCCCTAGAATACTGTCTAACACTTGATGGCTGCTCTGTCAAGTCCTCGTCGTCAGTGAGGAACCTGGGTGTGCTCTTTGATACCAATCTTTCATTTGAAAGCCACGTTTCTAGCATCTGTAAAACTGCCTTCTATCATCTTAAAAATATATCTAAATTACGGCACATGCTCTCAATGCAAAATGCTGAACAGTTAGTTCATGACGTCAAGGTTAGATTATTGTAATGCTCTACTGGGTGGTTGCCCTGCTCGCTTAATAAATAAACTCCAGCTGGTCCAAAACGCAGCAGCTCGAGTACTTACTAGAACCAGGAAGTATGACCATATTAGCCCAGTTCTGTCAACATTGCACTGGCTACCTATTAAACATCGCATACATTTTAAAATCTTGCTTATTACTTACAAAGCACTAAATGGTTTAGCTCCCCAATACTTGAGCGAGCTCTTAACATATTATACTCCATCACGTCTACTGCGATCTCTAAATTCTGGCCAGTTGTTAATACCGAGAATATCCAAATCAACTGCAGGCGGTCGATCCTTTTCCTATTTAGCTCCTAAACTCTGGAACAGTCTTCCTAGCACTGTTCGGGAAGCAGACACACTCTGTCAGTTTAAATCTAGACTAAAAACACATCTTTTTACTGTGGCATACACATAAAACACTTTTTCAATGAAATGATTGTTAGGCTGCATTAACTAGGTCAGCCGGAACCGGGAACACTTCCCATAACACCTGATGTACTCATTACATCATCAGAAGAATGGCATCTACACTAATGATAGTCTCTCTGTTTTATCCCGAGGTTTACTGCAGTCAGCCAGATCCGGACCGTATCCAGATCAGATGGTGGACCTGTGCCCAGAGAAGACCAACACAGGACCCCGAAGTGTCTGAGAGACCGTGTCAATTATCCTCCCCCTGAAACTGCCTCATCGACACGGCATTTTAATAATCCCGTCTCCAGCGTGATGACTCCGATTGTTTCGAATATTACAATTAAATAATACTTAAATCGATATGTCATCCGCAATAAACCCGTTTCCAGCGTGTTGACTCCGATTGTTCGAATATTACAATTAAATGATACTTAAATCGATATGTCATCCGCAATAAACCCGAATATTGCACTTTAATAATTATTTAATCAACATCATCCTCAATATACCCGTCTCCAGCGTGTTGCCTCCGGTCCTTCGAATATTCCGATCTATTATGACCTCTGACCTGTAAAGCAGCCAGAATAATAATAATAATAATAATAATAATACGCTGTTTGTTAATTGGCCAGAGGAGAACTGGCACCCTGACTGAGCCTGGTTTCTCCCAAGGTTTATTTTTCTCCATTAGGTCACCTAATGGGGTTTTGGTTTCCTTGCTACTGTTGCCTCTGGCTTGGCGTGCTCAGTTGGGGACACTATATTTTTCAACTAACATCGTAATAAATCTAAATAATAAACTAAATTAACCATATAAACCAAATTACTGATCTAATTGGGGTTCTAAAGCCCACACTGTCACCGTATGGAAATTGAAATGAACTGATGACATCAAATGGCTATACAGCTTAATAAAATTATGCTGCATTATTTTCCTGTTTAACACTGTAAAGCTGCTTTGAAACAATCTACATTGTTAAAAGCGCTATATAGATAAAGTTGACTTGACTTGACTATGAGGCTATGTGTAATCAGCATAAGATTGCTGAGCAGGTACAAGTTTAGAATGCGCTGATGTGAGAAATTTGCTTTGGGCCAATCATAAAGCTCTGTCGGAGGTGTTTACAGTAAGCTTTGCTACTCTTAGTTGTTTTTCTATGCAAACATGCACTAGACAGACTTAGACCGGTGTGACATTTGACCGCATCAAGACCCTGCCTTCTATTTTATTCACCAACACAGACTTAGACCGGTGTGACATTTGACCGCGTCAAGACCCTGTCTTCTATTTCACTCCACAGAGTGAAAAAAACCCCAAAAGATGTCATTATTTTTTTACATATTTTTATCAACACGTGAATGTGAGTAAGCTTCATTAAAAAGCAACAACAAAACATATAGAAATTTGGACAAAAAAGCTGCGAAATACCCGTTATTGTCAAAGACTTTGTCTAGATCGGATTCAGAACGAGTCCATCAAAGCTTGCACAGTTGTTACCTCTTCGCAGGTTCCACTTGTAAAACTGTCAATTTGACAAGTCAGTAAAGAGCTACGGTGATGTCATCAATATTATGCATTTTCTTTTTGAGCACACAGGAGAAGTGGCATGTTACTCCAAAAAGTACGTTTTTTAGGAAGAAAAGTAAAACATTTTATCAAATTATTTTTTGCCTAAGCAGTCATTGTATTGTAGATACACTCTAAAAAAAAGGTTCTATATGGCACCAAAAAATGGTTCTTCGTCGTAATCATAGAGGAACCACATATCTTAACATGTTCTGGTAGTGGTGCTATATAGCACCATAGTTAGCGGTGCTATATAGCACCTTAGTCGAAGAACCGCTGAAGAACCACTGAAGCACCAAAATTGGTGCTATATAGCACTTTAAAAGGTTCCCCTATGATTACGAGCCAAGAACCATTTTTCGTGCCATATAGAACCTTTTTTTTTAGAGTGTAGTTATTTGACTTGCATAATCTAAAATAGCTATTTCTCTTTAATTTGATGCTTTGCATTGATGCTTTGAGATGTTTTTTTACTGTTCCCACACTGTGCTCCCGAAAGGAGCATAGTCTGGGGGTTGTTTTTTTTTTTCATCTCCTCACCCCTCCTTACCTCTCCTCATGTTATGCTGTATTTTTCTGTCCAACTCAAGAAGGCGCCGCAGAATGGCGACTCAGTGTGACTCGCTCCTTGATTCCTTGACTTCAAACCCACACACTAAAACTGTTAGCTATGTTATGGCTATTTGGGTTGGAGATAGTGCACATTTTGATCTGTGCGTTTCCATCCAGCTGTTTTTTTTTTATGTGATATCCCAAAATTCACATAAAAATAGATGGATGGCAACATAGCTAGTGACTGAACTTTAATGTGACAGAAATATAGTACACACACATGATCATTCACACAAACACACACGGCAGTTGTTTTTATGCTAAAGTCCTAAAGAAATACAATACAATGTTTTTTGTTACTTTAAATTGTTCACTTTATTCAAAACAGATTATTCTTTGTTCTTCAATAGCATTCTTGTCTAAATTTAGATTGTATGGATCTTATTTCAGTAAATTAGCTATCATTGTTACATCTATCACCAGCCTGTGTCACCCCAGTAGTGGGGTAGGTTGTAACAACGGGTGCGACACAAGTGTTTCGCTAGTTTCAGCCCGATGCAATAGCAAATGCACTTGTGCCCATCTGTTCACCCATGGTCTGAAAACAAGGTGTGCTCAGGCCCATTGTTGGTGCGTTTCTATTTTGAGGCACCTGAAAACCATTTTTGGTGCCATTGACCAACAAAAACCTGGTCTAAAGTCAATAGCACAGTATTTTTTGTGTTATTTTAAAATTTTTACTTTATGCCCTAAGAGGCATTTAATTTAATTATTATAGGAAAGGTGCATTCAAGTCACTATATTAATTACATTTTTTATGTCTTTTTGAATAAATTCATAGATCTCGTTATTGACCTCTTTCTATCTCACACACACAAAAAGAATGAATGTTTAAAGGGTTACTTCAGTGATTTAGCATTAAGCTTTGTATTTAAACTGTCATTTATGCAGTAGAAATGTGAAATTATTTTTAAAAGACAGAAAATGTATTTTTGTCTCATGTGGATGAAAGACAACAACTCCTAGAATGCACTTGCCTCGCTGCCCTACGAGGCCACTCACTACACCGCCCCCAGCGTCGTTTTGATCTTCATAATAATACAATAATTTCGTTCAGTTAGAGAATAAACACTATAATTAAAAACTAAACGTGTCTTTTCAATAAAGTGTGAGTGAGCCGAACGAAAGTCACAGGACAAACGCAGCAGGAGCACGAGAGGGAAGTAAGAGCTGAGGTAACGTTAAGCGCGTGTCCAGTCTGGCGCGTTTTCTGATCGCATATGGAAGCTAAACTTTCATAGAAATTCATTGAAAAGTTGAAACACTCACTTTGATCTGCACTGCTACGGTTATGAATGCCCGAGGCCAAGCCGAGAGTGAGATCTCTCCCCTGTGGGCGGGTTGAAAACATGCGGAACAGCTCCTCTACTGGCTGTATTTTTTAGCCTCTGGCCAAAAAATCCTCCAATGACGCAAAATGACGATATTTGCGTCATCGGAGGATTTTTTTCAGAAATAAAATGTATAATTCTCTCATCACAGGGGGATATGAGGGGGGAAAGTACCATAATTCAATATACTACGGGGTTTCTACTGATACAAAGCCTAATGCTAAATCACTGAAGTTACCCTTTAATATTATCTTTCATATGACTTTCAGTAGACTTTACGGCTGCTGTAAGCTGAGATAAAGTAAAAAAATAAAAGCTGACTGTACCTTAAGAACATCTTCATCTGTGGAGCTGCAGTCAGCAAAGTCAGAGACATCTGTTACAGAACCATCCTGTTCCACAGCAATGGTCCGTATAGCCACAGTAACCCTCTTACCAGTCAGCACGGCAGTGTTCAACAGCTCTGTGTCCTGTACAAGGGACAGAGATCAAAGTTAAATTTTGGACTGAGCTAAGCTTCAACTTTAGCAGTGGAGGTCAAAGATTTAACAACTATAAATGAAGGTCAGAGATTTAACACGGTACGATAACACTATTCAATCTAGTGATGAATTTAATGCCATAATATCACTGCCTTACAGGTAAAAATAGTATGTTCAGGGACACAAAGGCGGATTTTAGGTTGGAATGGACTGGCAATCTATTTAGATAATCTGGGCCAGAGATGCATTACCTGGACTGATACAACTTTATGTAATCAAAGTAATTTTTGATGAGAAGTGAAAAGCAAAAACGGATTATTTTATGGGTCAAAACCCCATTTCTCAATATTGACTACACTGAATGGGAAGCACCAGCTTAGTAGAACTAACCTCTGAACTTTAAAGAACCTAACAGATGCAAAATGCCTGCTCACATATATGTAACAGGTTTTCAGGAAACAGGAAGCTTATTTTAAATGCACTGCAAATTTGCTCTACTAAAAGTGAAAAAAGGATTTTTCATTACCATTAGTTTGATCAAACAGCACAGTCTTTTTGATGAACTAAAATAGTTAGATTTATTTCTTATCCAATATAATATGCTCTAAAATTCCTCGCCCTCTAAAACCGACTAGCAATAGCAATGTGCAATTCATGGATTTCCCAGGCTCACGTAAACTTATATCTATTTGCTTTGGTAAAAAATAAATGTATATACATTATATTTGAATAAGCATTTCATGAGTTCTTTAGTTTCAAGAGCCTTTGTGAGAATGTCTTTTTAGCTGCTCCATATGCTATTGCTCAAATGTCCAAAAACAAGATACCTTACAAAAAAGAAGTACAGTATACTTCAAGTTCTTACTAAGCAAACTTAAGTTCAAGTTTTTCCAAGTAATTTATGTAGTATACTAATATCACTGTACTAGTAGTATACCTTTCAAGTACTTAATTGGGACTAAATTGGCCCACATAGCTTATACAATGTAAAAGTAGTAAACTTGGAGTACACAAGAAGCATTTAAGTTCCCATTCAGTCGGTCACTCTCAACGCCACGTCGGAGTACCGACGAATAGGAATCTCGCTCGCGAGAGCCAATCTACTTTGAGTGAAACTAAACGAGCCAATGCACATTGGCATGCAATGATTGCACCAGGTGTTCATGCCACGCACCGCGGGTATAAATGAGACACAGGTGCTTGCATCAAATCATCCTTTTGTTCGGAGCCGAGTGGTATCTGGTATCTAGACATCACTCACCTACTTCGCAGTCCTGACTGGAAGCCTGCTCTTTTGGAAGCGCTCTTCAGTCGGTGTTGGTGTGACGGCACAGCAGCGGGTCGTGTGGTTCTACGATCATCTCTCTTTTTTGCTCGTGAGAGCAAACACAAGGGCTGTTCTCACAGCTGGTTCGGTGCGCCTGGTGGAGAGCGCTAAAAAGCCGTTCTCACGGCTGGTAGAAAGCGTCCGGTGAGAGAGAGCGCGCATGTTAGGCTGCACTATTCCCTGACTTTGTCGCCGCGACCCCTCCCCCCTGCGTGCTTCAGCACCAAGGAGAGCGATCCTCTAAAAGAGCAACACAGAAAGAGCTTGCGTCTTTTTCAAGATGACATTCTTTCTGTGCGTATCTGGATGCGGTGGTTATCTGTCACCGAGGGATGGTCACCGGCACCGATCCGGAAATGATGGCCATGCTTTCCCGGGCCGCAGAGAGAGTCGGGCTCGTGTGGAACCCTCCACCGTGTCCCGAACCCTCGAGGCTGGATGATTGGTATCTCGGGGTGGCCCGTGCTGGTACTCAGCGCCCCACCCCGGTTCCTTTCTTCCCGGAAGTGCACGAGGAGCTCACTAGGTCGTGGACGGCACCTTTTACTGCCCGAAACCGGCCTAGTGGATCCTCCTCCCTCACCACCCTCGATGGCGGACCTGCAAAGGGATACACGCAGGTTCCTCCCGTGGAACGGGCCGTTGCTATGCAACTGTGCCCTAACTCCACTTCCAGGGGGAACCCGTGTCTCCCCTCCAGGGCCTGTAGGTACTCTTCCGATCTGATCGGGAAAGCCTACCAGGCTTGTGGAGAGGCAGGCTCCGCCTTACACGCTATGGCGTTGTTGCAGGTCCATCAGGCCCAGGCACTGAAGACCTTGCACGAGGGTGGTCACGATCCCGCAGTTCTCCAAGAACTGAGAACCGCAACGGACCTCGCGCTTCGTGCGACGAAGGTTACGACGCGGGCAGTGGGTCGTGCGATGTCCACTATGGTGGTCCAGGAGCGCCATCTCTGGCTATGTCTGGCTGACATGCGGGAAACCGACAAGATCAGGTTCCTTAATTCCCCTGTGTCCCAGACTGGCCTCTTCGGCGACGCGGCCGAGAACTTCGCCCAACAGTTCTCGGCCGCACAGAAGCAGACTGAGGCGATCAGTCACATCCTGCCTCGGCGGTCAGCTGCTGTCTCCACCCCGCCGCCGGCAGCGCCTCAGACTGCTCGTCGCCGAGGGCGGCCGCCTGCGTCTGCCTCCGCTCCCGCGCCGCAGCAGCAGCCTCCACCCAAGCGACGTCGTGGAGCCGGACGCAAGCAGGCCGCCCCGCCCGTCCAGGCCCCTGCCAAGAAGAGGGGTGGCAAGAGTAAGGGCAAGCAGCCCTGAGACGGGCGACCCGGAGATGGGGAGGATTGCTCTTCAGGAGACGGTGACCGCACCGCTCCATCCCCCGGAGCAGGGCCGGGTGGAGAATCTTATGTTCCGTTTTGTTTCTGTTCCGCCGCTGGTCCCAGCACCAGCGATACCCAAATTTTCAATAAAAGAGCAATTTCCTCCATCTCTGGGTCCCAAGGGGGTGCGGAGAGTGATGGCCGGACAAACGCCGGACCACACTCATCCTCCCCCCTTGCCAGCAGGCAGCAGTGGACGTCCTCCCCGCGTCCCTCCTGCCCTCAGGTGGAATCAGGTAAGTGTTGCACAGCACACTCACACCCCGCTGTGGGCCGCCTCCACGAGACAGCCGCCCCAGCCTGGTACCTGCATTCCACCTCGCTGCCCCACGGTGGGTACGCCAGTGGTCCCTATGGTCCCGCTTGCACGGTCTCTGCGAGCCTGGCTAGAGCTCCGCAGTCCCATGAGAGAACAGGGCATTCGCATCCTCAACTATCTCGACGACTGGCTCATTCTAGCACAGTCCAGGGATCAGTTGTGCGAACACAGGGACCTGGTGCTCAGACACCTCAGCCAGTTGGGTCTTCGGGTCAACTGGGAGAAGAGCAAACTCGCCCCCGTGCAGAGGATCTCTTTTCTCGGTATGGAGTTGGATTCGGTCGAACGGACTGTGCGCCTCACAGAGTAACTCCGCTCGGCCTGCTTCATATGAGACCGCTTCAGCATTGGCTACACGGCCGAGTCCCGAGATGGGCGTGGCAACACGGCACTCACCGGTGAGCATCACACCGCCTGCCGCCAATCCTTCAGCCCATGGTCAGACCCCTCGTTCCTGCGGGCCGGAGTGCCCCTGGAACAAGTGTCCAGGCATGCTGTGGTTTTCACGGATGCCTCTGCTATGGGCTGGGGAGCCACGTACAACGGGCATGCAGTGTCAGGGGTTTGGACGGGCCCGCACCTGCATTGGCACATCAACTGCCTCGAGTTGCTAGCGGTACATCTTGCTCTGAGCCGCCTCAAAGGTCGGTTACTGGGCAAAGATGTACTGGTCCACACGGACAACACTGCGACCGTTGCGTATATCAACCGACAAGGTGGTCTGTGCTCCCGTCGCATGTCGCAACTCGCCCGCCATCTCCTCCTCTGGAGTCAGAAGTGTCTGAGGTCGCTTCGGGCCATTCATGTCCCTGGTGTGCACAACCGTGTGGCCGACAAGCTTTCACGAGCTGTGCTCCCAGGGGAGTGGCGACTCCACCCCCAGGTGGTCCATCTGATTTAGAGACAGTTCGGGATGGCACAGGTCGACCTGTTTGCCTCTCCAGAAACGTCCCATTGCCAGTGGTTCTATTCGCTGACCGAGGGCACACTCGGCACGGATGCTCTGGCGCACAGCTGGCCCCAGGGGCTGCGCAAATATGCGTTCCCCCCAGTGAGCCTACTTGCACAGAAATTGTGCAAGGTCAGGGAGGACGAGGAGCAGGTCCTGCTAGTGGCGCCGTACTGGCCCACCCGGACCTGGTTCCCAGAACTTATGCTCCTCGCGACAGCCCCTCCTTGGCTGATTCCTCTGAGGAAGGATCTTCTAACTCAGAGACGGGGCACCCTGTGGCACCCGCGTCCAGACCTGTGGAAGCTTCATGTTTGGCCCCTGGACGGGACGCGGAGGTTCTAGGTGACTTACCCCAAGCGGTAGTTAACACCATCACTTCAGCGCGAGCACCGTCTACAAGACAGGCCTACGCCCTGAAGTGGAACCTGTTCGTCGAGTGGTGTTCTTCTCGCCGAGAAGACCCCCGAAGATGCTCGATCGCGTCTGTGCTTTCCTTCCTGCAGCACGGGTTGGAGCGTAGGCTGTCCCCCTCCACCCTCAAAGTCTATGTTGCTGCGATATCCGCCTATCATGATCACGTAGATGGTAAGATGGTTGGTAAGCACGACCTGGTTGTCAGGTTCCTTAGGGGGGCGAGACGGTTAAATCCTCCTCGTCCCCCCTCCATACCCTCTTGGGATCTTACTCTGGTGCTCCGAGCACTTCAGAATGCCCCATTTGAGCCTTTGCGGTCAGCAGAGCTAAAGCTTCTCTCTATGAAGACTCTGCTGTTGGCTGCATTGGCCTCCATCAAGAGGGTAGGGGACCTGCAGGCATTTTCGGTCGACGATTCGTGCCTAGAGTTCGGGCCGGGCGACGCCCACGTGGTACTAAGACCCCGGCCAGGCTATGTGCCCGAGGTTCCTACCACTCCCTTCAGGGACCAGGTGGTGAACCTGCAAGCGCTGCCCCCGGAGGAGGCAGACCCAGCCCTAGCTTTGCTCTGTCCCGTCCGCGCCCTGCGGATCTACGTGGATAGAACTCAAAGCTTTATGACCTCAGATCAGCTCTTTGTCTGTCACGGAGGCCAGCAGAAGGGAAAGGCTGTCTCCAAGCAGAGGATGGCCCACTGGATAGTGGATGCCATCACCTTGGCTTACCAAGCTCTCACACTCTACTAGAAGTGTTGCATCCTCCTGGGCGCTGGCACGTGGCGCCTCGCTGTCAGACATCTGTAGAGCTGCGGGCTGGGCGACACCTAACACGTTCGCTAGATTCTATAGCCTACGTGTAGAGCCGGTTTCCTCCTGTGTTCTCACCTCAAACGGGTAGAAACACTGAGGGGCCCCGGCTCTTGTCGGCTTGCTGCGCTACGGCGTTATTTTCTCCAGAAGCAAACTCTGTGAGTCCTCCATCACCCTCGGTGCCGGACGTGGCGGAGCGTCTGGCATCAGGCCCCTTGCCGCTGAATCCTTGAGAACCGGTATTGGGCTTGGGTTATATGAGTGACCCTACGTGGATCCCATATATCTGTCCACGGTCGCTCCTACGGGAAGCCCGTGTCTTTCCCTTGGGAGAGCCTTCCCTTCAATGGGATTGAGCCCCCTCTCTCTCTGTCACGGGCTACGGCTCAGCCTGTACTCCTACATAACTCCTTCGGGGGACGATGTGGGCTCCGCAGCGTTCCCCTTCACTAGGGCACGCTTTCCCAGTGTTATCCAATAATCACTGAGCGGGTCATGCGGAACAGCAGTGACGGTCTTCCCGGTGTGAGCCCCATCTCATCAGGTAAGAGCTCAGGCGGTTCACACAGGGCACTGGAGGGGGGCAGAGGCCATGGCGCTTTGGTAGGGATTCCTATTCGTCGGTACTCCGACGTGGCGTCGAGAGTGACCGACTGAATGGGAACGTCTCGGTTACGTATGTAACCCTCGTTCCCTGAAGGAGGGAACGGAGACGCCACGTCCCGTCGCCATGTCCTCTGTACCCTGCTGTGGTGCCGGCTATCTACTCGGCTCCTCAGCAAAAGGCTGATTTGATGCAAACACCTGTGTCTCATTTATACCCGCGGTGCGTGGCATGAACACCTGGTGCAATCATTGCATGCCAATGTGCATTGGCTCGTTTAGCTTCACTCAAAGTAGATTGGCTCTCGCGAGCGAGATTCCTATTCATCGGTACTCCGACGTGGCGTCTCCGTTCCCTCCTTCAGGGAACGAGGGTTACATACGTAACCGAGACGTTTTTTGGTAACACTTTAGTATGAGAAACACATATTCACGATTAACTACAACTTTTGCCTCAATAAACTCCTAAGCATATTAATAGTTAGTAAATTAAGTTTTTAGCGTTTAATATATGCTTTATAAGTATTAATAAATAGCCAATATCCTAGTAATATGCATGCTAATAAGTAACTAAAGCGATAATTGAATTGAGAGTACTACTAGCAGCCAATATGTGTGAAAAAGTACTTAATAAACTACAATTCAGGTATACATAGAAGATTAAGTACAAATATAGGGCAAATATACTTTTAGACTTTATAGACTTTAAAATAAATAGACTTTTCAGTATAATTGTCAGTATATTTATTTTGTTTAAGTACATAAAATGTAGACTGAATGTATATGCTCCTTTTTTTATTTTACAAAAGTATACTAATAGCACACTTGAATAAACTTTTTTTCCTAAGGGAGTTTTTGGCCGATCTCTGTCCTGTGCTGTTTTCAGATTTCTGGGACGGTGTCCAGCTGTATATTAGAGCTGCTACAGGAAATCTGATTGATTATGCCTAAATCTGCTCATGTTTGGACACAATCCAAAAGGTCAACATGATCGGTCTTGCAGATGAAGCTTGTCGCATATACAAGCTCTGTCACAGCACCAAGCCCCTGGTACCCTGCTGGATCAATTCAGTCTTTCAAAATGCCAGTGAATAAATTATGAAGATGCTTTACTGTCGCAGATAGAAACATTGGTTTTGTTAAACAGTTGTCTGTCATGTATTTTGAAACTCAAAATGGTAACCAAATCTGACATCACCCCAGATATTGAAACATTTAATCATTTGGTAAGTAAACAGGTAAACTGTATGCTCTGCATCTTGAAATGGTGTTGTGTTTTCTTGAAATGTATCAACAGGCCAATCAGATTATTTCACCCTTGTGAAAAAGAAGTTGTTTTGAATATGCACTTGTAGTGTACTTAAAGGTATATTAAAAAAAAACTGTAGTTGCAGATTATATAATATAATATAAATAAAATAAAGAGTACACTTTCATTACTTTCATAAAATGTTTCTTAACATTAAGTGCATTTTGTATTCATCTTCAAAATTTTGAATCAGTGTTTACATATGACATTAAAGTATATTTTAGTTTACCATAGATGCCATTCAGTACATTCGACAGAACACAATAAACGTAATTATGAAATTACATATAAAGATGTATTTCGTTCCAACTTAACTAAAGTTATCTAAACCTAATAACATTTAATATAAATGTAAATTATAATAGACTTTCATTTTCAACAGAATTAATAATGCAAGATCAGTTAAGTGTTGATTCGGTTCTGTTCAATAATTGTTTATTCATTAGGAGCAGGGTTTGAAATTAACACCCGTCAACCCGCCAAATGTGGACCCACCATTCAAAAGATTTTTACCCACTGTCAAATCACTAGCCAATTTGGTGGGTTACTTATTAGGTTTACTCACTTTGCTGGGGAAGTTTGCGCAAGCCAAATCTGTGCATATTTAGCGCAAATACTCAACTCGTGAGTCATGATATTTTAAATACAGCGTATTGCGCAGAATCTGCGCATATCTGGCTTACTTGAACAGACATGTCACTACACAATGAATAATGGTGCGCTTGTTCATTTGCACTGAAGCAATAGTGAAGATTAAAATAAACATAATAATGTGGTCAATCTAGCGATACTTGAAAAACAGCACATCCTTACTGCTACAGAGGAATCTGAAGATGAGAGCTCTGAAGACATTTGAGCATTTGTTTAACAGAAAAGACATTATTTTCCAACATATAATTTTAGCAGACCCTGGCTTATCCTGAGACCACAGGTTTGTTTTGTTCCACGTGGTGTTTGATGTTCTTTGTACTGTATTGATCTATCCACCTAAAACGATGAGGATGAAAGAGCAAGGGGAGGAGATAGCTGGATGACAGGATTTTGTTTGAATAAGAAATTAATGTATGAAGTCAATGTATGAAAATTAATGTATTTTATAATATATATACACTATATTGCCAAAAGTATTGCACCCTCCAAATCATTTAATTCAGGTGTTCCAATCACTTCCATGGCCGCAGATGTATAAAATCAAGTACATAGGCATGCAGACTGCTTCTACAAACATTTGTGAAAGAATGGGTCGCTCTCAAGAACTCAGTGAATTCAAGTGTGGTACCGTGATAGGTTGTCACCTGTGCAATAAGTCCATTTGTGAAATTTCCTCACTACTAAATATCAATATTGTATTATAACAAAGTGGAAGCAATTGGGAACAACAGCAACTCAGCCACGAAGTGGTAGGCAATGTAAAATCACAGAGCGGGGTCAAGTCATTAGCTACAGATCTCTAAACTTTGTGTGGCCTTCAGATTAGCTCAATAACAGTGTGCAGAGAGCTTCATGGAATGGGTTTCCATGGCCGGGCAGCTGGATCCAAGCCTTACATCACCAAGTGCAATGCAAATTGTCGGAAACAGTAGTGTAAAGCAGGCCACCACTGAACTCTAAAGCAGTGGAAACATGTTCCCTGGAGTGACTAATCATGCTTCTCTGTCTGGCAATCCGATGGATGAATCTGGGTTTGGCGGTTGCCACTTTGCACAATACAGTTTGGTGGAGAGGGGATTATTGTGTGGGGTTTTTTTCAAGAGTTGGGCTTGGCCCGATCCAGTGAAAGGAACTCTTAATTCTTCAGCATACCAAGACATTTTGGACAATTTCATGCTCCCAACTTTGTGGGAACAGTTTGGGGATGGCCCTTTCCTGTTCCAACATGACTGCGCAGCAGTGCACAAAGCAAGGTCCATAAAGACATGGATGAGCGACTTTGGTGTGGAGGAACTTGACTGGCCTGCACAGAGTCCTGACCTCAACCCAATAGAACACCTTTGGGATGAATTAGAGTGGAGACTGCGAGCCAGGCCTTCTCGTCCAACATCAGAGCCTTACCTCACAAATGCGCTTCTAGATGAATGGTCAAAAATTCCCATAAACACACTCCTAAACCTTGTGTAAAACCTTCCCAGAAGAGTTGAATCTGTTATAGCTGCAAAGTGTGGGCCAACTCCATATTAAACCCTACGGATTAGGAATGGGACGTCATTAAATTTCATGTGCATGTAAAGGCAGGCGTCCTAAAACTTTTGGCAATATAATGAATATCAATTTCAATTAAATTAAATTCTGTTTAATAACTGGATCAGTTCAATTGCTGGATAATAAGTGTCCCCGACTAAGCCATCCCAAGGCAACAGCGGCAATTAACCCTAACTCTATTGGGTGACAAATGCAGAAAAAATGTAAAAGTGAAAAAGTGGAGCTAATGTGTCTTTCTTTCTTTCTTTCTTTCTTTCTTTCTTTCTTTCTTTCTTTCTTTCTTTCTTTCTTTCTTTCTTTCTTTCTTTCTTTCTTTCCAAGGGACATATTAGTGAATACTTAAAAAAAAAAAGACCTACCATAACTAGAGGAGCCAGGCCTACAAAGTCCCTCTGAGTGGTGTAGATCCTCATGGTACCTTCAGACACCCCCATCATTTTGACTTCATCAGGGAGAGTCAACTCCCACTTAATCACCTGAATCTCTGATTGGCTGCTGACATCCTCCACTTCAAAATCCATCTGTAGAACTGCTTGGAGTTTGCTTAATCTGAAAGAGAACGTGCCATTAAGCACCTGCCATATACAGTAAATCCTCTTAATCTTTTGTGATCAAATTGATCACAAACTGCATTTGCAAATGTCTCTGTTTGATTCACAATAATTGAGTGAAACTATTGACTTAAACTCAATAAATGTATATTGATCATACCGTCGTTGCCATTCACAACCCATTTCGCTTGAATAATGTGACATTTACGAGTGAAACAGGATATATTCAACATACAAAATGTAGGGCAGGATGGGAATTTGTTCATTAGAAATTGAGTGAGTGGTGAAAAAATAGGGTCAATTTGATTTCATGTTAACTTTAAAAGATAAATGGCATGTGGTATCAATCTTTCAGCAATCAGCAAGCGTATCATTTTAACCTCTTAGTAGTGCAATCCCATCAATGCCCTTCATAATGCTTTCAATAGGACATGGGATCACCCCTAATCTGATGCATCTGTCTCAAATCTTAGCTTTAAAATGCACAGATATCAAGCTCTAGGGATGAACCAAAGAGTTCAGATGGTATTTAGGATGGTATCTATTTTGTGTGAACAGCATATTTGTTTATAAATGCATGGAGGGATCTGTTTGTACAGCCAAAAAGGTAATTGTTTCAAAAACGTCTCGGTTACGTATGGTAATCCTCGTTCCCTGAAGGAGGGAACGGAGACGTACGTCGGTTATACCGACGAATTGGGATCACTTCAGGGAGCCCCTATCAGCTTCGAGATATAGAGAACAGGCCAATGGGCCATTGGCGTGCGAGATTTGCATCTCGCGCTCCACCCCACGCCGCCGGTATAAACAGGAAGCGAGAGCAACGCACTGACATTTTTCACTGAGGAGCCGAACAAGTGAACAAGGAGCCATGCAGTGATGGTAAGGAACTGTGGCGACGGGACGTACGTCTCCGTTCCCTCCTTCAGGGAACGAGGGTTACCATACGTAACCGAGACGTTCCCTGTCAGTCGGTCACTAAGACGTACGTTGGTTATACCGACGAATTGGGATCCCTTTGGAAAACGCCATAGTTACTACCACTTCCAGCGCCCCGCGAGAGCCCCTTTAGACCCCGTTCTGATGCGGGCGGGGAAATTCACGCAGGGAGAGTCACACTGCTGTTCCGCAAGACCCACTCAGCAGACTTATTGGATAACGCTGGGAAAGCGTGCCCGGAGGGATGCTGCGGAAGCCACATCATGCCCAGAGGGAGTTACCATGTGGAGAATACACGTACGGACTGGCCTTGGGCAGCGCAACATACGGAAGTCCCAGGGGTGGCCCCGGTCTGTTGCAGGTGGGGGAACGACACCGTACTAAGACGGCAGAGGAACTCTGCCGAGGGAAAGACACAAGCTCACCGTAGGGAGCTGTACCGTGGAGAATACACATATGGGACCACCGTAGGGGTTGCAACATACGGAACCCAGCCTGACACAAGTTCACCAATGCATACAAGTGCCAGACCTGGCGTCGGACGCTCCGCCACATCCGACTGCCGCGGGTTGTGGAGGACTCAACAGGGTTCGCCCAATCCTGGGGAACTCGACTGGAGAATAGAAGCGCACGTATCCGTTCCATGGGGAAGGGAATGGCGCAGC
Source organism: Romanogobio albipinnatus (assembly GCA_023566225.1). Taxonomy (NCBI): domain Eukaryota; kingdom Metazoa; phylum Chordata; class Actinopteri; order Cypriniformes; family Gobionidae; genus Romanogobio; species Romanogobio albipinnatus. The sequence goes on along the minus strand of CM042253.1, from coordinate 24,177,013 downwards.
AAGCCGACACTAGAACGGGCACTTCAGTGTTGCTGACTATGGGAAGCAAGCACACGAGAAGCAACCGGTTCCACACGTAGGCTATAAAACCTAGCAAACATGTTTGGTGTCGCCCAGCCCGCAGCTCTACAAATGTCTGTCAGCAAGGCACCACGAGCCAGCGCCCAGGAAGAAGCTACACCCCTGGTGGAGTGAGCTCTAACCCCGAGCGGGCATGGCACATCTTGGGATTCATACGCCAAGACGATGGCATCCACTATCCAGTGGGCCATCCTCTGCTTGGAGACAGCCTTTCTCGTCTGCTGTCCTCCGTAACAGACGAAGAGCTGCTCTGAGGTCCTAAAGCTTTGCGTTCTGTCAACATAGACGCGCAGGGCACGAACTGGACAGAGAAAAGCCAGGGCTGGGTCTGCCTCTTCTGAGGGCAGCGCTTGCAGGCTCACCACTTGATCCCGAAAGGGTGTAGTGGGAACCTTGGGCACATATCCAGGCTGGGGTCTCAGGGTTACCTGAGAGTTACCTGGCCCGAATACCAGGCACGATTCATCGTCCGAAAATGCCTGCAGGTCCCCAACCCTCTTAACCGAGGCCAATGCAACCAGGAGTATTGTCTTTAGAGACCAGATTTTCAGCTCAGCTGACTGCAAAGGCTCGAAGGGCGCCCTCTGCAGTGCGGTCAGCACCAGAGTTAAGTCCCAAGAGGGTATAGAGGGAGGATGAGGCGGATTTAGTCTCCTCGCCCCCCTCAGGAACCTGACGATCGTCATGCCTAAGGACTCACCATTTACCAGGTCATGATTTGCGGCGATAGCGGCAACATATACCTTGAGGGTGGAGGGAGACAGCTTTCGCTCCAACCCGTCTTGAAGAAAAGAGAGCACAGATCTGACCGAACACTTTCGGGGGTCTTCTCGGTGAGAAGAGCACCAATCGACGAACAGGTTCCACTTCAACGCATACAGCCGTCTCGTAGAGGGGGCTCTGGCGGAAGTGATGGTGTCAACTACCGCTTGCGGTAGGTCACCTAGAACCTCCACGTCCCGTCCAGGGACCAGACATGGAGTTTCCAGAGGTCTGGGCGCCGGTGCCATAGGGTGCCCCGTCTCTGAGTTAGGAGGTCCTTCCTCAGAGGAATGGGCCAGGGAGGTGCTGTCGCAAGGAGCACTAGTTCCGGGAACCAAGTCCTGTTGGGCCAATACGGAGCTACCAAGAGGAGCTGCTCCTCGTCCTCCCTGACCTTGCACAGTGTCTGTGCAATAAGGCTCACTGGGGGAAACGCATATTTGCGTAGGCCCCGGGGCCAGCTTTGTGCCAGTGCATCCGTGCCGAGGGTTCCCTTGGTCAGGGAATAGAACAACTGGCAGTGGGCCGTGACGGGGGCGGCAAACAGGTCGATCTGTGCGGCCCCAAAGCGACTCCAGATCAGCTGGACCACCTGGGGGTGGAGTCTCCACTCTCCGGGGAGCACCGGTAACCGTGACAGCTCGTCGGCTTGGAATCTCAGCACGATTGAGCGGGCCCGGAATGTGAATGGCACGAAGGGACCTCAGATGCTTCTGATCCACAGGAGGAGATGGCGGGCGAGTTGGGATATGCGGCTGGAGCGTAGACCACCCTGTTTGTTGATGTACGCAACGGCCGCAGTGCTGTCCGTCCGGACCAGAACGTGCTTGTCTTTGAGCGGCGCTTTGAAGCGACTGAGAGCAAGACGAACTGCCAGCAACTCCAGGCAATTGATATGCCAGTGCAGTTGGGGCCCCGTCCACAGACCCGAAACTGCAAGCCCGTTGTACATGGCACCCCAGCCGGTGGATGAGGCATCCGTGGAGACAACAGAATGCCTGGACACTTGTTCTAGGGGCACTCCTGCCCGTAGAAATGAAGGGTCCGACCACGGGCTGAAGGTTTGACGGCATCTCGGCGTCACTTGGACACGGAGGGACCCGCTGTGCCACGCTTGAATTGCATGAATTCAAGCAGTTCAACACCGACTGGACGGCTCCTCTGTGAGGCGCACTGTCATGGCGACCGAGTCTATCTCCATCCCGAGATAAGAGATCCTCTGTACGGGACAGAGTTTGCTCTTCTCCCGGTTGACCCGAAGACCCAAATGTCCCTGTGTTCGCACAACTGACCCCGCAACTGAGCAAGGATCAGCCAGTCATCGAGGTAGTTGAGAAGGCGAACACCACGCTCTCTCATGGGAGCAATGGCCGCCCGAGCGACTTTCATGAAGGGGCGACAGGGACAGCCCGAAGGGCAGGACTTTGTACTGATATGCTCATCCGTCGAATGCAAAGCTTAGAACGGTCTGTGTCGAGGGAGAATCAAGACATGAAAGTACGCGTCCTTCAGGTCGATTGCTGCAAACCATTCTTGGGGACGGACGCACCTGAAGATGCGTTTCTGCGTCAACATTCGAGGAGGAGGCACATTGTGTGAGTCCCGACAGCCAGCGCCCCCTGCTGGCGATTTGGAGAGGCACCAGGGGTTGACACGGCATGGGAGCGTTGTACACCACCAAGCGCGCTCCCCAAATGAAGGAGGGGCTGAGCGTGGCAAGGCTTTGTGGCGTTGCACACGGTCTGCCTCACCTCCTTCCTCAGTGGGGAACAACAGTGGCGAGGCATAGCGTCTCACACTGTCGTCCACGCCTGCTGAGAAGAGGGGAATGAAAGTGGCGAGGCTTTGTAGCGTCACACACTGTCATTCCTGAACTCCCGAGACCCAGAGGTATTGGAACTGCTCTTGTTTCTTTTAGAATTTGGGTACCGCTGGCTGTTTTTAACACCAGTGGCGGAACAGAATTACTAATGGTTTTCCACCCGGCCCTCCTCCGGGGGAGAACAGTTCCAACCAAATCCAGGTCAATGGTGTTTCTGGACCAGGGTGGACATCGTCTGGCCAAGGGCCAGCGCTGTGCGCAGCTCAACCTCGGCCAGAACTACCCTCGTGCACTCAGCAAGGCGGAGGTGGCACTGCCACCCCACCGATGAGGGTAGTGAGAGAGAGGAAAACTTTATAAAGATTATGGCCCTATTGGTGTTCCATATTTTGGCACCAATAGTTCCACAATGCCAAAGCCTTCCAATGCACATCCGGGAAAAGGCAAGGGGCGGGCAAGGTGAATTATGCGTTGCACTACGCCTCAGCCACCCGGAAAAGCATGGCTGTCAAGTATGAATCTGATTCAGCATGAGTGCCCACTATTATAGTTGGAATCTCAGCATCATCTTCATTTTCAACGCATAACAGCCCTCTCTCCGATGCAGCGATTGACATCTGTCCTCAAATGAAACACAAGGTCCCCTTTTTTTTTTTTTTTTTTTTTAAGGACCAGCAATCCCATCTGAAGCTACCAGCAGACATGCAAGATAGTGAGTGTGGCCGTGAGACGGCACACGGCGCGCTGAACACTTAAGCCCTTATGAAAAAGTCAAGACGAACAACGCGCCGACGTGGCTATGCTCTCATGAGAGAACATAAACCACCCACAAACACAGTCTCAACATGCTTGCGATGCGATAGAGGAGTGGGGGGCCCACGGAGGTGTGCTCGGCAGGGAAGCCTCACTGTAATCCTCTGGTCACCCAGGCTTATCAGCCAAAGTAGCCCCTTTTCTGGTGCACCAGAAAAGAGAATAGATCGGGGTATAAGCGAAGGGACTCAACCCCGTTTGAGGTATCATAGTCTCGACCGCACATCTGAGGCGCCAAGTGACGCGCGCTGAGTTGCCGTGGCAATCCGCGCTGTCACTCGGCAGCTAGACGGCACACGGCGCGCTGAACACTCAAACCCTCACGCGTAAGGTGAGATGACCAGCGCGTCGACGTGATCCCGTTCCCCTGAGAGAACATGGATCACCCACGAACATAGTCTCAACATGTTTATGCGAGAGGGATCGTGACCGTCAGGACAGGAAACAACCGCATCCAGAAACGCACGAGTGGAATGACGTCTTGAAAAAAACACAGTCACACCCGTGTTGCTCTTATATGAGGAAACGCTCTTTCAACAGTGCTGAAGCACCCAGGGGAAGACCGCGGCAGCACACAGGAGGTAAGTGCAGTCCTGTGTCTGCACTCACTGACAAACGCCCTCACCAAACCGACAGTTATGCAGGGGTGAGCACGCGATCGCGCTGATTGTGCCTTTTCGCCAACACAGAGCGTCCTTCTCGTTCTCTGGAGTATCTCTCTTGTAGATAGGCTCTCTTTTAGAAAAGCAATCTTGCTTCATCAACGCCGTTCGGCTCCGAAGTGAATGACGTCAGTGCGTTGCTCTCGCTTCCTGTTTATACCCGCGGCGCGGGGCGGAGCGCGAGATGCAAATCTCGCACGCCAATGGCCCATTGGCCGGTTCTCTATATCTCGAAGCTGATAGGGGCTCCCTGAAGTGATCCCAATTTGTCGGTATAACCGACGTACGTCGTAGTGACCGACTAAAAGGGAACTGGTATTGACACAGAAATGACTTTTTAAGAAATCCCAGATAAAATAATCCAGGGATCCGGTGGCTAGTGGGACCTCCATGTGTTTCACAAGATTATTTATCACGTATGACAGCCAATATCATTCAACAAACTATTTAAATTCCATTTATTTATAGAAACAGGATTATCTATTACTATTCTTCACACTTATTAATTCAATATGTTTAAATCACTATTTAAGGCAGGATATTGTAATATTAGTCCTTTGTTACTGCTTGAATATGGATGCCTACTATAGGGTGTTTTTGTTACGCATCAAGTAGTGTATCCAAAATAAAAACAGATTACTGACGGATACACCTCAGCAGCAATATTGAAGAGAGATTTAGCTTATTCTTTATTCAGAAACCACTTTCACCTCCTTTAAACTTTAAAGTGCTTATTTGGAATACAAATATTTAAACAAATCCCCAAATATTGTGCTAACATTAGGGTGACTGCCGTAGGGGGCTTGAGCATATTATGGATTAGTTCTAAATTATGATTCATTCTAAAATGTGAATTTGATTCTAATCCTTAGGGGAAGAAAATCCAAAATAAGGACAAAGCAACATTCTCTCAAAAAGACGTAGATAATAAAGGCGGTTACCGAGCTGTCTTAAAACAAGTTAAATGCAGTTGTGAAGAACATTCTTAAAACTAGTTTTTAGATAACAACATTCATAACATTGCTAGACTCTATTTAACCCCCCTAAAAATCTGTGATTAACTCAGATTTAGAAGTCTTAAAAATCTTGATTCCCTTTCGTTCAGTCACTACGACGTACGTTAGTGACTAACGAATGGGGGTTTCGCTTAGAAGCCAATTATCTTCGAGAATTCAACAGCGCCCAATGGCAGTGCCAATGCCATGGGCATGCGGAATTTGCATGCGTAACTCCGCCCCACCTCGTGGGTATATAAGGAAGTACGCTGGCAATATCGCATTATGTTTCTGCTTTGGAGCCAAGAGTATCTCTTCACTCCTTCAAGCCTGATCCTGAGTCTTCGACAAAGCTTTGAGACGAGCAGCTTTCCAGAGACGTTGGTGTTACGGCGCGTTCCAGTGATCATCATACTGCCTGCCTGCTGATCTGCGCAGTGGTCCGTCTGACAGCTGGTGTTTTGTCCCTGGGCGCTTCGGCGTTCTCTGCGAGGCTTTCCTCTCCTAAAAGAGCTTGCACGTGACGCGTCCTTTTCAGGATGTCTCGTCCGTGTACTTCTGGGTGTGGCCGGTTGCTTTCCCCTTCCGATGGGCACAAACACTGTCTGGTATGTCTGGGCTTTCAACATGCTCAGGCAGCGTTTGTGGATGAGTCATGTTCCCACTGCGGGAATATGACCATCGCGGTGTTGCGGTCAAGACTCCATGACCTTCGTAAAGAAGTGAGAGTCCCCTCTACCACACCCCGATCTACTGAGTCCCCGAGGCCCAGTACTTCGGCTGGTGGTCAGGGTGACCTGACGGTTACGGTGTGGAACAAAGCCCCGACGCTCATGCCTCGGGCCACACCCCCGTCTTGCACACTGCAACCCGCGAGTGTCCAGACGCAGATCGCGGGGCCTGCTTCGGCCCCCCCGCGTATCTCGTTTGGTGCTCCGGAGGAGGATGCGATGTCGGTCACCGCATCACAAGGTGGGCTCGAGTCCTCTGAGGATGATGACTCGGCTGTGTTGCCGCCTTCGGGCGTTCCAGCATTGCCCGAGTCGGACCCAGAGCTGACAGCCATGCTGTCTCGGGCAGCCGCGAGCTTAGGGATAGAGTGGAACCCTCCGCCCTGTCCCGAACGCTCAAGGCTCGATGATTGGTTTTTGGGAGCCCGCGCTGACAACCGTCAGTCCCCGCCCCCAATACCTTTCTTTCCCGAGCTGCATGAGGAACTCGCGCGGTCCTGGAAGTCCCCGTTGTCTTCCCGTGACCGGTCAGCGACTTCCTCCGCCTTCTCCGCCCTCGATGGGGCGGCGGCTAAAGGGTACACTGGGGTCCCCCCGGTTGAACGTTCTGTTGCGATGCAACTGTGTCCTCAGAGCGCTTCGACTTGGCGCGGTGATCCAAAGCACCCCTCCAAAGCCTGTCGATTCACATCAACCTTGGTGGCGAAATCGCACAGAGCCGCGGGGCAGGCCGCCGCTTCTTTGCATGCCATGGCGATCCTTCAGGTCTACCAGGCCAGGATCCTCAAGGACATGCACGAGGGTGGAGTTGATCTGGGGCTCTTAAATGAGCTGCGTGCCGCCACCGACCTCGCTCTCCGGGCGACGAAGGTGACCGCACGCTCCCTGGGTCAAGTGATGTCCACAAATGTGGTCCAGGAGCGTCACCTATGGCTGAACCTGGCCGATATGCGGGACACCGAGCGAACCCGGTTCCTCGATGCCCCCATATCCCAGGCCGGCCTCTTCGGCGGGGCGGTTGAGGACTTTGCCCAACAGTTCTCAATCGCCCAGAAGCAGACTGAGGCTATAAAGCACGTACTGCCCCGGCGGCCAGCTGCTGCCTCCACCCAGCCGCCGGCACAGTCGCCTCAGTCTGCTCCACGCCGAGGACGCCCTCCTAAGGCTCCCGCCCCTCCCACCCGGTCCAAGCAGCAGCCTTCACCCGGGCCGGGTCGTGGAGGAAGCCGTAGGAAGGCGTCCAAGTCCCCTCAGGCCGCCCCGCGCCCCGCTAAACGCCAGGCCAAGCGGCGCTCCTGAGACGGACGGCTCAGGGATGGGAAATTCTTTCAAGGAGATGGTAGCAGGACCACTCCTTCCCCCGGTGGAGGGCCGGGGGAGAATCCTTTGTTCAGCTGCTGGCCCACGGGTCAGCAGCACCCTATTTTGGTCAAAGAAAGAATTAACACTCCCATCCCTGAGCCCACAGAGTCCGGCGATGACAGTGCGCGCCACCCACGGGTCCCGCCACTCGCATCCCACTCTGTCGCCAGCCTCCTGGCAGAGCAGACCCCAGTGGAACGTGCGTCCTTCCCTGGTCTCCTCTGTCAGGACGCAGCAGTCAACCGTGCCCCCGCACCGGGACGCCCCTCAGCCTCCCATGTCCGGGCCGGTGACGCTGCATCGCTGCAAGCCCACACCGGGTACGTCTGTGCTCCGAATGACCCCGCTGGCGCAGTTTTTGGAAGTCTGGCTTCAGCTTCCAGGGCTGTCCCGCTGGGTCGCGCGGACCATCAGGCGCGGCTACGCGATTCAGTTCGCGCAGGTTCCTCCCTGCTTCCGGGGAGTCCGCTCCACTATGATCGGGGCCAATGCCCCCGTCATGCGAGCGGAGATTGCCACCCTACTGGCGAAGGGTGCGATCGAACCTGTCCCTCCAGCCGAGATGAACTCCGGGTTTTACAGCCCGTACTTCATCGTACCCAAAAAGACCGGTGGGCTACGGCCAATCCTGGACCTGCGCGTCTTGAACCGTTACCTTCACCGGTTTCCGTTCAAGATGTTGACAGCGAAACGCCTTTTCGAATGCGTTCGTCCAGACGATTGGTTTGCAGCGATCGACCTGAAGGACGCCTACTTCCATGTCTCCATTCTACCTCGACACAGACCGTTCCTACGGTTTGCTTTCGAGGGGCGGGCATATCAGTACGCAGTTCTACCATTCGGGCTATCTCTGTCCCCTCGCGTCTTTACGAAGATTGCCGAGGCAGCCCTTGCGCCCCTTCGGCAGCACGGGGTTCGCATCCTGAATTACCTCGACGACTGGCTCATACTGGGTCACTCTCGGGAGCAGGTTTGCGGACACAGAGATCAGGTGCTCCATCACCTAGCCCGTCTGGGCCTTCGGGTCAACTGGGAGAAGAGCAAACTTTGCCCCGTGCAGAGGATCTCTTTTCTCGGTATGGAGATCGACTCGGTCGCCATGTGCGCGCAGCTTTCGAGCGAGCGCGCGCAGTCTCTGCTGACTTCCCTTCGTCAACTCGAGGGCAAGAGTGCGGTTCCACTGAAACTATTTCAGAGGCTCCTGGGGCATATGGCATCTGCAGCCGCGGTGACGCCGCTCGGATTGCTTCATATGAGACCGCTTCAGCACTGGCTACGCGATCGAGTCCCGAGATGGGCATGGCGGTCTGGCACGCTCCGGGTCCCAGTGACTCGGGCCTGCTTACAGACTCTCACCCCGTGGTCGAACCTCAGTTTTCTACGGACCGGAGTGTCCTTAGAACGAGTTTCCAGGCATGTTGTTGTATCAACGGATGCATCATCCACGGGCTGGGGTGCCATGTGCAATGGACAAGCAGCCGCGGGCTCCTGGACAGGACCCCAGCGTCTTCTGCATGTCAATTGCCTCGAGTTACTGGCAGTACGGTTCGCCCTGCACCGCTTCCGAGCGTTGCTGAAGGGTCAACATGTACTAGTCAGGACAGACAACACGGCCGTAGTAGCGTACATCAACCACCAGGGCGGTCTACGCTCCCGCCGTATGTCTCAACTCGCCCGCCATCTCGTTTTGTGGAGTCAGAAGCGCCTGAGGTCCCTTCGTGCTGTCCACATCCCGGGAGACCTGAACTGTGCAGCCGACGAGCTCTCACGGTTTCAGCCTCTCCCCGGAGAGTGGAGACTCCACCCCCAGACGGTCCAGCTGATATGGGAACGGTTCGGCGACGCACAGGTAGATCTGTTTGCCTCCCAGGACTCTTCCCATTGCTCCCTGTATTATTCCCTGACCGAGGGCACCCTCGGCACGGATGCACTGGCGCACAGCTGGCCGCCCGGGCTACGCAAGTATGCGTTTCCCCCAGTGAGCCTTCTTGCACGGGTACTGTGCAAGATCAGGGAGGACAAGGAGCAGGTCATGTTGGTCGCCCCGTATTGGCACGGCCAGACCTGGTTCTCAGAACTTCTACTCCTTGCGACAGCCCCTCCCTGGCCTATTCCTCTGAGACCGGACCTCCTCACTCAGAGACGGGGCACCGTTTGGCACCCGCGTCCGGCGTTCTGGAAGCTCCACATTTGGCTTCTGGACGGGACGCGGCAGGTTTGAGTAGTCTTCCACCTGCGGTGGTCGCTACCATCACTTCCGCTAGAGCTGAGTCTACGCGACGTCTCTATGCGCTGAAGTGGAACCTCTTCGTCACATGGTGTTCTTCCCGCCAAGAAGACCCCTGGAAATGCCCGATCGGGTCCGTGCTATCGTTTCTCCAGGAGGGGGTGGAACGAAGGCTGTCTCCTTCCACCCTTAAAGTGTACGTGGCCGCAATATCTGCCCATCACGATCTCCTGGGGGACAAAAAGGTAAGTCAGCACGACCTGATCATCAGGTTCCTGAGGGGGGCGAGGAGACTGAATCCTCCTCGCTCTCCTCTCGTACCCTCTTGGGACCTCTCAGTAGTCTTAAGTGCTCTGCAGAGGCCTCCCTTTGAGCCTTTGCGGTCAGCTGAGATTAAATTCTTGTCTATGAAGACTGCTCTGCTGACCGCATTGGCTTCGCTTAAGAGGGTCGGGGACCTGCAAGCATTTTCGGTTGACGAAGCGTGCCTAGAGTTCGGGCCGGCTAACTCTCACGTGATCCTGAGACCCCGGCCCGGATATGTGCCCAAGGTTCCCACCACTCCGTTCCGAGACCAGGTGGTGAACCTGCAAGCGCTGCCTTTGGAGGAGGCAGACCCAGCCTTGGCATTGCTCTGTCCAGTACGCGCTCTCCGCGCCTATGTAGACAGTACGCGATGTTTCAGGACCTCTGACCAGCTCTTTGTCTGTTATGGTGGAGAGCGGAAGGGAAGTGCTCTCTCAAAGCAGAGGTTGTCTCACTGGATAGTGGACACCATTGTTTTGGCTTACCAGCAGCAAGGTCGACCATGTCCCCTTGGGGTTAGGGCACACTCCACTCGGAGTGTGGCCTCCTCTTGGGCTTTAGCGCATGGCGCCTCGCTAACAGACATCTGCAGAGCTGCAGGCTGGGCGACACCCAACACATTCGCCAGATTCTACAATCTCCGAGTGGAGCCAGTGTCCGACTATGTACTCGCCCCTACGGGTGGCCGGTAATGGGCCAGGCTCAGGTGTCTTCGCTTGCTCGCCATTCCACTCCACGGACTGGATACGTGCGATATTTTCCCTCAGGTGAGCTCCCCGAGAGCCCTGAGCTCCTCCAGCACTGCTGACGCCGACATCAGTTCAGTCTGCCCTTTCGAGCCCAGACCCTCATGTCCAGGCCAGGTGCTCCGTGTGCATGGTTCCCCTCCGGCGACCCCCACACGAGTATTCCCACCGTAAGCCTCCTCAGCGAGCAGGTGTCTTTCCCTCGGCAAGTCCCTGCCACCCCTAGGGTTAAAAATCCACCTTCGGCTGGTACCCTAGAGATCTTCCATATGCAGCCCTTAGCGGGTCATATGTGTATTCTTAAGTCCTCCCTACGGGCAGGCATCTTGGCATTCCCTCACTGGGATATGCTTCCCAGTGTACCTTGGTAATCCTGTGATAAGTGGGAGTCCTTCGTCCGTACTAGTCTTACGACAGGGTACTCACACTTACGCAGGGCACTGGATGACGGCTGAGTGGCGTTGTTTTATTGGAACCCCCATTCGTTAGTCACTAACGTACGTCGTAGTGACTGAACGAAAGGGAACGTCTCGGTTACGTATGTAACCCTCGTTCCCTGAGGAGGGAACGGAGACGTACGTTTCCTCTGCCACGTCAGCCGTGCTGCCTGGAACGCGGAGTTCAGTCTTGGCTCCTGCAGCAGTAACATAATGCGATATTGCCAGCGTACTTCCTTATATACCCACGAGGTGGGGCGGAGTTACGCATGCAAATTCCGCATGCCCATGGCATTGGCACTGCCATTGGGCGCTGTTGAATTCTCGAAGATAATTGGCTTCTAAGCGAAACCCCCATTCGTTAGTCACTAACGTACGTCTCCGTTCCCTCCTCAGGGAACGAGGGTTACATACGTAACCGAGACGTTATTTGATCATGTTTGCTGTAGTGTGCTATCTGAGGCCACTCTAAATCCTTAATTTAGCAGTTACATTAAGTACTAATCTTCCTTCAAAAACATGGCGGACCATAGGCACCAGAGTGATGATTCGGCATAGAGCTCTAAGATGCAAGTGTTCTTACCAGTAATATACAGTATATCTATATACAACCCCAAATCAGAAAAAGTTGGGACAGTATGGAAAACGCAAATAAAAAACAAAAGAAGTGATTTCTAAATTTACTTTGACTTGTATTTCATTGCAGACAATATGAACACAAAATATTTCATGTTTTGTCTGGTCAACTTCATGTCATTTGTAAATATGCATCCTTTCCTGTCATTCAGACCTGCAACACATTTAAAAAAAAGTTGGGACAGTAAAGCATTTACCACTTTGTAATGTTGCCATTCCTTTTCACAACACTTAAAAGACGTTTAGGGACTGAAGACACCAAGTGATGAAGTGTTTCAGGTGTAATTTTGTCCCATTCTTCCTGCAAACAATTCTTAAGGTGGGCAACAGTACGGTGTCTTCGTTGTGGCATTTTGCGCTTCAAAATGCGCCACACATTCTCTATTGGAGACAGGTCGGGACTGCAGGCAGGCCAGTCAAGTACCCGTACCCTCTTCCTCCGCAGCCAGGACTTTGTAATGTGTGTAAACATTGTCTTGTTGAAATATGCATGGATCTCCCTGGAAAAGATGTCTTCTTGGAGGCAGCATATTATGCTCCAAAATCTCTGTACTTTTCAGCATTAATGGTGCCTTCACAGAAGTGCAAGTTACCTTTGCCAAGGGCACTGACACAACCCCATACCATGACAGACCCTGGCTTTTGGACTTGTTGCTAGTAACAGTCTGGATGATCCTTTTCTTTTTTGGTCCGGGGCACACGGCGTCCATTCCTCCCAAAAAATACCTGAAATACTGATTCATCTGACCACAGTACACGTTTCCACTGTGTGATGGTCCATCCCAGATGCCTCCGAGCCCAGAGAAGTCGACGGCGCTTCTGGACACTGTTAACATAGGGCTTCCTTTTGGCACAGTACAGTTTTAACTGGCATTTGTGGATGTAACTACGTATTGTGGTACTTGACAAAGGTTTGCCAAAGTAGTCCTGAGCCTATGTGGTGATATCGCTTATAGATGAATGACGATTCTTGATGCAGTGCCGCCTGAGGGATCGGAGATCACGGTTGTTCAGCTTAGGCTTGCGCCCTTGTCCTTTACGCACTGAAATTCCTCCAGATTCCTTGAATCTTTTAATTATGTTATGCACTGTTGAATGTTAAATATCCAAATCTCTTCTTATCTTTCTTTGAGGAACATTGTTTTTAAACATTTCAATAATTTTCTCACATATTTGTTGGCAAACTGGCGATCCTCGGCCCATCTTTGTTCCTAAAGGATTAGACCTTTCTTGGATGCTGCTTTTGTACCAAATCATAATTACAATCACCTGTTGACATCACCTGTTTCAAATCACATCATTATTTAACCATTTTACCTCATTACTAGCCCTAAATTGCTCCTGTCCCAACTTTTTTTTAAATGTGTTGCAGGTCTGAATGACAGGAAAGGATGCGTATTTACAAATGACATGAAGTTGACCAGACAAAACATGAAATATTTTGTGTTCATATTGTCTGCAATGAAATACAAATCAAAGTAAATTTAGAAATCACTTCTTTTTTTTGCGTTTTCCATACTGTCCCAACTTTTTCTGATTTGGGGTTGTATATTATATATATATATATATATATATATATATATATATATATATATATATATATATATATATATATATATATTAGTAATATATAGGTATTTAGTCAGCCACCAATTGTGCAAGTTCTCCCGCTTAAAAAGATGAGAGAGGCCTATAATTTTCATCATAGTTACACTTCAACTATAAGAGACAGAATGAGAAAAAAATCCAGAAAATCACATTGTCTAGCTTTTAAATAATTTATTTGCAAATTATGGTGGAAAATAAGTATTTGGTCAATAACAAAAGTTAATCTCAATACTTTGTTATATACCCTTTGTTGGCAATTACAGAGGTCAAACGTTTTCTGGAAGTCTCCACAAGGTTTTTACACACTGTTGCTGGTAGTTTGGCCTATTCCTCCATGCAGATCTCCACTAGAGCAGTGATGTTTTGGGGCTGTCGCTGGCAGGGTTGCCAGGTCCCAGCAATATTTCTAGCCCAATCACAGCTCACAGCTCACCCACCCAAATGGAATGAAAACTATCTCAATTTTCCACTTTTCCAAAGGGTCTAACAATAAACAATATATATATATATATATATATATATATATATATATATATATATATATATATATATATATATATATATATATATATATATATATATATAGTACAAAAATAGTACTATTGTGAAATATTTTTACAATTTAAAATAGGCAAACTTTTTTTCTATTTGAATATATTTTGAAATACAATTTATTTCTGTGATTCACATGCTCCTTCAGAAATCATTCTAATATGCAATATATGCAATTATATAATATCTCTCAAGAAACAGTTCTGATTATTATCAATGTTGAAAAAAGTTGTGCACCTTTTTTTTAGGATTATTTAATGAAAAGAAAGTTAAAACGAACAGCATTTATCTGAAATATAAACCTTTTGCAACATTATAAATGTCTATACTTGATCAATTTAATGCATCCTTGCTGAATAAATGTATTAATTTCTTTGAATTAATCATAAATTGATCTTTATTAAATTTAAATTGATCACAGGAATAAATTACATTTTAAAATATACTCAAATAGAAAACAGTTACTTAACATTTAAATAATATTTCACAATATTACAGCTAATTTTGTATTCTTATTAACATAAATGCAGCCTTGGTGAGCAGAAGAGACTTTAAAAACAATTAAAATAGTTATTACAGTTTCCTAACTTTTGACTGGTATAGCGTATGTGTGATGTGTATATAAATAAATAATATATATATATATATATATATATATATATATATATATATATATATATATATATATATATATATATATATATATATATATATATATATATATATATATATCTTAGGGCTGTTTTCTTTTAGACATTTGTGCTCTCTTCCCCACCTTTCTGAATAGATTTCAGCAGTAAAGAGAGAAAGCATTTGCAGTGATGGTTTTTCTCCATTTCCCTGATAGTTTATAATGCTGCTTGTTCTTTCACGGACAACCGAACCGATGCTTATACTACAACCATAACTCATGTGATGATACGTCAAATGCACACGTGCAGCAGCGATTGTTGCCAAGTATTCATTCCCGGGGGATCAATACAAACGAATAAACGGTTCCATTTTCATATTTCTTTGCCTGCAATTTTTGTTGCGGCCGCGGTACATTATAAAAGTAGCCCAAAAAAAACGCAACCTGCAGCTCAGTAATTTTTACCGTGACTCCTTTTTTAAAATAGCCCAATTGTGCAGGAAAACCGCGACCCTGGCAACTATGGTCGCTGGGCAACACAGATTTTCAACTCCCTCCAAAGATTTTCTATGGGTTTGAGATCTGGAGACTGGCTAGGCCACTCCAGGACCTTGAAATGCTTCTTACGAAGCCACTCCTTCGTTGCCCAGGTGATGTGTTTGGGATCATTGTCATGCTGAAAGACCCAGCCATGTTTCATCTTCAATTCCCTTGCTGATGAAAGGAGGTTTTTTCTCAAAATCTCACGATACATGGCCCCATTCATTCTTTCTTTTACACAGATCAGTCGTCCTGGTCCCTTTGCAGAAAAACAGCCCCAAAGCATGATGTTTCCACCCCCATGCTTCACAGTAGGTTTGGTGTTCTTTGGATGCAACTCAGCATTCTTCCTCCTCCAAACACGACAAGTTGAGGTTTCATCTGATCATATGATATTCTCCCAATCCTCTTCTGGATCATCCAAATGCTCTCTAGCAAACTTCAGATAGTACCGGACATGTACTGGCTTAAGCAGAGGGACACGTCTGGCACTGCAGGATTTGAGTCCCTGGCGGCGTAGTGTGTTACTGATGGTAGCCTTTGTTACTTTGGTCCCAGCTCTCTGCAGGTCATTCACTAGGTCTCCCCGTGTGGTTCTGGGATTTTTGCTCACCGTTCTTGTGATCATTTTGACCCCACGGGGTGAGATCTTGCGTGGAGCCCCAGATCGAGGGAGATTATCAGTGGTCTTGTATGTCTTCCATTTTATAATAATTGCTCCCACAGTTGATTTTTTTCACACCAAGCTGCTTACCTATTGCAGATTCAGTCTTCCCAGCCTGGTGCAGGTCTACAATTTTGTTTCTGGTGTCCTTTGACAGCTCTTTGGTCTTGGCCATAGTGGAGTTTGGAGTCTGACTGCTTGAGGTTCTGGACAGGTGTCTTTTATACTGATAAAGAGTTAAAACAGGTGCCATTAATACAGGTAATGAGTGGAGGACAGAGGAGCCTCTTAAAGAAGAAGTTACAGGTCTGAGAGCCAGCCAGAAATCTGGCTTTTTTGTAGGTACCAAATACTTATTTTCCACCATAATTTGTAAATAAATTCTTTAAAAATCAGACTTTGTGATATTATGGATTTTTTTTTCTCATTGTGTCTCTCATAGTTGAAGTGTACCGATGATGGAAATTACAGGCCTCTCTCATCTTTTTAAGTGGGAGAACTTGCACAATTGGTGGCTGACTAAATACTTTTTTGCCCCACTGTATATATATATATATATATATATATATATATATATATATATATATATATATATATATATATATATATATATATCAGCTCTTCCGTGAGCACTTAACCTCATAAAAATAAACAAAAAATAATAATAAAAAAACTTTCCTTTCCTCTTTCTCTTCCTTTTTCCCTCCCTCCCCTAGCCTGTGCTACACTGAGCAATGTACACGGTCTCAGGATTTCAGGCTCTTATTGCGCTTCTCGACTCTTCATGACCAATCGCTTCATGTTTCCCCAAGTTGTAAGTCGCTTTGGATAAAAGCGTCTGCTAAATGCATAAATGTAAATGTAAATATATATAGGGTACAACGGTGCTAAAGACGCACTGGGGTAAAAGGCGCATTTGACTTTATTCTCTTTCAAAGCACTAGTTGGCACAAAAATTCTGCTCAGCACTTTTCTTAACACTTTTTTTATGATGCACATGGAAATTTGGCTGATCCTTTATCCTTGAATGATACAAAAGTTTTACAACAACATAAATATTTACATTTATATTGATATGATTTATAAGTGATTAATAATATAACAAATAATAACTATAATAACTTAACAACTAATAACTTATAAATGACTTATAACTGAATATTATCATAAAGTGTTACAGACTTTGCTCTTAAGGCAAGGAATGCCACATCATCTAATGCTTAAATCAAAGGCTGAAATCCTAGAATAGTTCCTGCTGTCAACCATAAATAGTGAGGAGATTTCAGGTCAGGCTTTCACTAATAGGATTGTGACACCGCTATGCAACCCTGACCTTTGTGCTTCCATCTAATACATGCATAGTAAACCATACATGCAGTGGCAAACGTGTACATGTGCAGTGAAAGCTGTTAGCCATTCTCAGGTGTTTCTGTAGTTAATTCACTTGAAATTGAAAGCATAAATTCAGAGAAAGCTCTTTTATTAAACAGATAAGGACTAATGAACCAATTACAGGAATCCACTTTGACCAATCTGCTTTAGCATGTAAACTCGCTGTTTCCATGGACAATATTTCCTGCCTGGCAATGTCTAATCAGAGGCACCGGTGAAAGTTAATCACAGTCTAATCATTTGATTAAAAGTAATTAATTAAATTTTTCTTAACAGACACACTCACCTTTTCACGTTTGCAGTTGGCTTTCTCTGACAGATTACTCCAACACTTCCATCTGGGCCTGTGTCTAAGGTAATGTCCCATAGTAGCGTGTTGGTAGGTGTGGCTGTACGGAAGGACACGCCTTTTTTTACCATGGCTCTGTTAAATGTAAAAAATTGGAAGGAAAATCTGGATTAGATTTGCCATAGTATCATTATGAATTATTAATAGACTGCAGTCTTTTTATTAAGAAAAATAGTGGTTAAACTAGTAAAACAACAGGTCATTATGTCATCTCATATAGACTGTTATAACAAATAAAGTTGAGTAAAAAAAGGAAAATTCAAACAATATATTGGTATACTGTGATAATGTGGTGTTTCCAGTATTTCTTGGTTATACTTGCTGTTTTTGATCTTTTAACACTTGTGCAAGTATAACCAAGAAATACTGGAAACTTTGGAGGAAACTCTGGACTTTGGAGGCCAGGGCAACACCTTGAGCTATTCATCATGTTCCTCAAACCAATCCTAAACCATGTGTACAGTGCCGAGGGTGCATTATCCTGCTGAGGTCACTTCCATCAGGGAACACCATTGTCATAAAGGTGTGCTTTGTCTACAGCAATATTTAGGTAGGTGGCACATGTCATCTTTACAGCCACATGAATGGTTGGACCCAGTGTTTCCCAGCAGAACATAGCCCAAATCATCACACTGCCTCCGCCGGCTTGTCGTCTTCCCAAAGTTCATCCTGGTGTCGTCACTTCTCCAGGTAAACGGCACATACATACACAGCTGCACATGATGTCAAAGAAAATGGGACTCACTGGACCAGGCAAACTTCTTCTATTGCTCCAAAGTCTAGTTCAGATGCTCATTTGCCCATTGTAGGCACTTTTGATGGCGGACTGGGGTCATCATAGGCACATTGATTGGTCTGCGGCTACACAGCCCCATACGCAGTGTGATGCACTGTGTGTTGTGACACATTCCTCCCATAACCATCATTAATTTGAGTATGAATTATGCCACAGTAGACCTTCTGTTGGCTCGGACCAGACGGGATTGCCTTCGTTGCCCTCGTGCATTGATGTGGCTTGGGCGTCCAACTCCCTGTCAGCGATTTTTGGTTTGTCCCTTCTCAGACCACTGTTGGCAAATTCTCACCACTGCTAACCGGGAGCAACCAGAAGTCTAACCGTTTCAGAGATACTCAGACCCAGTCGCCTTACCATAACAATTTGGCCCTGGTCAAAATCATTTATATCTTTATTCCTGCCCATTTCTCCTGGATCCAACTGATTGTCTGCTTACCAACTAATCTACCCAGATCTTTATATGTGGCCTTGGTGTTGCTAGCACCATGATCTGTTGTTTGAGCTACAGAAACTCATCTGGGAAAGGTGAGTCTTTACATATCTTACACAATTAGATGGATTTCCCATTGCTTTTATGAACATTTAGTTTTGCATATCCCTAGTACTGTATGTATGTTTTAAATTGTGTTATGTAGATAACACTATTTTTAAAATGTATAACCAGTTCTATCCTCATTGGAAGCAATGCTCCTGTTTCTATTCATAGCAGGTTTGCATGTGTGGGTGCACGTGTATGGCAAGGGGAGATAAGGCCAATGATGGTCTGTTCAAGGAGTGTAAAGCTGAGGCTGACAGTGTGGTTTCCAATACAGGGGTGAAGAAAAGGATGTTAGTCTCCGTTCCCTTACAGAGGACAGGAAATCAATGACATCCACATCAGACCCAGTTAGCCAAGCCTAAACGGTTACGACAACCCCGACCTACACACAGTCACACACACAAGCACACAAAACCCAAACAACCTTCATTTTAAGCGACATACATTGTTTAAAAGCTCTGGCAAAGAAACAAACAACTGAAATGAGACAATTTGGCCATGTATTGCACGATGCAGATGCTCCACTGGTTAAATTCCTGTGTTAGTTCTTGTGAGGTCTTCTGAGTCAAATGATTACAGCTAGAGTTCCTGTTCCTCCCAAACCTTTACAAACTGTCACATTGACCCTATATCACACTATTATCAGAATAATGTATCAATATAATTGAACATTCAACTGAAAAAATATGTACCCACAGGGGAGGAAGTTCAGCAGCTCAATAGGGTCAAAATCCTGTTTAGCCCAAGGGACCATTAGAGCTCTTGGAACAGAATCTAAAAGCTTCCAGAGAACCAATACAGCCAAACAAAGTGGCATAGAGGATATCAATATGAGTGTAATGATAAAATATTGTTAAAAAAAGGACCTTCCAAAGTCCAGCACACTCTCTTTTGTAATGTCAAAGCCATATTTGTGTTTTTATCTGTTGCTGAAAGGTCTTTTTTCTCCATGAATGTCTGTCATAAATGTTGGGGTTATAAAACACCATAGGGCAAGATATTAGTCTCACAGGGGCTGTGTTGTAAGACCCTAGCTGTCTGTCTGCCTGCCTGCTTGGTAATCAGGCCATTTGTGAAAGGGCAGTCGAACATACACACAGAATCCTGTTTGCAAACATATAAGCACAGGGAAGATTGCATTATGTTGATTTTATTAATGAAACAGGAAGATTTGAGTGTTTTCTGCATGTAATACAGGTTAAGGTTATGTTTCAGGAGATCTGATCTTTGTGTGTTTAAAATTCTCTGTGTGTGTGTGTGTGTGTGTGTGTGTGTGTGTGTGTGTGTGTGTGTGTGTGTGTGTGTGTGTGTGTGTGTGTGTGTGTGTGTGTGTGTGTGTGTGTGTGTGTGTGTGTGTGTGTGTGTGTGTGTGTGTGTGTGTGTGTGTGTGTGTGTGTGTGTGTGTGTGTGTGTGTGTGTGTGTGTGTGACCATCTGTCCTCTCTGTTCTTGTAAGATGTAATCACTGTCTCGAGTGAACGACTCATGGGAGCACTAATCTTGGCATTGACAGAGAAGATTCTAGGACTGTTCAGACATAAGACCACAATCAGCCCTCCCTTTCTTGACTGAAAATGTTAAATATGTTGCAATCTCTTTTTCTTTTGTCATCTTTCATTTTGTCATCATCGAGTTTCTGACTGTGCGTTTACCAGTACCAGAGGCATCAAGTGAGCCAAGCAATTTTTTAAATGCAACATATTACATAATGTTATTATAATTTTCAATTAGAATGGTGTAGTTATAAACTACTCTCTAATTTCTATTTTGAAACACTCTATGCTTGCATTATATGTTTGCATTATATGCTTGTATTATGTGTTTGTGCATTACAATGTCATTGTAAACACATTTTTGTGTTATTTATGACAAGCATGATGCAGATTCTATGACCCCACTCGTAAAAGTGAAACTCTAGGCCCTGTCATACACCCGGCGTGATGCAACAGCAGGCAAGTTTTTCAGTCTGATGCAGTTATCATTTTTAGTCCAACACCACATTGTTTAAATAACAAATGGACCCGCGCCCATCTGTTTGCCTATGGGCGTGCTGGTCTGAAAACGAGGTACATTGTTGGCACGTTGCTATTTTGAGGCAACTGAAAACAACTGCGCCATTGACCAACAAACACCTGTTCTAAAGTCAATAGCGCAGTATTTTGTTGTGTTATTTAAAGGCCGCATTAGTAATATGTGCCTATTGGCGGGTACACAACACGCATACACTTCTTACACACACAGGGACGCGCAGCAACACACAAACCTTTTTAAATATTAAAAATAAAAGGATTCTTTTTTTTTGCAAGTGAAACTGGCTTTTAAAGAGAATGGGAGATGAGACTCATCTTGTTATGCCCAAAACACACCCATGACTCATTAAGAGACTAGGTGCAACCCTTTTGGACCATGCGCCTGGCGCATCAACTGTTTTTTCCATCGTTAAACAAGCAAAAGTGGATTTTCCCTAAGTGCACCTTCTCCATTCACTTTAGACCATGCGCTCTAAGCGTTAAAATAGGGCCCCCTGCCCTATGTTATCATCAAATCATCATTTTTTTTCGAGGGGCTGCTGCAAAAAAATTGATGCAAGAAGTCAAAACTTACCCCTCTCTGACATTGGCAATCCCAGGAAATATCTGTCCAAGACCGACATTTAACACTCCTAACCAATCAAATCAATCTATTTGACCTATGGAGATCAAACAACTTGTGAAACATCCATCCCAAATCATCTTCTGTCTGTCACTGAGAACCTCACAGTATTACGGTAGAGGGTATATCAGAGCGAGCTGATATCACGAGTCTATTTATGAGCCCTTTTTCAATTATCCGTCAAACATCGCTGACATTTCACATAATGAATGTATTTGAAATGTCATGCACGTACTCAAACACGCACAGAAAATGCCAAAGCACCATATTGAGAATATTAAATGACCAAGCAGTGGAGAAAACACACTGGGCCCAAAATTAACACTCACCAAGTGCCAAATGTAAGGAACATTGGGATTAACAAAATGGGGTTGGCTTATTCTCAGAAAATTTAGCCATTTATGGTCCATTTGTATTTACATTTCCAAGAAAATGCTGATTTTGCTTTTTTTCCCTTTTGGAAATGGTGGTTCGATCTATCGGCATCATAATTGAGGCTTTCTATGATATTGTTGAAATATGCTTTCAGGTTGAAATATTGACTACTCAATGTAGGAATCATAGTGTGAATCTAAGATTCAAAAGGTCTAAAGGTTTCTTTGACTATATTTATATTTCTTTGAAATATTTATGCCTGAAAATGTTCTCGATTTACTGTGCACATTCTTAGAAGTTGTCAATTCACAGGGATATAGGTTTGAGCCCAACCTGGATCCTTTTCCTGCATTTTCTATTATAAAACTCTTTCTGAATACTTCAAAAGCCCTAACATAGAATTTAGTGAGACAATCAGATACCAAATGAAGATTCTCACAGCATTTTAAATGATAAAAATGATGTCTAAATTAATGAAAATTCACTCATTTAATCAAAACAATCACTGAGCAGCAGTTTATCTTTCCTGCCTTACAACCTCCTAATTTATGACCAGCTGTATTGCAACTGAGACACGTGTCACTTTCTGTGTTATAAAATAGGAGCATGACTACAGGTGAAATTTATCATGGTGATTCCTAACGGGCCTCCTGACTGATTTATATGTGACGAAATTCACATGAGCAGGAGTAGCTATTTTTTACAAGGCTTGATTGGGTGAAGTGTTCACAATGATTGATCCCTGTGCGATTTAGAAACCAAAATACAGGGCTGAGAAAGAGAAGCCCAGCTACTGATTTCAGCAACATATCAAATACATCATCCATAGAAATATTACATTGATGCCTGTACACATCACTTCATGCATCAACTTACTCATCTAATAAGGATACCATTGTAAAAAAAGAAGAACTGGACTTAAGTAGGACTTATGTACATCTTTATATGTAATTTTATTTATCTTTGATATATATGGTTGAAATGAACTACTGAATATACTGACAAGCATTTATGGTAACTAAATTAGAATTTAATGCCATTTATATTGAAACTTGTATGTCATTTATTTAAATATATTTGTAATTACACATTTGTAATGATGAAGTGGCAATTTATACTATAGTATATTTACTGTAATATTGAATAACACACTGCAGTTAAAGGCACAATATGTAAGTTTTTTTTTTTTATAAAATATCCAAAAATATTGGATAAAAGAAATATTTCATGCAGTTAGTACTTAAATTATACCAATAGTTCCGGAAGTATTTGTAAATCCAGAGAAATTCCAATTTTAAATAATGGCTCGTCCCTTGTCATTGTCGCCTATCAATGGCGTAATATCTGCGATATCCTCGGTTTCCGTTTGTAGAAACCATGGCAACATACGTGGACAAATGCAGACATGGTGGTCATCATGGATCACGATTATTCAGCTTTGGGACAAACAGAATGTGGCGAGCAGTGCAGGGCCAAGAGCATGGCGCGTGGGCAGTGGCATGATGGATAAGCGTCACCTAAGCGCTGCATTGGTTTCTTATCTCTCACGGAGGTGCTTCGGAAGCACAAAAGGAGGAGCGACGACAGTAAAAGATGAGAGAGGACCAGGCCTGGACTAGGGCTGCAACGAAAATACGTCGACGCGTCACATTATTTACGTTCTAGAATAGAACAGATCTAGAATAATTTCGGCTTCTGCTCCCAGGCATAGTGAAAATGATCATTTATCATATAAAGCCAGACCGCGACACACTCAAAAGTGTGGGAGAACTTTAAACAGAAGCCGAATAAAACTGTGCTTTGTTCGCTCTGTAACGCCGGCTTCACACTGCACGCGGTGGCAGAGCAGAAGCTGTACATGTGGAGAGCAGGAGCCGCACGCGCCCGTTGGGCTTTCACACTGCCAGTGTTCGTCTCGCACAGCTGAACCGTGGCGTGTGTATTGCAAATACAGACGAATATTGTCCATTCGGTCACATTTTCCGGTGTTCTTCTCCGACCCCAGTACGTCTCGTGCTTTTATTTATTATGGGCAGCATATATCTGCTGCAAATGCGACCTGTTCCCCTCTGTCCCAAACACATATAACATGCTGTATATAGGTCGTTTACATGATTAAAGTAACATTAAAGTTAAGATATGCCTCTATGCCTCTTAATCATTTAAATGTGTCTTTGAAGTTTGGGCAAAAACTTCTGGCAGCTTTAGTCGTTGTTTATGCACATGTAAATATATCTTCAAAATGTTACATTAACACTATGCTGAAAGCTCCTGTATGTGAACCTTTTGCAGATAAATACAAGTGCATATACTCGTATACGTATACATTTTATGATGAATAGTATCATTAGTTATACATAATGTTTAAAATGCTTCTTGTGTTCATATATTTCATTATAAAATGGCTTAAGTACACTACCCTTCCTGAAATACAATTAATATTGTCATCATTCATTGATTTCATGTTAAAATAATATACAAATTCACTACCCTCTTCGAAACACAATAATCAGAAGAAAAAAAAAATCATTAGATTAATCTGGAAAAATAATCATTAGATTAGTCGACTAATCGGAAAAATTATTGTTAGAGTAGTCGACAGAAAAAAATGATTGTTAGTTGCAGCTCTAGCCTGGACTTTAAGTTAAGTGGATTTTAGGTTATGTTTCGTTTATGTGTGTGTAGCAGTCGTCTGTGAGGGGCTGCCGCTTTTACTTTCGGTTGTTTTTTAATACAAAGACAAAAACTGATTTGTGAATTCCATATATCTCTGGATGGTGAATATGACATCTCCCATCATTCCACTCTCCTTCAAAGCGTCATCGAGCTTCACCTTTGTTATTGTTTTGAAAATGCCTCTAGCGGTAAAAACTTCCTTTAAAATTATAATCAAGTACTTCACACGTGCTTTAGTATGATAGTCAACACAAGTGTACTTCTTTAGAGCACAACAAAACATTATTAAATCATAATGAAATGTATTTTCTAAACTTGTTTTACTTAATATTATATAATTAATATGAACTGCAATTAGTTTTTTTGCATTCTAGAGTGCATTCAATACAATTAAGCACACTTCCATTTTGCAAAGGTCAGCAGCCATTGTCCTTCTTTCCTTCTGTCACAAACATTGGGTCCATTAGAGCCATGTTGAGCAGATGGCAACAAAGTATACACATGTATACTTTAAAATAAACACACCACTAATAGCAGTAATAACCCACACTGTACAAGACTAGTTAACACAATCTGTATGCGTGCATATTTTTATGTTTTACATGTCCACTCAATAAGAATGCTCTATAATGCTCCATTAATCCCAATACTAATGGTATATTTTCCATTTCTGCTACATTTCCATCACCATTTAAAGCAACCAGTGTGATATCACAATATGACATATCAAACCCCACATCTGTTAACAGCTCACTGCTTCAAGGGCAATTGAGCAATTTTTCATAATTTGATAATAGCATCAGTTAATGAAATGTATCTAGTACCATCTGGAACCATTTCAGATTGATTCATGGATATCAAACAGAAGTGTTATCATCTTTGTGTGCATTTTAAATGTTGAGAAGAGAAGAGAAGAGAAGAGAAGAGAAGAGAAGAGAAGAGAAGAGAAGAGAAGAGAAGAGAAGAGAAGAGAAGAGAAGAGAAGAGAAGAGAAGAGAAGAGAAGAGAAGAGAAGAGAAGTCTCCTGGGACAGTTGTCCTCACTGTGTTTGCAGTGACTGATGTGAGCTGTATAGAGAAGAGATCTGGCCGTGGACAGACTGAGATTTAAGGCGACAGTGATTAAGTGGCAAGAGCAACAGGGCTTAGAGGAAGAGAGAGATGGGATATCAGCAGAAAAAGCTTTCACGCAGGGGTAGATGAAGAAATGTGCTTCAGAGAGGAACGAACTTCACCAGGGAAGCCTGAGATAACGGAGATGGATGTTAAGAATGAAGGGGATTAGGGGGAGGAGTAGGCAAGGACAACATGTCCATCTGTCCTCTTAAGACCCTAATAACACAACCTGCCATGTAAATATAAAATGGTACACACATGAAAAAAGTGCACATATGTGATCATAAATCACAAAAGTAGAGCTCCTTTAGAGGTAGATCATGCTTTCAGAAAGGACAGGAAACGGGTGTTTTCTCCATCATGATGGACACAAAACTGCAATTCTACAACTGGCGTCTCAAACTTGCCAGTCTTCCTAAGCTTCTTAATTTAATTTTCTGAGATTTCCCACATTTCTTCAGTGCTAAAATCCACAGCATCACAAGCTGTATTTCTTTGAAGAGAGGGAAAGGATGCTTAGACATTAATGATTAGTGACACTTATTTTTGTGTATTATTCTATGATGAACACATTTTTGAATTTCTGAATTAAAATGAAAACTTTAAAAGAAGGGCATATTATGTCATAAGTCAGAAAATCAGGATGCTACAACACTGCTTAGATAATAATAGAGAATAAAAAAAAAGGCTAATTAAAAAGGCTGAAAGTCTTAAAAATAATATTATACATTTGTTTTACAATACTAATATTTGAAAAATAGTTGTCTGCCAAATCGAAGTCAAGGTAATCAGATCAATAAGTTTATAGAAAATAATAGATCATTTAAACTTTTTTACTAGATGGAAAGATAAGGTTCACGTTCTCACTTACTTTGTTAACCATGGTAAAAAAGGGTAATACTACAACATCAACCACTTTAATCTAAATCATTTTACACTCTAAAAGCTTGGTTAAAAAAAACAACCCAAGTTGGGTTGAAAATGGACAAACCCAGCAATTGGGTTGTTTTTAGCAAACATTTAACCCAACCGCTGGGTCTTTTTTAGAGTGTACTTTCACGGCCAGAGAACATTTGAGAACAAGTTAGCCACAACAAGACATGGCTGGTAATTAGTGATAAGCACCTTCAAAACACTGCTTCATGAAGCTTCAAAACTTTACGAATCTTTTGCTTCGAATCAGTGGTTCAGAGATGGTTTCAAACTTGCTAAAATTGGTGAACCTTGTGTCTAATGGTTTTGTGCTGGTCTAATGCTGTCCGAATAAGGCAGCATCCATTTATGATTTTAATAAATATAATCCTATACCCTGAAAATGCTGTTTTTATTGCATACAGTTTTATAATAATACACTAAGGTACAAATAGTATCTGTATAAATAGTATATATAAATATCATCTAACACAACTTACACTTGCAAAGAAAATACTTTTGTTGTTGCTATTTACACAAAACAGTTTGACGTAACAAAGCCTCATTCACTGAAATCACATGACTTGGCGCATTTGAAACAATCTCCGAACCACTGATTCGAAAAAAAAAAAGATTCATAAATGTTTCTTTACACTTGGTGTAAATAGCATCTATCAAAATGTCATCTATAGTGCAAAGAGCTGCTGCCTTACATTTCACAGATTACACCATGGGCGTCACTACTCCCGGTTGAAGCCCCTAAACGTCTGTCCAGGCCCCTTTAAAAATTTGAAATTAACTTTAGTCTGTGTTAATCAACAGAGGACAGGGTGTGTGCATTCATTTGTGCCTCGTTGGTCTGTCACTGCTCGTTGATGTCAAAATATTTGAGATGACCATTCAAATCAAAGTAGGCAAGCTTTATGTTCACAGAAGCTGCTGAACGCAAATTTTAGAAGCGCGACTTGGCGCTTCAGTTAAGTCAAGTGTGAGATAATATGCAAGTAGCAGACAGGTGCTTTAGGTCAGAAATGTTAAACAAATGACAAAAATCATCAGGCAAACTAATAAAATGTTGTCTAATTTCATCATTTTGAAATGAAAATAGGCCTTTGTAACGATTAATCTTGCCTAATGTAATAATTTGTAACTCTCATTGTGAGGGCACAAGAAACAATAGCAAAGCCATTTTCATCAGATTAGGCATAAGATTAATAATGAATGTGTACATATTGTGAATTAATATAATACAATCAGTAGCCTTCAGTAAATTAAAAAAAGCTTATCTTTGGGAGGGGAAGAGGTAAGGAAACAGAGAAAAAGAAAGAGATGAAGATTAAGAGAAAGCTGTATTGACAAATAATCTACTGCCCACTGACATGATTTTAAAGCCATTTCTTATCCTTTTTTGGCCTTCAAACGTCTTTAAATGCATGTATGCAGATTGAATTGAATCCCATTTCCTGCATTTACATTCATTTAGGGACAATGGTGATACAAAATCAAAATGTTGATGATGATAAATTCTGCCAATAAGAAAAAGATGACTTACTTCCTTTATTGTTTCATAGGGGCAGATAGCCAAGACTTGAGAGAATCATTTTATAAAGTCATGTTCACCATTAATGTTTTGTGTGTGAATACATTATAATTAACATAAGACTCAATTTCCACTGTTAAACAAACTTTTTTTCAAACTAACTGCTGTACCTGAAAAATTAAAATAAATCACTTGTTTCACAGGACGTTTGTCAGAGACATCCACCAAACCGCAGGTATTTAGAATAGAAAATCCAAAAAGCTTTTATGAACTGTGTGTTGAATCACCATTTTGTAATATCAATTTGATTGAAAACGTTAGACTCAATAACGTTGACCATAATGTTTTTTTTTTTTTCAATCAAATTTATATGACAAAATGGTGATTCAAGCACCATTAACATACACTAGCAACAGTGTATGTTATCGTTAGATCAGTCAACCGCCTATAGGCTAATATCAACAAGTGTAGACAGAAAATATGATTATCCTGATCTGAGCAAATTTACTGAATCAACCAACTCACATCTCCTTTCTTTCTTTTCATCCATGACAAGTCATATGTTGCTGTTTCTGGCGTTTCATGGCTAACTGTGCCGCAATCGCGATACCTGCTTATTAGAACTTTCAGTGAGCTATTTTTAGAGTGTGCATGCAATGTTCCTGGACATTGACACAGGCAGGCTCTCTGTGTCCTGCTCGGCCCTGCTCCTCTGTGATGATGACAGTGTGCGGTTAAAAAATCATAACAATCGAATTTGAAAGTGGGGGAGATGTACAAACGGGAAAAAAGTTAAACGTTTTTGAAAAGTGGAGGGCACATGTCCCCCCTATTCCCAGTGGAAATTACGCCCTAGCCTCGAACTACCTCACATTTGGGAACTCAGAGATTAAAACCCTGCCTACGGCCTTGGGTAGAATTGAAGATGTAGAATATGGTCACGCAGAATAATGCATTAAATGTGCTTTATAAGTATTAATAAACAGCCAATATCATAGTAATATGCATGTTAATAAGCAACTAGTTAATAGTGAGAATTGAACTCTAAACTAAAGTGTTGCCATTTTTTAATCATACCCTCATTGGGTAAAAATAAAAATCCTAGAATCGCCCCTGAATTACACTGTCATGAAAACGTGCAATTGGTTAGAAGGAGGTGTCCAGGGCATAGAATTTAGTAGGAACGCTAGGGACATCTAAATTGTCTCTAGAATTGTCCCTTTGAAGCAGTGAATTATTTTGATTTTCCATTGATTCAGAATTTCAAAAAGCTTCAATACCAGTAACCAGAGACACTACCTTCATTGTAATACACAGTTCTACAATATAAACTTGTGTACAAACAAGCAATGTTGCAGAAAAATCTGGTAGTTCACTTAACTACACATTTTTACAGAATGGCTGTTATCCAGTCTAAACATGGTCTGTTAAATTGCTCATTTATTCTTATACCACTTCAAATTTTTGTGTTGTTTAGTGTCATTAAATCAAAACTTTTGTTGAAAATTGTATTAAAAGAATACTATAAAACACCATATAAAAAAATGTATTCTAAATAATCCGTATATGCATTTTAAACTAGATTTTTTTTCATTTAGACATCCCTATTTGTCATTGACCCTTGAATAAAGGCTCTGGCTAAACCCTTTCTGGCTTCTCATCTTCTCTAACCAAGCAGAAGCTCTTTATTTAGATTTATTCATGCTTTTTAAAGAACAGCATGAAAATGAATGAGCAGCCAATGTATTCAGAGAGCGAGTGAAACAAAAAGAATGTGTTTGTGGCATATCGTGCCTTTGCATATAATCTGAGAGATTAAACGTGCATGTCTTTTTTTCAGCCATATAGCTAGATGCTCAAATTTGCACAATGAGCTTTACAGGCTATGTTCCTAGGCTTGATGACCCCAAAGTTCTGCGGTCAGAATAACAGCTCAGAATATCATTGAGTGTTATTATCATTACATGTATTTCTCTTTTCTGCACTGATAATCTGAACTACTTCCAGAAAGGATTCTAACATTACTGGTATTTTCAGGAAAAAGGCATAATGCATTAAAAATCTTGTTCTTAATTTATTGGTATATTTTTCATAATGCATTAGGACTGTGGTAAGGCATTTCATTTTAGTAGCTTAAAGGGGACATATCATAAAAATCTGACTTTTTCTATGTTTATGTGCTATAATCGGGTCACTGGTGCATCTACCAACCCAGAAAATGTGAAAAAACCAAGTAACTTTGTTTTGGTAAACATTTTTCTGCAAGCATGTGAAAAAATGTGTCACTCAAATTAGCATAATTTCCGCCCTCAGCCAGTTGTACACGGTCTGCCATTTTCTCTGTGCTCAAGGAGCTATAGCGACAACAATGTCTTGTAAGCAATGCAGGTGCATTGCCTGAACAAGGGACAATACAAGGCATATTGTGCTAAAATGTTAAAGCTCATGGATAGATCAGTGCCAACTATAAGTTTGTGATCCAGTTTACACTCTCCGGAGCGATATTGTTCACGGCACTAATGAAAGGGAGAGCGTGCACTTTATAATAGTTTTTCTGAGTTGTTTTACAGATATTAAATTGACCAGATTATTAAGCACAACCTGAAAAGGCATAATATCTGTATATATTTGTTTACTGTTAGTTGTAATGAGCGTTATTGTGTAATTTGCTGTGTGCTGATGATAATGCAAGGGAGAGAGAGTGTTTATGGACAAGACTTTAAAGGTGCTAGAATGATTTGAAACAACATTTTAAATTGTTCTCTGGTATCTACATAGAGGGTATATGGCTTATTTAAGGTCAATAATTGTCCAGATACGGTTTTACAGGTCGATTTACAACTCTAGAAATCTTCCCCAGGATGAAATGGTCTGTTTTTGCCTTATTTGGAAGGGTCATGAATATTAATGTTGAGTTCTACTCCGATTGGCTGTTTCACTGCTCGGCTCAAATATAGCAGGCACATCTATACTGACCGTCATGATGATGGAGAGATTAGGCATTCAACCTTATATGTTTGAGCCTGTTTCTGACGAAGATGCAGATTTTGAGGAACAACAACATGTTTTGAGATTGGAAATTAACACTTCTGAATGGTAAGTTAAGTCTTTATTTTAATTAGGAACCTGCAAAATCATTACGTCCATACCACAACTTCAGCCTAAACGATAACGTTAACTAGCATATAGCATTAAATATACACTCTTAAAAATGATGTGTTAAAAATTAACACAAAATATGTGTAAAAGGATTCATAACACATGTTGTGTTACTACAGACACATGATGTGTAAATATTGTGTTCAACTGTTTACACAATTACTGTGTAAAATATTTAGTAGTACATGTTTATATAAAAGGCATATTTTCTGTTGCAAATATGCAACAGGTTGTGACAACTTTTACAATTGGATTCATTTGTCATGTTGAAAATGTGAATAAAGCATTTTAACTCGCTGGGGAGAAACAACTACTGTTGGGGCTACGGGAATATCCTTGCTGCGCCTGCGCAGTGGCGTTCTTTTCCAACCGAATCTTGGCCAGCCGTCAGTGCGTCTGTCTGCCTCAGGTGAGTAAATTTAAATAAACATGTAAAATAGTAAATATTTCTCCGCCTAACATGAGAAAGATTTGTGTCAATTGTCCAGGAAACATAGTTTGTTTGTTTTGACCGTTGTTATGCAGTTTTGATGTTCCGTAGCCGGATGTTTAGTGTGTTAAACGTCTATAAGCCAGCGAGCTCTCACGTTTTGCAAAGGTGTTTAATCTTGGTATTTATTGTAAAAAATAAAATAAAAACTGAACGGTTAATATGCACCTTAAGTTTGAACTCGTAATAGTCATTTTACCAAATACTATGCGGTAGTTTGAACGACGTTGTGGCGACGAGTGTTGTGTAACTTAGTTAAAAAAACGTGCCACTTTTTGCCACCTGGCTTGTCACTAAGTTATTGAAACTTTTATTGATTACGGGATGAATACATTTAACATGCATTGTGTTAGCTTTTAATAAAGTTGCAATGTTGCATGCAACAACATTTTCTGATGCTTTTGATTTTTTCATTTCTGTAGGCTGTCGACAGTGTGACGTCTTTGCTTATAGAAGGCATACAACTCTCCAAAGTCATCTCAGCCGCAGCTGGTTTCTGATGATTGTTTTGAAATGCTTATTTTTCTATTAACAGTACTTTTTTTTTTTTTTTTTTTACAGTTAATTACATGTTAAAACCAGTAAAAATGCTAAATAAACAGTATGTGAACAGTATTCAATGCTTCAGTGTGATTTCATAAGTGTACATATTGTATTCTAATCTAGCTTTTTCAATATTTTATAGTAAAATATATACATAAATACAATAAATACATCTATAACACACAGTTGTGTCAGATGTGTACAAAAAGTTCACATTAATGTGTTTACTAAAGTAACACATTTGTGTGTGTATTTTCACTACACATCTTCTGTGTTGTATTTAACACAACATGTGTTGTCCCTGAGCACACTCAGAACATGTGTTGAAAACAACACATGTTGTGTTGTTTTCAACACATTTGTTTTAAGAGTGTACACATCAGCAGTCACAACTTTTTTAGAATTGTAAAAACATTTTAATTGTTGTAATGTGTCCCTGTACAATGATAGCTTCTTCACTTTGAATCACAAACTGAACTGGGTAGCGCTTAAATATGTTGCTTGTACAGTAACGTTTGAGTTTGACAGTAGAGTACTGATTCGATTTATTTAGCCATTTAGTTATGTAAACTACTCGGATTATCCTATTGTTATTGTACTAGCATCTTGCGTCAGATCTAAACAACAGCGGGGATATTATCGTTAATGTTGTCTCTCTTTCAATTTTATCAGAAATTGATTAGACAGTCAAGAAGTGGAAAAAAATCACTTACTGCTTGCAGGTATATGGTTGGAATTGCCCCTTTCTTCAGGACGCTGAGCAAAGCCTGTTTGATATTGTCCCAGGTTTGAAAACTCTGTGGTGAAATGGGCTGAGCAAACTAACAACTTTGAAATAAATTGTAGCGGTATCCGATTATAAATAAACATCAATCATGCCTGTTGACATATTTTTTATCTGTGGGAAGAGTATGAAACGTCTTCACATCCCCTGCACAGCCTGGAACACAACATTTGTTTCCATGATCTGCCATGTTCGCTATCCTCGCGTGACGCTTGTTTACCTGCAGAGATGATTCTGCTGCGCAGTTTCGCCTGACAGTGAACATGTGCTGGCATATGCAAATGTTGGGGGCGTACATATTAATGATCCCGACGATTGCATCACTCTCGGTGTTACGTTGAGATTTGCCTATTTTTCCGTGGTGTTTTTCACAAACAAGATTTACATATGAAGGAGGAGGCAATGGTGTTTGAGACTCACTGTATGTGATTTACATGTTCTGAACTCCTGTTATTTAACTATGGCAAGGTTAATTAAATTGTTCATTCTAGGGCACCTTTAATGCATACTTCTTGTACTGTGTGTATTCAGCTCTTACAGTGATTTTCTGGAGTGAAAACAGACTTCATCTTAAGTGTGATGAACAACAAACTTCATAAAATTCATTAGTAATGTTTTGGCCATCATTCAGACAAGGTTCACTACAACAGGCTTGTACTAAAAGCAAGATGGCAATATACAGGTCCTTCTCAAAAAAATGTGATAAATTATAAAAAATATTGTGATAAAGTTAATTATTTTCCATAATGTAATGATACAAATTACACTTTCATATATTTTAGATTCATTGCACACCAACTGAAATATTTCAGGTCTTTTATTGTTTAAATACTGATGATTTTGGCATACAGCTCATGAAAACCCCAAATTCCTATCTCAAAAAATTAGCATATTTCATCCGACCAATAAAAGAAAAGTGTTTTTAATACATAAAAAAGTCAACCTTCAAATAATTATGTTCAGTTATGCACTCAATACTTGGTCGGGAATCCTTTTGCAGAAATGACTGCTTCAATGCGGCGTGGCATGGAGGCAATCAGCCTGTGGCACTGCTGAGGTGTTATGGAGGTCTCTCAACTTTCTCTTCACAATATCCCACAGATTCTCTATGGGGTTCAGGTCAGGAGAGTTGGCAGGCCAATTGAGCACAGTAATACCATGGTCAGTAAACCATTTACCAGTGGTTTTGGCACTGTGAGCAGGTGCCAGGTCGTGCTGAAAAATGAAATCTTCATCTTCATAAAGCTTTTCAGCAGATGGAAGCATGAAGTGCTCCAAAATCTCCTGATAGCTAGCTGCATTTACCCTGCCCTTGATAAAACACAGTGGACCAACACCAGCAGCTGACATGGCACCCCAGACCATCACTGACTGTGGGTACTTGATACTGGACTTCAGGCATTTTGGCATTTCTTTCTCCCCAGTCTTCCTCCAGACTCTGACACCTTGATTTCCGAATGACATGCACAATTTGCTTTCATCCGAAAAAAGTACTTTGGACCACTGAGCAACAGTCCAGTGCTGCTTCTCTGTAGCCCAGGTCAGGCACTTCTGCCGCTGTTTCTGGTTCAAAAGTGGCTTGCCCTGGGGAATGCGGCACCTGTAGCCCATTTCCTTCACACGCCTGTGCACGGTGGCTCTGGATGTTTCTACTCCAGACTCAGTCCACTGCTTCCGCAGGTCCCCCAAGGTCTGGAATCGGTCCATCTCCACAATCTTCCTCAGGGTCCGGTCACCTCTTCTCATTGTGCAGCGTTTTTTGCCACACTTTTTCCTTCCCACAGACTTCCCACTGAGGTGCCTTAATACAGCACTCTGGGAACAGCCTATTCGTTCAGAAATTTCTTTCTGTGTCTTACCCTCTTGCTTGAGGGTGTCAATGATGGCCTTCTGGACAGCAGTCAGGTCGGCAGTCTTACCCATGATTGCGGTTTTGAGTAATGAACCAGGCTGGGAGTTTTTAAAAGCCTCAGGAATCTTTTGCAGGTGTAATTAGTAATAATGATTAGGTTAATAGCTCGTTTAGAGAACCTTTTCATGATATACTAATTTTTTGAGATAGGATTTTTGGGTTTTCATGAGCTGTATGCCAAAATCATCAGTATTAAAACAATAAAAGACCTGAAATATTTCAGTTGGTGTGCAATGAATCTAAAATATATGAAAGTTACATTTTTATCATGACATTATGGAAAATAATGAACTTTATCACAATATGCTAATTTTTTGAGAAGGACCTATAAGTTAAAACCAGAATTAAGATAAACTATACCTGTTCTCCATGCAGCATATATGCTCTGGCTCTGTCTGCATTATTGTCAGAGTCCGGTTTAAACTGAACACTGACATCTTCTGTTGTTGTTGCATGAGCTATTGAAGCTCTGCCCTCTTCTTAAAAGAACAGGCAGGGAACACCAGCTTATTTGCATTTAGGGATACACACAAAAACAAAAACTGCTCACCCCAATAAAGTGGCAATTTTTTTAAATGATAAAAATAACAGGCTATAAAACCTGATCTGTGGGGTATTTTGAGCTAAAATTTCACATACACACTGTAGTGACATCAGAGACTTATTTTACTTATTGTAAAAAAAGGGCATGATATGTCCCCTTTAAAGAGCATGGCTTCATTCCCAAGAAAAGTTGTGAAATATATTTTTTCAGGACTTACCTGAGGGAGAAGGTGTCCAGGTTGGCTGAGCTCCTCATGTAGACATAAAATGAAGCAATATCAGTCTTCTTAAGGGGTTTAGAGGAGGTCTGGATGACCACAGACTCTCTCAGTCTGAGCACGGACACTGGCATGGCCCCTTGTTTGACTTGCAGGAGCCGAACACTCCCAATTCTCTGCATGGGGGCCACAGGCATGTACTTAGCCTGAGGCTGACCAGCATTTCCACCACCCAAATCCCACCTCTTGCCCTCCTCTCCACTGGCTGTACACAGGCCGTAAACACTGGGTCTGGCCTGGTAATACAGCTCCACAGGGTTCCCCTGGGTTGGCCCTTGTCTTTCCCGACTTGAACTGCTCTCAACCGGGCTGAACCAGCTCGCAGGAGGGTCAACCTCTGCCATGCAGGTCCCATGCTCATTTTGGATGACACAGGAGCCACGGACCTCCTGAGTCTGCCAGAAGACGAACACAGTGACGCACGGCAGCTCATCTTTTGTTCCTTTCTCCTTCTCTCCTCTGTCCCAGTCTCTTCCAGCCACGTAGAACAGGACTCGCATTTTGGGAGAAGACGAATAGACCCACCGGGTCAGAACAAAGGACTGGACTCTCCAATTGAGGGTGACAACCGGCGGTGAGGGCCTGAATAACTGCACCGACTGCACTAAGTCCAGGGGGATCTCTTGTTTGGTAGAGAGTGGGCCGTAGCTGGCATTGATAACTGGGAGAAGTCCCGCTCGGAGCATGACAAATGGCTGCGTGTGGCTCTGCATGCTGGAATTGCGCATGATGTCCTGTCCTGCTTCTTTTAGCAGGAAGTATTCAGCATCCCATACCTGATAATTCACGGGAAGGAACAACGGATATGGGTTGGAGGATTTGGTGGCATCTGAGATCTCCCGACTGTCCAGCTCTGCAGGAGAACAAAGACACAAAGGAAAAAGGAGAGAAATTAATTTAAGAGAGATGTGTAATGTTGTCTTGTCATGCCACCACCAAAATGTCTCTCAGTAGCTATATTTGATATTTTTTGGTTTAATTGTTTTGGATGTTGCTTACAACCACACAACCATGGAAACTCCTGTATACAAGGAGGTTTGACTTGGTTAGTCAAGTCAAGTACATTTATTTGTATCGCGCTTTTCACAATACACATTGCTCAAAGCAGCTCTACAGAAAATCATGACGTTAATGTTTGTAATATCTTAAAGGGTTAGTTCACCCAAAATTGAAAATAAAGTCAGTAATTACTCACCCTCATGTTGTTCCAACCATGTAAGACCTTCGTTCATCTTCGGAACATAATTTAGTATATTTTTGATGAAATCTGAGAGCTGTCTCACTCCTCCATAGGCTTTCAGAGGGTTGAAACTTGATGGCCCAGAATAGTAAGTAAAAACGTCATTTAAGGAGTCCAAATGACTACAGTGGCTCTGTATTAAGTCTATCATGCGTCGAAAATACTTTTTGAGCGGAAAAACAACAAAAATAACGAATTTATCCCACTATATACTCTCTGACGAGAGTTCGCGGGAGTGCCACGACGCATGCGCACTCCCGCGAACTCTTGTCAGAGGCTCAAATTGAACAATAATAGTGGGATAAAGTCGTTATTTTTGTTGTTTTTCCGCTCAAAAAGTATTTTCGTCGCATGATAGACTTAATACAGAGCCACTGTAGTCATTTGGACTCCTTAAATGACGTTTTTACTTACTATTCTGGGCCATCAAGTTTCAACCCTCTGAAAGCCTATGGAGGAGTGAGACAGCTCTCAGATTTCATCAAAAATATACTAAATTATGTTCCGAAGATGAACGAAGGTCTTACATGGTTGGAACAACATGAGGGTGAGTAATTACTGACTTTATTTTCAATTTTGGGTGAACTAACCCTTTAATAACTTGCGGTTGCATTAAGTAGATTCGACGATACAAACAAAGATGCAGTTGAGATATGCTATATAGTATATATCTACGTTAATATACTGTATGTAAGCGGTCAAAGCTGGAATACTTACTGTATATATCCAACTTTATATAAAGAGCTGGGGATAATAGAATTATATTTTGAAACAAAAATATCAAGCAGTTGAGATTTGCTATATATACAGTAGGTATGAGATATATATCCATCTTTATTAATAAAGCTGTGCTATAATACAGTTTACATATTTTCCACAGCAACTGAGATTTGCTGTGCAGTATATATACTGCTTTACATGAGTATACTGTGTAAAAGTAGGGTGCATTATATTTTTCGACAAAATAACATTCAAGGGGTTTAGATTTGTAATATAGTACATATATTAACATGAGTGTACTGTATGCACAGTATCTGGGTAAGGCTTTATATAATTACAGTCATATAATTACTAATAGTAATGTATAATTATGAAATGTGAGGTTTTGTTGTAATGACAAGCCTAATAATTATGTGGTGATGTGTATCACTGACACGGTTAAGCGATGCAAAAGACAGGTTTAAACTTGGATGGGACACCACCATGAATACCAGGTGCTGTAAGTCTCTGCCTTCAGCCTGAGATGCTGATCCAGCATCCCTGCAACACCTATACATAGCACAAGTTGTCTGAAGAACAGCTGGATGGATAGATGTTCTGGATGTCTCTAATGCCAATGGGTTTTTTTCATAGTAAATTAACACTCCTTACAATTTTATGACTTTTGCCCCATTATATCACATATACTTGCTCTTTTAT
Organism: Romanogobio albipinnatus; assembly: GCA_023566225.1. Lineage (NCBI taxonomy): Eukaryota > Metazoa > Chordata > Actinopteri > Cypriniformes > Gobionidae > Romanogobio > Romanogobio albipinnatus. Next base: position 24,138,726 of record CM042253.1, on the reverse strand, counting down.
GACACTTAATCACACTAAGAAATTCATATGTGTATCGTAGCAACACGTCTGGCATAAAAATATTCTGAATCTCCCAATTTAAATCTCCCAGCATGCAACACAGCATGAAAGGTATGCATTATATGTTTGTCAAATATAAAATAAAGAAAGCTCGATTAATAGCCTGGTCTGCCACATATGGAAATATGAATTTTTACCAAGATGAAAACCAAACACCAAATGCAAATCTGCTATATTGCATCCAATTCAGCCTATTTTAATCCACCCAAGCTTCAGCCACTTTCATCTTATAGGCACAATATCAATTTAATATTCTAGTAGATCCATGAAAAACTCCTGTGGATTGGTAAAGTCTGAGATCCAACATTAAGTGTATTATATGTCAGTAAAATCAGCTCCAATAACAAGGATGAGATCAAAAGAGGCAATCTACAATTCCTGGAAATCATTTTTAAAAAGCAGATTGAGTGTTAGCGTCATGCAGTTATTACAGTGAAAGGCCACTTATGACTAACTAATCTCACACTGAACTCATGACAACCCCTCCACTCACATGTATAGAAGCAGTGACAGAACATGCAAAGACAAAAAGATTAATCTAAACTGGATAACATTCTGCCTGTCTGACATTGTCATTTACATTATTCCTTTTTCTGTGCTTTGCACAGTTGGGAAAAAGTAAGTGATCCCTTTGGACTTAACTGGATTTCTAAGTTTTGTGTTTCTGTAGTGTTTTAAGTTAAAACGCTTCTTTCATGTCAAAATATCTGAGCAGATAATGTGTACATTTGTTAGAGAATTTATGTGGTGAATGACTTGTTTCAGATGTTTTAAATTTGTGTGAGATTCTGTGGTTTTGAGCATTTGGCTTTGAATTCACATAAAGGTCTCTCTGTTAGCCATCAACAAGAACAGAGGCATTAGCATATAACAGTTGTGCAGGTCAACATCCATTCTATTTATCCTCCATTTCAGCAGATGACATAGATAACATCTGGATTCAGCTCTAAATCTGTAGGTATGATGGGCTAATAAGCCTGTTAGCCACACCCTGGGGAAAAACGTGTTAAGGATGCATGCAAAACACTGAGTTAAATGCTCAGTATGTTTAATGTGCATGTTAACTGTATAAATGGGGAGTTACATGAGATCATTCTAAAATAATAAACTGCATATCATCAAAACCAATCATAAGTTGCACAGGTATATTTGTGGCAATAGCCAACAATACATTGTATGGGTCAAAATTATCGATTTTATCTTTTATGCCAAAAATCCTCAGGATATTAATTAAAGATCATGTTCTATGATAGATTGTAGGTTTCCTACCATAAATATATAAAACATTTATTATTAGTAGTAATATGCATTGCCAAGGACTTCATTTGGACAACTTTAAAGGCGATTTTATCAATATTTATACTTTTTTTGCACCCTCAGATTCCAGATCTTCAAATAGTTGTATCTCGGCCAAATATTGTCCTATCCTAACAATGCATACATCAATGGAAATGTATAAATCTATTTTTTTTAAAGACATTATGACTGGTTTTGTGGTCCAGGGTCACATATGAAGTCATAAATAACATTTTAGCAATTAGATGCATGACTTTGGCAGGTCAAAAGGTTGTCATTGCCATGAGAAACAGTGGTAACGCGTCATAATAAGGTATAAATAGTTTACAATAGTTAACATGATTTAACAATGAAAAATTCTTCTAAAGCCTTTATTATTCTTAGTTAAAGGTGCCCTAGAATGAAAAATCGAATGAACCTTGCCATAGTTGAATAACAGGAGTTCAGTGCATGTAAATCACATACAGTGAGTCTCAAACACCATTGCCTCCTCCTTCACATGTAAATCTCGTTTGTGAAAAACACCACGGAAAAATAGGCAAATCTCAACGTAACGCCAGCAGTGATGCAATACACGGGTTCATTAATATGTACGCCCCCCAACATTTTCATAAGTGTTACGAATGCTGAGAGATGAAGCAGAGAGATGGAATCCACTTGCAAACACAACTTTAATTAAACTATTCCATAAATAAAACAGTGACATCCGGGAGCTCAAGAATCAAGACACAAACAGGTTAACAGCTAACAACGACCGACAAAAGACAAGTGAACCACAAGCATATATATACACACAGGCAGACAAGCTTAACAAGATAACAAGGAGGGGGTGTGGTAAATGGGAAACATCTGGGAAGACTAATCAACATGAAAAACTACAAAAGACTACAAAACATGACAAGACAGGAAATAACAAAAGAGCCCTCACAAGACAGGGAAACACAGGCTGGAATTATGACAGAGCCCCCCACTTAAGGAGCGGATTCCAGACGCTCCACAGAAAACAGTCTAGGAGGGTGGTGGAACGGAGGCAGAACAAGGGGATGGCCCCTAAGTGGGGGAGGGATGGTGGGCCAGGCCCGTGCAGGGGGACAGGACTTGGACCCAGACATGGCAGAGACGGGCCTGGGAGCATGGGCGGACCTGGGCCATTTAGCATTGGCGGACCTGGACCGTGGAGCTTGGGAGGACCTGGACCCTGTGGCGTGGGCGGACCTGGACCCTGTGGCGTGAGAGGACCTGGACCCTCAGGCGTGGGAGGACCTGGACCCTCAGGCGTGGGAGGACCTGGACCCTCAGGCGTGGGAGGACCTGGACCCTCAGGCGTGGGAGGACCTGGACCCTCAGGCGTGGGAGGACCTGGACCCTCAGGCGTGGGAGGACCTGGACCCTCAGGCGTGGGCGACCATGGCGGCAACGGCAGTTCAACAGACCATGGCGGTAACGGCAGTTCAACAGGCCATGGCGGTAACGGCAGTTCAACAGGCCATGGCGGTAATGGCGGTTCAGGGGGCCACAGAGACGTGGCCTTCATGGCCTCCATGTACCCCCTGCCCCCCCCCCAAATTTTCTTGGGCGGGACAGCGGGGCCGTGGGCTGGAGCCTGGACGGGGCCGTGGGCTGGAGCCTGGACGGGGCCGTGGGCTGGAGCCTTCTCTGGACGCTGGTCAGTGGCTGGAGCCATCTCTGGACGCTGGTCAGTGGCTGGAGCCATCTCTGGACGCTGGTCAGTGGCTGGAGCCATCTCTGGACGCTGGTCAGTGGCTGGAGCCATCTCTGGACGCTGGTCAGTGGCTGGAGCCATCTCTGGACGCTGGTCAGTGGCTGGAGCCATCTCTGGACGCTGGTCAGTGGCTGGAGCCATCTCTGGACGCTGGTCAGTGGCTGGAGCCATCTCTGGACGCTGGTCAGTGGCTGGAGCCATCTCTGGACACGTGACTGGAGGCGGAGCCCTCTCTGGACTCGTGACTGGAGGCGGAGCCCTCTCTGGACTCGTGACTGGAGGCGGAGCCCTCTCTGGACTCGTGACTGGAGGCGGAGCCCTCTCTGGACTCGTGACTGGAGGCGGAGCCCTCTCTGGACTCGTGACTGGAGGCGGAGCCCTCTCTGGACTCGTGACTGGAGGCGGAGCCCTCTCTGGACTCGTGACTGGAGGCATCTCTGGATCGGCAGAAGTGACGTGAAGCTCTGTCTCTGGATCGGCAGAAGTGACGTGAAGCTCTGTCTCTGGATCGGCAGAAGTGACGTGAAGCTCTGTCTCTGGATCGGCAGAAGTGACGTGAAGCTCTGTCTCTGGATCGGCAGAAGTGACGTGAAGCTCTGTCTCTGGATCGGCAGAAGTGACGTGAAGCTCTGTCTCTGGATCGGCAGAAGTGACGTGAAGCTCTGTCTCTGGATCGGCAGAAGTGACGTGAAGCTCTGTCTCTGGATCGGCAGAAGTGACGTGAAGCTCAGTCTCTGGATCGGCAGAAGTGACGTGAAGCTCTGTCTCTGGATCGGCAGAAGTGACGTGAAGCTCTGTCTCTGGATCGGCAGAAGTGACGTGAAGCTCTGTCTCTGGATCGGCAGAAGTGACGTGAAGCTCTGTCACTGGATCGGCAGAAGTGACGTGAAGCTCTGTCTCTGGATCGGCAGAAGTGACGTGAAGCTCTGTCTCTGGATCGGCAGAAGTGACGTGAAGCTCTGTCTCTGGATCGGCAGAAGTGACGTGAAGCTCGGTCTCTGGATCGGCAGAAGTGACGTGAAGCTCGGTCTCTGGATCGGCAGCCATGATGGGACGAGACTCTGGACTGGCGGCCATCTTGTCCGAAGACATAGGCGTGGGAGATGTAGTGGGAATGTTACGATCCTCCTCCATGACGCCCACTGTGAAAGCAGAGCCACTCTGTTGCAAGGCAATGTCTATATAATATTTCAACGACCAGTCCGGATGCCATAGCGGCATATACGAGCTGAGTGGCTCTGATAGCCCCCCTCGGAAAAAGATCATGAGGCATACCTCATCCATGGTGGTCTTATATGCCAAATCAATAAAGTCCTTCACATATTCCTCGATCAGGCGGTCACCCTGTCGGAGACGCATGATCTGTGCTGCTGGATTCATGTTGTGGGTCGGTCGTTCTGTTACGAATGCTGAGAGATGAAGCAGAGAGATGGAATCCACTTGCAAACACAACTTTAATTAAACTATTCCATAAATAAAACAGTGACATCCGGGAGCTCAAGAATCAAGACACGAACAGGTTAACAGCTAACAACGACCGACAAAAGACAAGTGAACCACAAGCATATATATACACACAGGCAGACAAGCTTAACAAGATAACAAGGAGGGGGTGTGGTAAATGGGAAACATCTGGGAAGACTAATCAACATGAAAAACTACAAAAGACTACAAAACATGACAAGACAGGAAATAACAAAAGAGCCCTCACAAGACAGGGAAACACAGGCTGGAATTATGACAATAAGCAAGCACATGTTCACTATCTGGCGGAACTGCGCAGCCGCCGTATCAACTGGAGTTCTGCAGCAGTAAACCTGACGCGAGGATAGCGAACATGACAGATCATGGAAACAAATGTTATTTTCCAGGCTGTGCAGGGGTTTCATACTCTTCCCACAGATAAAACATGTCAACAGGCATGGTTGATGTTTATTTATAATCGGATATCGCAACAATTTAATTCAAAGTTGTTAGTTTGCTCAGCCCATTTGACCACGGACAGTTTTCAAACCTGGGACAATATCAATCCGGCTTTGCTCAGCGTCTGACACTGAAGAAAGGGGCAATTCCAACCATATTCCTGCAACCAGTAAGTGATTTTATCCACTTCTTGACTGTCTAAACCATTTCTGATTAAATCGGAAGTTTCTTAGAGAGACAACATTAACGATAATATCCCCGTTGTTGTCTATATCCAACGCAAGATGCTATACGGTAAGAATAGGAAGTGGTTTACATAACTAAATAATATGTCTAATGACAGGTTAATATTATTTCATGCCAGTGTTGTCATAAATTAGTAAATGAAACCATAGATACGTAACATACTATGTTAGTTTAGTTGCTTACACATAGCTCACTCGATCCTTCTAGCTAACCTCACCACCTCCACCATATAAGTTGAAACGATAGTAATTTGATATTTCTTTATTTATATTTTTGACAACTGAAGTATGATTATATACTGATTGATATATATAAGGTTGAATGCCTAATCTCTCCATCGTCATGACGGTCAGTATAGACGTGCATGCTATCATTGAGCCGCAGTGAAACAGCCAATCAGAGCAGAACTCCGCATTAATATTCATGACCCTTCCAAATAAGGCAAAAACAGACCATTTCATCCTGGGGATGATTTCTAGAGTTGTAAATGGACCTGTAAAACCGTAGCTGGACAATTATTGACCTTAAATAAGCCATATACCCTCTATGTAGATACCAGAGAACAATTTAAAATGTTGTTTCAAATCATTCTAGGGCACCTTTAAAGCTGCTGTCTGTAACTTTTTTTGGGCCCCACAGGGTTTTTACAGGGCTCCAGACTGCGCCTAAAACGGTCGCATTTGCGACTAAAAATATTAATTTGCGAGTGATATTTTTGCAGAGATCGCCACTGGCGACCATACAAATTTATATATCATGATTATAAAATGTGCATGTTATGTGCGTGTTCTGTGAAGAGTAGCCTATCACATCAATTGTTGTGTTGACGTAGTAAAATGAGATGCTGCACGTGAAAGTTTCACTGTGATAGAGCGCCAAATGTGATTGTGAACGGGTAAATCGAGCCTCATCTTTCCGCGCTATAAACACCATGTCAAAACGAAAAATATCGGACTTTTTCAAACAATCCTCATCAAGCACCAACGGTGATGACACACCTGCTTCTAAAAAAGCAGGCTCCAGCAGCTGTGCCAGCACACCCGCGAGTGAGGACAGAGACACAGAGGATCTTTCCATGTCAGTCAATGTGCACCGTGTTGTTGTCGAAAGACATTTCAAAACATCTTGGATTCAAGAATTTTCATGGCTAAGGTATGATCGCGAGTCACAGAAAATGTTTTGTGACTTTTGTTCAAGAGCGGGTAAAGAAATAGCGGGGAAAACGGACTTCATTACAGGAACCAACCATTTCAAAAAAGAAACCATTTCAGAAAACACGCCGATAGTAACAAGCATAAAAATGCTCGTGATCACGTTATCGCAAAGAGTGCTCCACAGACTACACCATTAGCACGTGCAGTTTCTCGTGCATGCGAACTGCGTGACGAAAAAGAATGGACGGAGCTAAAAATGAAGTTTAACGCAGCCTATATGATAGCATGTGAAGAGCTGCCGTTCACTAAATTCACCTCTCAGATTTTGCTTATGAAGAAAAACGGACTCGATGTGAGCAAAACGTATGACAGTGACACAGCATGTGCTGAGTTTGTAGGATGCAATGCAGATGAAATCAAAGAACAAGCACTGACAGTTGCCCATACAGCTAATTACGTCTCCATTATCACTGACTGTGGCACAGACGTTTCTGGGAAAGACAATGTTATTGCATATTGCAGGCACATTTCTGCAGGTGTAGCAGTGAACCGGTTTATTGGTTTAGCTGAGCTTGAACACTGCCATGCACGTGGAGTATTAGATAAAATAAAATGCTTGTTTAGTGATGCTAAACAAACTGATCATGATTGGTGGCAGAAGAAAATTACAGCCTTTGGAGCAGATGGGGCTGCCTTTAGCATGGGTGCCTCCGGTGGAGTAGGAGCTCTCTTAAGAGAAGAAATGGGAGAGCACATTCTTTCCTTTCATTGTATGCCACACAGACTGGAATTAGCCATGCTGGATGTTCAGAAGTCTGTTCCAATGATTGAAAAAGTCTATGACTTACTGCAGCTAGTATGGAAAACGTACCATTTTAGCCCCAAAAGCAAGTGTGAGTTGAAAGCCATCGGTATGGAGTTAGGCTGTGCCATACGAACACCTTCTGCAGTGAAGACCCAGCGCTGGTTGCCTCACATTTACCGGGCCCTTTCTGTGTTTCTTGCATCTGATCACACTACAGCCCAGGGTCAATATACAGCTGTGCACCTCCACATGCAACACCTTGCTGCCTCGTCCAAGAACACTGACATAAGAGGAAGAGCGAAACACATCTCACAACAAATGGAAAAGTTGCCTTTTGTGGTGTTTTGTCACTTTCTCCATGACCTGTTTGGAGAAATCTCTAGGTTGAGTCTTGTGCTTCAGAAGAACTCACTTATTCTTCCTCAGGCTACAGCAGCTATTGATTCCTGTGTTAGTACAATCAAGGGAATGAAGGACAAACCAGTGAGAAATGGAAAGTTGGAGGAATTTCTCAATCACACAAACTTAATTTCAGTTTCTCAGCATGAGAATGTGGTGCAGCAGGACAAGGCTCAAAAAGAAAAACAGACCAGAAGGCAGAGGAAAGCAGCCTCATCTGACTACACGGGCATTTTCTTTCAAAACATACCACTAAAAGGCTGTGATGATCTTCCAGGTTTCAGTGGAGAACTAAACCACCTCATTGACGAAACTGTAGACATTACAGTTAAGGAACTTGAAAGGAGGTTTGAAATGATGAGAGACAACACGCAGCAAAAAAAACGCAAAAAGGGCAGAGATCATTCAATGCTTCTCAGTCTTTTGTCATGATTCGTGGCCAGACGACATCCACACTTTTGGAGAAAATGAAATTGACACACTGATGAAATGGTATCAAGACATCTTGCTGACAAATGGATGTGACATCAGTGCTGTACAGGCCGAATGGAGATTGCTGAAAAGTCTTGTAAAAGGACAGTTTTCAGATAAATCCTATAGCAGCTTGTGGGAAGTCCTAATGACAAAAGAGCCCTACTGCACAGATTTCCAGAATGTTTTGCATCTAGTTGAGATAATGCTTGTCCTACCAATTTCTGCTGCTCAATGTGAACGTGGCTTTTCAGCTCAAAACAGGATCAAATCCAAAGTACGCAATTCACTCCATGTGTCAACCTTGGAAGATTTGATCAGGATCAGCACTGAAGGCCCATCACTTGAACAGTTTGATCCTGAACCATGTGTCAAACGCTGGCTTTCTGCAAAAAAGAAGAGGCGGCGGCCAAACTACACTCAGTGGCCAAGTGATGCTGACATAATTATGGTCAGTGACACTGCCTCAGATTCAGCATAAAGAAAAATTTTGACTGTATATAGTTCATAAGTTAGAAAAGACATTCAGTTCCCAAGTGAACTTCAAGATGACAAGATGAAAATGCTGAAACTGTAAAAAGAGGGGAGATGTACGCACAACAGGATGATTAAAAGTAAGTGATTTAAAAAATTTATGTTCATTGTAAAGTGGCTCTTTAAAAAATTATTTGGCGCCTGGTTTTTTACCCTATAGGAGCCAATGGCTCCTTAATTATTTTTTTTGTCTGGAGCCCTGCCTTAAGTACTATGTACTTACATCAAAAAAATAAGTACAATGTACTTACTGTGTTCAAATTGTATTGCAAAACACTTTTGCTGATATTGAGGTGGGATACGGGTAGTGTTAGGGACAGGTGTGGTGGTATTGTCATGTGTCAGGTTCTTTCTCTTTGCTTCTCACTATCCTTTTCTTCACTCACTCTCCTTCCTGATTGTTTCAGACACACACACACACACACTTTCTCACTCGCTCGTTAGGCTCATCTTCTCTCTGTCTACCTGCACCTGTTAGTCATCGCAATCAGTGCCTCGCTGCCTTGCGATGACACCTGTTCCCACTTTTGTTTGAGTGCTTACCTTTTATCTAGTGTTTGTTCTTACTGCCTCTTGTTGGATCATTGTTTCATGTCATGCGTTACGACTGCTGCTTTCTTCATGTCTGATTTGCTTTGGAAGTGCTCACCTGGTCTTGTTTGTCTGATACAGCCTTGCGCCTAAGTTTAGTCTGAGTCCTGCATTTGCTGCAAGAGTACCTTCGCAGTCCTCTGTTCCTGACTGTGATTTATTCTCAAGAACTGCCTCCACCTCTACTGGTGTCCCGATCTGTGTTTATATTGGGACTATTTCAGACCGGACTGGTAGGAACCGCTGCGGAGGAGCACAGTCCAAGTCAAGTCAAGTCAACTTTATTTATATAGCACTTTTTACAATGCAGATTGTTTCAAAGAGCTTCACAGTGTTAAACAGTGTTAAAAAGGAAAATAATGCAACAAAATTTGATTCGGCTGTACAGCCGCTCTAGAGAAAACGGTGATGTCATCTAGCTCATTTCAATTATCATATAGGGACGATGTGGGCAGATCAATAATTTAGTTGATGTAGTTAATTTAGTTTAATAATTACATTTTAAACAAAATATTCAAATAAATGTAGTGTCCCCAACTGAGCAAGCCAAGCCAAAGGCGACAGTGGCAAGGAACCAAAACTCCATCAGGTGGCATAGACATAAACAGAGAGAAGTAGCTCCGGCTGCAATGTTCTTCCGCAAGACGCATGCGTTTCTGTTTATTAACTGCTAGAACGCAAAAAGTTACGGACTGCAGCTTTAATGTTAATTTCAATACATTAAGTTAATACATTATGAAAATCCAAAGTATTAAAGTTTGTGATTCTAAAAGATCTGCAAAGTTTTAAGATCAAATGGTTATTGTCTCCTAAAAGAAAGAATTGATTCTAAACTGCCGAAACTAGTCATTACATACCTACGTAACAATGTAACAAATTTGCATAATGTCAGCCTAATCTTTTCTTTGGAAATTAGCCTGCGAAAGACATCTGTGACCCATCCTCAAACACTTTAGTTGTAGCTGAGGCCTAGAAGAGTTTGGTTTGTTTTATCGACATGTCGAGAACACACTGTTTTCAGCGCTGCAAATCCTTTTCCCATGCACTTCAAAAGGATAAGGACTCGCGCTAGAATTGATACGGAAAAACTGCCGCCATCATTAGTATCGCTGTGTATACAAGTGCTGAGGATGCCTCTGGAACTGAAAATCAGAAATTCTTAAAAATATATAGTAAAACCACTCAGATTATATCCATTCACGCAATATCTGTCAGTACACCCTAAGAAAGCATTCTGCTGACTGCATGTGCTCAGCAAAATGGCTTTAACAGCAAAAATGGTGTGACTGATGTTCTAGATCAGGGGCCAGTTGCATAAACTAAGCCATTATGTTAAGACAGTGTCTTAAGATCAGTAAGGCATTCAGTCTTACTTTTCGTATCAAATTAGGCCAGTCTATGTTTTTATGAAACTCATTAAAAAAAGTTATGAACAGTCTTAAAGAAAAAAATGTATGTCTAACTTGAGCAACTGTTAGACTAGTCTTAATGGTTTAGGCAACCGGCCCCAGGACTTCTCAACTGGTTTTGCTTCAAGATCCATTTGAAATCAGTTGGTGACCCAACACAATACCAAAATTGCAACAAAAATGTCCTTGAAATATACACCGATCAGTGTATATCACCTAATATTGTGTTGGTCCCACTTTTGCTGCCAAAACAGCCCTGACCCATTGATGCGTGGGCTCCACTAGACCCCTGAAGGTGTGCTGTGGTATCTGGCACCAAGATGTTTGCAGCAGATCTTTTAAGTCGTGTAAGTTGTGAGGTGGGGCCTCCATGGGCCCATCCTGGTGCCATGTGTTCCCCAGGTAAGCATCGCACATGCACCCGGCCATCCACGTGATATAAAAGAAAACGTCTGTTTGATCGGACCAAACGGGCCAGCCTTCGCTCCCCACATGCATCAATGAGCCTTGGCCGCCAATGACCCTGTCGCCAGTTCACCACTGTTCCTTCCTTGGACCACTTTTGATAGATACTGACCACTACAGACTGGGAACACCCCACAGAGCTGCAGTTTTGGAGATGCTCTGACCCAGTCGTCTAGCCAGCACAATTTGGCCCTTGTCAAACTCGCTCAAATCCTTACGCTTGCCCATTTTCCCTGCATCTAACACATCAACTTTGAGGACAAAATGTTCACTTGCTGCCTAATATATCCCACCCACTAACAAGTGCCATTATGAAGAGATAATCAGTGTTATTCACTTCACCAGTCATAATATTATGCCTGATCGATGTATTATTATTATATAGCCTAATATGTATTAATTAAACACCTTAATTATACATTGATTATATAATTAAGTTAATATAGCTAGTTTGGATTTATTTTCACTATACTAGAGGTTTACTGGAGGTTTCATAGATCATGGACCAACCTGAAATATAAAAACTTTTTCTTTAAATAAGGTGAAACAATTGAGTAGTTTTGAAAGCGTTGAAAAAGCAGTGCAGTTTCACCACCATGCTGTGAGAATACAGTGAAAAGACTCAAAGGACTACAAACAGTAGCTGACAGCACAGATGTGTTTCCCCTTGAGACACATCAACAGTTGCTTCTCTTCTTCCAAATACCACAAACTTCTTCAGACAAAACTAGAGATGGCACTCTTTCTGGCAATGACACCTTAACACCCCCAATCATCCCTTTATGTCTGAACAATTATTAAAAACCATTCAATTTATTATCATTTTTTGGATTAACAGTTTGACACATTCAGTTACTGTTAAAGGAAAGAAGTGTTTTAGCTTAATAAATTGGCACAGCATTATGTCTGTTAAATGACTTTTCTATAAAGCAAGTACTTGTCAAAGACATGATTGGCTGTTTGTGTATTGAGGTTAGTGGTAGTAAACACTTAAGTCCTATTCACACCAAGAATAATTATGAAAATAACGATAACTATATTAGCGTCCACACCAGCAGATATCGTTCTGTTTATTCTAAGCACGTGCTGCAGTTTGCCACCTGTCACTTTAAATGCTCAAGCTATTTAAAGAAGGATGGATTCTGATTGGATGTTAATGTTTTATCATTCATCAGCTGAAAAAAAAAAAACTTCTGAAAGTGATTCCAATGATATTATTGACTCTGTGCTTTTGTCTTTATAGTGTGGTGTGGACTCTACAATTATTTTATATTTAGAATGATTAGAACTATATCTTTATTGTTATCACTGTAGTTATCTTCCTTAGTGTGAGCGGGCCTTAAAGGTGCACAATGTAACTTTCCATCCACTAGAGGTCGCCTATTCAAAACAAAGGCATAGTTTGATGACGCCACGTTTGAGTGCAGAATCTTGGGACATGTGGTCTTCGCCTCACAGCCGGTGGAAAAGAATCAGGATAGGACTCGGGCATAAATGATGTTCATGGATGCGATTATTAACATCACTGTAGTATGAAGCAGAGCAGGACCGAGTGTTGTGGAGCTGAGCAAGGCCGCTGGAGCGATTGTTAATAAGATGAAGGCAACAAACGCCTCGCGAGCAGCGGGACTTTTATTATGCCACAGTCGTAGGCGCCATCTCCACTTTTCTGGTCATGAGTATGAGGTAACACAGCTCTGTTTATCATATTAGACACATCTGAGTGTGTTAAATGATGTTATGACATTACAGTGTTGCATACTGCAGTGAGAGTAAAGCGTTTCTGCAGAATAAAAAATGGAAACCGAGGGTAACGCAGGTCTGACGCAATCGACAGGCGACTCCCTCACACGTCCTGGTTCCTTGGGTAAAATAGCAATTTTCTCACAATTTACAAATAGTTGGAAACATTTGTGATATTGTACTCAACTGAATAAAATACATAACCCTGGCCTAGTGGTTTTTGGATATTTTACTGCAAAAATGTTACATAGTGCACCTTTAATTCATATTTACATTTTAAAAAACAGTTTAGAGTTCTTTGACAAATTTTTTATATATAATGTTTTGTTTACCTGTGTTTATCAAACATTTTGTTCAGAGTTGTTTTGTTCAGAGAGACATAAAGCAGAGAGATTAAGCAAATGCGCTTAATTACATTTAATGCAGCCGTTATAGCACCATTTATACTCCAGGATGTACAAGGACAGATGGCAGAGCATAGACCATTTACACTGACCAATTGAGGTCTTAATGCTGGATGACTTTGGTACTGATGACATATAATGTTATGACAGCTGTTAGTTTATAGCAGATACTTACGTGATTATACTACATTATCATAATGTCAACAAGCAAGTTTGCATGCTACCTTTTAAGTCAGCATCAACCAATATAATACATCCGTAATGCCAAATGTCACCACATTAAACTCTAAAAAGGTGATTTAAGGGCATCCTACTGCTAAAGGCTTGAAGTGGAAAACTGATGGGGTATAATGAAGTCTAACACAGACGGTTAACACAGATGGTTCAATATTAAAATGAGTCCAAAACATACTGCATGTCTGCATATAAAGAATCATTTGATATCAATAAAACTTGTTAAATCCTAAAGAAATATCCCTCAAAAAGTAAGTCATTGATTAACACTTGGGCGACTACAGTTTATAAACATTAACCTCCTTAGCTCTGGGACCATTTTTGGGGATTTCGTCATGAACACATTTCAGTGTGAAGCTGTTGCACTGCACCACACCATCACAGATACTGAGTTGAACAAATGGTACTATAACACTGAAAATTTGGCCAAGAGCTTTTCTGAAAGCTTGATTCTTTTGCTTCTTTTGGAACTAGTTTTGTTGGTAGAGACATAAAATATATAAACTAACTGGACAAATTTTGTCTGAAAAGTTATTCAATATTAACTTTGTTTGAGCAAATGTCAAAAAGTCACTTTACTCATTCACTGTATCCCCCAGAGTCCATACATACCATTCGCATCTCCGTGCGTGCCATAACTCTGTCTGACGCACCCACCGCTAGCCTAGATTAGCACAAAGACTGGAGGTAAATGGCTCCAGCTAGCCTACTGCTCAATAAGAGACAAAATAACGCCAACATTTTCCTATTTACATGTTGTGATGTGTATAGTTACATTGTGTAATAAGACAGACGGAAAATGAAAAGTTGAGATTTTCTAGACCGATATGGCTAGGGACAGTTCTCTCATTCCTGGAATCCTGTGTAATAATCAAAGAACTTTGGGTGCAGCAGCGCAATGAAATTACGCAGTGCCTGAAAATAGGCTAACTTCCGTCCACATAACCAACGTGACAACCTGCTTGCACAGGGAATGTGCTGGGGACTATTTTCAGGCGATGTGTAATATCATTGCGCCGTTGCACCCATGGTACGGCAGCAAAGTTATTAAGCAGGAATGAGAGTAAAGTTCCTGAACATATCGGCCTAGAAAATCGCAACTTTTCATTTTCCATCGCCCTTAGAACATGATGTAACTATACACATCCAGTGTTTCCCATACATAGACTAATTTGTGGCTGTGTGCCACAGAATCAACACTGGCCGCCACATATTGCGTGCCGTTATTCATTAACTGTTTTAATGCTATTTAAAACACGCATCATATTCGTTCATTTCCTTTCCTCCCTCTCTCTCTCTCTCTCTCTCTCTCTCTCTCTCTCTCTCTCTAACCTGCTTTTGACATGAAATTCTAAGCTTTTAAAATTGAATACGAAATTAAAACAATAAATAGCGTTTTGGCACCAATTTGTAACAGTTAAAGCCAGAGGCGTTGAAAAACAGAGTGCTCTCATCTCTCTCCAGCGCGCATGGTCACGTGATTCACGGAGCGCTCCATAGTTCTAAACAAACCAGCTGTCAATACATTTGAATGGCTTAAGCAGATACACAACAGCTTCACATCACTATACTTATAGTGTATTTTGCAGTAATTTTTGGTAAACAATACAGCATTGTGTGCATTGATTATTACGAGATACAACATTGTTAAAATTTATTTTAATGTTTTTCTTGTATTTAACCCTGCAGCCCAAGACTGGTTTCCCACTGAAGCTAAGCAGGGCTGAGCCTGGTTAGTACCTGGATGGGAGACCAACTGGGAAAACCAGGTAGCTGCTGGTAGAGGTGTTAGTGAGGCCAGCAGGGGGTGCTTACCCTGTGGTCTGTGTGGGTCCTAACGCCCCAGTATAGTGATGGGGAAACTATACTGTAACAAGCACCGTCCTTCGGATGAGACGTTAAACCGAGGTCCTGACTCTCTGTGGTCATTAAAAATCCCAGGATGTCCTTCGATAAAGAGTAGGGGTGTAACCCCCGCATCCTGGCCAAATTTGCCCATTGGCCCTCTCAATCATGGCCTCCTAATCATCCCCATATACAGATTGGCTTCATCACTCTGTCTCCTCTCCACCAATCAGCTGGTGTGTGGTGGGCGTTCTGGCGCAATATGGCTGCCGTCGCATCATCCAGGTGGATGCTGCACATTGGTGGTGGTTGAGGAGATTCCCCCTTCTATATGTAAAGCGCTTTGAGTGCCTAGAAAAGCGCTATATAAATGTAACAAATTATTATTATTATTATTAGCCCTCAGGTATTCCTTACTAACTGGCCACACTCATACTTATTGGTGGTCAAATGTGACCATACACCTTAACTATTTTTCAATTAAATAAATGTTCTATTTTTTAGTTTAATAATATTTATTGATTTTGAGGAGATCTTTTGGTTCTAAATAGGCCTACTATTTGTGCAATAATTATGGTCCATTAAAGACCACTTCAAATATTTTTTATTATTTATATAACAATTAGTGTAGTAATTAAGGTTCAAATAGAGAATTCCAATGCAAAGAGGCAAATTACAGCCATTTTGTGGCTGGAAAAATAATAATTTTCATTTGTAATGCCACACCAGGTGCCAGTATGGCTCTTTAATAAAATTCTAGTTGCTCAAAAAAGTATTGCAGATCATAACTGCTTACTTATTTTTTAGGTTTTGCATTTGAATAAATATTTAGACAATCAAACACTAGATTTCTTTAAATGTGAAATTTTAATTAATTAGTTAATTCGTAATTAGTAGTTAATTACCTACATCCTAATATTTTAATAATACTTATATAAGCAAGCACACACAAGTGAATATTAATGAATGCAAGCTTATATAATTTAACCCAAGACAAGTTTAAAATAGTGCTAAAAAGGCAAACTTATTTTCCCTTATACACTCACCTAAAGGATTATTAGGAACACCTGTTCAATTTCTCATTAATGCAATTATCTAATCAACCAATCAATCACATGGCAGTTGCTTCAATGCATTTAGGGGTGTGGTCCTGGTCAAGACAATCTCCTGAACTCCAAACTGAATGTCAGAATGGGAAAGAATGGTGATTTAAGCAATTTTGAGCGTGGCATGGTTGTTAATGCCAGACGGGCCGGTCTGAGTATTTCACAATCTGCTCAGTTACTGGGATTTTCACGCACAACCATTTCTATGGTTTACAAAGAATGGTGTGAAAAGGGAAAAACATCCAGTATGCGGCAGTCCTGTGGGCGAAAATGCCTTGTTTATGCTAGAAGTCAGAGGAGAATGGGCCAACTGATTCAAGCTGATAGAAGAGCAACTTTGACTGAAATAACCACTCGTTACAACCGAGGTATGCAGCAAAGCATTTGTGAAGCCACAACACGCACAACCTTGAGGCGGATGGGCTACAACAGCAGAAGACCCCACCGGGTACCACTCATCTCCACTACAAATAGGAAAAAGAGGCTACAATTTGCATGAGCTCACCAAAACTGGACAGTTGAAGACGGGAAAAATGTTGCCTGGTCTGATGAGTCTCGATTTCTGTTGAAACATTCAGATGGTAGAGTCAGAATTTGGCGTAAACAGAATGAGAACATGGATCCATCATGCCTTGTTACCACTGTGCAGGCTGGTGGTGGTGGTGTAATGGTGTGGGGGATGTTTTCTTGGCACACTTTAGGCCCCTTAGTGCCAATTGGGCATCGTTTAAATGCCACGGCCTACCTGAGCATTGTTTCTGACCATATCAATCCCTTTATGACCACCATGTACCATCCTCTGATGGCTACTTCCAGCAGGATAATGCCCCATGTCACAAAGCTCGAATCATTTCAAAATGGTTTCTTGAACATGACAATGAGTTCACTGTACTAAAATGGCCCCCACAGTCACCAGATCTCAACCCAATAGAGCATCTTTTTGGATGTGGTGGAACCTGAGCTTCGTGCCCTGGATGTGCATCCCACAAATCTCCATCAACTGCAAGATGCTATCCTATCAATATGGGCCAACATTTCTAAAGAATGTTTTCAGCACCTTGTTGAATCAATGCCATGTAGAATGAAGGCAGTTCTGAAGGTGAAAGGGGGTCAAACACAGTATTAGTATGGTGTTGCTAATAATCCTTTAGGTGAGTGTATGTACAGTAGGCTATATACATATGAATTGATACTGAATCAAGATCGAAATCGATATTTGTGACAGTCACCAACCCCCCAAACCAAACACACAAATTGGTTTCTAATATGTGGGAAACACTGACATCACAACATGTAAATAGGTCACTTATTACTTATTGAGCAGTAGGCTAGATGGAGCCGTTTACCCCCAGTCTTTGTGCTAAGCTAGACTAGTGGTGGGTGCGTCAGAGTTATGAGAATGTATGGACTTATCTAACTCTGGGGGATATGGTGAATAAGCTAAAGTCCCCAAAAGTCAACGTGTTCCTTTAAACAGTACAAAAATAGCACAGTTGCTTGTGTGTTATTTTCCAAGTGGAGATGGTGGTCTAGTGGGTTAAACTGAACTGCTACACAGAAGGCTTCTGGTTCGATCCCAGCAGTCGCCACCACCACTTTGAGCAAGGCACTTTCCTCCATGTTGCTGTAATAAGTGAGTCGCTTTGGATAAAAGTGTCTGCCAAATGCATATCTTATCGTGTGCAACAACAAAGAAGTGATCTTAAAACACCATTAAAGAGAGAGGACACACACATCACAGATGTCTCAGCCCCTGTGAATGAGTGAAGCTGTGAAACACTGCACTGTTTCTGGGACAGGATGAGCACTAATCCCATCCAGACCATGCCTTGAGAAACAAGCACTCACTGCAAAAAAAAAAAAAAAAAAAACAGTACAGAAGGGATTGAGACAGATGAGAGAAATGAGAAACTAAAGAATGGCAAGTGAGGAATGGTTGGGAATGGTTCTTGATCCAATAATTCCCTTAAAACTTCTTTGAAAAATCAGTTGCATAGGGATTTAATCTTTATCATGTTTTTATCCAGATTGTTTAAGGTCTTGAATGTAAAGTGGTTTCTGCAGATAAGTACCTTGCAGATACAGATAAAATATAGATTTATGTTTGTCAGAAGGACTGTGCCCATTTATAAGATGGTGCGTGCCAATGCCACTGAAGAATCACACATTCCATTGTCTACATTTGAGTCACTTTCAGCAGATAATTTGCTTAAATCAGAAAATTGTCATGCCATTTAAAACATGAATGTTTTTTTTGTTGTTGTTTCTATCCATGGAACATCAGAATACATGTACGTGATAAGTAACATATTAAGTAACTGCTTTTCCTTTAGTTATGAGTTATCTTGCTAAGGGCACCAAGAAAGCCATAAGTGACCCCTCTCCAAAAAATAATGGGTATGATGCATATTTTCCATAAATTGAAGAGAAAAAAAAAAGGGAAATATTTTTTTATTTCAATTAATTTAATAAATTTTCAACCAATTGTGTCAAAATGATAACACTGCTGTACAATTTTAATCATACAAACTCTATAAAGGCTTTAAACTGAAGCCCAAACCCGGCCCGTACCCGAGATCCTTCCCGACCCAACCCAACCATTACATTGACATGTTAAGCCCGAACCCGAGGGCCGTTTCTAACAGCAAATACCATTTTTGCAATATGTTGTATTTAAAGGTTGCTTGCAACAGTAAATGAATACATGTACAAACACAGGCACAGCGGCCCCATCAGCACATCATACATATATAAATATATATATATAGCCTATGTGTGTGTGTGTGTATGTACGTACTATGCATGCATGCATGTGTAACCCCTCCTGTTCAAACCGCCCCGCTCAAAGCGGGACTCGATCCCCGGGATCAGTTGGCATGAGAGTCAGACGCTCAAACAAAGGAGGCTAAAGGCTGCAACCTCTAGCGTCAGTCACTAGAGTGTCTCTTGAGATCAGAGGAGTGAGGTTTACTCGCACAGCGACTACTAGCGGCCTTCGTTACACATGCATTTCTGCGCATGCTTTCTCTCTCTCGTGCGTGCTCTTTCGGTAACAACACAGCAAGAAGGCAAAGCACACGGCACACAAAGTATACATAGGCAATTTATTTTTTCTTAGTTACAAAACCGAACCCGACCCGAACCTGAGGCTGTTCATTAAACATTAGCCCGAACCTGGGTAGCAGATCTCTAAATTCTATATTGTTTTAATCCATACTGTAAGAAGGTTTTTAAGTGTTCCCTAAGACATTTGATTTGATCAACTTTTCATGCTAAACTAATTTTATGAAAGATAACAATAACGTATATGTGACCCTGGACCACAAAGCCAGTCATAAATTGGGTATGTTTGTGGTGATTGCCAACAATACATTGTAAGGGCCAAAAATCATTACGATATTAAGTAAAGATCATGTTCAATTAATATATTTTGTAAATTTACTACTGTAAATATATATACAAATTTATTATTAGTAGTAATATGCCTTTGTTAAGGACTTGATTTGGATAACTTTAATATTGATTTTGTCATTATTTCGAATTTTTTTGCACCCTCAGATTCCAGATTTTTAAATAGTTGTATCTCGGTCAAATATTGTCCTGTCCTAACAAATCATACACCAATGGAAAGCTTTCAGATGATGTATAAATCTCAATTAAAAGTATGACTGATTTTGTGGTCCAGGCAGGGTCACATATACAGTAAAAAGTCTCAAAACAAAACAAAACAAACATTTATTTGTGTCTCTAAAACTGAAAAAAGGGGGAAAGGAACAGTCAACCTTAAAGTAACTGAACATTCTGGATTCTAGCTGTTAACAGACTGACTAGATTTAAATAGCCTGACTCGAAAACGATGCTGCATCTTGAGTCACACATTTGTTCTTTGTAAAGATTCTGAATGCTTATTTTCCAGGTATTACAAACCCCGTACACTGGTCCTAAATACACAATACTAACCAAAACATTATGATTTAGCTCTTCCAACTTTTACACTTAAAGAAATCTACATACCTTGAGTGACAGCCGTGGTTATCGTTGCCAATAATATCTGCAGAATCCGCCATAGGTAAGAATAGACGCTCATTTTGGCCACAGGGGTTATCTATGATATGTCCCATTAACGTTTCTGACATTTATGAACCCCAAACAGGACAGAGCGAGGAGCGCATTGGGTCCGTCGGCATCATGATGCTGTTGTACCTGTGGAGTCTTCACCTGTGCACGCGCTCCACAGACTCACACTTCTGAATGATTCATTCCAAACGGAACAGCGGCACGTGTGCCAAAACTTAAATGAGTATCTTTAGCGAGTCTATTAGTTTAGAACCCATTTGTTGATCTTCTCCAAATTAATGCACAGCTTTCCATATAATCCAATGAAAGAAAGGTAACATTTAGTGTTCTCTCGTTTGATAATTGTCGCTGGTTTCATTCGTCCTGTTATGGTCTCATCCGTGTGGAAAGTGTCCTGGCAGAAACACCACAATCCTCTGTCCACCCGTCAAGAGCTTTAGATCCTCAGCAGTCCAGAGCACGAGCGACAGGATTTACCGCTAACTGTGAATTAAACACAGGCAGTGAGAGTCATGCGATTAACTGCTCAACACAGTGCGAATACAACCACACGGAGATTAAATATGCTTGTGTTCTTTATATTATATTACATGACAAAACGTGTAGTGTAACAGAGTGAAATCGTACTTAACGCGTTAAGCCTTGTTTATACTCGCCGCGGCCGCAAGAGCGCGAGGGTGCGCGCGGCAAAAATGACGTCAATGCGGAGGGGGCGGTCTCGCGCGTTGGCTCCGCAAGACCCCATTTCGCCTGGCGGTGCGCAGCGCATTTTTTGTAACTCCGCGCGCACCTCCGCATCCGAAGATGTACGATTTTGAGGCGACTTTGTCCGAGCTGATGCGTCAGTACCGGCACATTTATGACCATTCCATGAGGGATCATCGCGACAGCCAGATGGCACAGAATTCATGGAAAGTTTGCATTGATGGGCATCCATCCGTCCAACCATCCATTCCTTTTGAGAATAGGACTTTAGAATACATTTGCATTAAGCACTCAGTTTGTCTTAAGTAACTGCTTACATTTTCAAATGAGCCTACACTAACTGAAATAGAACCTTTGATAAAATAAGGCATGTTTTATAAAAACTAACTGTACAAAGAGGCTTCATTTAGTACATTAGTTTACAAGACACTTTCTACAGCATTTATTGTGCTTGTTTAGTGTTAATTTCAGAATGTACAAACAAAATCAGAAATTAGTTGTCATCTTCAGTTAATGCACTGTGAACTAATATAGTTAAAATATAGTATATATATATATATATATATATATATAGTATAAAAATATCAATATAGTGTATGCATGTTTTCACATCCATCTATTTTGTTCTAATGTCGACCAATGCCACGCTCTCAGTTTTATGGTTTTATTACAAACACTGTGATAACATACATGAAAGTGAAAAATATATTTTAAAGCACAAAGCAAACACACAAGATTTAACACTTTTTTTTTTTTTTTACTTTGATTGGCAACATTACTGTATACATCCCCTTCTGATGACAGTCCTGTACTTGTACTGCGATCAACGAAACTGTGGTCGAGCCCAACTTGTAACTGGAGGCAACACATTTTTGGTTACTGCCAGACGCAAGAACACGTAGTGTGACGGCCAGTCTCTCTTGTAAAGTTACGGGGCTCATGTGGGTTCGTTTATGTTCCACGAACGGCTTGCGGGACGCCCTGTTCACCTGTTCCGGTAAACTACTTCTTCGCTCCTGCTTTCGACGGATTTAAGAACAATTACTCCAAGTCGCCCCCTGTCGTTTCACAGAATACTACAACGGCGCGCGCGTCGACTATAAACGCCTCGTTCGTTTGGGGGAGGAGCGCGCGCAGTTTGCGGAGCTCGCGCTGCGGAGCCAGGCGCGAGTATAACAGGGCCTTTAAAAAGTTTAAATCACCAAATCTGTCATTAATCAGCCTGTGCTTTGGTTGTGGACTGACAGTGACATCTCGTGGTCATATTTCAGACTACATTTTGTTCGTTTTTTTATGTTGTGCATCAGCTTTGGTCTTTTGTTTCCCCTAAACAACCAGTAGATTTCTGAAATAATTTGTGATTATCCAAAGTCTATAAGACTAAGATACTTTTTTTTTGTTTAATTTTGTCTAATTATCTCCCTGCTGAAAAATCCAGCTAAAACCAGCCTAAACTGGTTGGCTGGTTTTAGCTGGTTTAAGATGGAAGTAGCTGCATGGTTTTAGCAGCCTGGCTTAGCTGGTCTCCCAGCCTGATTTAGCTGGTCAAGCTGGTTTTAGATGGTCTCCCAGCCTGATTTAGCTGGTTAAGTTGGTCTTCCAGTCTGGACAAGTTGGTGGCCAGTTGCTTTTAGCTGGTCTCCCACCCTGGTTTATCTGGTCAAGCTGGTATTCCAGCCTAGACAAGTTGGTTTTAGCTGGTATTCCTGCTTAGACAAGCTGGTCTTCCAGCCTGGCTTAGCTGGTTTTAGCTGGTCTCCAAACCTAACTTAGCTGATGAACATTTTACCTAATTACAAATTAATCAGATTACATGGTCCATATAAAGATATACATTATTTGTCTAAACACCCAGTGGCAGAAAAAATAGGGACAGTCAGCCAGCCTGATCAGCTAAGACCAGCCTGACCAGCTAAAATCAGCGAAGACCAGCTAAAATCATCAAAGACCAACAATTACCAGCTAAGACCAGCCTGACCAGCTAAAACCAGCTAAGACTAACAATATCCAGCTAAGACCAGTTTGACCAGCTAAGACCAACAATATCCAGCTAAGACCAGTTTGACCAGCTAAGACCAGCCTGACCAGCTAAAAAAAAATTCAAAACCCCTCTAAAACCAGTCTGATAAACCAGCTATGGCCAGGCTGGGAGACCAGCCAAAACCAGCCTGACCACCTTAGGCTGGTTTAAGATGGATTTATCAGCAGGGCTATAGCTTATGAAATATTCTTTGATAATGCCAGACAAGGTGCTATAATGGGGTGAGTCTCAGTAATAAGGGTTGAGATCTAAATGAGCCTCAAGTTGTCCACTCATCAGAAGTGAATGTGGATGGAAGCCATAAAACTTCAAAACTCACTTAACACTGTCCATACACCAGAGGTGTAAAGAGTAGGGGAGCGCGGGGCACAACCTAACACGGGGTTAGTTGTAACACGCATTGTTTAAAACTTTCCACACATGCCAGGATGACGAAACGTTGTGAATTTACTAGTTGCCATATGAACATTTTTTTGAGAAAAAAATGCGCCAAAATTAAAAAATCTTTGGAAGATATTACTGAACTTTCTTACTTAAGTTAAAAGTAAACATAAGTTTATTTTTCATCTCTGTTTTTTGTGCTTATTTAAAATCAGACAAATCTGATGTTATTTTAATCTTATATCTGTTATTTAACAGTTGAGATCGTTCTTTAAAGCTGATCTAACCAGCAGAAGACACGAGCCGCGGTTTAAATCCCAGTTGTGCAGATGGGGTGTGTTGTAACACTGAGTTACAATGATCCCCTATTAGAACTACGCTTTTTTAATTCTCCTGGGACCCAGAAAAAAAAGTTTTTTTTTAAATTTAGTATTTTTTTTTTAATGTCATTACATTGTTTAGAGCATAAGAAACAAATGGAAAAAAAAAAAAACATTTTTGAAAAATGATATTTTATTCATATGTTATGATATGTCCTCTGTAGTTGACAGCAGGACTCAGTTGTTAAAAAAATGTAATGACATGAAATTGCATGTATAGGCAAAAACAATGGGATTTATTTTTAATTCACCAATCAATTTTTAGGTTTCAGGTTTTTTTTAAACAAACTTTATTTAAAGATGATTCTGAACTATGTTATGAAAGATATAATGAAATGCATTCATATACCATTTTACTTTATTAAATATGTGGGTAAAATGACAATACTTGGATTTTCCCATTCAACACAATGTATCTATTCACTGCATCTAATTTGAATATTAATGTGTTCTTGGTGCAACATGTAATGAAAAAAGAAGTGTAATAACGGGAGGAAAAACTGGCAACATTTTCATAATAATATCTAATATTTCATAGGAATATTGTAATTTCTTTCCCTGTTCACTTGTTATGTGTCCAAAATGCCTGATAAATATGATTTAAATCCTGGCGTCCACTACAGTGGTCATTTATGAAATCAATGCCCTGTTTTGTAACAGAAAGTCATATTTTGATTAGAAACCCCATAACATTTTCCTGAGATGTTGATTTATAACAAACAATTTGAAAATTAATCCGATTTAAATTATAATTAAAAAATATTATCATATTTCCATAAGAGTGCTAAACATTAATGTCAGCCATTTTTAAAGACCAAGAAGAAGTTGTTGTCCTGGTGAAACCTCCAAACATTTGGTATCCCTGCAAAGCCCCGAATGTGCTCTTTAAAGGACTGATTTTCAATGTTCAGAAATGATTAATTATTATTATGTTTTTAATTATGCTGTATAGTGATGTGTTTGTAATCAAAAACAAAAATATATATATTTTAAATGATTAAAAATACCATTATTTTATTTTAAAAAGTTAATAATTGTATTTTATTGACAAAATATTTTAGTTTGTCATGGATATTTTTTGATTTTATCAGGTAACATTTTAAGCTGTCATTTGGTCATGTTACATTGTGCCCCTCACATTTTACAATGTACAATGTATTGGGCATGTTGTCACATTTTACTTCCATTCTTTCTGGGTAAATCAAGAAAAAAGTATGCACTGTATTAATGAAACAAAACCACATAATTGCACTAGACATGTGGGAAATGAATGTGGAAAAAAATAAATACTCTGAACCCCAGGTGGATTTACACAAACTGAAAAAGTCAAAAAGCGTTAGGTTGTGCCCCGCTCTCCCCTACTTGAAAACCAAACTTGAGTAAAAGTACAGATTCCTTACAGCAAAAATGACTCCATTACAAGTTACAAGTCACCAATTCCAATACAACTTGAGTAAAAGTCATAAAGTATCTGATTTTAACAGTACTAGTAGCCTACTAGTAGGGGCACTTCAGCGCTGGGAAGATGAATGTGTATTTAAACTGTCATTTATGTAGTAGAAATGTGAAATTATTTTTGAATTTGGTGCCTTCTAGACTGAGAAAAGACAGAACATTTATTTTTGTATCATGTGGATGAAAGACAACAACTCCCAGAATGCACTTGCTTCGCTGCCCTACGAGGCCACTCCCTACACCGCCCCCAGCGTCGTTTTTATCTTCATAATACAAACAAAACAATAATTTCGGTCTGTTAGAGAATAAACAATACAATTAAAAACTGAACGTATCTTTTCAATAAAGTGTGAGTGATCCGAACGAAAGTCATTAGAGCTGACAAACGCAGCAGGAGTCAGATCTCATTCAGCACGAGAGGAAGTAAGAGCTGAGGTAAGCGTGGCATTCATTCTCAGCGGGTGTCCAGTCTGGCGCGTTTTCTGATGGAAGCTAAACTTTCATAGGAATTCATTAATAAGTTGAAACACTAACTTTGCTCGGCACTGCTCTGTTATGAATGCCCGAGGCCGAGTCGAGCGCATTTACATTCTGTGCATGAGATCTCTCCCCTGTGGGCGGGTTGAAAACATGCGGAACAGCTCCCTCTACTGGCGGTAATTTTTAGCCTCTGGCCAAAAAAATCCTCAGATGACACAAAATGACGATATTTGCGTCATCTGAGGATTTTTCCAGAAATAAAATGCATAATTATCTCATCTCAGGGGGACATGAGGGGGGAAAGTACCATAATTCAAATATAATACGGGGTTTCTACTGATACAAGCTTAATGCTAAATCACTGAAGTTACCCTTTAAGTATTTTACTCATATACTAAATACATAGCTCAACGATACACTATAGTCCTCAACACCTGAGAGACATACCAGTGAAAATAAAAAAACGACTGTTTTGTAAGATGAGAAATCATGTTTATTTTCTAAAATCAAAATAAACGGAACACCTCAATATTGCAATAAAATTAAACATCTACAAACTCAAGTCTCAGTTAAGCTCAAGAGCACAAAAAGGCCATAAGTAAACCAATTCAAAAAGTTCTCGCCAATATGGATAAATAAAATAATGTTAAGTAATATTAAATATTCAAAGCCTTCTTGCACTGGATGTGCTGGTTTCAGCCTCATCACTTGCTGCAGTCATGTCCTCATCTCATGAATCAAACATTTGCGTTTCATCAACTACCTGCTAATGCACTCACATTCACATAAAGTAGCCTTATTGACATGTTTGGGTGAGTAAAGTTAAAACACACAAGATATAGTAGGCCCTTCAATGCCCTTAGATGGCGATATTGCTTCTTTATAGCAGAAACTACTGCAGAAAAAGTTAGGTGCCCTGCCAAATGTAATGTGTAATTGCATTACTCATCACAAATGTATTGGAGTAAAAAGTACATTAATTGTTCAAAAATGTAGTCAAGTAGAAAATAAAAGTTGCTAATATCTTTGATACTCAGTACAACTACAAAGTAGCCTAAAATACTTAAGTACAGTAACTAATTACATTTACTCAAATAACTTACACCACTGCCATACACTAGATTCCTAGATTTTTAGAAGCAATACAATATAGCTGTGTGAAGAACAGAGAGAAAAAAAAAGTTTCATGAAAATCTTCTTCCTGCTGCAGGTCTCAAATCTCATTTATGTTATATACTCAAATAAATACAGGTTTACAAGCATAATGATGCTTAATCATTTGCATTGTGACCTGTTTGAATATAACATATTTCATCTCTGTCTAAGGAGAAGATTCATAACTTAAATAACTTGGAATATGCGCTGGTTAATGTTTCTGCCATGGGTGCCCACACTATAATGTTGCACTTCTGTAACATTAAATCCTGGAGAGAAGACAATTTTTTTTACAACTTTAGATTGTCTTTAGATTTAGGAGGACAAAGTTTAACTGAGCGAGAGAGAGAGCACGTGTAAAGTTTAAACTGATCTCACAGAAATACGTGAAATGAACACGACCCCTTAACCCTGATTTACGTGGTGGTGGCACGTAATCAGGGGCGTAAATTTCATCTAACAGTTGGGGGGGACAACAAACATAAAATTTCTCAAGCAATTTTTGAAGGGGACACAAATAATACAGCCAAATTCATACTTGTAAGGATATGTGTACCACAAAAAAAATAAACATTTTGTACTTACTTGGCTTTTTGGTGCACTGAATAATTATCTAATGTCCGTTTTGTTTTTCTCTCTGTCATTTTATCTGGCCAACAACACAAAGCGATAGTTGTTTAAACATGAGTAAGGTTCACCACGCAGTCATATTATAATTATGAAATTATCTTGTGTCCACATGATATTCAGATATTTAGATATTCAACTGCAGCAAGCCCTCTGTTCTGCCACTTATCATATTGAGCAAAACCCAACACAGATCTGACAAAGCGGCCATGCTCATATACTTTTGGTTTAGAATTAGCGCCAATTCGGGGGCGGGTTGCTTAAATTTTGGGTTCATTAGCCTATTATTCTTAATGAAAGACACAGCAAGAAAACAGTACAATGACACACTCCCTTAAATAGGCGCTTTTACATTTAGCTTTGAAACCAAATCTTCCTTGATCATCTTGTCTGTCAGCTCTTCGCTCTCGTGATGAATGAAATCTGACTCCTGCTGCAGGTCTGTGCTGCGACTCTCATTTGGCTTGTGCTGTATTGAGCAGACACATTCAGTTTTGGGACTCACAATAATGTTTCTAAACTTAAAACGCGTTTTTTGTCCCATTTGGGTTTGTATTGTTTTACTAATTACACATTTATTTTAAGTATATGTATAACATTATATTATGTACAATACTCAAATAGGGGGTCCTGACCCTCGCCCACCCATCCCCACCCCGCCCGCGGAATTTACGCCCCTGCACGTAATGTGTTACAATTACGTGTCGCCGCCACGAAAACAACACCCATACAAGTCAATGAGGCTCATTTGTCGTGGTGGACACACGGATTCCCTGGTTCAACAATGTCACACAGTGGGCGGTGGTAAATGTTGTTTTCCAGTTTACGAAACGTCCTCCTTTTATAATGTATTATAGTGTATTAGCTCCGATTTTTGTTGTATAAATAACAATAAATTGTTTGTGATATAACTATCAATTTATAGATGGAGTAGTTTTAAAGAATGGCCAGAGGCAGTGTTAAATAGATTGTTCCCTTAACGTTATCAAACCCTTTACGATATTTTATTATTTTCAAATGTATTTTCTGTCATAGCAGTGAATATTATTAATTATTATTATGAATCAGAAGACTTTCAGTCATTACCACGGCAACGATGCGTCACATTACGCACGCTTCTTACCCATAATCACATCACAGCGCTTTTACCACTCATTTCTCCCGCCACATGACTACAGTAAGTATCTCAACCCAAGGGGTGTTTGTTTGTTAAAAAGCATGCAAAACCTTTGCTGTTATTTTTTTAGTTGTAGCTAGATTTAATCATTCTTGGAGATTAGGTTGAATTTGTTAGTGTTGCATTATCATTTACACGGCTACCCGCCGAAGTAGTTAGCTAGCCAGCCAAATGACAGCTGTCCCTGGTACAGTTGGATTGTGGCACTGCCAGCTACAAAAATCAGTTTAAACTCATGTATTTGTCCATGTGTTGTGAAGACAACAATTAACAACGTGTTGTTGCAGTGGGTAAAGTTTTATTCAAAGTGCAAAGTAAATCTCAGAAGTGTCACTAAGGAGAATTACCGCAATTAGGGATGGACTGGAATAAAAAAGTGGACCTGGAGTCTTTCCAGAGGATTTGACTGCCCAGTGCGACTCAATGTCAATGACCGTTCACACCTGATATAATTAATGCATAATTAATCCTGTAACACTATGGTGCCATACTTTTGTAAGACTTTGCCATTTTAGAAGACACTGAAATCATCATGAGATAATAGGGTAATTGTTACGTTAGTTATTTGTGACATTGAGAAGAGAGAGCAGTGGATATTATGAGAAGCATTTTACGCAACAGGACAGAAGAAGACCACTGCTTCCATTATTTGTAGGCCTAAATAAAAATAGACTTGTGTAGGTACTTGCTTGTGTCACGTGAATGCAGTACAAATCTGATATTTATACAGTAAGGATTGATTTGTATTGTACGTAGTGGTTGTGATTGATAAATATTTAATTAATAATTACAATTACTCTGTCCTAACAATTAAGAAATGCTAATTTACTACAAAGGCTATTCTAATAATCTTTTGCTTTTTCCTGTTTTACAGCTTTATTGCAACACTTTGACTGCACCAACACACACATATACACACACAAATCAAAACAACGGCACTTTTAAGAGCCAGTATCTCTTTCTCACTTGTCTCTTTCGATCACTCTCTTTCTCTAATTCTTCATTTTGTGTATCCACCACCTGGCCACATGGTGCGCTGATAATAACCTGCTCCTCAACATCACCAAAACGAAGGAGCTCATCGTGGACTTCAGGAAGGAGTCAAGAGGCACACACGACACCATCCACATCAATGGAATGGCTGTTGAGCGTGTCTCCAGTTTCAAGTTCCTGGGGATCCACATCTCGGCGGACATGTCGTGGACGACCATCACCTCAGCCTGGTCAAGAAGGCTCACCAGCGCCTTTTCTTCCTGAGGACACTGAGGAAGAATCAGCTCTCCTCGGCTATCCTGGTGAACTTCTATCGCTGCGCAATAGAAAGCATCCTGACCAACTGTGTGGCAGTATGGTATGGGAGCTGCTCTGTTGCGGAGCGCAAGGCACTGCAGCGGGTGGTGAAAACTGCCCAGCGCATCACAGGGACTCCACTACCTGCCATCGAGCACATCCAGAGGAAACGCTGTCTGCATCGAGCTCGCAGCATCCTCAAGGACTCCTCTCACCCAGCCCACAGACTGTTTTCTCTCCTGCCCTCTAGACTAAAGAACAGTTTTTTTCCCCAGAGCTGTCTCTTTACTGAACTCAAACCCCCATTGATCCACTTCCCTCATAAACTGCTAACTCTCCTACCTCACATCTTCCTTCACTTTGTTATTTGCACTACCAACTGTTTATTACAGTAACAACTGTCTACTTATGCATTTTGCACTACTATACCTTAACTGGATTATGCTAATTTACACTGCCGACTGTATTTATAGTACCAACTGTTTACATTTGCATTTTGCACCGTACTTCTAACTGTAATATGCAACCACTTTCCACTGCACTTTTACACTTTTTTTCCGGATAGCTCTGTCCATAATTTATTGCACTACCTTAATCCACTGCTATATTCCTCATCTTGCCTAACATATTATTGTATACCTCTATCTGTAAAATTCTGTTTATAGTAATAGCCATCTATATATTATATTCACTGTATATTCACCTGTAAATTCAGTTCTGTTTATAGTAATAACCATCTCTCTATTTATACATATTTATATATATTCAGTACATATCCATGTCCTGCACTTATGCAACCGTTGTATATCCTGCACTTGCTGCTATTGCACTTCTGGTTAGACCTAAACTGCAATTCGTTGCCTTGTACTTGTACTTGTGTAATGACAATAAAGTTGAATCTAATCTAATCTAATCTAATTGTTTTTATATTGTGTCTGTATTGTATATATTTGTATGTGATGTCCCTCAATTCTGACGTGAGGGTCTTTGATGATCCCAATGATGCCAGGATCCACATGGCAGCATTAATTAGTGATGCTTATCTCCATTATGCCAGGGTAAGGCTTGTCATGATAAGCAAATACCTAACTCTGAAAATACTAATTGCTATTGCTGTTTATAGATGTGATGTAAAGGGTTAGTAAGACCCTTTTATGCAACTATTGAATAATGCTCAATTATAAGTGCTGCTGATATAAGTGCTCTGCAAATATATAGGCTGCCATGGCCATGGAAAGACCTGCCTTTCCTAAAAAAAAGAAGAGGAAAAGCAGGAAGCGATCCCTCACTATCCACTGGTCACAGGCTGGTGTGAGAAACGTCGGGAAACACACTGCCCTGGATCAGGTTTGTTCTTTACTAAAACATGATTACTGTATCTAAGAATAAAGATAATTAATTAAATAGTGTTTTGGTGGTTACACGTATTATAAAATGATACCACTTTGACAAAATGGTGTTGCAATGTTTGTGAAAAATGTTCTCACTAATATATAAGATATAAGAGCATGCGACTGATAATCCTTACTTGTTTTGTGTTTTTATAATTTTTGCTTAGTTTCCCTCCCTCCAGTCCTTATGGAATATTTTCATTTTGAAATGAATTGATTTCATGTTATATTGATCAAAGGGTTAAGCAAAAGTACTGTCTCTGCAGCTGCTTCTCAATCCAGAAGAAGGTATCCTGTGCATGAGGAAGGCCTTCAGATAGAAGATCAAGTGTTGGCAAGTCTTGGTGAGAATACTGAGTGTTACAGTAGTAACACTATACAGTTTTTCCAATTTCCACCATTTATTTAATCATAATCAAGAATTATGTTTTGTAACTTCCACTACAGACTCACGGTATAACTGATATATACTTGTGAGATATATACTTCTGATCATAATCATGAGTATAGACCTTTGAAGGACAGGTGAATGTATATTTTTGTTTTTTAGAAACAAGACTCCAAGAGTTAAGGGACACCATAACTGCAGTCAAGGTTCCGGAGGGAACAGACAGAATGGTTTCTGCTTGGGAACAAAGGCAGCTTCTCACAGATGAGAATGAAAACTGCTAGGCCTATGCTTTTTAATGCAAAGCTCTCAGCCGAGAGAGTATTCATCCAAAAGTGTCACAGATGCTGTGCTGTAGAAGCTGGGATTAGGTGCCTGGACTGTGTACCACTGGACATGGAGTTCCTCTGGTCTACCTGTGACATGGAGGCCCACAAGAGAAATGTCTTCCATGACAGAGAGGCTGTGTTCCATGGATTTCTTGAGCCCATTCCCCCTACAACTGCTGTGGTGGTCAATGAAAATGGCTAGCCTCAGTTTTGTGAACAAAGTATTAAAATTAGCATTATACATCAAATTGTCTCATAGGTACTTATATTGTAATTCCCCAGATGTTGTTGTAGATAGTGCACATGTTTATATTTAACAGTGTTTCTAAATGGCTTAGACATTTTTTCTAAAATGCTAATCTCATTCTAAGCTTATTCTCAAAACTCTAAAGTGCAAGTGTGAAATTTAATAGCTGAATAACAAAAGTATGATTGGTTTTGACAGTTCTGACCAGCATATCTTTGACCAGCTAAGTCAATTGCGTCTTAATATTTTCCAAAATGTGCTTAAGCATTTACATGTTGTTTCAACATAGTGACAATTACAGTTGGAATAGTGGTGTGGCCAGTTTGGATTATTGTTGGGTTTTAAAGCTCTATTTTGAAAGTGAGGTTAGCGTTTTGGGAAATGCATCTAAGGGACTGAGGAGAAGCTGTAAATACACCCTTCATAACTTCTTTCTGTTTTGCAGTATGTCAACTGCCTGTTCCTGCACCAAGGTCAATTTGTGAATGCACTCATGACCTCACAATCACTGCAGGGAAGCATATTTCTGTGGTCACCATCAATGGTATGTTCTGAAAGCCCTCCTTTTTGTGCAAGTATTATTGTAGAACTTTACCACTGTGTGCAGCGCAAAGCTTTTTATCACCATGTCATTTTTAGGCAATGCCCAAATGCCATGTCAAATAGCTAATATATCATATATTTGTATCTCTGTATAGAAGGCAGTCTGTTGCAATTTGATTACTGAAATTATTTTTTGTCTTGACTACAGTACAGAATATTCACTTGTTCACAGGACGATACGATGTCTGTTTGCCTCGGAAATCCTGTTCATCATGCTCTGCAGAATGGACTCCCGAGGTGAAGGACCTGCTTGTTTATCGGTACTGGCCAGCTAGCACCAGCTGCCAGACCCTATACAAATTTCATGTCTTCACCTCGTTTGAACATATGAAGGGGACTGCACCAGCCATGTCCAGGCAGGCCTTCCTGAAAATGTTGGAGCACAGATCTGTTCAAGCTGGAAGGGTAAATCTCCCTGAATATAACTGAAACATATAACAAACAAAATTATATTACTGTATACCTAATATTTAATTGTGGGCATTGCTTCAAATAATCCAAACCAATCATTTCTTAATATGCAGACATAGTATCTGTGCCGATACATTTCAGCGAAGCTTTTTTGAGTTTACCTTCTGTCAATACTAAGAAGAGTATATGTGCCAGGTCCATCATTTTGAGTGTCCAGCATGTTCTCCAGACATGTTGGCTGTCTGCTCTGATGGTAACCGAAAACATTACCGCTTCAGCAAGCCAAGTGAGAGGAGTGGGACAAGGGCAAGGGAGAGGAATGCCTGGACAAGGGCAAGGTAGAGATTGAGGAGTTAGAATGCATGGTGGCGCTCAAAGAAGGGCCAGAATTAGGGTAACTGATGAAATAAGAGCTACTATCATAGACCATGTCATAAACCACAGGCTATCATACAGAGGTGCTGGTGAACGAGTACAGCCAAATCTCAGCCGGGACACAGTGGCATCCATTATCCAGATTTTTCAAGAAGCCAACAGGTAGGATATTGTATAAGGGCTTCTCCTACTGTAAAGTGTAAATCATTTTACCATGTATTACAGTGACTGTGTGCCTCTGGTCCCTAACTGTATTTTGTCTATCTAAGGATTCAACATCCATCTCCTTCAGGGGGCAGAGGAAAGCTCCTAAATGAAGAACAGGAACTTGTTATTGTCAACATTGTGATTGCTGATAATGAAATAAAACGAAAGGGTATTCTATAAAGCTACTCTGAGATGGGTCATTCATTTTTTGTATTGAATTTCTGCAGCAAAAGAAACAAAATGCATGCATTTAATAAACCCAACAAAACAAAAATGTGGAGAGTCTTCAAAAGACACACAATCTATGATCAATAAAATATACTGTCTATTGTATAAGGGCAGATCTGACACATAAAATAATTTTAGTTTCTGTAATTCCATCTAGTGTTAGTGTTTTTTTTTATAACATTGTGCTATGAATGACTAAATGTTCCTGTTGGAAGAGAACATGTGTTAGGGTTTTAGTGAATTATTGTATTTTGAAAATTAGTTTTGGAGTTTAGTTTACAATGTGTGATTTTGACCATGAGATTAACCATTTTGGCAATTGCGTGATGTAGGTGTGTTGGTGCGTTAAAAGTTTAGGAAATTTGTTAAAAGTATTGAAAAAAATGTCATAGCGATTGTAAAAAACTGTAAATCCATATCTACCTCCTGTAAAAAAAAGGCTACTAAAACTTTGAATGCATGCTCAATTGTTGCCGTTTTTGTATAAATAATTTTATTTTAATTTTTTTTCCTTTATTATTATTATTATTATTATTATTATTATTATATGTTTTAGTTTTTTGGGGAGGCTTGTGTTTAATTGATGCTTCCTCATCTATTTATTTATTTTCATTTTTTTTTTTTTTTCTCCAAACTCAAATGTGATGTAATGTTTGTCCGTCCCTGAACCTATGGCTCTGTTTTCTGGCTTATGGCTTCACTTTTGCATTTTGTAAGTGAATGTTTAATAAAAAAATAAAAAATAAAAAATGAAAATAAAATAAAATAAAGACTAGAAGGGACACAGCTATGGGCACTGGGCATGCGCACATCAATATTGTGTCATTTAATTACTGTATTTGCATTATTGTAAGGGTAGGTTTAGGGTTGGGGTAGGTGTAGGTGTTAATAAAACACAATCGGTTAAGTAGAAAATGTATTTATTGTTATTTTATCATGAGATTTTGCCTCACTTCCGACCATTGCTGTATCCCTTCTCATAGATACACATGATAAAGGCTAGATGTCTTACGGCGGAGTCTCTAACGTCATCACCGGCGGCCATCTTGTCACAGGCAGGGCTCTTTGGTACCTGATGTAAGGCAAGTGATCTGCATGAACACAAATACTCTTATCTCACTGAAATCTTGACGGATTTACAAATGGTTTGGTTTCTTACAAACGTTATTAACGTGGCTATAATTATGGATGCTTGACAGTGTCATAACTACATCGCTGATGTTTATAAAAAACCAAACCGTTTGAAAATCGGTAGAAAATTGAGCAAGTTGTGGTTATTTAAAAAGTGCAAGCACCATGAAAACAATGTTACGAGTGAGCGAGCTGCCTGTGACAAGATGGCCGCCCTGTGCGGACATCAACCTCCATTGGCCAGCAGAGCGGACGAGACATCCCCCTTCTAGCTACAACACTTCTTCTCCATTTTAGTGCATCTATGTGGCAGAATTACAGCGCCACATACTAGCCTGGCATGTATAATACATCGTTTTGAGTCGGTTTCATGTGTACACAGATACAGTATTTCTTGAGACGAGGGAACAAATATCGGAGAGGGAAAGCTCTGGCTTTGTGTGGATGTGGCCTTAGTTTGTGCCTGAAGAAGACCTGTCGGTCAAAGCATTAATAAATTGGAGCAGTTATGTCAGTGTGCAGACATCACATTGTTGCCTTCTTTGTCCTGCACCTGAGCCCTGTTTGGATTTGAGGATTGTGCACACCTTTTTTGTATTTTTAACTTTGGGCAAAAAGAGAACACCACGTAGATCATTATAAAACAATTATAAATATTTGGCTTTTCAGAGAGAGCTAGAACTGAGGAATTTGAAATGTTGTACAGGTGATGCGGAGTTGGCATTTTTATTACTCAATAGGTGAGTAAGGTATTTCATTGAACAGATAAATTGCCATATGTAGCTCTCTAACAGAGTTAATTGTAAAGCATTATCTATAGTGAAGGGTCATATTCATTATGGTTGTTGTAACGCTGTGCTGGAGTTTATTTTCAAGGAAGTACCGTGTCTATAAATAGGTATACTGTAGCTACAGCAATGTCTTCAGATCCTTTCCATCTAAACTGGTTATAGCTCTTAAGCCTAGTAGTGAATGTTTTATGAACAGTAGATAACCATATTCATCCACACAGCCACACAGAGCCAAAAGCACAACCAAATCAATGTTGTTCCCCAAAATGCATGCAGTTTTGTATTTTAACCGCTGTTAAAACCTATTATTTTATACGCCTCAAAATCCTTTGAAAACAGTCTTTGGTAAAAAAAAAAGGTGGAGTAAAATCAGAGGAGAGGCAAGTTTTGGAATCAGAAGCATTGATCTACATGTCTGGAGCGCCCATCAGGCCACAGCTTCGACAAAACATTCTGTAACTGTAAAGGCCCGTTCACACCAAGGACGATAACTAAACAATACAGATATAGTTCTAAAAATCGTTTTAAATATAAAAGAGAGGCACAGTATCCACACCACAACTTTAACGAAAATGGCACAGAAAATCAATATAATCACTTTCAGAATGATTTTTTCCAGCTGATGAACAATAAAGCCAATCAGAATCCACCAGACTTTAAAGAGCTTGAGCATTTACAGAAGCCGATGACAAAACAGCAGCGCTTGTGGACGCTATAGTCATCTTGGTGTGAACAAACATTAAGGTTTTAACGAGAGTGTTTAACTTTTAATGTTTTGGGTCAAGAAACCTTGAGCATTTATAAGTGGTCTTCAGGGGGAAAAAAAGTGTAAAATACAGTATCTTTAAGTTACTTTTATTCTTCAGTTTTAATTTTAGATGCCTGTGGTGATGCCAGGTGCTTGGGACGTTTGTCTGGCTGTAGAGTAGAGGAAGTTTAGGATACTCTCTGGAGATGCATGAGCTAGAGAAATCCTTTGAAAACCAGGGTATTAACTTCCAAACCATGACCCTCACTAATCACAGATTAGCACCTAGCAGCCGCGTTCTCATCTGAAGTTGTTGTGTTTTTTTAGTTTTTTTGTGCGAGTGTGCGTGTGTGTTGTGATATAAATATTTTATATAATGGCCTCAGAAGTTGTAAAAGGGCTATTCAACATGAAACTACAGAAAAACGCAGACTAAGATGCTCAGGTCAAAGACCATGTAGACTAGTAGACCCAGAAAGTGCTTAACAAAAGAGTCATATGATTAGTTTAGATCAGGGGTGTCCAATCCTGCACCTGGAGGTCCACTCTCCTGCAGAGTTTAGCTCCAACCACAATTAAGCACACCTGTACCAGCTAATCAAGGTCTTATTAGGCATACTAGAAACTTCCAGACAGGTGTGTCAGTGAGGCAAGATGGAGATAAACTCTGCCGGACAGTAGCCCTCCAGGATTGAGTTTGGACACCCCTGGTTTAGATCATTACAAACCAATCACCAGAACAAATCACATTGAAGGAAACTTGAGTGATTTTCACTCAACTGTAAGGTTTAAATGTACATGCATCTTTCTGTTCAAGAGACTCACTTGGTTGTTGTGACCAGTGATTTCCCGGCCTTGAATAAAACTTAATTTCTGCAAAGAGCAACTTTGGAGACATGTCAGGTATATATGCTGCACAGCTGAGGGAAAGAAGTACTAAAGATTCTACGCTCAAAAGACCAACGCGGAGACAGTGATAGTGTTGGAAGACTATAGAGCCGCCCTCGGGTGAGGCTGTAATACTCTGAGTTATTATTAATGATCCTGTGTTGGACCAGCGTACACCTGAGAAGGACGGTGAGAGTGTATAGATGCTAAAGACCTGTGTGCTCATGTGTGATTGGGGTAGAGATAGTAGCTTCTCGACGGGATGCCGTCACCTTACTTCTGGAGGGTAATTACCTCAAAGTACTGAAATGTATTAGAAGTATTCGAGAAGGGAATTACCTTGAGATTCTGTAGTATTATATTAACAACTAGGAGTTGTTTGAATTGTCCGTGGTGAAGTCAGATATTCGTATTGAGAATTTCCACGACAGTGTACATGTATACGCTCTACTAGTTGTCAGAACCTTCCCCTCGAATGAAATCCCCTCGAAAGTTTCACAGTGACTAATCCAAAATCACGACTCCGAGCTGTCTGATCAACAATGACAATGCAGTCACATGTTGCTCTATAACCATGAAAATGCATAGACACAAATGTAACCAGATGAGCAACTTGTGTATGTACGTGCAAATTTGAGAGTCACATGGCAAGGACAGAGGAATTGCAAAACTACAATGGGGAAGTGAAAAAGACGTATTTGGCTGTGTTGAATAACACATTGCTTGAGAATGTGACTACAGGGTTATATTGTAGAGACGGTTGTAAAGCACCTCATGCTCTTTAAATATATTTTTCCAGAGTACTTTCACGATGGTGTGAGCTTATGTAATCATATGGAATTTTATGAATTTACATTGGATGAGAGACCTTGTCTTAACAGGTCAGAGGGTCAGAATGTGTAGGCTACAACTTCCTCTGTGATCCATGAATAGTGCATCTTCAAGCTTTTTCTCACCACTGAATTATCAGTCAAAGGAGAAGTGTTCCTCTTTCATGGTGAAAGACATTTTTGTTACAACAAAAACAAACTTGTATGACAGTTTTTCTATAACTTGTTATAACTAAACGTGTTTAGAGAATATATAATTGCTGCTTGCCTGTGAGAAAATTGCTGCTTTTCTAATATTAACACAAGTCCTAAAGCTCTTATCCTTTTTTTACAGTGATATTCCTCTAAACTTTTCTCTTTTGTAATGTCTTTCAGTCATCTCTCTTTCTACAGTCTTTGTTCAATCCCCTTCTGCTGATTGGCTACAATACCGTCTCAATACCGCTACCGTATCATAGTACTGAGACTGCTCTAATCAGAGTTACAAATTATTTACTCTTATCATCCGATCATGGTTGTATCTCTCTATAAGTGTTACTCGATCTTAGCGCTGCATTTGATACTATCGACCACAACATTCTTTTGAATAGACTCGAAAATTATGTAGGCATTAGTGGAATTGCAGTGGCATGGTTTAAATCATACTTATCTGACCGTTATCAGTTTGTAGCAATAAATGAAGAGATGTCACACCGATCACAAGTTCAGTATGGAGTACCGCAAGGCTCAGTGCTAGGACCGTTGCTTTTCACCCTGTACATGCTACCACTGGGAGATATAATTAGGAAGAATGGCATTAGTTTTCATTGTTATGCTGATGATACTCAGCTCTATATTTCTTCACGATCTGACGAAACTTACCAATTCACAAGATTAACGGAATGCATAGCTGATATAAAAAATTGGATGACTAGTTTCCTGCAACTTAATTTAGAAAAAACTGAATTTGTAATTATTGGAAAAATTATTATATTATTAGTAGTGGCCAGTTGATAATACTTAGAATATCAAAATCATCTGCTAAACTATGGAACAGTCTTCCTAGCATTGTTCAGGAAGCAGACACACTCTGTCAGTTTAAATCTAGACTAAAAACACATCTCTTAAATATGGCATACATAAAACATTTTCAATTAAATGATTGTTTGGCTGCATTAACTAGGTCAGCCAGAACCGGGAACACTTCCCATAACACCTGATGTACTCGTTACATATTAAAAAGAATGCCTTCTACGCTAATGTTAGTCTCTCTGTTTATCCCGAGGTTTATTGCAGCCAGCCGGATCCGGGCCGTATCCAGATCAGATGGACCTGCGCCCAGACATGACCAACGCATCCCTGAAGTATCTGCAGAGACCGTGTCAATAAGACTCCCCCTGAAATTGCCTCATCGACACGGCATCCTCAATAAACCCGTCTCCAGCATGATGACTCCGATCTTTCGAATATTCCTATTTAATAATTGTTTAATCGACACGTTATCCTCATTAAACCCGTCTCAGGCGTGATGACCCGTTTATGACTCGTTTATATGACCCCTGACCTGTAAAGTTGCCAGAATAATAATCATACACTGTTTGTTAATTGGCCAGAGTAGAACTGGCACCCCGACTGAGCCTGGTTTCTCCCAAGGTTTATTTTTCTCCATTATGCCACCTAATGCAGTTTTGGTTCCTTACCACTGTCCCCTTTGGCTTGGCTTGCTCAGTTGGGGACACTAAATTTTCAACTAAATATCCAAATAAATCTAATTAGAAAACTAAATTAACTATATAAACTAAATTACTGATCTGCCCACATTGTCACTGTATGATAATTGAAATGAGCTGATTACATCACCGTTTTATCCAAAGCGGCTGTACAGCTGAATCAAAGTCTGTTGCATTATTTTCCTGTTTAACACTGTGAAGCTGCTTTGAAACAAT
Organism: Romanogobio albipinnatus; assembly: GCA_023566225.1. Taxonomy (NCBI): domain Eukaryota; kingdom Metazoa; phylum Chordata; class Actinopteri; order Cypriniformes; family Gobionidae; genus Romanogobio; species Romanogobio albipinnatus. The sequence continues at coordinate 24,098,058 of CM042253.1, read as the reverse complement.
CTGCATTGTAAAAAGCGCTATATAAATAAAGTTGACTTTACATGCCTGTTGCCTGGGTAACACTTTCTCTGTAGCAGGTCAAGCGCACTATTGGAGCAACGTAAACACAAGTAAAAAAAAAACACACAAAAAAACATCATAACTATTTACATCTCATAATGTCTGTAATCTCTTGCGTTATCAAGTTAACGACTGGTGCATTTCTATTACATTCCAAAGAGCTCCGTTATCAGCTACACAGTGGAAAATTTATCATATCCGTACTGGCTGGGCTGGATTGGAACGGAATGGAACATTTGAGCAACGAGAACAGTTTGGCCTGATGATGGAAAAGTGGCTATACCTGATTTCACTCTGAAATGTTCTAAGAAAAAAGAACAAAAATATTGATGACTCAAAAATGTAGGTTCTACCCCAACTTCCTGTTTCAATAGGAACTAAGTAATTTCACATTCTGTCATGACTCCTGAGTACCGTAATGTTTCTCTAGTGTGCAAATCCCCATCTGTTGCTTGCTCTCTCACACACAAGGGTTTCCCCTTCTAAATGAACATGTGCTGCTGTAGATTTGTCTCAGTGGACCGCACAGCCTGAAGGGAATCCAGTGTACAGTCTTAACAAGGCCAAACTGTGAGCTCTTTATTAGGAGATACTCATAGAGAGAAACAGGCACGAGTAGTAATGTGGGTGAAAATTATATGATGATAGAATGATCCAAACTGGCAATTTCAAATGGAGTAAAAAATATTTAAAAGTGCACGATGATGAAGGGGAGACCGAGCGCTCGGAGGGACATGTATAAATTACCCATGCTTAGTCAAAGAAATGTAAATGTAATGAGGGAGTAAGCTGGAGAATTAAAAGTGTTAAAAGCACCAGTAGATTGGGGACTGACTAAAGCAGTAGAATAAAATTCAAACATGCTGAGTGAGATACGCTCTCCACTTAACCGCCTAATACTCTACTGGAGGTGTAAATGTGTGCATGATATGCCCATGCACACCTGCAGGCATGGATGCATAATAAAACCTCTTTTTGAGCTCTGGGTGTCTAGTCCTCTGGGGTTGCATTTCATAGGCGTTATTTGATTAACGTCAATTAAAACGTAGGTTACAGATGGCGAAATATTGTGCAGTGAATTCAAATTAATTACAACCAATCAGATCAAGACAAGAATGGATTGTGCTGTTTTTAACTTTTTACATACAATAAAAATAACCTGTAGCCCATCTGAATTATATAAAAATTAGGCTATCCATCGCATTAGCCACGCTTCCACCGCAGGAATTTGGTGTGGTACTCTGTGTGTTTCAACCAGGGTCTAAATGAAGTTCCGTGTAAATATTTCCCCCTCAAAACGGCCCTGCTCACGAGGTAGTACTTTTTCAAAGTTCAGGAACTTTTGGGGGTGTGACTTGGGCGCTGAACATGCTGATTGGTTGAGTTCACACAGCATTTTATTTCAACAACCAGTCTGTTTTCAGTGCGTGCAGTAACTATTCGAATCAACAATGACGTTTAAAAAAAGTTTCTGGGACAAATCCGGGTAATTTCAGTGGAAATGGGGCTATAGTGAACATAGTAAAATCATGTAGCCTACCAAAATTAATTAACAGTAGAAGTGAAATCTTATTGTTGTGAAATCTGGGTACCGTCTTACGTTTTAAAATCATGTACGTTGTAAGTTTGGTCTCATCAGCATTACATGTACTTAAATGTACTTAGTGTACTTGCCTAAAAAAGTAGTGAGCAAGGGTTGTCAGGGTTGAGGTAAGGGATGAGCGAGGATTCAGAGATCAACCGATCTGTGCAACCGATCTGCGAGAGTAGCCACGTGCAGGCGGGGAGGAGCTGCAAATGGAGACGTGAAGTCGGACACATTCTACTTCCCGTAGTGACGCTCGCGCTGTATTTGCAAATTTTATCACATACGAAGTGAAATAAATGCAATATAATACATATATGTTTCAGAGACATTGTCATGTAATACTTTATGTACTGCTTAATACAGTGTCTATTTGTTCAAGAATAAAGTTCAACATAAATTAATTATCAATGAAGTAGGGTTTTATTTTGATAGACATGACAGTATAACATAGTGACTTACATTTTACTGTTATAAAAAAACTGATTTGTGAGCATTAGTGGAGCTGTAGGTTTTAGAATAAATACGAAATGCATGTGATCGCTGTCATGCTGTGAATCCGGCCAATCGTGAAACAGCGGTGTTGTCATCAGAGCTCGTGCAGTCGCTCTGGAGAAGATGCGCAGATGCACCAGCCAGCTGCTCTCGAATCGCTCTGGCGGCACTTTGATGACATACAGTCACGTGGCATCGGCGCTGTCTCAAGCCGGACAACATTTCTAACCGCCATGCACTACTTCAAGTCAGCTATAGATCGGTCTGCGCATTGCTGCATGAAGTCGAACAAGCCTAAACACATGAGCACATGGCCAGAAAACACATATCACAAGCCATGTGCCCAAACAAAACATGACATGAACACGCAGCCAATGAGAACTCATAAGCCGTGTGTTCCCACAAAACATGACATCATGAAAGCATGGAGTCAGTGAAAAACACGAACCGCGTGCTACACAGACAACAACACACATGGACAGAAGAGCGCACGCTCACGCGACAAGACAGCACGCACGAGAGCGAATGAGCGAATGCTCATTCCTTGCACTCATGACAGAAGACAAACACACGGAGCATGAATGTCCGAATCCCAACACAAAAAACAAAACCAAACTAGACCGAAGTGCTGGGATCCGAACACCACAAAAAACTCAAGGACAGAAGAGCACACAGCTTGAGCATGCTTGAAGGGTTAGTACCTAGTTATAACACAGTTATTATAATTACTATAATAAGTACATAGTAGCTGCATTCGGAACAGGACTGTAAAATAAAGTGCTACCCATAGAAATCCCCAAAAAGTATCAGTGTACTTTCTTCACTGAGTTGATATATGGATTGGAACTCCGTTTGTCTGATGTCAGAATGACAGTTGACAGATGTGAACGCAATAACTTGTTGTTGGGACAAACACAAAATATATATTCACAATAGACAGCAAAGTATGTTGATTGTATTTCATGTTGTTCTTTTATTAATCTTGATTTCTCACCACTTTTTTTATGGGCAAGTCGGGGTGAAATGTGCCACTAATAGAGTCTCATGAATTTGCAGCCGTGGACAGAAGACCAATGGCCAAAGTCAGGATTTTCGTTAAATAATACATTCAATTCTAATCAGTTTTCTTAAAATAAAGAAAGAAGAGTAAAGTATTCTCATTAGAAATGCTAGTTGTATAATTTATTCAGCACTGCAACAAATATATATCCAATGGGTTTCAACAAACACATTGTTTCTAATAGCATATTATATACAAACAGAATAGATGCATTTCATCTATTTACATATTTGCATAATGTATTTCATACATTCACATAATCAACACTAAGATATTTTTTTAAATAAAATTAAAAAAAATGAAGCAATAGTTAAAGGATTGTGGAAATTAGGATTGTGTATGGTAGTTGTGTCAATATATATATATATATATATATATATATATATATATATATATATATATATATATATATATATATATATATATATATATATATATATATATATATATATATATATTGACAAGTTACATGCATGTACACAGATTAATATCGTTCTGAATTATTCTCATCTCCACTGACCATTTGATTTCTTCTTGTAGTAAATCAGTCCAGCAGCTGCTATGATCATTCCCAGCACCAGACCAGAAGCTCCGATCACAATTTTGGTCCTCTCAGACTTAGGGAGAGACGGATCTGTGGGGCACACTGGTGTGTCAAATTATTCCATGCTCAAATTTAGTTCTAATTAGTTTTAAATTGACAGTAGATAATCTCATCATACCCCAGTCATAAATCATGGGTTTATTGAAGCTGGCATGCTCCACCATACAGGAGATCTTCTCTCCAGATTTGGGGGTGTATTCCAGCTCAGAGTGGATCTGGTAGTACCAGTCGCCATCAGCCATCTCCATTGTTGAGGTCACTTCAGAGGTCATCAGTTTACCATCTCTCAACCAAGACATTTTGATGTGTGGAGGATAAAATTCATATGCGCTGCACATCAACACAGCCGGATGTCTGCCACCAGCCTGCTTCACTGCACTGAGCATAACCTTTGGTTTCACTGAATCAAGAAGAGCAACATCCTAAAGACACAATTTTCAATGCATGTCTCATGTATGTGCAAGGCAAGTGGGGGTAGGGGTGACTGACATAAGTGCCACTCGAAGAAACCAATGAATTTGAATAAATTTTTATTTTTATTTTTATTGTTTTACATTTTTTCAAATTTAAGTCTTACGTTTCAAAATGCCAGAGTAATTTTTTTTGTTATTCATTACATAAAAAAAAAAATACCATTAATAAGTATAAAATAAATAAAACACATTTTTTTTTTAAATGTCACGTGTAATTCAATGTGTTACTTGCCATTTCTTTATAATTATTTGTGAAATCTACTAGCAATTTCAGGGTGAAAATGGTACAAACGTATTCTGTGTGGTTAGTAACCTATATTCCTGTAAAAATACATAAATGTCAAAAAGTAAATTCCATGAGTGACAATGAATATCAGAGTTGAGCCACTTACCCGTTTTCTCACGGGGAGGTGTGTCCTTGCTTTTAATATAATATCTGCAGTATATATCAACACCAGCTCTCTCTGCTATCACAAAAATGTCTTTGTTCCAGCGCTCTGCAAGGCTCATTCCATTCTTGCTAAACCCCACAAACCTCCCCACAGTGCTGTTGAACTGTGTGAACAGAAATTTATTTATATAAAAGTTGTCAATATACACCATGTCACTGAGATCAGGGGAGCTGTAGATGCATCGGTTCCATCTCATGTAATATCCGTTCGCTGAAACAAGAAAACAAGACAACAACAAGAAAAAAAGGGAAGAACTTAAATGCATCAGGTAGTTTCACTACTCTGTTCCATCCAACTATCAAACGGTCACATTTCTTTAAAAAATATTTTCATGAAGTTACTTCAATTCCTCTAATTTCACTTACCACTTTCTGCTCCAGTTAATACTGACAGTGTCAAAATGAGAACACAGCTCAAGTGTTTTAGCAGTGACATTTTCACACACTGAATCCCAGCTGAATGTGTCACGGTTCATGAATGCATTGTTTCCTGCTTGTCTCATGTCTGTGTTGTTATGTGTGTGTGAGTGGGCGTGACCGAGCCTTATTGTTTGATCAGCGGTCTAGCTGATCTCTATCACAGCGCCAGCTGCAACTATGTGTGTTATCCCGGTCCTGTTCGGAGGTCCAGTCTTGTGCATCTTGTTCCTGTTCGGTGTTCTCTGTGGATTACGTTCTGTGTCTGGATCCCGACTTCACCTTCACCAGCGCACCTTCGACTCAACTCATTATCTGTTCTGTGCTGAGTCATCTGCACTGCTGACCATCTTAGTCCCATTTTAGATTATCTTGATCTATGACTTTGTTCCTTGTTCTATCTGCTAATAAATGAGTTAACTTGTTATTGCTTCCTGTGTTCCATCATGACAGTGCTGTCAGTGCTTTATATCTTCATGTCAGGTGGATGATTAAGATATCAAAGGACAACTCCGGTGAAAAATGAACCTAGGGGTAATTAACACATGGTTACAGAGTAGATCGTTCTCTGGGATGCGTTTTCATGAAAATCGAATATAAAGAGTTTTATCTCTAAAAACAGATTAGATTGTGGCAGGTCTAGGAATCCCCTCCTTTCCAGCTGCATGCGATTATTCCGCTCATTGATTGTCCTATCACTGTGTAGTGGACAGGTATAAATTTGGCTGTCAGGTTGTATGGCGTCACGAGTCACACCCCCCTTTGCTCTGCGTCATTTCTAGTCGCCGGTCAGGTATGTTTGGTGATGTTGGCTAACTGTTAGTAGTGCGCTGCTTCATATTAGTATTATCTTCGTTTTAGAGCTGTAGCTTGGGACAAACCTTGCGGCTGGTGCTTGGTTGACGTGGTTTCTTGTGCAGGTAAGTGAAACCGCTGTATGCATTTGTTTAGTGCGAGAGTGGCGTTTGTAAGGGCTGCGTCTGTTTATTTATAGTTTCAATACATGCGGTTTCCTGACGCTACAGACTTGTCCCCCGTTGTGTGCTGTATTACATCGAAGTGAGCTCACGGATGCACGCATACGGTATGTGGTTTTAAAGTTTGTTAGTGTTTATTTATAAAAGAGTGTTTTACGTTATTGTTAATTGTATTATAGACTGCGCTGCTGCGTATCAGCGGTTCCTTGTCCCCCCCCCCCCCGGTGCACGTATTCGACGCGGATTGACAGCGAGCCCGCAGTTTTCTGGTTCACCTGTGCACTTAATGGTAACGTGTGCTAGACATTCTAGCGATTTTATAGCGGTGCGTGTTGAAAGTGACAATAAGCTGGCACTTGGGTTGGGTTGTCTGATCTGTGTTTATATTTTAAATTCACAGGTAGACTTGCGCCTAAGGGCCATTAAATCTCGTGCTGTCGGGGCTTCGTGGGAATTATCATCCAAGGGCGCTGTTGCTTTGCCTGTTATTTTATACATTTGTTGTGTTTTTCTTTGGGTTTGTTTCCTTCTGTTGTTGTATGTTGGTTGTAAAATATTTGTTGTTCTTTCTTTTGTTTAATGTTTTTGGTTAATTTATTTTTGTTGGTATAACTTTCTTATAATTATTTATTGTATATTAAGTTATTTTGTGTATAAAAGAGGGATTTAATATCCTTCTCTTTTCGTTTTGTTTCGTTATATTGTGATGTATTTATGGGTGAAAGGCATGGTTTAGGGTTGAAAGTACCTTCACATCGCGTGCATTGTGCTGGACGCTGTTTGTCCGTGAACCTACCAGTGATTTTTGTGAATATCCTCAAGTGTAACACCATCTCTTTGTTACAGAAGCTGAGTGTCGAAGATGGCGGATTTTGGTGGTGGTGTTGCGTCACAAGTGCTGTACTGAGTGCCGTGCTGTGTGTAGTGGTGTGAGTGTTTCCACACAGGTGTATCTAAAGTGTGCTGTGCTGTGGAGGCCTATTGGTGCCCATACTCCCGCCTGTTGTGCCTCGGCTCCTGTACTTAATCCTATAGAGGTGTCTGAGAATACAGGTCACCCATATTACACTTATTGAGTTTATTCATTTCTTTTGTTTATTGTTTCAGATATTAAATTTCTTTAATAAAATTTCCATAGTTCTTACCCACGTCTTCTGCCCATTTCTTGCACACGAACCTGTGTTGCCCAAGGGCAAGTCCTATCTCTGGCAAAGTGCCAGAGTGGCGTAGTCGCTTCATCATTTATTCCACCAGTCCTCTGTGTATTGCCACAGCTTATAATGCTAGTATATGGGGCATAGAATAAGTAAAATTAAATCGCTATAGTTAATACCACTAATAAGGCTCAAAATAGCCTCACACTAACACTGTAGCATAATGAGGGTCCCTACATGCAAACTGAAGCATTGAGTACTTTGTATGTGTACAAACAGTTTAATAAGAAAATACTTTATAAAGACAGTACATTACGTGTATACAGCATAGGTATACAGACAGGAGCCATCTTGGAAAACAGTCTCAAGTCTCGACAAGTCCAAAAAGGAGTACAAATGAGTGTCCGGCTTGAGGCTGCGCCGGGCGTCGAACAGAGAGCTTTAAAATCCGGACGTCTGCAGCATAGGTATACAGACAAAATCCGGACGTATGGCTACCCTAAGAGAGAGGAGGACCTGCGTTTGACTGGTAAGCTCAAATATTCATGCATTTGCAATGATAATACGCATTTATGATATAATTAGTTATTTTGAAATGGGAAAGCACAGCAACTAAGCCAATAAACTGTTTCATTTGACAAAACATTTCAAAACTGCGTTTAGCATATATCTAAGTATTCAGATAGCCTATCAATACAAATATGTAATGTGAGTAAATCTACATTTTGATATTGTGAAATGTATATTATTATAATGCAAACAACTAACTAACAACTGATTTTTTTTGTTTCAGATGCTGAGATTATGGGCCACCAGCAGACCTTGGCACAGATGGCCCTCACATCTCTAAGACGCAGGGCAGAGGAAGGTGACGCTCAACACAAAGGATAAAATATTCTATTGATGCACAGAATTATATAAATGTGGAGGATGTAGATACTGTTATATATTGTAATAGACTACATACATTTAATTTTATAAGTTATATTCTTGTGTCACCTGAAAGGAGAATAAAACATGATGACAACAACAAAAACAAAAAAATGATGTCGGGTCTCATTCTTTTATGCCATTTAGCATATTACTTGTTCTGCATATTATCAGAGACAAAGATGAAAATGAAGAAAATAATTAAATAATCAAAAAAAGTGCTATATCATATAGTAAAAATAAGATTTTGGGGTAATGCAGTCTGTAAAACCAGACGTTGCAAAGGACAATCCAAAGGACACTTATAGACCCTAAAAGATTGTTTTGCCTCCCTTACATTACAGTTAAATAACTTCTGTTTACAAGATGATGGATACATTTTTTTCTGGTACAAACTGTGACCTAGTGGAAGCAAAACAACCAGCAGGTCCCTAGAGCAAACAGAACCTGATTTACAGATTTTCAAAAACAGGATTTTGAACAAAAAAATCGCCTATTTTTAAGTGTTTATTATAGTATTTTAAATGCATACAATGTTATTTATGTTATTAAAGTCTTATTTTGTTATTTAGAGGGGTTTTCTGTAAAATGATACCTATATTGTACATTTCTTTCACTGTATGTGTGAAGGGTGAACATTTAAACTTGGGGATGTCAAATTCAGGGGGAATTCCAAAAAAATGCCTTAGAGTGGAAAAGGTTAAAATGGCAGAGTTAAAATACAATTAATAGATCTTTTCAACGTTTGTTTCCATGACTCCATAGTTAGTTGCAGTTGTTTCCTTTAACGAGGAAGAAAGTTCCAACAGCGACTCCCAACAGCCCTAGAGTCAGACCTACTCCACAGAACACTGCTGGACCAACACTTGGGAGGGCAACATCAACGTCTGGAAAATAAATGCATATAAGTAAAAATATATATATATTTTGTGAACAAAAAGATTTGGACTAATTCTATTTGATTCTATTTGAAAAGCACTCGCCCCATATTTTGGTCTGCTGTTGACCCTGGAGGGCTCTGTGGTTGACCGTGCAGCTGTAAACGTCTCCTTCAGTAGGTGTAAACATAAGAGTGGAAAAGATGTTGAAGGTAGCATCTGTCCTTGGACGGTACTGGCTTAAAGTCATGCCCTCGGTCACATTAATATTATTCTTAGTCCATGAGATGCTGACAGACGGAGGAAAGAAGCCGGCCACATGACAAACGAGGGTGTTCTGAACACCCAGCTGTACAATATCCTTTGGATAGATAGAAGTCTGTGGTGCATCTAGAAACACAAATAACTTTATTAATTCTTTAGTTCATTCAAATACAAAGATACATTGATAGACTTTAAAACTTCATGACACTGGGTACGTTTATTTTAAACATTACCATTCAAAAGTTTTTAATTATGGTTTTTAAACGTTTTTGATTCTTATGCTCACCAAGGCTGCCTTTATTTAATAAATTACAGTAGAAACAGCAATATTGCAAAGTATTCCATTCTAATATATTTAAAAATTGAATTTATTCCTGTGATGGCAAAGCTGAACTTTCAGCAGCCATTACAACAGTCTTCAGTCACATAATTCTTCAGAAATCATTCTAATATGCTGACTTGATGATCCAGAAAGATTTCTTAACATTGGTGTTGAATGTAATGTTGAAAACATTTTTGTGGAAACTGATAGATTTCATTACAAAGTTCAAACACTTGAATTTTTTATACTGACCCCAAATCATTGAATGGTAGTATAGGCTTACTCAAAATATTAAAGAGCACAACTGTTTTCAACTTTGACAATAATAAGAAATTTATTTATCCTAAAGAATTTAAGAAGAATGCAAGTAACATGTCCCCCCACACCCCACCCAACGCAAAACGTTGGCAAAATAGTCTCAATTGTTTGTGCTGGTTTGTGCTGTAATTTGTTTTGTTTGTGCTGCTTCGTTTTTTTAAAGAAAAATATCGCACAATCATTCGAATGTACTCAGCTCACGCATGCTCACTCATAATGTCCTTGTCATGCCTGCGGCTGTCAAACGGAATATCAGCTGTCCGAATCAGCAACACACCATCAATGTTAGCCTATCATCTTGCTGCTTGTCTTTTCAAACGTGATTCTCTATCTGACATAGTTTCATTTATGCTGCTGTTGCGAGCACCGCTCCACCTTTACAGTTTTCACAGCTTTCTTATTAGAAAATTATTAGAAGAATCAGAAATCATATGTATATAGTATTTTAAAGGGCTACTTCACCGCTGGAAAGATGAATGTGTATTTAAATTGGGTAATTTATATTTGTAGAAATGTGAAATTATTTTAGAAGTTGGTGCATTCTAGAATGAGAAAAGCCAGAAAATTTATTTTTGGCTCATATGGATGAAAGACAACAACTCCCAGAATGCACTTGCTTCACTGCCCTCACCAGTTACATCACTTGCCCACCGCGGAACCACCCCACTGTCGTTTTGTTTTTTATAGTAATACAATTATTTAGTTCAGTTAGAGAAAAGACACTACAATTAAAAACTGCACGTGTCTGCTCAATACAGCATGAGCCAAACGAGAATCGCCGCACAGACCAGCAGCAGGAGTGCTAGGAGCTGACAAACAAGATAATCACGGAATATTTGGTTTCAAAGCGAAATGTAAAAGTGCCTATTTAAGTGAGTTTGTCATCGTATCATTTTGTTGTGTTTTTCATTAATAATAATAGGCAGTGCGCATTTACATTCTGTGAGTGAGATCCCTCCCCTATGGGCAGGTTGAAAACATGCGGAACTAGGAATCGCTGAAGTAACCCTTTAAGTCTTAAAGAAAAAGGTTAAAGAAAGGCTTGCTCTTACTAATAGAGATGTTCCGATACCCTTTTTCCCTTCCCGATACCAATTCCGATACCTGGGCTCAGGTTATCGGCCGATACTGAGTACTGATCCAATACCTGGGTATCTGTATATACAGCTATATGTACTACTAGCCCTGTATGATTTGCTAGAATAATTTTATGGTGTGCTTCAGACTTATCCCTTAGTAAAACATGAACGAATACATACAGTGAACTACTGTATTTATTACAGTATTTTTATTATCTGACATGCATTTGACAGTAATATTATTTATTTTTCTTAAGCGAAAAAGAACTTCAAATGCAGCCACAAATCTAACACCGCAAACTGATAAAGGTATTTTAGTTTTACAATATAACTGTATAAAACAGTGCAACAAATAAATCTAGGAATATAAAAAAATATTATATTAATCAGAAAATGATCTCTTTACAAAAAAAGTAAAAAATAAACAACCATCTAGGCATAATTATTATTAGTAGTAGAGACATATTATTATTACATATAGATATAGCTAAATCTAGTGTAGGCTACAACAGTAGCCTAATATATTCTGTCAATTTCTTCATGTTAAACCGAACGTCTCGATTATGTATGTAACCCTCGTTCCCTGAAGGAGGGAACGGAGACGTACGTCGGAACTGACCAACGAATTGGGATCTGTCTTCAGAGACCAATCTACTTCGAGTGTATAGACGGAGCCGAAAAAGTGACTCGGCCCTTCAGCGGAAGCACAGCACCTGGCGACGGGACATACGTCTCCGTTCTCTCCTTCAGGGAACGAGGGTTACATACGTAACCGAGATGTTCCCTTTCAGTCGGTCATGTTCGACATACGTCGGAACTGACCAACGAATTGGGATCCCTACCAACAGGCCAGGGATGCTGGCCCTTCCAGCGCCCTGCCTGAGCTCGCTGGACCACTCCTATGTTGGAGTGGGAGTCAGGGCTCCCGGCAGGGAAGGTCAGTCACTGCTGTTCCTGCAAGACCCAAGACCCGTCTACCGGCCGTTGGAGGCGAGTACACGGGAAGAAACCGGCTCCACACGGAGGCTATAGAATCTAGCGAACGTGATAGGTGTCGCCCAGACCACAGCTCTACAGATGTCTGTCAGCGAGGCGCCTTGAGCCAGTGCCCAGGAGGAAGCTACACTCCTTGTGGAGAGCGCTCACAACCCGAACGGGCAAGGCACATCTTGCGTTTGGTACGCTAAGACGATAGCATCCACTATCCAGTGGGCTAACCTCTGCTTGGAGACAGCCTTTCCTTTCTGCTGGCCTCCGTAACAGATGAAGAGCTGGTCTGAGGTCCTAAAGCTTTGAGTCCGGTCTATGTAAGCGCGAAGAGCGCGGACGGGACATAAAGCCAGGGCTGGGTCTGCCTCCTCCGAGGGCAGCGCTTGCAGGTTTACCACCTGGTCCCGAAGGGGAGTGGTAGGAACCTTGGGCACATATCCGGGCCGGGGTCTCAGGATGACGTGAGAGTAACCGGGCCCGAATTCTAGGCACGATTCGTTGACAGAAGTGCATGCAGGTCCCCCACCCTCTTGATTGAGGCCAATGCAGTTAGGAGTACCGTCTTCATAGACAGGATTTTTAACTCAACGGACTGCAAAGTCTCAAAAGGAGGGCCCTGAAGTGCTGAGCACCAGGGCTAAGTCCCAAGAGGGTAGCGAGGTAGAACGAGGAGGATTTAGTCTCCTCGCACCTCTGAGGAACCTGACGATTAAGTCGTGCTTCCCTAAGGATTTACCTTCAACTACATCGTGATATGCCGCGCGTACACTTTCAGGGTGGAGGGAGACAGCCTTCGCTCCAACCCATCCTACAGGAAAGAAAGCACAACGTTAATCGAACACCTTCGGGGGTCTTCGCGGTGGGAAGAACACCAGACAACAAACAGGTTCCACTTTAAGGCATAGAGGCGCCTCGTAGAGGGGGCTGTAGCCGAAGTGATGGTGTCTACCACTGCTTGTGGTAGGCCATCTAGAACCTCCGTGCCAGAGGGTGCCCCGTCCCTGAGAAAGAAGGTCCTTTTCTCAGGGGAATCGGCCAGGGAGGGGCTGTCGAGAGGAGTGTGAGTTCGGCGAACCAGGTCCGGTTGGGCCAGTAGGGCGCAACTAGCAAGGCCTGCTCCTCGTCCTCCCTGACCTAGCACAGAGTGCTAGAAGGCTCACTGGGGGAAACGCATATTTGCGTAGGTCCCGGGGCCAGCTGTGCGCCAGTGAATCGGTGCTGAGGGTACCCCCATTCAGGGAATAGTCCCACTGGCAATGGGACGAGTCCGGAGTGGCAAACAGGTTCACCTGCGTGGCTCCGAAGAGGTCCCATATCAGCTGGACAGACCGGGGATGGAGTCGCCACTCTCCCGGAAGTGGACACTGACAAGAGAGCTTGTCGGCTGTCTGGTTCAGCGCACCAGGGATGTGAATGGCACAAAGCGACCTCAGATGTTTCTGACTCCACAGGAGGAGGTGGCGGGCGAGTTGGAGCATGCAATGGCAGCGCAGACCACCCTGATAGTTGATGTACGCAACGGCCGCAGTGCTGTCCGTGCGGACCAGTACGTGTTCGTGCTGAAGCGGCTTCATGAAGCGGCTTAGCGTGAGACGTACTGCCATTTACTCCAGGCAATTGATATGCCAATGCAGCTGGGGCCCCATCCACAGACCCGAGACTGCACGCCCATTGTACGTGGCCCCCCAACCCATGGCTGAGGCATCCGTGAATACCACAACATGCCTGGACACCTGTCTTAAGGGCCCTCCGGCCCGTAAGAACGAGGGGTCGGACCAAGGTTTGAAAGTTTGGCGACACTATGGGGTAACTGGGACCCGATACTGGCCGCTCTGCAACGCCCACCTCGGGACTCGGTCGTGTAGCAAGCGTTGAAGCGGTCTCATATGAAGCAATCCGAGTGCGTTACCGCAGCTGCAGATGCCATATGCCCCAGAAGCCTCTGAAAAATTTCAGTGGGACCACCGTCCTGCCCTTGAATGTATTCAAGCAGTTCAACACTGACTGGACTTGTTCCTCTGTGAGGCGCGCAGTCCGGTTGACCGAATCCAGCTCCATGCCGAGATAAGAGATCCTCTGGGTGGGACAGAGTTTGCTTTTCTCTCGGTTGACCCGAAGGCCCAACTGGCTGAGGTGAAGGAGCACCAGGTCCCTGTGTTTGCACAACTTCTCGAGACTGGGTGAGTATAAGCCAGTCATCAAGATGTTTGAGGATGCGAACGCCGCATTCTCGGAGCGGAACAATGGCTGCCTCCATGACTTTCGTGAAGACGCGGGGCAACAGGGACAGCCCGAAGGGCAAGACTTTGTACTGATATGCCTTCCCCTCCAACGCAAAGCATAGGAACGGTCTGTGTCAAGGGAGAATAGAGACATGAAAGTACGTGTCCTTTAGGTCGATCGCTGCAAACCAATCTTGGTGACGGATGCATTCGAAAATGCGTTTCTGCCTTAACATTCTGAATGGAAGCTTGTGCAGGGCCCGATTCAGAACACGCAGGTCCAAGATTGGCCGTAACCCACTGCCTTTCTTGGGTACAATGAAGTAGGGGCTGTAGAACCCCGACTTCATATCGGCTGGAGGAACCGGCTCGACCGCGTCCTTCGGCAGTAGGACATCGATCTCTAACCGCAAGACATGGGCATTGCTGCTCCGCACGGAGGTGAAGAGGATGCCCCTGTACTTGGGAGGCCGGTACGCGAACTGAATCGCGTAGCCGAGTCTGATAAGGATGAGCCAGCGAGACGGTCTGGGGAGTGCTAGCCAGGCTCCCAGAGACCGTATAAGCGGGACCAACGGCACCACAGACGTACCTGGGGTGGGGCAGCAAGGTGGAACGTTCAGACCCGACCCGGATGGCCCGGAGGTGACCCGGAGTGTTGTCTGAGCGTTCCAGGGTGGGGCAGTGTGTGAGAGAGAAGGCCCGGGGGCATTCTCTAGTCTTACACCGCCCCCTAACGAAGAAGAGAGGGGAAGCCAGGAGTGGCAAGGCCCGGGGGCGTCGCAAACAGCCGGCTTGAGCCTCTCTGGCCCAGGGAGGAAGAAAAAAGCATGGCTGTCAACTTTGAATCGGATTCAGCATGAGCACACACTATTATAGTGGAAACTCAGCATTATCATTTCCAGCGCATAACAGCTGTCTCTCCGATGCAGCAATTGACATCTGTCCTCCGCCAGAGCCCCAAATGAAACGCTAGGTCCCCCCTTTTTTCAAAAAAGGACCAGCAATCCCATCTGTAAGCTACCAGCAGGCATGTGGGACAATGAGTGTCGCCGTCCGACGTGACGGCACATGGCGCTCTGAACACTCAAGCCCCTAAGAAAGAGGCACGGTGAACAATGTGCCGACGTGGTCATGTTCTCATAAGGGAACATGAACCAGCCACGAACAAAGTCTCAGTATGCTTGTGATGCGATAGAGGAGTGGGGGCCCACGGGGGATGGTTACCCGGCGAGGAAGCCCCACTGTAATCCTCAAGTCACCAAGGCTTATTAGCCAAAATAGCCCTTTTCTGGTGCACCATGGCAACTCCCGCTGTCAGCCGGCACCAGACGGCACACGGTGCGCTGAACACTCAAGCCCTTACGAGAAAGGCTGGAGACGAACAACGTGCCGACGTGACCACGTTCTCCTGAGAGAACAAGGATCACCCACGAACAATCTCACATGTTTATATGCGAGAGAGATTGTGGCGGTCAAATGAGGACAGGAAACAACTGCATCCAGAAACACACGGTTTGAATGACATCTTGAAAAAGACGCAGGGTCAAACCGTGTTGCTCTTTTAAGAAGGAAATGCTCTTTTAGAAGTGCTGAAGCACTCAGGGAGATGACCGCGGCTCACAGCAGTCCGATGGCAAGCCTGCATGTGAGCACTCATGAACGGAAACGCCCAGCCAACCAACACAGAAACAAGTGTAGGTTGCAGCGGCTACTCACTGACTCACGCCGTCACACCAATTCAATTCAAATTTCAATTCAAATTTATTTGTATAGCGCTTTTCACAATACACATTGTTTCAAAGCAGCTTTACAGAAAGTGCATTTCATAGATGAACAGTAAAAAGGTTAGAAAGACAATGTTAAAGAATAATGTTCAAAAAAGTTAATCAATCGTGTATTAATTTAGGCCATAACAACGCTGGCGTTGAGTCGTCTCTTCACAGGCGTGGAGTCGTCTCATCACAGGTGTTGGGGCATCCGAAGTCTCTGTGAGAGGCTGGATACAAACTGGAGCTGATGAACTATTTACCTCGGGACCAGTGTCCCGAGATAACAACAGAAAAGCAGATGGGAAATAATTAGCGTAGCTGCTGTTCAGAATATTATGTTAATGCTTTTGATCCGATTTAAGTGTAGTATAAAAGATAATTATAATGTGAATGCTTGGCTAAAGAGATGCGTCTTTAATCTAGTTTTAAACTGGGACAGCGAGTCTGAACCTCGAACAATATCAGGAAGACTATTCCAGAGTTTAGGAGCTAAATGTGAAAAAGCCCTCCCTCCTTTAGTGGACTTAGATATCCTAGGAATGACCAGAAGCCTAGAGTTTAGTGATCTTAAAGAGCGCGATGGATTGTAGGGCGATAGAAGATCCGTTAGATACACTGGAGCTAAACCATTTAGGGCTTTATAGGTTAGTAGCAATAGTTTGTAATTGATACGGAACTTGATAGGTAACCAGTGTAGAGATGATAAAATTGGTGTTATATGATCATATTTTCTTGACCTAGTAAGAACTCTAGCAGCTGCATTTTGGACTAACTGTAGTTTGTTTATTGAGGATGCAGGACAACCAGCTAATAAAGCATTACAGTAATCTAATCTCGAAGTCATGAATGCATGAACTAACTTTTCTGCATCAGAAATAGATAGCATGTTACGTAGCTTAGCAATGTTTCTAAGGTGGAAAAATGCCGTTCTTGTAACATATGAAATATGAGTTTCGAATGTTAGGTTGCGGTCTAATATAACACCCAGGTCTTTTACTGTAGTGGATAAAGTGACAGGACATCCTTCCAAGGTAAAATTGTAATTGAGGTTTTGTGGGCAGTTTTTTTGGACCAATAAGTAATACCTCTGTTTTATCTGAATTTAATAGCAGAAAATTACACGTCATCCAGTATTTAATATCTTCAACACACGCAGTCTGTTACGAACTTGCTCTGAGACAGAAGGTAGATCCAAACGCAGCTTTATTTTGAGGGCAATCCAAAAGCGTAATCCAAGGTACATGCGAGGGTCAAACACAGACAGGCCATCCAAACAAACAAAAACAGGCAGGAACCAGAGGCAAGGGAGAAATCCGAGGAACAGGGCAAGATATCCAAAACAAACATGAAACAAGAAAAACAGGATAGTGCTCAGAAATGCAATTGTAACATGGAAACAAGACTGCGCGATGACTGAATGCATGACCAAGGTATAAATAGACAGAACCAAACAGGATAGTGAGACACAGGTGAAATGCAATCAGAGAATCTGGTACAGGTGAATGTGATCAGTGATAAGTGGTGCTGAGTCCGGGCAGTGAGTTATGGGAAATGTAGTTGTGAGTGATCATAGTCTTATGTGTGTGGATTGCCCTCTGGTGGCTATCAAGGGCACTCCAGCTGGAAACCGTGACATAGCCCCCCCTTTAAGGAGCGGATTCCAGACGCTGCTAAGGAGGGAGGAGGAGCGGAGGCGGACCCGGGGGCGGGATGGAGGGCCAGGTCCGTGGAGCGAATCTGGACAGTGGGGCGTGGGCGGCCATGTCGGATCGGGGGCCTCGGCCGGCCATGGCGGATCGGGGGCCTCGGACGACCATGGCGGATCGGGCTGTGCAGGCGGCCAGGGAGGAGACGACCCTTCAGGCGGCCAGGGAGGAGACCATGGCACAGGAACAGACACCGGCTCAGAAACAGGAACAGACACCGTGTCAGGAACAGGAACAGACACCGGCTCAGGAAGAGGAACAGACACCGGCTCCGCGAAGACCATCTTGTCCTGGGACACTGGCTCGGCGGCGGCCATCTTGTACGGAGAAACTGGCTTGGCGGCGGCCATCTTGTACGGAGACACTGGCTCGGCGGCGGCCATCTTGTACGGAGACACTGGCTCGGCGGCGGCCATCTTGTACGGAGACACTGGCTGGGCGGCGGCCATCTTGTACGGAGACACTGGCTGGGCGGCGGCCATCTTGTACGGAGACACTGGCTCGGCGGCGGCCATCTTGTACGGAGACACTGGCTCGGCGGCGGCCATCTTGTACGGAGACCCAGGCGTGGAGTCGGCCATCTTGTCCGAAGACACAGACACGGGAAGAGGAAGAGGAACAGATTCAGGCTCGGCGGGACGAGACTCTTGACGGGCAGACATGACGTGAAACTCAGTCTCTGGATCGGCAGAAGTGACGTGAAGCTCTGTCTCTGGATCGGCAGAAGTGACGTGAAGCTCTGTCTCTGGATCGGCAGAAGTGACGTGAAGCTCTGTCTCTGGATCGGCAGAAGTGACGTGAAGCTCTGTCTCTGGATCGGCAGAAGTGACGTGAAGCTCTGTCTCTGGATCGGCAGAAGTGACGTGAAGCTCTGTCTCTGGATCGGCAGAAGTGACGTGAAGCTCTGTCTCTGGATCGGCAGAAGTGACGTGAAGCTCTGTCTCTGGATCGGCAGAAGTGACGTGAAGCTCTGTCTCTGGATCGGCAGAAGTGACGTGAAGCTCTGTCTCTGGATCGGCAGAAGTGACGTGAAGCTCTGTCTCTGGATCGGCAGAAGTGACGTGAAGCGTCTCTGTCTCTGGATCGGCAGAAGTGACGTGAAGCGTCTCTGTCTCTGGATCGGCAGAAGTGACGTGAAGCGTCTCTGTCTCTGGATCGGCAGAAGTGACGTGAAGCGTCTCTGTCTCTGGATCGGCAGAAGTGACGTGAAGCGTCTCTGTCTCTGGATCGGCAGAAGTGACGTGAAGCGTCTCTGTCTCTGGATCGGCAGAAGTGACGTGAAGCTCTGTTTCTGGATCGGCAGAAGTGACGTGAAGCTCTGTTTCTGGATCGGCAGACGTGACGTGAAGCGTCTCTGAGCTTGACGGAACCAGCGGCGGCGAGAGCTTTGAGCTGGGTAGGACCAGCGGCGAAGAGGGCTCTGAACTGGTCGAGACCAGCGATGAAGAGGGCTTTGAGCTGGACAGGACCAGCGGCGAAGAGGACTCTGACTTGGCGGGCATGTCGCTTGCTGTCTCAGGGGCGGCGGGCATGACGCATACTGCCTTGGCTTCGGCAGATTTGGCGTGAAGTACAGGCTCGGCTGGACTGGCGTGAAGTGCAGACGGTGACATGGCGTGAACTGCATGGATATCACCTTCCTCCACGACACCCACAGTAAATGTAGAGCCGCTCACCTGAAGGGCATAATCAAGGAACTCACCCAAGGACCCTCGAGGACCATCACGGAGCAGTTTTGTTTGTAATTGTTGGTTGAGTCCATAGCAAAAAAAGTCAATCAACATAAAGTCTGGGAGGTTGGTGGTATTTGAAATATTCAGAAAGTATCTGATGTGGTCCTCGAGTGAGTGAGTTCCTTGGCGTAGTCGAACAAGGATGACGGCTGCTGGATCCATTGTTGGCGCAGTCTTCTGTTACGAACTTGCTCTGAGACAGAAGGTAGATCCAAACGCAGCTTTATTTTGAGGGCAATCCAAAAGCGTAATCCAAGGTACATGCGAGGGTCAAACACAGACAGGCCATCCAAACAAACAAAAACAGGCAGGAACCAGAGGCAAGGGAGAAATCCGAGGAACAGGGCAAGATATCCAAAACAAACATGAAACAAGAAAAACAGGATAGTGCTCAGAAATGCAATTGTAACATGGAAACAAGACTGCGCGATGACTGAATGCATGACCAAGGTATAAATAGACAGAACCAAACAGGATAGTGAGACACAGGTGAAATGCAATCAGAGAATCTGGTACAGGTGAATGTGATCAGTGATAAGTGGTGCTGAGTCCGGGCAGTGAGTTATGGGAAATGTAGTTGTGAGTGATCATAGTCTTATGTGTGTGGATTGCCCTCTGGTGGCTATCAAGGGCACTCCAGCTGGAAACCGTGACACAGTCAGTTTAGATAATTTAGCGTTATCATCCGGTCGTGATGAAATATACAATTGAGTGTCATCAGCATAACAGTGGAAATTAATTCCATGTTTTCTTATAATATTACCAAGCGGCAGCATATATATTGAGAATAGCAGAGGGCCACACCAGCACCCAGGTAAGAGAGCGATCCTCCTCGAGACTCGTTTAAACACTCTTCGCAGAAACAGCTTGATACAGCAAACCGAAGGTCCGAAGTTCGGTCCGAAGTTAAAAGCAATATGCGGTATTCCACTTCCGTATTTATACCCGCGGTGCGGGGCGGTGCATGGACCACATGCCAATATGGATTGGCTCGTTTCTAATACACTCGAAGTAGATTGGTCTCTGAAGACAGATCCCAATTCATTGGTCAGTTCCGACGTACGTCGAACGTGACCGACTGAAAGGGAACTTTCATTTTGACGGGTTGCCATGAAGACCTTTGAGTGTCTGTGTTCACATGACAGTTTTCTCAAATGAAACGGTAAATTTTACATGAAGTGATGGTTTATGCGTTCGTGTCCTCATATAGTGACACACGGCAGAGACTACAAAGACAGCGAGCGAGTGTTACGTGCGCATGCCCACGCATCTGCGCCGTCATCCACACAGAGAGGCAGAATTTGCAGGAGTAATATTTAAATAGCATTTTGCAGTTTAATATTCACAGACACTAGTATATATTTGGCTACAATCTGGAGCCCTGCACTTAGATTAACACGGAAGCGACTGAACGCAGCTGCAGGTACCGAATATACTCGGGAGTCGTAGTACCCATACTAGTGACATTCCTAGTCGCCGCTTTACTGCTTGGTTGGTCCAGTCTGAAATGCTGCTAAACAGCGGACATATTGCTAACGCGTTTTCATTTCTTCTTCGCTGCTCTAAACAGTGGTTGCTTGTGGCAACACAGCACAACTTCCTGTGTTTGCAATGCATTATGAACAGCGAAGAAGAACCGTGCAGTGGTTAGGCAAAGAAAATGGTATCGGATCGGTACATGGGTTCAAGTACTCGCCGATACCAGAATTTGTTGTGGTATCGGCGATATTTCCGATACTAGTATCGGAATCTGAACAACTCTACTTACTTACTCTAGACTTGTGTATAAAATATTCAGCCAAAAACTAAATAAGATTGATTAAATAAAAACATAAAGAATAACAGTTTCATATTTCAAAGAAATATCATGGAATCATCTCAGAAAATACTCCCGGTACACAAATCAACCGGGTTGAAAGGTTTATATTACAGGTCCATGCACCTTCTGGTAATTTGATTTTCTAATTTAGTGTTACAGAGTTTTCTGTAACATTTTAGAATAATGGTCCGTCATTAATAAGTAACTATGCAGGAAGTAATGCAGGACTAATGAGTAGTACAACATTAACACTTCAGCTACTACTTTAACTAATATAGAAACAAGCTGAACTAATCAGTAAGTAATATCGAATTTAGGAGATAGTTCTTGGATGAATAAAATAAGTAATGGCTGATGAAAATTTAGCTATGCATCACAGAAATAAATTATATTTTACAGTATATTAAAATAGAAAACCACTATATTTTAAATAGATGTTTGGTCAAATAAATGCATATTTTCAAAAACATACATTTAAATAGTAAAGTGTCCAAACGTTTGACTGGTACTGTATTTATAGCATCTGAGCAGAAATTTGAGAATAAAGGCTTTGTTGGTGTGATACTAGGCTATTTTACAGTAAACACTTCATAATCTGTCCCTGAATAGGCAAAAGAAATCTTGTCTAAACAGTCTTACGTCTATGACATGCAGGTCCGGCCCTAGCATTTTGGGGGCCCTAAGCAGGTTTCAAAATGGGGCCCCCATCCTCAAACTAACACAACATACTCATCTTACACAGATTACATCAGACTGCTGAGATAGGGACAATGTCAAATTAACAATACAATGTTGTGCTTGCATACATATTTTACTAATATGTGTTTAGACACAAAATGCTAATTACAATTTGATATACATCAAGATGTATAATAATAAGGTGACAGTGATGCTGTTTTTACATTGACACAGCGGCTCGCAAATTGCTGAATTAAACCTAGGGGTGATTCTAGTATTTCAATGAGGGTATGATTTAAAAATATATATATTATTTTATATGTATTGTTTATATAGTAGGGTAGGCGGAATCAATACAGTAGATCAATTCAATCCCTGAATATTGAATTCATTTTTAATATGCATTAAGAATATAGACAAACTTTATATTACTGTAATTGTCTAGATTGGAAATATGTGGTTAAAATATTAATTTCAGTACAAAGTTTTAAACACTTTTTTTAACTCTACATTTAACAAAGATCTTTTATCATTTTCAATCATGGAGATAACATGGAAAATGTGCCATGCTTTAGTGGAGGATTTCTTGGTGGAAAACAAATATACTTTTAACATGAAAATGAAGTGAAATTACGCCAACAACCAATAGAAAGCAGCAGAGAACCACGCATTAGCTCATTTGCCGTTTCCACTCCAGTTTATAGTTTACTTTTCACGTGCTTTACATGTGGATTTATTATAAAAGAAATATTATATACAATTTTATTGCACTGAAGTATGAAGTTATAGCAAGATTCGCGAAAAAAAAAAAAATCATATGCCATATAGATTGCCAAATTTTTACAGTGGATGGGAAACTGTCTTAAAATGCTCCCGCATCAATTATGTAAACTGCATTTATGACAAAGAGCTACACAGATGCAGATATCATAATTTATCGATAAATGCACGTACGTTGTCCTCTGCTTTTGATGCTGGCACTGCCACGGATTGAAGAACGTGATGACTAACGCAGACTAAAATATGGGGAAATTGGTTTTCATTGGTTTTAAAGGGGACTGAGCCGATCACGAATTAGTGTACATATTACATACTGTACATATCCAAGAAGAACTGTTAATATTAAAGATTGAGAATATTGGATCAGTTGTGCTCCTTTTTTTGGAATACTTGATGCGACCCAGCCTGACCCAGAGTCTACCTCCAGCGGCCCCCATGTAAACTGAGTTTGAGACCCCTGCTCTAAGGGTAAAATCTGTAAATGTTCATAGCACATTGACATGTCTTACTGTCCTCTAGTGGTATGCTCCTGAAAGTATCAAGGAATTCTGGTAAGTCACGTTTGCATCCTCGTATTCCATCAACAGCGATTTCATAAAATCCAGGAAATGTTATAGGTTCTATAACATCAGGAGATGTGTCTACTCCTCTCTTCAGTGTGAAGTCAGCATGCCACAACTCCTCTTCATCATATCCAAGGAAAACCTCTTCTTCTGCATCAGAGCATGCAGTAAACTCATAAGCTTCATGTTCAACTGAAATAGGAGAATAAAACATAAATAGGCTAAATTATAACAATATTATATTATATATATATATATATATATATATATATATATATATATATATATATATATATATATATATATATATATATATATATATATATATATATATATATATATATATATATACTGTATATTAGGGGTATAACAGTACATGAATTTGTCCCGAACAGTGTTACGCATAAACAAGTAACGTTATCAGATTACTTTTTCAAGTAATTAGTAAAGTAACACATTACTTTTAAAATGTACAACAAAATATCTGAGTTACTTTTTCACATTTATTTGACTGACAGCTATCCAGTACCCATGTTGAGAAAAATCGAGAGTAAGTGCAGAGGCGTTGTGTGTAAACATGATGGTTATTGTAGTTCTAGACTAAATGAGAGCATTTATTCATCTCACTTGCACAATAAAGATTCAGTACTCCTCAAAATGAATAAAATCAGTCAAATGCAAAATCATGGTATGATGCAAACCTCCAATAATTAAATGTTAAATAAAACAAATATTTTTATGCATTTAATCTACCTTTATTGACCAATGTCTTGCTGGTGACCTTCGATGATTCAGCCCAGCCCAGGTGAGAAAAAGTAACGCAAAAGTAATGTAACGCATACTTACAATATACAATTGCAATATTGTAATGCATTACTTTTCAAAGTAACTTTCCCCAACACTGGTCCTGACCTATCACGGTACGGATGTAACGGTTCAGTGCCTACAGTCAGATGATGAATACAGTCGCAGGCAATCCACACTCCAATCCAGAAGGGGATGTGCACAGTAATGCAACGCTGTTTTCTAACCGCCACAACAGAAAGAATAACAGAAGAACCTAGAACCTGAACCTGATCTATGCAGACGATCTATGCACCAACCCAAAACAAGTACAGATGGCACGCTAAATACTGAGCTCAGAGCCCTCTCCCCGGATAGCACGCCAAATACGCATACTACTTTACTCTATCTGATTATTTGTAAGTGTGAACTTGTGAAATGTACCACAATAAATAAAATAGAATTTGCTCAATTCTAGTAAAGGTGGTCATGAGTAGTTTAAAAAGCTTTCTAATTTATGTTGGTGCAGGATGATGTTTCCCCCACTTTTCCCACTCTGTCTTTTTAGTTTATGTGGCAGTTCCAGATCACATTTGACTTTCTCCATAGCATTTTAAAGTGGTAAATGATTAGGATTCAAATGGGTTGCACATTTTATCTAGCCTGACAAGCCAGATCCACATATCAAGATGTTGGGTCTGGGAACTTACCATTGGCAGGGCTCAATCCGAGGGGTGGGATAAACTGTTGTCTATCAAATTCCCTCTGAACGCAATAGGATAACGCTACAACCAACCAGAGCAACGAAGAAGGTGAAGTTAAGCTAGTTGATAGATTAAACTTTCGCCGTATCCGGTCGGACACACTGGGGACACATCTTCCTTTCTTAAAGGGTAACTAAACCCCTGCTCAGAGCTTAACTCCGCCCACTGGCAATTTTCAAAAAATGCTGGAAAAGTGGGCAGAGCCCGGCGGACACAGAGGGGATGAACCGAGGGCGGGGCTGAGCGGAGGCTCACTCACCTCAAGACACCGCTGCGGTGGTGGAGTCCATGCAGGAGGAGCAGCGTTTGGCACTGCGTCGCTTTTCAGCACGAGCTGTTTGCAGAAGCCCGTTTCCACCTCCATTGCGTTGGAGAAACAATCCCGCGTAAAATGCAGTTTGCACACTCCAGCTCTAGGCGGGAACTCGCAGTCATCCAGGCCAAGTGCATGCAACCACTGGCGCCTAATTTCCAAGTCTGCTGGAAAGCTATGCAGTCCAGCACTGCTGTTGCAACCAGCAACACAACACCTACGTCCCATCCTAACTAACCACTGTACTAAATATAGATAAAACTAATGCTAACAATATACGCTAACTTGAAGCTATCTTAACTGATGCAATACGATGCTAACTAACTATGCTAATTAATTAACTAAACTAGGCTACTCGAAATAATCTATATAACTATATAAATGGCTATGCTAACTAGATGCTAATATACACTATCCTGATAATTTTCAATACTTGCAATTCCAACTCCTGACTCGCTACAGTGGATTTGACGGAACAAGATGTTTTTATACCAAGGGCTGAGCCAAGGGCGTGGTGAGCTCATGCCAGGGCGTGGTGAGCTCGTACCAGGGGCGTGGTAGTGAGCCGTTAGCGGTACCATCCTACGTCACGATGTACCACAACGTCCAATAGGAAAATTCAACTGCAGTAGCCACCGTTCAACCCTAAGAGGGCAGCACTTTGGCGGTTTTACACCATATTTTATAAAATTAAAACACTTTATACTCAAATGTCAAAACATTGACTCGAATCAATGAACATCATTAATAAAGCCCCAGTATTACAGATCATTAACTAAAAAAAGTTGGTCTAGGGTTTAGTTACCCTTTAAGAATGACTTCAGTGCCGTTCTTTGTTCTTTTCTCAAAAAGAAGCTTAACTCCAAGTCTTCCAGAGTCGCGGCCAAAGCCGATTCGAAAGACCACTGTTCGGCAGCTTCTTTGTTTATGAGTATCACGTGGAACCGCCGCAACTCTGCCGTCATTATGTTAAGCCCGCCCACCGACTCTATACACGATGTGATTGGCCTGACCAGAGCTTGGTTTTTCCAGCTCGCAAGCCAACGGAGAGTTGCCAGACTAGACTACCCTGGCTGCAAATTAGATTTGCTGCCTCTAGAGTGCATCTAGATTTCTAGATTACATTTTATCACCAGCGTCGCAATAGAAATGGCTCGCGAAAATCTCATACTTTTGGACACGCTGGTGAACGTGCACAGGATAGGTATAAGTGCACAATGTATTTAATCAATGAATAGCCTGATTCTGTGTTTTCATGTTTCCATTAGGGGAACATTTCTTTTTTTGGGGGGGGGGGGGTGTTGATATTAGTAAATGTTGTTGATATTTACTTTAACCAACCCTAATCAGGAGTTCAGATGCAAGATCACAAAAACAAGAGCTTTACGCTGAGTTTCAATTAATTTTTGTGACACGCTTCATGGAAAGGAAACCGTAACATCAGAAAGCCTCGTCTCCCAACAAGGCCACATATTTAAGTCTGGGTTTATTAGATAGTAAGCGAAACAATCAATTCTCAAAATCAACATGTTAAATGTAGGATAAATTGCAGTAATTAAGATCTGATCAACTTGACATGGGTGACTGAGTCAGAGCTTCTTTGAAACGGCAAGGCTTGTGGATTGCTTTTAATGATGATTATAGGAGGAATGTGTCACAACACTCTACATGTACAGCTACCTATGGATCTGTGTAGCCACAGACAAATCAGTGCCTACAATGGGCGCGCAAGCATTATAACTGGACCTTGGGGCAGTGGAAAAAGTCACCTGGTCCGATGAGTCGTGAGTTTTCTTTTAAATCATGTAGACAGCGGTGTACATGTGTGCCATTTACCTGGGGAAATGATGGCAACAGGATGCACTGTGGGATGACGACAAGTGGAGGGAGTCTGATCTCAATCCAATTGTGCATTAGTTAGTCAAAGTTAGTCTAAATTATGTTTTATTAACAAAGTTAAGGAGGAACACGTTCAAATGATCTATCCAATCATCAACTGACGCATGCGCAGAGGTCCCTATCCCCTGCACATGCGTAGAGGTTGCGCAGAGGTTTTGCTCTATCCTCTGCACATGCGTAGAGGTTGCGCAGAGGTTTTGCTCTATCTTCGGCGCATGCGTCAGTTCAGTTGATATTCTTTCACTGTTCGCAGTAATCTAGTTATTTTACTTAACATTTTATATATGGATATTTTTCTCACACAAACACATCGATTCACTTTAGAAGGCCTTTATTAAAACTGGTACTGATATCGCTATGATTTTTTTTTTTTTAAACAATGACATTCAACATTACAGTATAACTGAAAGCTATATCAATTTCAACCTTTATTTACCTACCTTACCAGAACATGTGGGGGAAGCGGAGCTCCAACTGCTCACCAGTAAAACACGTGCGCTCAAATCTCACTCCGACATAAAATTTCTCTGTACTGAAGCCTACTTTACTTGTTGTAGCCATTAAAACACGTATTTAGTTTCATATGTTTAAATATTATAATGTTACTTTTTTATTTAATTTACGTTGATTATGAAAAGTGAACAGGACACATGAGCAATGAGAAATAATTTTGAGTGCTTCATTAAGTTTTTTTGTTGAAAGCCTTTCTTTAAAGTGAATTTTGTTTTGTATCAATTGTATCTTATTTATTAAATTGTATTTCTTATTAATTGTACCTTTATTTAATAAATAATAAGCAAATATATAGCAGACAATGACATGGAGGCGCCAGGGCTGCGTGAACAACGGCTTAAATGCATGAACAACGGCTAAACTACTAGAAAAAAACTTTAGTTGGGGCAGCCCTACTTATTTCAGATAGGCCTATATTCGAACCAGCATGTCACAAAGGGCATTCTGGATTGAGCGTGTGGTGCTCATGAATGGAATCTTCAGAAAGGTGCTCTTCACTCTGGAGGAGTACCTATTACTGCTCTGTGCATTCTTTCTACGCACACACCGCCATGGTCACAGTATGACCTTGTGTAAGTTTTAACAACATAATTCAACATAAATAATACTTTTATTGGGCTACTTAAAGTTTTTATTACAAATAAATTACTAAATGCTAAAAATGAGGAAATGTAAATGAACAAAACTTTGCATTGCATTTGCAATCCCGCACACCCCTGCTCTTTACTATGGCATACACATTAAACATTTTTTCAATTAAACAATTGTTAGGCTGCATTAACTAGCTCAGCCGGAACCAGGAACACTTCCAATAACACCTGATGTACTCGTTACATCACAAAAAGAATGCCATCTACGCTAATGTTAGTCTCTCTGTTTATTCCGGGGTTTATTGCAGTTAGCCGTATCCAGGCCATATCCAGATCAGATGGTGGACCTGCGCCAGACCGTGTCTGCAGAGACGGTGTCAATTAGACTGAAACAACACGGTTATGCGGAGATGCCTCAGGCGGAAGGGACGCTTGCGAGCTATTTCTTTCCTTTTGCATCGTTGCTGAAAGCCCTGCAGCTACCCACTAAGCCAGTAAGAGCAACATCAGCTTTAGTGGGTAGGGCGTACTCAGCAGCAGGTCAGGCAGCCACTTGTCTGTGTCTACACACTATGGCGGTACTGCAGGTTTATCAGGCTGACCTGCTGAAAGATATAGATGATAAGTGTGAAGAAGGGGGACGTGAAATTATCAGGGAGATCAGAAGAGCCTGGATCTGTCTCTCCGGGTGACCAAGGAGACGGCCAAATCCATCGGCCGCTCTATGGCAGCCCTGGTAGCTACGACGAGACACCTGTGGCTGAATCTATCCGATTTGAAAGATAGAGATAAAAAAATTCTTGTTGGATGCTCCGATCTCTCCTCCTGGCCTCTTCGGCAACTCAGTAAACACCGTTGTCGAGAGGTTCCAGGAAGCGAAAAACTTCCCTGCCGGTTCGCCGCTTTAGGGCACGGAGGTTGTCAAAAAACAGGCCAGCATCGAGAGGGTGGTTCCCTTAGTAGATTTTCTGGCAGCATGGAAACTTCTGCCAAATTAATCTCACTGGGTCCTGCAAACAGTAGAAAAAGGGTACAGAATTCAATTCTGGTCACACCCGCCCAGATTCAACGGGGTTGTGCCCACAGTGGTCAGCCCCGAGCAGGCTGTGGTCATGGAACAAGAGGTACAGGCTCTTTTGCAAAAGGAGGCTATAGAAAGGGTCCCTCCTCCCAGCAGAGAGTCAGGGTTTTACAGCCGGTACTTCATAGTTCCGAGGAAGGATGGAGGGTTACGTCCTATTCTAGATCTGTGCCAATTAAATCGTGCTGTAAAGAAACTAAAGTTCAGGATGCTAACTTTGAAACAGATCGGGTTTGCCACAATAGATTTAAAGGACGCGTACTTTTATGTCTCCATCCTTCCTCAGCACAGTTCCTGAGGTTTGCTTTCAGGTGCGAAGCATACCAATATCAGGTGCTTCCGTTCGGCCTAGCGTTAATCTCCCCGCACGTTCACGAACTGTGTGGATGCAGCTCTGGCTCCATTGCAACTCCAGGGCATGCGTGTTCTGAATTATATAGATGACTGGCTCATTCTGGCGCAGTCAAGACAGTTAGCGGTTCAGCATCTGGATATTGTTCTCACTCACATGAAAGTGTTGGGATTGAGGCTAAATGCAAAGAAAAGTATTTTATCTCCACTGCAGAGTACCACCTTTTTAGGCATAGTGTGGGATTCAAAGACCATGAGGGCTCATCTAGCACCTACTCAGGTAAAAGCGATTCTCCTAGCCATAAGCAAAGTGAAGCTTTGCCAGTCACTTACTGTAAAACAGTTTTAGAGACTGTTAGGTCTGATGGCAGCTGTGTCCAACGTGATACCTTTTTGCCTGCTGTACATGAGATATTTGCAGTGGGAGCTCAAAACCAAGGGATTTTCCCCAAAGGAAATCCTTTTTGCATGATCAAGGTCACGTGGCAATGCCTTCGTGCCTTAGTCATGTGGAAGGGATCCTTGATTCCTTTCCCAGGGACCGGTGTTGGGAGCTCCTTGTCATTGCTTGATGCTAACGATGGGTGCATCCCTCACTGGTTGGGGGGGACGATCATGAGTGGTCACTTGGTTCAAGGGCTGTGGAGCGGCCATCAGCTTTCCTGGCACATAAACTGGCCGTGTTTCTGGCACTCAGACACTTCCCCCAAGAGCTGAGTGGTCACCATGTGTTTGTCCACACGGACAACACAGCAGTGGTCTCGTACATAAATCATCAAGGGGGTCTGCGTTCGTGCCCATTATGCAAATTGGCACACCGGATCCTCTTGTGGGCCCTGGGGAAATTGCTGTCAGTTATAGCAGTATATATTCCAGGACGTCTGAATCAGGGGGCAGATTTCCTGTCGAGGGAGATTCCTATCAGTAGGGACCTTCTCATCCCAGGGGATGAGTTCAATTCTTCACCCACACCCAGAGCTGTGGGCTTGGCCTCTGAGGGGGTCCAGCTCATAGATTCAGGTCTTTCTACTGAGGTGATAGAGACTATACTTCACTCCAGAGCTCCTTCTACGAGGAGGCTTTATGCCCTTAAATGGAGAGTGTTTGTCTCACGGTGCACTGTGTATGTTGAACTCAGCTAGCTGCCCGGTGGGTTCAGTACTGGAGTTTTTGCAAGACAGATTCTCTTCAGGGTTATCTCCGTCCACCTTGAAGGTATATTTCTGCTTACCACATTTCTTTTTGAGGGTGCATCTGTGGGTAGACACCCGTAGGTGACTCGCTTCCTCTGTGGTACTCTAAGGCTAAGACCTGTGGCATGCTCTAGGGTGCCAACCTGGGATTTGGCCATAGTTTTGGAAGGCATAGCTCTAGCTCCCTTTGAACCTACTCAGGGTGTTAGATGCTTACGTCCACAGAGCTGCCCTGTGGCGTAAATCGGATCAATTGTTTGTATGTTTTGGGTCCCCTAGTAAGGGGAAGCCTGCATCTAAGCAGACTTTAAGCACATGGATAGTCGAGGCTATATATGCTTATGAGTCTGCCGGTCAACCTTCACTGTTAAAGCAGCACTAGGTAACTTTTCAACCTTCATAATATATTTTCAAGACTCTTGTGATGATACATCGACTTACAATAGGTTGAATGACACGTCTGCCATAGCCTGACGGGGTCTGTGTCATTTTAATCATACTTTTAAACTTCGGGTTTCGGGTAGTAACCCGAGAAAAAAAAGAACTACAAAATTCGACTGCTTTACGCCATATACGTCACTTCCACCATCACCCCCACTTCCTTAAATTCGGACGTGCGAGGGTTAGGGTAACCCTACAGACCGGTCCGCGTACGTTCTCGATTCAGTGTACTGGTGATCCGAAAACTGCTGCAACCGATTCTTAACTCAAGAACGAGAACTGTGACAGGCCGTGTAGGCTACGCTCGTTCGTGTACGCTGCACGCATGCTCAGTATCATCAGCTTCTGCTCGCTGATGTGCTCGTCATCATCAGTTCTCTCTACAGTAGGTTAAGTGTACTGTTGGAGTAACTGAATCCAGGATGTTGGTTTATTTCGAGTCAGAGGGACAGTCAGACATGTCAAAAAGTAATTAACTTTATAAATTTGTGGATTAGTGCTTACTAGAGATGCGAACGGTTTAGAACGATTCAGTCCGATTTGGTGAACTGGTTTGACCGGTTCACTAAAAAGAACCGGTTCAAAAGAACGATTCGTTCGCGAACCGGACATCACTATTAGGGTTAGCCTATGTCTAAACGGCGTGTACAAGTTTGGTAGGGGCTACATTCTTGCAAGTAAATACATAAGACGTACAAAATCATATTTTAGGATACCTAACATGTCTGTGATATTTGTTTATTTGTCTTGCCTCAAGCTATAATGCAAATCGATTTTTCAAATTTGAAGATTCATCTGTGGTAGCTTGATATTATATTGACGATATATGGTTATTACCTACCATTCAAACATTGAATTGAAGTATCATATAGATTCTGTAAAACGGTAACCAATAGACTAGACTACTATAATGACGCTGGCTTGTAAACTTGAGCATCGCGATCATTTGGTGTTTGAAAAAAAAAAAAAATAAACCCATGAAATGATATTCATATGACATGCTGAAACATATGCCACTGTACCTGGGATGAAGACATTTCACACGAGACGCAAACAGAACACCTGCATGTGAACTCCTGCAGTGTGTATCATAGTTGTCATGTCAACAAATGCACGTGCGAAGAGTTTACGACAGTAGTAGAGGACAATACTGTTTCCCAACTGTAGGGGGACCCCGAGAGCAAAACCTACCTAGTGCTGCTTTAAGGGTCCGAGCCCATTCAACTCGGAGTATGGCTGCTTCTAGAGCTTTGCTTCCGGGAGTATCTCTTCAGGAAGTGTGTGATGCGGCGGGTTGGTCCTCTCCGCATACCTTTGTGAGATTTTATAACCTGGTTGTTGCTTTGACACTGTCTCAGGTTATGTAACCATGATTCCCTGAGAGGGAACGAGACGCTGCGTCGCTTTGCCATACTCCCAGTCGCCTGTGACCGACTTGCTTCGACCTATTAGAAGCTGACATTGTTTAGTTCAGGGTTGCTTTATAGTTTCCTGGTCAATGACGTCACCCGCCTATGACATATCGTCATGCCATTGGACTGATTTCACAAGTGCTTCCCGACGCAATCACACAGAGGTGTTCCCGCAGCTCGTTGATGCAGTGTCTCGTTCCCCCTCATGCGTTTTTTCTACATAGTTTGTTCTGAGCTTTGAAACTAAGTCTGAAACTAACATGAATTAACAATGAGCAATACATTTGTTACAGTATTTATGAATCTTGTTTAATGTTAGTAAATAAAAATACAGTTGGTCATTGTTTGTATATTAGTTTACAGTGCATAAACTACACTCTAAAAAATGTTGGGTTAAAAACAACTCAAGTTTTGTTGAAAATGGACTAACCCAGCAATTGGGTCATTTTAAACCAGCGGTTGGGTTAAATGTTTGCTTAAAACAACCCAATTGCAGGGTTAAAACAACCCAATTGGCTTTATGCACAGCTGCACTACTTCCTGAACTTCAGCCAGCTCCTTTGTTTCCTGTCTGCCATTATTGGACAAACTGATTAATCCAGGTGTGCCTGACCTCTGTAGTCACAACAACAATAATCAGACACACCTGGATTAATCAGTTTGTCCAATAATGTCAGACAGGAAACAAAGGAGCTGGCTGAAGTTCAGGAAGTAGTGCAGCTGTGCATAAAGCCAATTGCTGGGTTAGTCAATTTTCAACCCAACTTGGGTTGTTTTTAACCCAGCATTTTTTAGAGTGTAATGTTAACAAATAACTTTTGTTTTTGATAATATATTAATAAATGTCGAAATTAACGAAATTGATAAATGCTGTAGAAGTATTGATCATTTTTACTTCATGTTAACTAAAGTAGTTAACTAATGAAACCTTATTGAAAGTTGTCACGGAACGCTCGACAACGCCTCCTCCTGGTTTCACCAGATCCCTCTCTCCTGCGTATTAGGACTGCATTTCCCATCCTTCCTCCTCTGCTCATTATCATTGCATTATTATCACCTGTGGACCCTAAGCTCACCTTTATCTGGACTGCTCTGCTTATTGTTAATTTGTGAAGTCTTGATTTACCCTTACTCTGCCTCTAGCTTATTTCTCGTGTTTGCTCTTGTATCTTTGACTTGGACTCTTATCTTGTTTTTGCACCTAAGCCACCTGCCTCTGACCTATGCCTGTTTGACTTTCATTCCCTGGATTGCCCTTCATGTGTTCTGTTTGATCTTTATGACTGCCTATCTCTGTTGGCTTACCTGGGTTAATAAATTACTGCAAATGGATCCGAACGCTTCAGCCTCTTCATCACAAAAGTGTTACAGAAAAACTACTTGTTTATAATATTGGCTACCAAAGCAATTTAAATACAGTTTTTTAAACAATGGCTTTGTAATCGGAAAATACAAAAACCCTAATGTAAGCACAATAGTAGTTTTGAATGAGTTTTGAATGAACAACGATCAGTTATCAGTTTTCCATTTTACCACTTATGAAAATAGTACCCAAGCAATTAAAAAACATCCAACTTACATTCAGCACTAGTTGAAAGAACAATGGTTAGGGTGAGAATGGTTATGTACAGCTCCATCTTGACAGATCATCAGATAAATATTTAACTAAGGTGGAAAAAGCAAGTATTAATCCCCCTGTTGGGGCTTTTGCATAATCCACTCAGAGTTTGTCCCACACAGTGACATGACTGTATCTAGGAGGAACTGAAGTTCTTCCTCTTTCAACTGTCAGGCAGCTGACTAGCATGACAAAATGCTATTGCTGTTCCCTCGTGCTGCGTCAAGCGCTGCGGGAACGCCTCTGCGTGTTTGCGTCATGAAGGATTTGTGAAATCAGTCCTATGGCGTGACAGTGTCAGGATCTCAGAGACTTAAGTTAGGTAAAGAATCCTAAAAAATGACCCCCACTAAATAAGAATCACAAGCTGAAGTGTTGTAAAATACATGAAGACTATTTTTTTTATAGGCTTTATGGACAGATAGGTTGAGAGTAACTCTTGAAGGACCAGCACCACATCCTCTTGCACCACTGTTTGAAGAATTCATCTTCCAGAATCAATGGTGGCGCTGGAGACTAAAGGGTTCCTGATGGTTTCACACTTAATTCTTCACCTTAATTCTTAATTATTTTGCAGTTAACAGGTGTCTTTTCTCCGCCACATGTTTTTGTCAGACCCTGCTGACCCAACGAGTATTTCACTGTCCAATGGTCATGTCTTAACTGCAATGTCTAGTATTGCATTATTATTGCATCCTTCTCATGGGCATTTAATAATTTTTGACTTTTCAGTCTGAGTTAAATCTCTTTTTTGGCTCAATTTATCTGTAAAAGAAAACATGCATAATAATTGTGCA
This sequence comes from Romanogobio albipinnatus, assembly GCA_023566225.1. NCBI lineage: Eukaryota > Metazoa > Chordata > Actinopteri > Cypriniformes > Gobionidae > Romanogobio > Romanogobio albipinnatus. Next base: position 24,062,973 of record CM042253.1, on the reverse strand, counting down.
CGCCTGAATATAAGGTGTTTTTCATTTCCAGCCTTCATGAACAATTATATATCACTTATACATTATTAAATACTAAATAAATAGTAGTTATTAGGATTACTGTGGTTTGGAATTGGTCAAATGTGCCTGGGAAAAAAAAACTTCCCTTAGTAGATTTTCTGGCAGATTTTTCTGGTCCTGCGTACGGTAGAAAAAGGGTACAGAATTCAGTTCGGGTCACGCCCGCCCAGGTTCAATGGGGTATTACACACGATAGTAAACTCCGAGCAGGCTCTGGTGATGGAAAAAGAAAGTCTGGGGAAAGAGAGGGTTCCTCCCCACAGCAGAGAGTCAGGGTTTTACAGCCCGTACTTCATAGTTTAGATTAGATTAGATTCAACTTTATTGTCATTACACAAGTACAAGTACAAGGCAACGAAATGCAGTTTAGGTCTAACCAGAAGTGCAATAGCAGCAAGTGCAGGATATACAGTGGTTGTGTAAGTGCAGGACATGGAAATGTACTGAATATAAATAAATATGTATAAATAGAGAGATGGTTATTACTATAAACAGAACTGAATTTACAGGTGAATATATACAAAATAGGGTGGGGGGCTGACAGCCACAGTTCCAAAATAGGGTGGGGGGCTGCGGCCCATTCTAGATCTGCGCCAGCTAAATAGAGCAGTCAAAAAATTTAAATAAAAAATGCTCACGTTGAAACAGATTGTGTGTCAGATCAGGTCCGAGGACTGGTGTGTCATAATAGACCTAAAAGACGCATATTTGCACGTCTCCATCCTTCCACAAAACAAAGGAAGTTCCTCAGGTTCGCTTTCGGGGGCGAAGCGTACCAGTATCAGGTTCTTCCCTTTGGCCGAGCACTGTCGCCTCGTACGTTCACAAAGTGCGTGGATGCAGCTCTGGCTCCCTTGAGACTCCAGGGCATCCGCGTGTTGAATTATATAGATGACTGGCTCATCCTGGCACAGTCGGAACATCTGGCGGCTCAGCATCGAGATGCTGTGCTCGCTCATATAAAAACGTTGGGGCTGAGGCTAAACATAAAGAAAAGCGTGTTAATTCCACAATAGAATATCACTTTTCTGGGCGTAGTATGGCACACAAAGACCATGAGAGCCCGACTGGCGCCCAGCAGGGTAAAATCGATCCTGGATGCGCAGGATAAGACTAGGCCAGTCACTCACTGTAAAACAGTTCCAGAGACTTCTGGGTCTGATGGCAGCAGTGTCTAAAGTAATTCCTTTTGGCCTGCTGTACATGAGAGCCTTGCAGTGGTGGCTCAAAACCAAGGGATTCTCCCCGAGGGGAAATCAGTTTCAGATGATCAAGGTCACGCGGCGATGCCTACATGCCTTAGTTTTGTGGAAAGATCCTTGGTTCTTGTCCCAGGGTCCGGTGCTGGGAGCTCCTTGCTTCCGGATGCTTCCCTCACCGGTTGGGGGGGGCGATCATGAGTGGTTGCTCGGCTCGGGTCTGTGGGGCGGACATCAGCTTTCCTGGCACATAAACCAGTTGGAGCTGATGGCCATGTTTCTGACACTCAGACCTCAGGGGCCACCATGTGTTGGTTCACACGGACAATACAGCGGTGGTCTCTTACATAAATCGGCAGGGGGGATTACGATCTCGCAGACTTTGGAAGTTGGCACATCAAGTTCTGGTTTGGGCCCGGGGAAATTGCTATCAGTTTGAGCACTATATATTCCGAGGTACATGAACAAGACGAGGTACTGTTTGCTTCTCGAGAGACAACGTACTGTCCCTTGTATTATTCCCTCACGCATCCAGCCCCCCATGGTACAGACGTGGCCGAGGCTATGTCTGTATGCCTTTCCCCCTCTGGCATTACTACCAGGAGTTCTGGAGAGAGTACGCCGGGACGGGATTCGGCTGTTATTGATAGCCCCGTTCTGGCCGGGCCGAGTGTGGCTGTCAGACATTGTGTCCCTCCTCGAGGGTCCTCCGTGGTAAATTCCGGTCAGGAGGGACCTTTTCTCACAGGCGTCGGGGTCAGTGTTGCACCCGCTAGAGGTCTTCACGGGTCCAAAAATTAGTACCCGAGCCTGAAGAGACCCCTAATGTGCTAAACGGAACCGACCCGGACCCGTCTATTATTTCAAAAGCTGGACCCGGACCCGTGCAGATCCGAGGAATGCCAAAAATGTAGTACCCGGAACCGACCTGGACCTGTCTATTATTTAAAAGCTGGAACCGAGACACAGACCCAACTGGACCCGATTGTCACATATTCCACAATAAACTGATATTAACAAGTCAATAAACAAGTTGCGAAACATATAACTTTTTGTCTTACCTATAGCCGTCGTCTCCCTTCCTCGTAACGTTACTTGATTGTGATGCATTACATCCTTGCCAAAAAGTTAAAAATCCATGTTACTCCTCTCTTGTTATTCGCATGCTTAATTCACTCATCATTTTAGCTTTAAAAGTTCACTTTATGTCACGGTGACGGATGACAAATGCGTCTTTGCAGATTTGCATTTCGACTCTAGTTAACTCGCATAATAACTTTGACTGTTTGCCTTTTTAACTATAATAACGATTGCTCGTTCGGTGGCCGCTGACGTCCACATTATTTATTTGCTATCATCTCTGTGAGCCGAGTCTGTTAACCAAAACTTTAAGATTAAATAAGACGGGTAACGTTAATTCATATTATTACTAATAATCAGTCACAGCGGAAGCTCGGGTTGCCATAGAAACATGACACGCACTTGAGACTGCACATGCGCGTTAGCTGGAGCAACCTGAAATATTCGCTTTTTTACACAATTTGAACGTCATAGAAAACATTTATGTGACAGTTCACCTGAGATTGTGTTGCTTCAACAGTGCACACGTAGGCTAATACCCTTGACAGCACTTACTTTTTTATCATGTTTGTCCACAATAGCCTATGCATGAAAGATGCCCAGACAGAAGGGGTGCCCGTGGGTTTAACTTCTTTATATTCGTTGTTGTTTTTTTATAGCTTTTTTCGCACATCACTCATGAAGCCATTATTACTGTGCGCTTGCAACGGCTGAGATAGAGAGCGAGAGAGAGAGAGTGCGAGAGAGAGAGATGTGCGAGGAGAGCGAGTAAGAGAGAGCGATTGCTCGTGTTTTTCTTCTTTCTTTTTTTTAAACCTTATTTCCCGGCTCACATTTTTCTTATTCTAATTTTACAAGTTGTAAGTTACAAAAAACACACAAGCAGTGCTTACTGACTCTGATCACGGGCTGGTGTTCTCCGAGTCCGGATCGACTCGGGTATTAGACACAAATGTTAAACAGACCCGGGACCCGAAGTAATAGATTTGGACCCGGCCCGGACCCGGCTGATCATTTAAAATATAGACCCGAACCCGTACGGGTCCCGGGTCGGGTCCCGGGTCCACGGGTCTCGGGGGCTCCGTGAAGACCTCTAGCACCCGCATCCGGAGTTGTGGAAACTGTGGGCCTGGTCTCTGAGGGGGTTCAGCTCATAGATTCAGGTCTTTCTACTGAGGTAGTGGAGACCATGTTGCACTCCAGAGCTCCTTCTACGAGGAGGCTTTATGCCCTAAGATGGAGAGTTTTCGTTGCTTGGTGTACACTCACTCACTCGCATCGCGAGGACGCGGAGACACACTCACACACACTCGCTCCTGCCTGGACCATAACGTTACAAGTACGATCACAAGTGAACCAATTCAATAACACCTTCTCCACCCTCTGACAGCGCTAAGGTATGTAATCAATAGATTTCAAACGATCTGTAATGTTATGCAAAACTAACACAAATAAAAAAACAGGTTTTAGCCTATTCACATAAGTGTGTGTTCAGAAGGAAGCTTATGCAGGGACGATTGGTGGGCGAGGCTACAGAAGCATATTTATCTGTAGAGGTGGTGTCTAGGTCCTATTAAATAAGACATCTGCATATTCTGAGAGCTCTCGTTTTCTGGGCCTGGTGTCAATAAAAGCTTTTCTTTGACTAACAAATTTTCAGCTCTGAAACTTACAGGATATTCTTATATTACCATGACCTTTTATATATCAAAAGCTCAAGGGAAAGTTGATTTCTCAATTCAGGACCCCTTTAATTAAAGATATATATGGACTTAAAAGAAATCCCAAACACATAAGACACACATAAGGCTTGTTTACATGGAAAAGAGGGCATATACTGTACATGAGCTAATGCTAATCGAAGCATATACATTTAAACAACAAAAAATACAGTTAATTACTGTATACAACCTCCAAAAATATCCCAATACAACAGTCATGCAAACATATCTTAAATGATTAATTTGGTTTATCAAAGCCGTCAACATTTATTGTTAGATTAAAATGCCAGCATTACCGTTGGAACACAACCATAGGAACGCGCCAGGAGCACCAAGTGCGCCACTCCTTACGAAAAATAACCATGGTTTTAATATAGTAAAAGTGTAGTAACCATGATTTTTTGGCTAATTGATTACCATTTATAGAACCACAGTTTTAACAAAAATACCATGGTTAAACTATGGTTAGAGCAGCAAAACCATGGTTAATTTGTGGTTACCATATGGTTTAACTACAATAACCATGTTTTTTGTTTTTTTTGTTTTTTGTAGTAAAACCATGGTTCATTTTCGTAAGGGACTAATCCAGCGTATAGCGTTAGTTCTGGCAGGGCATGTTAGTTAAGTTCGCATCAGCTGACTGTCAGCTGATCACTTCTACCTATAGGAATATGATGCCTATCACAGCATGTATATATGGGCTATTCCACAGAATTGGTGCAAAATGCTGTCCCACATCCAAAAAACACATCTGAAAAGCATTTAATTATTCAAATTTTAGATGTTTACTAAGATCCTTCAATTATCTATTGAAACCCACAATAATATTTAAATTATCAGTAAGCTTTATATATATAAAATCATCGTTTATTGTGTACTTTCAATTGGGAGGTGGCTGTTCCGAACCCTAACCCCTAAATTTCAACTTGGGAAAACTATATTGAATAATTTTTTGCAATTTTTTACATTCTTGTTTTTAAACAAATCTTTCTGATTTTGATTTCATATTTTATTTTTAAATCATGAAACTTTATGTAAAAAAATGTGTCCCGCATTTTCATGTCACTAACGAAACAGTGAATGTTTTAGTCCACTGGCTGAGACTGATTTAACCCACACCCCTACATTTTTGATCAGGAGATATTCCTGTGTCCCTCTCTCTCATATGCTACTTGAAGAGTAGATTGATCCCATAATTGTGAGGTAAATGGGTTCTAAAGTCTTAAAATCTGTGTGTAACTTTAAGGAATGTCACTACCAAACTCCTTTTTTCTGCGATTAAGAAAACTTCTTGGGATGTTGTTCCATCAAATTTAGTTTTTATATGCATACAACTGTTCTGGCCAGTGATTGCTAACCATATGCTGATTAACATCTTTGAGCTAGGCTCCAAATTATCTAAAATTGTCACTACCAAAACAGTCACGACCGAAACATGTTTTGAAGTTTCGGTTGTGACATCATTGTTTTGGTAGTGACAAAATGGAACAAATAATTCTTTATTTGGAGGAATAAACTAAATTGTAATACAGTTATGCAAATCATTAGTATTGTACTATGTTTTAGTAGTGTTTTAGTATGCAGTTTTTGAAGTCCATAAAAGTGCATCTATCCATCATAAAAGTGCATCTATCCATTGTAAAAGTGCGTCTATCCATTGTAAAAGTGCATCTGTCATCATAAAAGTGCATCTGTCATCATAAAAGTGCATCTATCCTTCATAAAAATGCATGGATATTTTTCAGAGAGGATGAGTCATATATTGAAATCGTTAATGTGGTTGTGTCTACTGCACACTGCCAACACAGGTAACGTAACTGAACTAACACAAACATATTTCTTTATGTATGCAATTATGGAGGAAATATTCATTATTAACGTATATATCTGTGTTCAGCTGCAGAAATTGATTTGAATACCTTATACAATATTAACAAATTTGTTTGCCCATATAATCCTAAGATATTTAGGTCAAGCTTATTTGGCTTGCTGTCTACTGATGAGGGGCTCGATGAAGCAGTTTCAACTCGAGCTCTGATATAGCAACATACCCCCATAGTGACTAAATGATTATGTAGGGCAAGGTACCTAAGATAAAAGTATAGTTTGGAGAGGTGGGGGGTTGCTGTAACATCTGAGACTGAGGAGAGGTAAGCAGCTGTTTATATACTCTGGCTGTTGGCTGTTGATTGGAAAATTAGATGGGCTCGCTCCTCCCTAAATTACGTTTGGAACTTCACTTAACGAATTTGTTTGCCCATATAATCTTAAGATATTTAGGTTAAGCTTATTTGGCTTGCTGTTTACTGATGAGGGGCTCGATGAAGCAGTTTCAACTTGAGCTCAGAGGTGGACAAAGTACACAACTCCATTACTCGAGTGAAAGTAAAAGTACTACTGGTCAAATATTACTCCATTACAAGTGAAAGTTGTAAAAAAAACTAAGTAAAAGTACAGAAGTACTTGTTTATAAAAGTACTTAAGAATCAAGTAAAACCTTTATGTAAATTTATTATTTTATTATTGTTGCATTGTTGTATGAAGGCACGCTATAGCCACCATGGTGGTTTAAGCCAGTCAGTGATGCTCCATCCGACATGCTAGCATACGACCACCTTGAACTAATTTAAATACTTGTATAAAAGTTACAAAGCTTTTTACAAAGCTGCTGTCACTTTAAGGCAGAATGCACAAATCCTATACACTAATACACATCCGATATTCCCCCAACTGTTTACGTTCACTCAAGACATAATTTTGCTAACGCAAAAGAAAGCTCTATTCAATACTCGTGCTCTGGAATCTGAGAGGCACAAAAACCAGACTGAACTGAGCTCTTTCATCATGCTTTTCAGATTCATCCATATGTCTATGCTTCTCTTTCTCCCAGACATTTAATTTTTTTTACATTTTATGAGACATTCATCAAGTGTAAGCCAATGAAACCAATCTTTAACCTTTTCAGAAAACTGAAAATTACTTTCTAATATGGCCATGAGTGCACACACTGTGCCGAGGAACTGTCTTCTTCCATATTGCTATAAATTGATCAGTGTTCAAAAAATGTTGGGAATATTCATATGACCCTACAAAGTGATTACTTATAGGCTGTCTTCAAAAAAAAAAAAAAAACCTTTTAAAGAAGAAAAGAAATCATCCACTGACTTGCAAAGCTGCTACAGAAATGACTTTTGACTTTGAGGACCTTGATAGAAATGTAGTGGAGTAAAAAGTACCATATTTGTCTTTCAAATGTAGTGAAATTAAAGTAAAAGTTTCCCTAAAAAATAATACTTGAGTAAAGTACAGATACTCAAAAAGTGTACTTAAGTACAGTACTCAAGTAAAGGTACTTAGTCAAGTGCAGAATAAATTTGAGACAGCAAGTTGGCTTTAGCATGATAAATGCTCAAGGATTTAAAGTATACAGGATACACAAATGCGTAAGCATGATACCCCCAAAAAGAAGTGAAAATTAGAAGTGGCGGGAAATAGAGGTTACAGATGTTGAGTGGCTCTGGTGATTTTCCACTGGTGATTTTTCGACCTGGAGTCATGAATGAACACTGCTGCGGCAGTGATGTTTAACGTGCCCCCTTCAGGAGCTGGGCTGGAACACTTTTCCCTACTATGTCCACCATGTGGAGCTATGAGCGGGTTTTCTGCTGTATTATTGTTTAAAGAACTCTGCTGTGAGCTGCTTTTTTTTTAAAAAGAGTGTGTCTGCAGCGGCAGTGAATTTCTAAATGTACTCCTGCGGGAGTATCTTGGGACCAGAGGTTTGAGTATGTGGCTGGAGAACGCCCCACCGCAACGTCCGTGACATGAAGGCCAGTGAAGTCAAAAAGTACACGGAGGCCTCCAGCTGTCAACAGACGGTGAAGGAGGTCCTCGTCCCTAAGGGAAACAGACCACTGATATGTGAAACTCCCTACCACAGAAAGGAGCAGCATACAATATGTATAGATAAACGCAGAGCTACCGTCTTTCTGATAGAGGGGTTTAGTTCACGTAAGGACATGAGCGCCCGCTGCGTCCGAGGGACTTACGATACTTGGTACCTCCAGTAGGCTAGTGCTTGTTCAGATAGGAGGGCCCACACTGCAATCCAAATGGGAGAGCCTCCATGGTTGAGAACATGAAGGATCACACAGCGATTCAGCGCCCGAAGGGAAGCTCACACTGCAATTCGACCGGGAGAGCTCCCGCTGCGTTTCGAAGGAGAGAGCCCTGATATGCATAAAATGGATACTCACTCTGCAAGTCAAACGGGAGAGCCCACACTGCAAGTCGAACGGGAGAGACTGCACAGTATCTGGATGGGGGAGCCCCCACTGCGATTCGAATGGAAGAGCCCACTCCAGAAGAGGTAGCTCACACATCCGAAAAGGGAGAGCTCTCACTGCATCCAGATGAAAAAGAGCCCTGTGGGGCTTGGCAAGCGGGAAGATCCAAAAATAGTAGGGAGAAGCATTCCAGACTCAGCAAGATACTAGTGTTTGGTATGTTTGTTTAATTGGCTTGAAGTAGTAGTTATTGCAACCGAATATTGTTTAAGAATATTACAAGTTCTGTAGGACTTCCAGTGAGGAAAATAAAGTGCAAAATGAAATGAAACAAAATAAAACAAACTCAAATAAAAAGTATATCAAATCTATTCACAAGAGCACATTTAAAATAAGGGGTTTATAATCTCATTTAATTGATATGCTACTCCACATAGGCAGAAAAGACATCCCAACTTACTAGGGTTGGGTACCGAAACCCGGTGCCAATATGGCACCGGTACCTTTATAACCGGTATGTACCAGACCGAATCAGAACGCAGATTTCGGTGCCTCATTTCGGTGCCACTTAAATTCAAACGTGCTTTCGCGCTTTGATCGGCCCCGAGCCAGAGACAGACACGCTCAGCGCTCGTCACATATCACAACTATTCAGTGTTTTCATTCACATCATGTTTATTTTAGGTTTCAGACATTTAAATGCTCATAAGTACTTGCAAAAAATACACAATGATGTCTATGGAAGCGGCAAAAACAATCCTTTCAGACAGTTAAGATAACTTGACTAAGTGTTTTATTCACATCAGATTAGACATGTGCCGGTACACGGTAATACGATATATCACAATAATGAACATGCACGATATTGTTACCGTGGGCACTTCAAAATACCGTAAATAATTATTTATTACATATTATTTTGTTTTCTTAGAATGCATTTTAAGAATACTTTACCCATCAACCGTTTAAAATGAACACGTCAAAGAGGAACGCGCACTGATGTAAACAAACTCAACGTGCATGAGCACATGGCGGAACGTGTGAAGGAGGCGCTGAAGTGAACTATTCACTCTCTGACAGCAGAGGGCGCCCCGGTAACCCTTGTAAACAAAACCATTTTCTGTATTCGCTATGGTGCTCATCACATAACCAAATACTTTAATACTTAAAGACTTAAGGCTATATTTTAATCTGGACTACATGCCCTACACTCTAAAAAAAAAAGGTTCCCATTCAGTCGGTCACTCTCGACGCCACGTCGGAGTACCGACGAATAGGAATCTCGCTCGCGAGAGCCAATCTACTTCGAGTGTAACTAAACGAGCCAATGCACATTGGCATGCAATGATTGCACCAGGTGCTCATGCCACGCCGTGCGGGTGTAAATGAGACACAGGTGATTGCATCAAATCAACCTTTTGCTTCGGAGCCGGGTGGTAGATGGTAACGCCAGATATCACTCACTACTTCGCAGTCCTGACTGAAGACGGAAGCCGCCTTTCGGAAGCGATCTCTTCAGTCGGTGTTGGTGTGACGGCACAGCAGCGGTCGTGTGGTTTTCGGATCATCTCTCTGTGTTGTTTGTTAGAGCAATCACAAAGGCTGTTCTCACAGCTGGTTCGGTGCGCTAGGTGGAGAGCGCTGAAAAGCCGTTCTTACAGCTGGTAAGAGAGCGCCTTCGTGTGAGAGAGCGCGCACGTCAGGCTGCACCCACCCCCTGACTGTGTCGCCGCGACCCCGCCCCCTGCGTGCTTCAGCACCAAGGAGAGCGTCCTTCTGAAAGAGCAAACACAGATAGAGCTTGCGTCTTTTTCAAGATGACATTCTATCTGTGTGTTTCTGGATGCGGTGGTTACCTGTCACCAAGGGATGGTCACCAGCGCTGTATCTCGTGTTTGGGCGTTCAGCACGCTGAGGCAGCGTTGGTGGATGACTCATGTTCTCACTGCGGGAACATGACCATCTCGGAGTTGCGGTCTAGACTCCATCTCGCAAGGGGTGGAGCCCCCGTGCCTCTGCCTCGATCTAACCCTCCACAGAGGGTTACTTCAGGCAGTAGCGCGGGTGATTTGAGGGTTACGGTGAGCGCGCTTCCCCCAGGGAACCAACCCCCGGGGAACCCTCATCCCTCACGCACTCCGCAGCCAGTAGAGCTGCCGTCGGAACGTGGTGGGCCGTCCTCGAGATGTGCACCATCCGTATCCTTCGGGGCTCCCCCTGATGATCAGATGTCCATCGCTACATCGGAGGGAGGGTCAGACTTCTCTGGAGATGACGTGTTGGCGCAGGGGGCTCCTTCGGGAAGATCCGCTGTGCCCGATACGGATCCGGAGATGATGGCCATGCTTTCCCGGGCCGCCAAGAAGATCGGGCTTGTGTGGAACCCTCCACCGTGTCCCGAACCTTCAAGGTTGGATGATTGGTTTCTCGGGGTGGCCCGTGCTGGTTCTCAGCGCCCCACCCCGGTTCCTTTCTTCCCGGAGGTGCACGAAGAGCTCACTAGGTCGTGGACGGCACCTTTTACTGCCCGAAACCGGCCCAGTGGATCCTCCTCCCTCACCACCCTCGATGGCGGACCTGCAAAGGGTTACACGCAGGTTCCTCCCGTGGAACGGGCCGTTGCTATGCAACTGTGCCCTAACTCCACATCCAGGGGGAACCCGTGTCTCCCCTCCCGAGCCTGTAGGTACTCGTCCGATCTGATCGGAAAGGCCTACCAGGCTGGTGGAGAGGCAGGCTCCGCCTTACACGCTATGGTGTTGTTGCAGGTTCACCAGGCCAAGGCACTGAAGAACCTGCACGAGGGTGGTCACGATCCCGCAGTTCTCCAAGAACTGAGAACCGCAACGGACCTCGCGCTTCGTGCGACGAAGGTTACGGCGTGGGTCGTGCGATGTCCACTATGGTGGTCCAGGAACGCCATCTCTGGCTGTGTCTGGCAGACATGAGGGAGACCGACAGGATCAGGTTCCTTAACTCCCCCATCTCCCAGACCGGCCTCTTCGGCGACGCGGTCCAGAACTTCGCCCAGCAGTTCTCGGCCGCACAGAAGCAGACTGAGGCCATCAGTCACATCCTGCCACGGCGGTCAGCTGCTGTCTCCACCCCGCCGCCGGCAGCACCTCAGTCTGCTCGTCGCCGAGGGCGGCCGCCTGCGTCTGCCTCCGCTCCCGCGTTGCAGCAGCAGCCTCCACCCAAGCGACATCGTGGAGCCGGGCGCAAGCAGGCCGCCCAGCCCGTCCAGGCTCCTGCCAAGAGAGGTGGCAAAGGCAGGGGCAAGGGCAAGCGGCCCTGAGACGGGCGACCCGGAGATGGGGGGGACTGCTCTTCTGGAGACGGTGACCGCACCGCTCCATCCCCCGGAGGAGGGCCGGGAGGAGAATTTTGTGTTCCGTTTTGTTTCTGTTCCGCCGCTGGGCTCAGCCCCAGCGGTACCCAAATTTTCAATAAAAGAGCAGTTTCCTCCATCTCTGGGTCCTCAGGGGGCTCGGAGACTTGTGGCCGGTCAAACGCCGGACCACACTCATCCTCCCCCTTCGCCAGCGGGCAGCAGTGGACGACCTCCTCACATTCCTCCTGCCCACCTGTGGAATCAGGTAAGTGTTGCACAGCACACTCTCACCTCGCTGCGGGCCGCCTCCACGAGACAGCCGCCCCAGCCCGGTACCTGCATTCCACCTCGCTGCCCCACCGTGGGTACGCCGGTGGTCCCTATGGTCCCGCTTGCACGGTCTCTGCGAGCCTGGCTAGAGCTCCCCAGTCCGTCTCGCTGGCTCATTCGGACCATCAGGCTCGGCTATGCGATTCAGTTCGCCCGGCGCCCCCCCAGGTTCAAGGGCGTCCGCTTCACCTCGGTGAATGCTGCAGATGCCCATGTCCTGCGTGCGGAAATCGCTGTCCTACTGGCGAAGGACGCGATAGAGCCGGTCCCTCCAGCCGATATGAAGACCGGCTTCTACAGCCCGTACTTCATTGTACCCAAGAAAACCGGTGGGTTACGGCCAATCTTGGACCTGCGAGTCCTGAATCGGAGCCTCCACAAGCTACCGTTCAAGATGCTCACGCAGAAACGCATTTTCGAATGCATCCGTCCCCAAGATTGGTTTGCAGCGATCGACCTGAAGGACGCGTACTTTCATGTCTCGATTCTTCCTCGACACAGGCCGTTTCTGCGCTTTGCGTTCGAGGGTCGAGCATATCAGTACAGAGTCCTGCCCTTCGGGCTGTCCCTGTCCCCCCGTGTCTTCACGAAAGCCACGGAGGGGGCCCTTGTGCCCATGAGAGAACAGGGCGTTCGCATCCTCAACTATCTCGACGACTGGCTCATTCTAGCACAGTCCAAGGATCAGTTGTGCGAACACAGGGACCTGGTGCTCAGAAACCTCAGCCAGTAGGGTCTTCGGGTCAACTGGGAAAAGAGCAAACTCGCCCCCGTGCAGAGGATATTTTTTCTCGGTATGGAGTTGGATTCGGTCGAACAGACAGCGCGCCTCACGGAGGAGCGTGTCCAGTCAATGCTGAGCTGCCTGAACACGTTTCAAGGCAGGGTGGCGGTTCCACTGAAACAGTTTCAGAGGCTCCTGGGGCATATGGCGGCCGCTGCGGCAGTAACACCGCTCGGCCTGCTTCATATGAGACCGCTTCAGCATTGGCTACACGGCCGGGTCCCGAGATGGGCGTGGCAACGTGGCACTCACCGGGTGAGCATCACACCGGCCTGCCGCCAGTCCTTCAGTCCATGGTCAGACCCCTCGTTCCTTCGGGCCGGAGTGCCCCTGGAACAGGTGTCCAGGCACGCTGTGGTTTTCACGGATGCCTCTGCCATGGGCTGGGGAGCCACGTACAACGGGCATGCAGTGTCAGGGGTTTGGACGGGCCCGCACCTGCATTGGCATATCAATTGCCTCGAGTTGCTAGCAGTGCATCTTGCTCTGAGCCGCCTCAAAGCGCGGTTACGGGGCAAAGATGTACTGGTCCGCACGGACAACACGGCCACCGTTGCGTATATCAACCGACAAGGTGGTCTGCGCTCCCGTCGCATGTCGCAGCTCGCCCGCCATCTCGTCCTCTGGAGTCAGAAGTGTCTGAGGTCGCTTCGGGCCATTCATGTCCCTAGTGTGCACAACCGTGTGGCCGACGAGCTTTCACGAGCTGCGCTCCCAGGCGAGTGGCGACTCCACCCCCAGGTGGTTCAGCTGATTTGGAGACAGTTCGGGGTGGCACAGGTCGACCTGTTTGCCTCCCCAGAAACGTCCCACTGCCAGTGGTTCTATTCGCTGACCGAGGGTACACTCGGCACGGATGCCCTGGCGCACAGCTGGCCCCAGGGGCTGCGCAAATATGCGTTTCCCCCAGTGAGCCTACTTGCACAGACTCTGTGCAAGGTCAGGGAGGACGAGGAGCAGGTCCTGCTAGTGGCGCCGTACTGGCCCAACCGGACCTGGTTTCCAGAACTTATGCTCCTCGCGACAGCCCCTCCTTGGCCGATTCCTCTGAGGAAGGACCTTCTGACTCAGAGACGGGGCACCCTTTGGCACCCGCGTCCAGACCTGTGGAAGCTTCATGTCTGGCCCCTGGACGGGACGCGGAGGTTCTAGGTGACTTACCCCAAGAGGTAGTTAACACCATCACTTCGGCACGAGCACCGGCTACAAGACAGGCTTACGCCTTTAAGTGGAACCTGTTCGTCGAGTGGTGTTCTTCTCGCCGAGAAGACCCCCGAAGATGTTCGATCGCGTCTGTGCTTTCCTTCCTGCAACAGGGGTTGGAGCGTAGGCTGTCGCCCTCCACCCTCAAGGTTTACGTTGCTGCAATATCCGCCTATCACGACCATGTAGAAGGTAAGACGGTTGGGAAGCACGACCTGGTCGTCAGGTTCCTTAGGGGGGCGAGACGGTTAAATCCTCCTCGCCCCCCCTCCATACCCTCTTGGGATCTTGCTCTGGTGCTCCGATCACTTCAGAATGCCCCATTTGAGCCTTTGCAGTCAGCAGAGCTAAAGATTCTGTCAATGAAGACTTTGCTGTTGGCTGCATTGGCCTCCATCTAGAGGGTAGGGGACCTGCAGGCATTTTCGGTCGACGAATCGTGCCTAGAGTTCGGGCCGGGTGATACCCACGTGGTGTTGAGACCCCGGCCTGGCTATGTGCCCAAGGTTCCTACCACTCCCTTCAGGGACCAGGTGGTGAACCTGCAAGCGCTGCCCCCGGAGGAGGCAGACCCAGCCCTAGCTTTGCTCTGTCCCGTCCGCGCTCTGCGGGTTTACGTGGATAGAACTCAAAGCTTCAGAACCTCAGATCAGCTCTTTGTCTGTCACGGAGGCCAGCAGAAGGGAAAGGCTGTCTCCAAGCAGAGGATGGCCCACTGGATAATGGATGCCATCACCTTGGCTTACCAAGCACAAGGTGTGCCCTGTCCGCTCAGGGTGCGAGCACACTCTACTAGAAGTGTTGCATCCTCCTGGGCGCTGGCACGTGGCGCCTCGCTGTCAGACATCTGTAGAGCTGCGGGCTGGGCGACACCCAACACGTTCGCTAGATTCTATAGCCTACGTGTAGAGCCGGTCTCCTCCTGTGTTCTCACCTCAAACGGGTAGAAGCACTGAGAGGCCCCGGCTCTTGTCGGCTTGCTGCGCTACAGCGCTTATATTCTCCAGAAGCAAACTCTGTGAGTCCTCCACCGCACTCGGTGCCGGACGTGGCGGAACGTCTGGCATCAGGCCCCTTGCCGCTGAATCCTTGAGAACCGGTATTGGGCTTGGGCCATATGAGTGACCCTGCAGGGATCCCATATTTTCTTCCACGGTCGCTCCTGCGGGAAGCCCGTGTCTTTCCCTTGGGAGAGCCTTCCCTGCAGTGGGACTGAGCCCCCTTCTCCTGGCGGGCTACGGCTCAGCATTGTACTCCACATAACTCCTTCGGGGTACGATGTGGGCTCTGCAGCGTTCCCTTCTCTAGGGCACGCTTTCCCAGTGTTATCCAATAATCACTGAGCGGGTCATGCGGAACAGCGGTGATGGACTTCCCGGTGTGAGCCCCGTCTCATCAGGTAAGAGAGCTCAGGTGGCTCACACAGGGCACTGGATGGGGGCAGAAGCCATGGCGCTTTGGTAGGGATTCCTATTCGTCGGTACTCCGACGTGGCGTCGAGAGTGACCGACTGAATGGGAACGTCTCGGTTACGTATGTAACCCTCGTTCCCTGAAGGAGGGAACGGAGACGCCACGTCCCGTCGCCATGTCCTCTGTACCCTGCTGGGGTGCCTGTCTACCTACCCGGCTCCTCAGCAAAAGGCTGATTTGATGCAATCACCTGTGTCTCATTTATACCCGCACGGCGTGGCATGAGCACCTGGTGCAATCATTGCATGCCAATGTGCATTGGCTCGTTTAGTTACACTCGAAGTAGATTGGCTCTCGCGAGCGAGATTCCTATTCGTCGGTACTCCGACGTGGCGTCTCCGTTCCCTCCTTCAGGGAACGAGGGTTACATACGTAACCGAGACGTTCTATATGGCACCAAAAATGGTTCTTCGTCGTAATCATAGAGGAACCACTTTTGGTGCTATATAGCACCATATCTTAACATGTTCTGTATATGGCAGCGTTGATATAGCACCTTAGTTAGCGGTGCTATATAGCACCTTAGTCAAAGAACCGGTGAAGAACCTCTGAAGAACCGCTGAAGAACCACTGAAGCACCAAAATTGGTGCTTTATAGCACTAAAAAAGGTTCCCCTATGATTACGAGCCAAGAACCATTTTTGGTGCCATATAGAACCTTTTTTTTTTAGAGTGTAGATATTGTTTGAATATGTTCAGATTTTTTGTTGTTGAGTCACACACTTTACAATAAGGCTCTATTATTTAACATTAGTTCATTCATTAAAAAACTGACAATGAAAAATACTTCTAAAGCATTTATTAATCTTAATTAAATGTAAATTTCACCATTTAATAACACATTATTAAAATCAAAAGTTGTAACTGTATTATTTAATGGACCTGAGCTAACACTAACTAACAGTTGCTTTTTTTAACTATACGTTATCAAATAATAACTTCTGTATAAATGTAGCTATTCGCTTTTGTTAATGTTAATGTATTAACTAGTGAGACCTTATTGTAGTGTTATCTATTGTTCATTTAGCTATAATTATTTAGCACTTTAATCTGTTTAAATTATGTTTACTTTATACATTCTTGTGTATTTCTTTATTGTATTTAAATGTTTAGTTCTTTTGTTATAAGAAAGTTATTAAACCTGTTATAGTATGACAACACTTTTTTTGCAACGAATTTCAATATCGTGATAATACCGTATACCGTGATAAAAGCTTCAGCAATTAATCGCAACATGAAAACTTGATACCGGCACATGTCTACATCAGATACACATTATATAGTGACTATACAGTTTACTCTATTCTTCTCCCAGTTCAGCACGTCACTTACTTTCATGTATTTCGTGAGACGAAGATACATGTATGTGATGTAAATCCGACAGATCTGATTCTCTGAGGCGCAAACTAACGTGGCGCCGCCAATCGCGCAGTATAGATCAACTAACACACATTTACTCTCACACATATTTAAAAATCTGAATATCAGATAGTTCATGACATAGTTAGAAAGTTTGTGAATAAAAAAGAAAAGGCGAAATAAACCCGATACAGCTGAGTGAGCTGTCATACAGTGCTATTGTAGCAGCTGTGTGTCATGTGAGAAGCATGACGCGTCTCCATGGAAACAATAAGGTGATGCGTTCTAAAATATTTAGCCAGAGAATGTGGTCATATTTCTGCAAAATAAAGCTAAAGCTTGAAGCTGGTTTGTAGCATACCAAGAATACAGACTACTGCTGTTATTACTGTATTTAGAGTTAAATTAGGCCTATTGTAGTTGGGTTAGGTGGCTTTAGTTTTACTGTGAATTTGTTATGTAAATTGTGTTTTATATTTATTTATATTTACATATTTAAGTATACTTTAAACTTGTAATAAATTGTTCAATTTAAATAATTAAAAAAATCAATGAAAAGCCATTCTTTAATCTCATCCACCTCGTTTTGTGGCTCTTTTTTAAAGTATCGGTTCAGGCACCGTTTAGGCACCGGTACCGTTTTAAAAGTATCGGTTTGGCACCGGTATCGGAAAAAACCCAAACGATACCCAACCCTACAACTTACTGACCTGATGCAGACAACTTGCTGAAGTGGATTGATATCAACTTTGATTTAGACCAGGGGTTCTCAACCCTGGTCCTCGAGGCCCACTGTTCTACAGAGTTTAGCTCCAACCTTGATCAAACTCACCTGCCTGTAGCTTTCTAGTAATTAGCAGTTTCAGGTGTGTTTGATTAGGGTTGGAGCTAAACTCTGCAGGACTGTGGGCCTCGAGGACCAGGGTTGAGAACCCCTGATTTAGAGCGAGGTTTGTGAAAATAAGCGGGTCAGCTAGAAATCAGCCCCAATGGCTCTCCATGAGAGTGCTCTGCAGTTCCATTTTTCACAGCAGATTTAAGTTGGAAATTTGAAGGGAGATTGTAGAGGCAAGGAGGACTGGCCGCCCCACTAATATCATGAAAACATGCCTCCCGAATCCATGCACTACATGTTAATATATCCTGCTCTAGAAAAATCAGAAAAAAATTGTTGCAGAATGCTGAGCACATTTATAATTTATTATTAATTTAAGTATAGAAAAGGTCTATGTTTGGATGAATATTTGGGTGGGGCTCATACAGACGAGCCGCGGCTAGAAGGAAGTAAAGTGGAGAAAGTTGGAATAGTTGGTTCTAGCCTGTGGAGTGGTCGGAGTTAACGGCATATGGAAACTCATGCGAGCTGGGGAAGCAGCGAAATTGTTCTTTCGCTGTGTTTGGCCGGGCAGAAAGAACTGGCGGACGGTTGTGCGTGGGGCACACCAAGCGCGTGCTGCAGCCTGTATTTGATCTGCACAATGTTGTGATATGTTTTCAGTGCTCACACCAAACCCAAATATTTTCAGTCAATGACTGTATATTGTGTTCAATAAACATAAAACATTTGTGATAACCTGTTGCCCTAAATATTTAATTTAATGTAATGTTGAATTCCATTTCCTGTTAAGATAACGTAAACCCATGAGGCAAGAAAAACTTTAAAGAATAAATAAATGCAACAAAAAAAGCTTTTTGGCGTAGTTGTGTTTGACACATGAAAACTAACAATGTATCTTACAAGGTAACACAATGTAACCTTGCTCTCACTTGAAATGTGTCCCCACAAGTCCTTGAGTTTGAGGGTATTGGACCTGGAAAGTCCTTGAAAGGTCCATTAATTTGAAGTTAACTAAGGGCGCTTTCACACCTACCTTGTTTGGTCCGGATTTTCTGACTTTTCAGTTTGGTCTAAATCAAAATTACAGGTGTGAATCCACGGTCCGGACCAAACAGACGAAATTTGGTCCGACGAAAAGAGGTAGTCTCGGTCCGGATCAAACTGAACAAAGGTTCAGTAAGTTTCTAGTGTGAAAGCATTTTCTGTATGGTTCATACTTTCAGACCATTTACAGGAACTTCCTGTTTATGTTTAAATATTATAATGTTATATTTAAACTTCATCTAGGCTACATTGATTATGAAAAGTGAAAAGATGCGCAATATGTCAGAAGACAGAAGGTCAGAAATGATTTTGAAATAAATTTTGTCTGATTTTGCTAAGAAAGCCTTTCTTTAATGTGAATTTCATTTTGTATAAATTGTATCTTAATTTTAATCAACATTTAATCAGATAATTGCCCGGCTTTAATAAATAAGAAGCAAATAGTCTATAGCAGACAATAATCACGGGAGTGATCACATGCTTTGCACATGAACTGGAGCACGTCTCAAATAAACCGAAACTCAGCAGGCTACTTGTCTCACAAACACGAGAAATATGTGTATATAAAGCTTGAAATGTCCACTTTTAAACGTAACGAAAAGAAAATAGTCAAGCAATGCGCACTGTTCAATAATGGCAACGATATGCGTCCATTCATTCATTCTTGTCAAGACGCTGACATCAGACACACGTCCGTTTACAAACCAACCAATGTCCAGATGCAGCCCACATAGATGATGACGAGTGGACGCAAGTGTATCATGTAAAGTTCTTTAGTCCGCTCGCATAATTGCAATGTGAAACCAAACCAAAACTAACCGAATGTATAAAATGTATCAAAACATGGACCTTGGTGCAGACTTTCAGGTGTGAAAACGCCCTAAGGTGTGGGAACCCTGGTGTATGCTTTTTCTACCTTTTAAGGTAAACTGGATAGTGCTGCCAGGAGAATTCAAGAG
The DNA here is from genome assembly GCA_023566225.1 of Romanogobio albipinnatus. Classification (NCBI taxonomy): domain Eukaryota; kingdom Metazoa; phylum Chordata; class Actinopteri; order Cypriniformes; family Gobionidae; genus Romanogobio; species Romanogobio albipinnatus. The sequence continues at coordinate 24,043,307 of CM042253.1, read as the reverse complement.
TTGGAGCTTCAGGGTTTGTCACTAGCAGCCAAAGCCGCTGATTTTCAAGTTCTGTGTCACAGATGAGGACTTCCGTTAATACACGAGGTTCAGCTCAAAGGAGGTCTTCACTGTGTTTTGAAACTCAGTTTACCCCTCTGCTTCAAGGCTTTTGTACTGGTCCAAGGCACAGCGAACAGCACAAGAGACGCCAAGCCCTCAACGAAAACTTCAACTCATTGATGAACTATTCATGTTTCTCTGTCGTGTTGCAGCTGGGCTTCAGGAGAAAACTTTGTTGTCATCTTTGAGGTTAGCTTGTCTACAATTAGTTGCATCATTTTAACATGGACAAGCTACCTTTACCAGGTTCTTGGCTCACTACCATTGTGGATGACAAGAGAGCAAGTGCAGGCCACAACGCCTGACAAGTTCAAGCTCTACTGCCCTCAGGTTAGAGTGATAGTAGACTGCACTGAGATCCGTTGTGAAACAGCATCTTCTCTCTTACTACAGTCGGAAAGTTTTTCCAACTATAAAAATCACACCACCTTTAAAGGTATAATTGGCATTGCCCCATGTGGGGTTGTCACATTCATTTCCAAATTGTACACAGGCTCCATCTCAGATTTAGAAATAACTCTGCAATCGCAGATCTTGCAGTTACTTCAACCAGGAGATGGAGTAATGTCTGACAAGGGGTTCCAGATTGAGAAGATGCTGTTAGAGGTGGGGGCAACACTCATCATCCCTCCACTGAAGAGATCTGCTCAGCTCAGCTTGGAGGATACCCAGAAGACACAGGCAATTGCCTGTCTGAGAATTTTAGTTGAGAGGGCCATACGCAGGGTGAAGGAGTGCCATATTTGGGATGGGCTTGTTCCTCTTTCTATGGTAGGTTAAGTCAATCAGCTGTGGGCCATATGTTGCCTAATGTCAAACTATCAGGGACCTCTTGTAATCAAGGGGGACAAACCAGTCTGAAGTGTTTCCTGTCAATCACATTTTTATGTATGTAGGGGTAAGTATATTTTCATGGTTATTAATGAACAATGTTGTGAAGCATTCTGTAAAACGTTTTTCCTGAGTAAAATGCATTTACACATTTTACATGAAAAGAACCAGAATATTTTTTAAACTTGCCCTTTTTTTATTTATACATTTGGTAATAACGTGTAACTGCAATGAAACTAATTAAAACTAATTACCATAGAAACTCAAAGTATAATCTACAAACAAGGTTGAAAGCAGTTTCTTACAACCATGGAACAACCACAACCACAACTACAACCATGGAAGCAAGTAGGGACCAATGGCAGAAAAAAAACATATACATTTACATACAATGCAACATTGACTGAAATTGTAAGAAAGATAATTGTACGAAAAAAAAGTATTTATAACAGGAATTATGTATTACCTATTTATAGTTAATACTATAATTTATAATAATGTTAAACCTATTTACATTTTAAAATTCCGTCTCAGTGTAATAATATATCTATGTAGATGTTAACTCAGCTTCTGTCGCATTGAGTTGATGATCTCCTCATCCCTAAATATTCTTTCAACTGTGAAGTCAGTGTGGGTATCTGTAATAAAATCACACCACTGAAGTCCACTTAAAGCCAGCTAGCCTTGAACCTGATAATAATATTTGTGGCTTTCTTAAGGCAGGCCTGGCCTCGAACTGTGATCAGGTGTTTAACTTGAGAGACATCATCAACTGGGGGTGTTTCTCTTGGGTTGAAGACTTTAGCATCAGGGCTGGCTGCAAGGTGAGGTGCATCAGGGTGGATGATTATACCACACTGTGTCACAGAGACATCACAAAAATCTGAATATTGCCTAAGTATGTCAGGTTCCAGGTCCAGCCCTCTTTTCATAGCAGCTGTCTGGGGAGTTCCTTACAGAATGCGAGCAGCTAAGGCTTTGGCAGTAGACTCGTTGCGGACATGGCATATTTCTCCAAATCTGCTGGCTGTAAGTCAGGGTTTGCGTACCTGATTCCACAGCTGGCATTCTGACTGTAGTTGTGTTTCTGCCTCAATAGCAGCAGAGATCTCCCTTGACACCTTGAGACTCGTGGCACTGTTGCTTGTAGTTGGGCTCAAAATGTATTTGAAAATTAAAATTGAAACCAACAACAGGCAACTGAGGAAATCCAGGGGCACCATTGTGTTTAATAATGTCTCTACTTATCTCAGGAGGGAACTGGCAAGAGAGCACAGACCCAAATGGCACAGGGCCAAATTTAGAGTCCACAAAATTAAGGCCCTCAAACCCGTGCAGCAATTTGCAAATGCCTGGTTGAGGGCGTATGTCTTGCAGTTTCTCACCACTGGCCATGATGTGAGGATCTGGAAGAGGCCCTGACATAAAAAGTGAGATGTCTAGTTTAATTTACTTATTATTACTATTTCACACAACCTTTCATATTTTAGCAGATACCGACACAGCCTTATTCCAAAATGAATTAAATTCATTATTTTCCTCAATTTTACAAAAAATGACAACGTCAAAAAAGTTTGTTTGAAATCTTGCAAATGTATTAATAATAAAAAACACATGTACATAAGTATTCACAGCCTTTGCCCTGACACTCAAAATTGAGCTCAGGTGCATCCTGAAAAGTGCAAAATACTAATTGTTCTGTTATAAATTTAAATATTTCAGTCTTACCGCCATATGCCTTATACAGTGTACACTCACCTAAAGGATTATTAGAAACACTGTGTTTGACCCCCTTTCGCCTTCAGAACTGCCTTAATTCTACGTGGCATTGATTCAACAAGGTGCTGAAAGCATTCTTTAGAAATGTTGCAGTTGCATCTTGCAGTTGATGGAGATTTGTGGGATGCACATCCAGGGCACGAAGCTCCCATTCCACCACATCCCAAAGATGCTCTATTGGGTTGAGATCTGGTGACTGTGGGGGCCATTTTAGTACAGTGAACTCATTGTCATGTTCAAGAAACCAATTTGAAATGATTCGAGCTTTGTGACATGGTGCATTTTCCTGCTGGAAGTACCCATCAGAGGATGGGTACATGGTGGTCATAAAGGGATGGACATGGTCAGAAACAATGCTCAGGTAGGCCGTGGCATTTAAACAATGCCCAATTGGCACTAAGGGGCCTAAAGTGTGCCAAGAAAACATCCCCCACACCATTCCAGCCTGCACAGTGGTAACAAGGCATGATGGATCCATGTTCTCATTTTGTTTACACCAAATTCTGACTCTACCATCTGAATGTCTCAACAGAAATCGAGACTCATCAGACCAGGCAACATTTTTCCAGTCTTCAACTGTCCAATTTTGGTGAGCTTGTGCAAATTGTAGCCTCTTTTTCCTATTTGTAGTGGAGATGAGGGGTACCCGGTGGGTCTTCTGCTGTTGTAGCCCATTCGCCTCAAGGTTGTGCGTGTATCACCTCAAATAGATAGTTGTGGTAAACAGGATTACAAGTGTTTAGTGATTTTTAAACGTTTAGAACAGTACTTTGCTGTCAAGGCAAGAAACATTTCATAGTCATTTTCAAGTAATAAATCATTTTCATTTATATAACTGTTGTGAGAGCGCAACGCCACTGTGAACGTGTTGGCATCGTGATACTTCCTGCCTGTGTGTCCTACGAAGAACGTCTCAATTAATTCTGATTAAGGACACTCCGTATACCGCATCTTTCACAGGATGTGTCCTACAGAGGACACAGACTTCAAAATGAAATTAAATGAGGCACAGCTTGTATAAACTCCATAGCGTTCCACTATGCCGCCAGCGGATGTAACTATACCCAGCGCTGAGTTAGAACGGAAGTTGCGTGACATCATGTGAAAAGGGCCTATTGGTGAATATTACTGTTACGCCCTCTAGGCATATGTGTCTTGTTTTGTGTGTTCTGTTGCAGGAGCCTGCTTCCCCATTGGTTCATCCATTTGCATTTGCTCCAGCCAATCGCTGCCCGTCCTGTGATCAACCAATCGCACACGGGGACTTGAGATGATCCAGGGCTATAAAAACTCAAGATGGCTGCTATACCAGGAGACCTCTTTTGTTTTGTACTGCTTGTGGTTTGGTTTTATGTAAAGCCTTTCAATTTGGTTTCCTTTTTCTTTTGTTTCCCGTTCTTTTGACTTTGTTAGGTCCCTGGACCTTTTTGTGTGTTTGTTGGATTTTGTTTTGAATTGGGAACAGGTTAGGGGCCCTGCACATTGCTGCTACACGTAGACCTTAACCCTGTATAGTAACATCAGGTAAGGAGTGTTGCCACCTGTTGTAAGTTTTGGTTTTAGTTAGCGTAGGTAGTTTTCTTTGTTTCTGTTTTGTTTCTAGTAAGCTTTTCCTACCTTTATTAAGTGGACTTTTGGTTTTCCTTGTTTGTTTTTGTTGGCAACACTCTGGTTCCCTTTTCACCCTTTTATTTATTTTCATTTTCTTTTCTGATGGACTGTAAATATGTAACTACATTTACCGATCCTCAGTAAAGCTTTACTTATTATGCTTCAAGCTTGGTTGATGGTTTGCTTAAGTCTTTCGTTCTCTGTGTGTTATGAGTTGTTCTAGTTGATTCTAGATCTAGTTTATGTTGATGTCCCGTATATACCTCTAGATTAGTTGGGACGTAACAATTATTCTAGTTTATCGTCTCCATGACAGTGGCGCGTGCCTGCCAGTTTTTACGCAGACACCGCAATGGAGTGCGTAGACTCTATGACTGGCACTTCTTATCAACTAAATGAGTTTTTTACACTTAAATTTTAAAAATCATAAATTCTATAAATAGTTGCTTTAGTTTTTCAGTAACTGTATATCCATTATAATTAGCAGATTATTGCAGATTTATTTGAATGAAAACTACTCTTTACAATTACAAATATTCTGAAATAAAGGGCATTTTTGAAAGGATGCCTAGTCTTTTCTTGACATAAAAAAAAGCTTACAGAAGCTACACTTTAATCAAAACATGATCAGACATCCAGTTTTATATTTAGGTTATTTTCAGGCTCTTAACATTAAAGTTTCATAACTTTTTTTCACTTGAGAGCCACCAGAGGGCACTCCAGCTGGTGACCGTTACATAAAATGTAGTTTGTGAGTGATAATAGTCTTATGTGGAGTGCCCTCTGGTGGCTCTCAAGGGCACTCCAGCTGGTGACCGTTACACACTTACATGTATATTTGACCTTGTTTTACTTTACTGTTTTTACTTGAGTTATTATGACTTTTATTAAAGACCAGATTTATGAATATAGATCATATGGTTTAAGAGCTGCTAACATTTTTATTTGGGTGTCGTTTTCAGAAAATTCTCAAAAATAAATTAGGTTAGCTTTAGGTTAATATCCTGGCTCTTCCCAGCTTCGTAATGGCATTGAATAGAGACTTTTTAAAGCTCCAAAAAGTGCATCCATCAATCATAAAAGTAATCCATACAACTCCAGTGGGTTAATAAATGCCTTCTGAAGTGAGAGAGAGGGAGATAGAGACAGCGAGATTTTCAAAACCCCTTTTATTACAATTTATGCCAAAAACACAATACAACAAATTACCAAACACTTATTAAATATTAAAATTCAATAAAAAAATAATCTTAACAAAAAAGAAAAATACAACTAATTTCACAGATAATTCCGCATAAACACCAAATTGCTTTGAAAGATAAAAGATTATGCATTAACCTAGATTTTACTAATTTTACAAAAACAACATCTAAACTATTACAAATATTTTGATCAACTTTTTCTTTTCTTGTGGCATAAATCGCCGTTTTTGCTTGACCTAACAAGAAATTCAACAATTGAGACTTTTGTATATATATATATATATATATATATATATATATATATATATATATATATATATATATATATATATATATATATATATATTACATATTTAAAATCACAAATAAACATTTTCATTTCAACTTTTAACTTTTACAAGATATCAAATAACACAGATAGCATGGTGACATTCATACAATGTTGAGTTTTGATGCGAACCGTAATTTTGGTTGAGACTGAAATATCAATGTAAAATTAAAATGTAACATACACACCCCACACAATATCAGTTTCCGTGCCAGACTGTGAAGCTGAGGGGAGCGTGTGCCTCCCTGGCGATTTATGTATGCCACCGATTTATGTATGCCACTGCTTTTGTGTTGTCTGATCTGATCAAAACCTTAGGAACTGCACAAAATGTTTCAATGCCAGAAACACTGTTCTGTCAGGACCACTATTGTCAAAGATGATTGACAATTAGCATACAGTTTGGATTGGTGGTATGGTTCTGTTCTGGGCATGAACTCCCTGCGCATCCATGCAATAGCATAGCTTCTCCCTTTCCGGCAGGCCTGATAATCGCAACCACAGCACTCTTTCGCCCATGCTGTGGCCACAGATCAGGGCTGCGTTTCCCAAAAGCATCGTAAGTAGTACTTGAAAATATTTGTAGAACTATGAGTGCTCTGGTGTAATCGTAAATCCCGAAGTGCATCGTAAGGAGACAGAGCTATGAGCTCTGCGAATTGCACCTAAACTTTACTCCTTTTACTTGTTTTTTTGTTTGATTAAATTAATTTTGAATAATTAAATAAAGAAATAATAATGAATAAAGAAATAAAATAAAAACTTCATGAACACTGAATAAATTAAGGAATGAAAAAGTGCACTGCTGTATATGGACATTTATAGGGATTGTATGCTTATTTTCAGTACTACAAGTAGCCATTTAAATTTGAAACACTTAAGAATACTTCTACTGCAGTATTTCATGGAGCCTTAAGCAAGGAACACACCAAGCCGACGCCGACCAACTAGTAGCGACGAAAGCAGACTGCAGAGTTGGCTCATGTTGGCTCACGTCGGCAGCGTCTGGGTCCAAAGTTGCCCTGACACACCAAGCCGACACTCGACATCCAATGGATAGTAGTACGTCCGTTCTGCGTCTGCGTGAGAGTTAACAGCTTCCTCTGTGGTACCCTTGAGGCTTGCAAAGTCCTGCCACTTCTTCCTGACCTCCTTCCCTGATTTTAATGCCCCTGCTTGCAATTAGATTTATAGCAATATCCTCCCAGATTTTTTGTTGTTGTTTATTTGTATGCCATTAAACCTGATGAAAAGCAACCACTGAGTAGGGATGAAACGGTATGGAAATTTCACATCACGATTATAGTGACCCAAATTATCACGGTTGTCAGTATTATCAGTTTTGATGAAATTACACAAATGCACAACAAAATTACAAAAGTGAACTAAAAAATTACACTAATACACACAAAAAATGTCGCAAATGTACAGCAAAATTACAAAAAAAATTAACTAAAAATGACACAAATGCACAATAAAATTACCAAAACTTTTACAAAAGAATGACAAAAGCGCACAACAAAAAAGTATACAATATGAGTGACTGTGTTGTCAAGCCCTGATTATTATCCCTTAAATGTCACCCTAGTCTTGTCTGAACTTGTTTGTTCGTATTAAACAGATTCATAGCTCAGCTGTATGTGCAAGACATGGCCTCATACAATTCAAAGTAATACATCTTTTACATTGCTCTAAACAAAAACTCAGTAAGATATTTCCAGGTACAGAACCTTCTGTCACGGTTCATGAATCTGCGGTCTCATTTCTGTTATGTGTGTGTGTGTGTCTGCGTGTGGGTGTGGTTACTCATTGTGTTCGTTATTGTCGCCAGCTGTGTTCAATCCCCGTTCCCTTTATATGTTCAGTAATTCCCATCTCATGTTGTCAGATCGTTGTGGTTTTCCCCGGTGTCGTGTCGTGTCCTGGTTCCCGTGTCTGCTCTCATCTCCTCGTGTTTGGATCTTGTTCTTCGTGGACCCGCTTCGTGTGTCTTCACGCTGTCTGGATTGTTATTGTTCCTGGTTCCTGAGCACGCCGATCACCACGCACCTTCACCGGGTTGCCCACTGAAGTCCCTGCGTCATAGTTCCCATGCTGAGTGTTTGTTTCCCCGACCTGTGTTATTCTTTATTGTCATCATTAAACCTTCTTTCACTTGCATTTGTATCCGTCTCTGTTTCACCACAGAACGATCTGACCCAACTATGGATACAGCAAGTGCGGCCAGTTTGAATGACTTTCTCACGCATAGCGTCACCAGAATGGATCAACAAGGAGAGGAGATCGCTAACACAGGTCGCGCGGTTCAAGCACTCGTGACGCAGGTGTCCGAGCTCACCCAACAGCTACAACTTCTTCGTGTTCCCACTGCGCCACCCACACCGCCCGTTCAGCCCTCACCGTCTCTGCAGGAGAATCAGCCGGAACCTCGTCTGCCCACACCTGAGAAATATTCAGGTGAGCCTGAGTATTGTAGGGCTTTTCTCACAGCATGTTCCATGCACTTTGCGTTGCAGCCTCGGACCTTTTGCACTGAACAGTCTAAAGTGGCGTTCGTGTTGACACTTCTGTCAGGGAGGGCGGCTCTCTGGGGAACGGCGGTGTGGGAGAACCAAAACATCTGCTGCACCTCGTTCCAGGCACTCTCCATGGAGATGAGAAGAGTTTTTGATCGAGCGGTAGCGGGTAAGGAGGCGGCCAGATTACTCGCTGATCTACGTCAAGGTAATGGCTCGGTGTCGGATTATTCCATCCAGTTCCGCACCCTGGCCGCAGAGTGCCATTGGAACGAGGAGGCGCAGTGGGACATGTTCCTGCATGGGTTGGCTGACCGCGTTCAAAAGGAGATTTACATCCTGGACCTTCCCAAGACCCTGGATGGCCTGGTGGAGCTGGCGCTGAGGTTTGATGCTCGTCTAAATCGTGTGACCGCTCAGGTACAGCAGAGTCGACTCCAGTACTACAATGAGAACCCACGAGCCAGCGGCGGGAGCGCGGTCAGCCCAGTCTCAGATCACGAACCCATGCAGGTGGGGAGAGCTCGGCTTTCCCGGGAGGAGAGGGAGAGGCGGAGATCCCAAGGACTCTGTCTTTACTGTGGCAGGACTGGCCACTTTCTCTCTTCATGTCCGGTAAAAGAGCAAGCCCGGTAGTAAGTATGAGGCTACTATCGGGTGGGATCTCCGCCGAGAAGACCTCATCACCATCATCAACCCTCCTCCCGGTAAGACTGAAGTGGGCAGCTTCCACGCACCGCACTCAAGCACTTCTGGATTCGGGGGCAGAGGGTAATTTTATGGACTTTGGACTTGCACACAGACTCCAGATTCCCATCACTTCTCTCACTCACCAGATTTCCGTCAATGCACTCAATGGACAACAACTTCCTAGAATCTCCCACTCTACTGAACCCCTCACACTCATTACTTCTGGCAACCACACTGAAAACATCTCCTTGTTACTCATGGACTCACCACTAGCACCAGTGGTTTTAGGGCACCCATGGCTCACTCTTCACAACCCCCGTATCGACTGGCACAATCATTCCATTTCCGCTTGGAGTAACCGTTGTCATGAGTCATGTTTGTTGTCTGCTTGTTCGTCTGTGTCTGGTTCTGTGTTTCAGAGTGAGGCAGCGGATTTGTCTAACGTGCCCGCGGAGTACCTCGACCTGAAGGAAGTGTTCAGTAAGTCTCGTGCTGCTTCTCTTCCTCCGCATCGTTCCTATGACTGTGCGATAGATCTACTGCCAGGTAAATCTCCGCCTAAGGGCAAACTTTACTCTCTTTCTGTTCCCGAGAGGGAGGCCATGGAGAAATATATTTCTGATTCTCTAGCCTCTGGGTTCATCCAGCCTTCCTCTTCTCCTGCGGGGGCGGGGTTCTTTTTCGTTGGGAAGAAGGATGGCTCTCTGCGACCTTGTATTGATTACCGAGAGCTGAACAACATCACGGTAAAGAATTCTTATCCTTTGCCATTGATGTCTTCAGCTTTCGAGAGGTTGCAGGGAGCATCCATTTTCACGAAACTGGACTTACGTAATGCATATCATTTGGTTCGCATCAGGAAGGGGGATGAATGGAAAATCGCTTTTAATACCCCTAGGGGGCACTTTGAATATTTGGTTATGCCCTTTGGGCTTTCCAACTCCCCAGCGGTTTTCCAAGCACTCGTTAATGACGTGTTGAGAGACATGGTCGATCAGTTCATATATGTTTACCTGGATGACATATTGATTTTTTCTTCGTCTCTCCAGGAACACGTTCAACACGTCAGACGAGTGCTCCAGAGACTGTTAGAGAATGGGCTTTTTGTCAAGGCGGAGAAATGCACGTTTCATGCACAGTCTGTTCCCTTCCTAGGGTACATCATCTCTTCTGAGGGAGTGCGCATGGATCCTGACAAGGTTAAGGCTGTGGTAGATTGGCCAAGTCCGGATTCCCGTAAGGCCCTACAGCGGTTTCTGGGGTTCGCCAATTTTTATCGGTGTTTCATTCGCAATTTCAGCCAACTAATCGCACCTCTGACTGCCTTGACCTCCCCCCGAACGACGTTCAGGTGGTAGAACACTGCCGAGGCAGTCGCTTTGTTTCGGCTCCCATTCTTGTCACCCCTGATTCCACACGTCAGTTCGTGGTGGAGGTCGACGCGTCAGAGGTGGGAGTAGGAGCAGTGCTTTCACAACGCGCTTCCTCAGACGACAAGATGCATCCCTGCGCGTTCTTTTCTCATCGACTATCGCCTGCTGAACGTAATTATGACATTGGTAACAGAGAGTTGTTGGCAGTCAAGTTAGCGTTGGAGGAGTGGCGTCATTGGTTAGAGGGTTCTGGGGTACCCTTTATCGTTTGGACCGATCACAAGAACCTTGAATATATTAGATCTGCTAAAAGACTCAACTCCAGGCAGGCTCGGTGGGCACTTTTTTTCGGACGTTTTGACTTTGTTCTCTCGTACCGCCCGGGTTCCAAGAACATCAAACCCGACTCTTTATCCCGTATTTTTGATCCATCCGAACGCCCGGTGACTCCCGAGTGTATTTTACCTGAGAAAGTAGTTATCTCCACACTCGTATGGGAGGTCGAGTCGAAGGTCAAGACGGCTTTAGAAGGGGTAACGCCTCCGCCCGGTTGTCCACCGAATCGTTTGTTTGTTCCGGAGGGGTTACGGTCCGACGTTATTCAGTGGGGTCATTGCTCCAACGTGGCTTGTCATCCGGGAGTGACTCGCACCAGTTATTTAGTTAAGCAACGATTCTGGTGGCCGTTAATGGCTCGCGACATTCATGATTTTGTTTTGGCTTGTTCTGTATGTGCCACTGGTAAGACATCTAATCGACCTCCGGATGGGTTACTTCGACCGCTGTCTGTCCCTTCGAGACCCTGGTCCCACATCGCGCTAGATTTTGTCACCGCCCTCCCGCCCTCCAAGGGCATGACGGTTGTTTTAACCGTAGTGGACCGGTTCTTGAAGGCGGCACATTTCATTCCCTTGCCCAAATTACCTTCAGCCAAGGAGACAGCGGTCGCGGTCATTGATCATGTCTTTCGGTTACATGGCCTCCCGACGGACGTGGTCTCTTGACAGGGGTTCCCAATTTGTGTCCAAATTTTGGCAGGAGTTCTGTAAATTATTGGGGGCCACGGTCAGTCTGTCTTCGGGTTATCATCCCCAGACCAATGGTCAGTCTGAGCGAGCCAACCAAGATCTTGAGAGAATGTTGCGATGTTTGGTAGCCAAGAATCCTTCGTCCTGGAGCCAACAACTTTCTATGGTGGAGTAAGCCCATAACTCATTACCAGTGTCATCTACGGGCCTCTCTCCATTTAAGTGTAGTTTAGGGTACCAGCCACCAATTTTTCCGAGTCTGGAATCCGAAGTCGCGGTCCCCTCTGCTCACGCTTTCGTCCAGAGGTGTCGCCGCACTTGGACTAGAGCCCGTGAGACTCTACTCCAAGCGGGGGGGGCGCATGAAGGCCAAGGCCGATCGCCACCGGTCAAAGCCTCCCGTATACGTCGTGGGTCAAAAAGTGTGGCTTTCTACCAGAAATATCCCTCTCCGTTCCGTTTCTAACAAGTTAGCTCCCAAATTTATCGGCCCGTTTCCTGTCACCAAGATTATTAGTCCGGTGACAGTCCGACTCAAACTCCCTCCAGCGTACAGGAGAATTCACCCCGCCTTTCATGTGTCTAAAGTCAAGTCCGTGTTTTATTCTCACATTAATCCGCCAGCCCCGGTCCCCCCCCCCCGCCGCGACTCGTAGATGGGGAACTTACTTATTCGGTACGTCGTATTCTGGACTCGAGACGGAGGGGACGCGGATTTCAGTACTTGGTGGATTGGGAGGGCTACGGTCCGGAGGAGAGAAGTTGGGTTCCTGCTAGAGACATCTTGGATCACTCCCTTATCGATGATTACAATCGACAGGTAAGGTTGTCTGGGAACGCCAGGAGGCGTTCCTAGGGGAGGGGGTACTGTCACGGTTCATGAATCTGCGGTCTCATTTCTGTTATGTGTGTGTGTGTGTCTGCGTGTGGGTGTGGTTACTCATTGTGTTCGTTATTGTCGCCAGCTGTGTTCAATCCCCGTTCCCTTTATATGTTCAGTAATTCCCATCTCATGTTGTCAGATCGTTGTGGTTTTCCCCGGTGTCGTGTCGTGTCCTGGTTCCCGTGTCTGCTCTCATCTCCTCGTGTTTGGATCTTGTTCTTCGTGGACCCGCTTCGTGTGTCTTCACGCTGTCTGGATTGTTATTGTTCCTGGTTCCTGAGCACGCCGATCACCACGCACCTTCACCGGGTTGCCCACTGAAGTCCCTGCGTCATAGTTCCCATGCTGAGTGTTTGTTTCCCCGACCTGTGTTATTCTTTATTGTCATCATTAAACCTTCTTTCACTTGCATTTGTATCCGTCTCTGTTTCACCACACCTTCATGCAAACGTTGTGGGCTTGCACCGGCATTATTGGTCCATATGTTTTGGAGCTGCCCAAAATTGTCAACCTGCTGGAATAGTGTTTTTCTGACATTGTCAAGAATTTTACAAAGGCCTATGAGCCAGACCCCCTGACAGTGGTTCAAAGTATGGCAGATTCTAATATAGAAAAAAACATAGTTTAATTTATCAGTCTACTAACACAAAGGTTAATTTTATTTAATTGGGAACAGAAAACTGCCCCTACACATATAAATCTAATGAGGGACAGAGGCGCTGGAAGTCAGTCACAGCTGGGGGTGCTGAGAGAAAGTCAGTCTATATAGTGACGTCACACTAAAAGCTCTATTCTAAGCGATATTCATTTTTTAGAATTAATTTGATGGCCCAGATAATTTAGATTTAAGTTATTGACAATATTTTATACTCAATTTTGAACGTTGTAAACTACAACAGGCGGCAAACTTGAATACTAACACACTTTGTGTCGAAGCAGCCACAGCAGCAAACAACACTGAACTAATTTATAAAAACGGCAAATGCATGGATGCGGGTGAGAGATGTGACTCACGTCCAGGTTATCGCCAGTCGCCAGCGGTTGAGTTGGACACGGAGTTGGTGGCAGTTGAATCATCCACGCTCGTCCTTGAAACTTTTATTTTTTTAGGGTTTTTAAAAAACTCAGAAATTCTCTTTTGCGACATGCTTAAATTCACACAGCGCTCCGTGTGTCTAACTGAAATTACGTCCCTCATTCACGTTGCACGGCAACGATAGTCTACATTTGATTGGTTAATACACATCTTGATTTTATTTGAATAAATTCAACTCAACTCAAACATATATCTGCACAGTCTCTTTTCATAGAAAAATCTCATATATTCCAGTATAAATATACAGTATATAATAATAATATATATATTTTTTTTTTCCAGCAGTTAAACAGTAGCCCACAGACAGGGGGTGCTGCAGCACCCTCAGCACCCCCACTTCCCGCGCCACTGATGAGGGATGTAATGAAGCATTTGGAGCTAGAGAAAATAAAATTGTCCTTGAAAAAAAAAAGAAGACTTTTTTAAATAAAAAATCTGGCAACCTTTCATAGATTACTTTATTGACATTCCTTCTTTGGGTGATTAGGTTAAATTGATCCCTTAATTCAAGTAAACATTTAAGCATTTAATATTTAAGAAGAGGAATAAATTAATGCTCGAGGTATCTATTAGCCTAAATTCATTATAAATGAATAAATAAATCCATTATATTTAAATTCACTGAGTCAAGTGTTTCTGGTTAAAATTCCATTGTGGTCAGAAGTGTTTGTTTCGTTAATATGCCCTTCATTCAGTTTTATATGTTTCAAGACAAATGTATTTCATTTGAATTTACAACCTCTAGGTGACAGTATTACAGCCTAAATCTTACAGCAAACACAGATGGGGAATTGATCTTTACGGTCTGGATAAATTAACTTTTTTTTTTTTTAAGTTGGCAGTCTGAATGTCTTGAAGTAATAGTGTTTTTAGTTAAATGGTATTTGATGTAATGGTTTACTATGTGAAAGATTTATAATTATGTAACAATAAAATCTTAGAATACATTTCTGGGGTTTCACAGAAGTGAAGGTCATCCTAGTTTGGTAAACATCTGATGAACGGAAGCTAGGTCTATACAACAAATATCATTTTTGCATTCCCATTTGCGCCAAAAACAAAAGAAGAAATCCCTTCTGACATTCCAAAAGATGAAGAAATATAAGGAGGTTCATTATGACAGTCAGAAGAGAGTAAGATGCCAAATTTACCATCACTCCCTAGTCGTTGTATTATAAACATGTTTTAGTTGTTGACAACTATTATTTTTTTGTAATTGAATGTAATAATCTAATATAATGTAACAGTATACAGTCAATGAAAAGGGTCCATTGTTGTGATTACTGTATTATGAAACTATAAGGAAGTTTGTCCAAATCTCCTTATAGTTCCCCTAAAACTTCCCCATGATTACACGCTTCATGGTTTCTGTAAAAGAACCTGTTTGTATGTTTACAACAATCATTGTGAACTAGTTTTGAAATACCAGAGATGCATGACTATCACAAACACAGCCAAACCTGCATGTGATACTTACGTTTGTGATACTTCCTCATACAAAAGCTCATGGTGTGAAAGGAAGGTCTTAACTGTGTAAAAGTTACTGTCATTTTGAAGAGGATATACCTTCTTGGCAAGAATTAAATTTTTTGGGGGGAAATATTTTTTCACCCCATTTTTCACGCGCCTGATAATAGATCAGTGCCAAAGAGACTCAAATAACTCTGTCGTTTTTTTATCATTCAGGCAAGTGTTATACATCATTATAATCTGTTATGTTTCTATTTTTTTTGTGTACAGTCACAATAAAAACAAAATGTTTTGCTTTTTGCAAAGTAAAGAAAACAAACATGATGCGCGATCTGCAGTCTCTCTCTCAAAGACATTCATTCAGAAAGTCTTCAGAAAAGGAACTCTCGCTTAGTGAATACTTGTGGCCCACTGAAATCAAAATTGAAGTTTTTTAGCTTTTAGTATGATTATGTTAGCCTTAAGGTTAGGAATAAGCTGGTGTGTTCCAAAACATTGACAATTTGCATTTAGGAGATATAAGCATTCAAAACTTACAGTCACTCACTTCCGATAAAAAAAATAACAGATTTTTATGACATCATCTCAGACTTCACCTACTCATCAAATCTTCTGTCCAATCAAATGGTCACTAGAATCTGAAGCGCCTGCCCCTACACTATAAATAGACCCTGAAGCTGGCTGAAATCGGTCAGCTGTTCACACATTTTCTAATTTCGCCACGTTGGAATTATAAGGTTTATTCTGCATTGTGACTGGTTTGGAGATATTGAGCTTTAAAGTTTTTTGCATTCCATTTGACTGTGTAGAAATAACCTTTTTATTTTCTAAATACAAAGTTCCAAAAAAACTTAAACTTAAAAAACAACATCACATAATGTAAAGAAGTTGTCACAGAATAAGAATATGTGAATAACTCAATTTTGACAAAAATGTCAGATAGAACCTTATAATTCCAAGGGGACGATTTCTACATGGTGAAAGGCACGCAGCACACTATACATGCGATAGGAAACAATTCAGATAGTGTAAATATGCTTTCAGTTGAGGCGAATGAAGTCTGGGTTCACGTTACTTTGACGCACACCGCCACAGCGCACACACATACAGAGTCGGCCCAAGGCATAAGCGAACTAAGCGGCTGCTTAGGGCCCCTTGGCCACCAGGGGGCCCCCAAGAGATGCTGGATGCTTTTTGCTGTATGTTATTTTATGTTTATTGAAATCGCAAAATGGCCTTAAACAATTACTAAATAAACTGCAAAATTTTAAGTTTTCTAATATATGCACGGATTGATTCTGACAGCACTGCAGTCCAAAGTGCGAGAAAATCGGATGGATTTAGGAAACACGGACTGTAGTAAACAAACACGGACGTTCAAATGATTGGGCGAAAACAACATGAGAGGGAGTAAATGCAGAATTAAAATTCGTGGATGAGCTAAACATTTACAGTTTGAGTGGTCATTTTGACACGCTTTCTTGTGATGAGAACTGTGACTGATTGCATCTGAAGTGCACGCGCTGCCGGAACGGCACTCTTCAAAGTGAGAGTGCAAACATTATTTAAAGCGGAAACACCATTTAAAGCGGCACTCCTTAGTGAAAGCGCAAACATCATTTAAATCACCAGATCACATTTAGTTTTACTAGCATGATTATTCAAAGCATTTTAGATGGTTTATTCTATATCGTCGCTGTCCGATGAAAACCACGTACGTCCATTTTGCCGATTTTGAGATTTTTCGACGGATTGAATGTCCAGGTTCATTTCCGTATACAGTATGCGTCACATATCTAAATGGCCAATGAAAAGTTGTGAAATCATGTCATCTGATTTTCATGTATATCCATTTGGTGTCAAAGCTGTCAATCACGCCGCGTATCTCCCGCCCTGTGGAAGCATCTCGCCAGTCGCCGGTCTCGCTGGTCTCGTGAAGTTGTTTCATCGAAGCTCAGCACTGGATAGCCGATAGTACGACATTGAAGCTCTCCGCAGTTTAGTTCTAATCTAGTTCTTCACAGATTAGTTTGCTTGCTAGTATGTAAATAAACTCGGTCTCTTTGATAAGATTCAGCCTTTTTTTCTCAGTCAAACTGATCAAATTATAGCCTGTAATGCTACTGTCATGATTGTCACTAGAACATGCCTCACTCATACTGCGATCACCGCTTACCAGAGGCTGAGGATATCCAGCACGTATTCCTCTGTATTCCTCACGTATTCCTCTGCTGAAACGCGACTTTGCCATTCTAATTAATGATCGGAAGAACGCGTATCGACCACCGTTACTGTAAAATATGCACGTATGTCCATTTAAACTCAATTTTGGTCAAATGTGGATTATATCATTACACTGGCAAGAATATGGTTACATGTAAAGATGCCGTACCAAGTATGACAACGCTACATTCAACTGCTTTTGAAATACAGTGTTTTTTTCACTTCCTGAAAAGTAAGCGTTTTGGACATACGTGAGTTTCATCGGACAGCGACGATATGTATAGTGCATTAATAGCGGGAGAGGCGGGACATAGCGAGCACCAGGAGAGATGCTGCCTGCATTGAAAGTTTTGTGACTAATTAGTGATTAGATTCAGTGACATTATTACATTAAACAACTATATATAATGTTGAATATAATGTATAATAATGCAATGGGTAAATATTTGTTGGGTCCTGATAATAATAGGTTACACTAATAATAATATTGTTATTTTAATAATAATAAAAAAGTACAAAATTCAAAAAAACACTCTTGATTTTGGCTACATATCAGGATACATATCGTATCACGAGTTCAGTATCGAGATACACATCGAATCGTGACACGAGTGTATCGTTACACCCCTAGTGCGAATCTCTGACGTTCTGAACGCAGGTCTTGGAGTAGGCCTAGGCTACAGCATAGCTTCTTCCAATTTCTCAGTAGATGTTTTTCTGCAAGTGCTATATCGTCCCCTTGGAATTATAAGTTGTGTAGCCTACATTTTGGATGTTTTTATTTAGAAAATAAAAAGGTTATTTCTACACAGTCGAATGGAATGCAAAAAATGAAAAGCTCTGTTTAATGTTTGAAAGAAATCAACATTTCTTGTTTTTAAAAGAAGTCTCTTCTGCTAATCAAGGCTGCATTCATTTGATCAAAAAACAGTAATATTGTGAAATATTATTATAATGTAAAACAGCTGTTTTCTATGTGAATATATGGTAAAGTGTAATGTATTCCTGTGATCAAAGCTGAATTTATCATCATCAATGATCACAAATCATTCTCATATGAGGATTTGATGCTCAAGACACATTTATGATTATAAGTTTTTATTAGGGCCGGGACTTTAACGCGTTAATTAAGATTAATTAATTACGGGACTTTAACGCGTTAATTAAGATTAATTACGCAAAAAATAAATAATTTTAACCACACTTATTTTTGCACCCCGGAACGTTTTTCAATGAATGAGTTTCGACGGACCGATTATACTGGAGCACCAACTAGCGTTCTTGACAACAACAAACCACAGTGAACATGAACGAAGAAGCTGACGAGACCGCTTTGCTTGACCCCGTGGATGGGAAATTTTGTTTTAAAAAACGAAAGGATGGAAGCGTCGACAAGAGCATGGTTATGTGCAAGCTATGCAATAAAGGAATTTGCGTATCACCGCAGCACATCGAGCCTCAAATATCACCTCAACGCAAAACACATAGGAGTTAGCGTGACCCGACTTCGAGTAAAGTTACAAGTAAATATGCTATTGCTACACTTAATGGCAAACATTGCACTGGTCTGCTGGACTGAAATAAATAAACAATATTTTGTTGATTAAGCTTATGTATTCGGTCATTATTCAATGGTATACTAAAAATCCATGTGAAAAAAATTACTTCTCACTGTTCTCAGGTCAAATATTTATATGCAATTAAAATGCGATTAATTTCGATTAATTAATTACAAAGCCTCTAATTAATTAGATTAATTTTTTTAATCGAGTCCCGGCTCTAGTTTTTATATTACAATATTTTTAGGATTATTTGAAAGCTTTCTATTTAAGAGAAATGCTGTCCTTTTTAACCTTCTATTCATCAAAGAATCCTGGGGAAATGTGAGCATATGCAGCATAAGAGACTAGGCTACTTAAAAAAAAGAAAAGGAAAAAAAAGTACAAAGCCCAGTCTGAAATGTAGTACTGTAAGGCTTTGAATATTAACGCCTGATCACTCTTGTGGGTTTGCTACTGTCACAATTAAAAACTGTGTAAGGGTAAAAACATGACAGGCAGACATGATGTAAGCAACACAGCGACAACTTTTAACATTGATACTGGGTGTGTGAATTATCAAAATTTGACAATAGTCAATCGTATTGGTGGCACAGAGGGGCCCCCAAATAAAATTCTGCTTAGGGCCCCATAAGGGCTTGGGCCGGCCCTGCACACATAGTCTAGACCAGAGCCGTTGACTAGAGACACGAGAGCGCAGCGCAGATCATATGCGCGAGTCGGCGCAGACAGCAAAACATATCGGACCCATTTAAATGCTGCACAGAATGCTGTATTTCAAAGCGATATGGAGGAGATTATAAATGATAAACGGTTAGAGATTAGGAGGAAACTGGCTTTAACAAACAGAAAGGCTCTAGTCAAACTGTGCTAAACTAACGAAACGCTATTGGCTGTTTCAAAAAAGGGGAGGAGCTGTTAACAGCTGGAGCCGTTTAAGGGGAAATTACGTAAACACACTGACCCCTGACCTCCTAATTGTATCTCAAACCTGACTCAGGGATGCACCCTTCCTGACTCTCCTCAAGCTCACTGTCCTCACTCTAAGAAGGAATGACCCTAACTGCTCAATCAGGTTCCTTCTGCCCATAAAATGTTATTGTGTCCATTTGCTTTAAGTATCAGTGTATATTAAAAACATTGACTATTGGTGCATTTAAATCATGTCAGACAGATCGTATTTACGAGTTGAACGCACATGAACGCCACCACAAAGTAGCGAATATGAGTGGGAAGCAATGGCGGAAGCAATTCAATTCAATCATGATACATTTATTTCTGAATGCTGACAGTACAATGTTTTGTATACATTATGTGTACTGTTAATGGAGAAAAGATATAAAGTTTGCCAGAAAACACTACTCGTTTATCCAGTTTATGAGCTGATAGGCATTAGTGACCAAACTACATTTCCCATTGCTGTGGCTGTCACGGAACAGAAGAATGCAAACACTGGTAATTGTCTGAACAGTATTCATTGAACAACACTCAGAGAGCAGATGAGATTCTGGTTTGCAGATCGTTATGGTGATACTGGTTTGAGAATGAGAGTCTTATCTGTATTGCAGGTTTCAGAGAGAGGTGGCTAAAGGCTGAAAAGGAAGAGGACGTGACAGTTCGATGCAAAAGTAAGTAATCCACATGTAGGTAGTCAGGTAAGCATTCAGGGTAGAACAAAATCACTAAAGATGCAATCGGAAACATTGCAAATGATGAAAGCAGAATTCAAAATGTAGGGGGTGCTGTGATGCAAGGGACTTTCACAACCGTTTCTGTCAGAGTTTTACAGAAGCACAAAGAACACTGTTGTTTTGACTTGCTACTTGTAAAATCCTATCATTAGGCTTGTTGGACTTAAAGCGGAGAGAGCGATTCAAAAGCAAACGGAGCCGTCTGCTCTCTAATCGCTCTCTCGCGGTACTTTGATGTCATAAACCGATCGGTTTATGGCTGTGCAGCACCGCTTCAAGTCCAACAAGCCTCTTGCCTCTGTAATAATGGACAACACATGATAAAAACTTGCAGCACGGCAATTGAAAGCCAGCTAATACGCACACCGTCATTCATTTTGAAATCAAATTATTCGATTCGCATCTTAGGAGTTCTTAATAGTTCTTCTATGGCCTTATGGGCTTTTGTTGACAAAGGGCATTTAGCAGTTTCTGCCAACAAACCGATATTTCTGAATATAGAAATATTAGTGAATTTGAAGCGAAAGTATTTGATGAACATATACTACGTGCAGAGAGCATTCGTTCAATATCATTATCTCATTTTTGACAGAAGTGGCGTTTAGCGGCTTTTGCATCTGAACTCTACAACTCTTAACATTTATGGCAGAAATGTAGGCTATAGATCATGAAAATCAAGAAAATGTGTATATCAACATTGTGAAGTCAGCCATTTACATCATTGTCTTTGATCTTATTCAATTCACATTTATTTTAGCGCTTTTCACAATACACATTGTTTCAAAGCAGCTTTACAGAAAAAAGAGGGATCTGTGATTACAGGTGCATTTCAGAAATACATATACAAATCATGCAGTTAGAAAACGATATATTTATTTAAACAGTGTATCATATTAAGGCAGAAACAGTGAGCTCATTGAAGTAATGAATACATGTTGTTAATAAATTATTAGGATAGGATATAGAAAATTTTGCATTGGGGCATTTTGGCATTTTACTCAAATATGATCTCAAATATGATCTCACAGAGGTCATGTGAGGTCATTATTAGTCCCCTTGCAGTCAGTATGAGGACCTGAAATACTGTATGTCTAATTATTAATCATGTGCTTGAGTTATCATTAGGGGTGTAACGATACACCTATGCCATAGTTTGGTTCATATCATGGTTTTGGAGCCACGGTTCGGTTCTGTTTGCTGTAGAGGCAGGGTTCATAGCAGGGCACCAGCAACAATAACACTAGATTCACTTTTAACTTAATAACAACAACAATAATTTAACTTATTAACTTTATTAACTTTATATATTGGCTTCACATTTCTTTAGAGTTAGCATACATGAGTAAACTAAAATGAAATAAATGCCTCAACTGTCTTGACTAGTCATTTATAGAGATCATCATTGAGGTACTAGGATCCTCCCTGTCAAAAAAAAATAAAAAATAAAATTACATGCATGCACAAGGATGCTGTAAATAGGCTAATATCATTCTGAATTATTCTCATCTTAACTGACCTGTTGATTTCTTCTTGTAGTAAATAAATCCAGCAGCTGTGATGATGATTCCCAGCACCAGACCATAGGCTCCAACAGTGATTTTATTCCTCTCAGACACAGGGAGAGATGGATCTGTCGTCGGGTACACTGGTTTGTGAAATTATGTTCTCCACAAACGTAGTACTAAGATAACAGTTGGTGAGTATCTCCTCTTACCCCAGTCATAAATCATGGGTTTATTGAAGCTGGCATGCTCCACCATACAGGAGATCTTCTCTCCAGATTTGGGGGTGTATTCCAGCTCAGAGTGGATCTGATAGTACCAGTCGCCATCAGCCATCTCCATTGTTGAGGTCACTTCAGAGGTCATCAGTTTACCATCTCTCAGCCAGGACACTTTGATGTGTGGAGGATAAAACTCAAATGCGCTGCACATCAACACAGCCGGATGTCTGCCACCAGCCCTCTTCACTGAACTGAGCTTAACCTTTGGTTTCACTGAATCAAGAAGAGCAACATCCTAAATACACATTGTGTACAGTATAAAAATCATTATGTCTATGGAAAGTCCCCTTAAAACATCGTACAGTATAAAAATCTACAGATTTAAGAATTACACCTATGGAGAGTCCCCACAAAGCGAAAGGGGGGGTTGATTTGACAAAAGAAAGTTCAATTGAAGAATCCCTATAAATATCAATTTTATTCACAATACATTTTTCAAATTCGATTCATACATTTCAAAATGCTACTTAATGCTTACCATTTCTAGTGATATAAAAAAATTCTGTTAATAATTATTTAGTTTCTAGCATATGTTCTACATGTTGACAGTAAAAATGAGAAAAGACTCTTGTGCCACTTACCTGATTTATCACAGATATGGGAATCAATGTCTTGAGCATTACTTTTACAGAACCAGTCCACAATAGCTCTTTCTTCCTGCAAAAATGGACCATTGTTCCAGAACGCTGCAAGTTTCATTCCATACTCATTAAATCCCACAAATCTCCCCAGAGTGCTGTCAAACTGTATGAATAGATATTTATTGAAATAATAGTTGTCAAAATACACCATGTCACTGATATTAGAGGAGCTGTAGATGCATCTTGACATACGGTATCGGTAATATACATTAGCTGAAAAAGAATGTAGACAGAGAACAAACTGTCAGATAAATACGTCAAGAAGAAAGAAACAGAAGAACTTGGATGCATCAGTCAGTTGCAGTATATGGTTATCTTCTTAAGTAATATTTCCCTTAGAAGGTCCATCACCATTAGAATGAGTCACCCTCCTTAAGATAATGATGCACCACCACTACTACTACTACTAACAATTATAACAATAATAATGCAATTATTATTGATATTTAATTATATTACTTCGATACCTCTCATGTTACTTACCACTTTCTGTTACAAGGAATGCAGCCAGTGTCAATATGAGATGACAACTCAAGAGCTTTTGCAGTGACATTTTCACTCACACTGAATCCCAGCTGAATGCTGCCAGGGCTTTGTTCATGTTCATGAGATGGATGTCTAAGATAACTGTTCAACCAGTTAGTGCAAGTGTCAAGTGTTGCTAGGCAGCATTCTGCTTTCATTTTAAAACCAAAACAATGACCAGTTATCAGTCTGACTGACTAAGTGTTACATTATTAAGTGACTAATTTAAATAATCAGGGGTCCAAGCACCGAAGTGTAGATTGCCAGAGGTCCAAGCACCAAAGGGTGTCAAAATTGGCAGGATGGTCCAAATCGTGCACCTTACTCACCATTACACACAGCTATCTGACTCTAGGTAGTGCTATAATATGACAATTTGCATTTTGGATCAGAACTTTGAAAAGTAACTTTACTATTAACTTTGAGTTTGGATACTTAAAAATCATGGCCGCCAGCAGCCAATCAGATTTCAGCAGCTGTTATGAAAGTGGATATTTGTACATCTGTAACAATTCATAATTACTTTCATTTATAAATAATTAAACATTATATAATGCTTAACAGATCATTACTTAATATACATATATTCAAATAGCTAGAAATATGAGATGATGTACTTGTTAATTTTAATGAACTAATGCATTTATTAACCCTTAAACGCATACTTTGTGTCTTTAGTAACTGGGGCCGGTAACACTTTATAATAATGTTCAGTTATAAGTCACTTATAAGTTATTAGTTAATGATGAACTAATCATTTACAAAACATGGCTATACATTCATAAATTATTAATAAGTCATATAGTAACATTTTATGAATGTTTTGTTAATTCAGTTATAAGTAATATATAAATTATTAGTTAATACATTCCTAAATTATTAATAAGTGGTATGCTATACTGCCTATATCCTTATATATAAGTGATGGAGATTACACTTTAGATTAGGGGATGCAGAAAGTGTTGTAAATGACTTGTATACACATACATGCAATGTAAAAGAGGTAACAAAGATCTACAATTTATATGCAACACATTTACAAGTGATGAATGGTTTACACTTAGAGAAGAGGATTCAGAAAGCTTTGTAAATGATTTATTAATGCGTTTACACATCATCTATAACAGGTGTTGAACACTTAGTGTTTACTGCAGTGTGTAAGTGCTGTCTGGTGAGGGTATAGACTACTGTCTTCTCTGACACACTTTTTTGTTTTTAATAATTTATTTGAACTATAGAACTATATTATGTTTAAGAAAATATATTTTTCTTAAAGGGTCACATCAGTGATTTAGCATTAAGCTTTATATCAGTAGAAACCCTGTAGTATATTTGAATTATGGTACTTTACCCCCTCATATCCCCTTGAGACGAGAGAATTATGCATTTTATTTCTGGGAAAAATCCTCCGATGACGCATTTTTTGTCGTGTTGAGGCTAAAAACTACAGCCAGTAGAGGAGCTGTTCCGCATGTTTTCAACCCGCCCACAGGGGAGAGATCTCACTCTCAGAATGTAAATGCACTCGGCCTCGGCCTCGGGCATTCATAACGGAGCGGAGCGGTGCAGAGCAAAGTGAGTGTTTCAACTTTTCAATGAATTCCTATGAAAGTTTAGCTTCCATATGCGATCAGAAAACGCGCCACACTGGACACACGCTGAGAATGACTGTCGCGTTTATCTCAGCTCTGCTCAGATCTTACTTCGCTCTAGTGCTGAATAAAAATCTAACTCCTGCTGCATTTGTCCTGTGACTTTCGTTCGGCTCACTCACACTTTATTGAAAATACACGTTCAGTTTTTAATTGTAGTGTTTATTCTCTAACTGAACAAAATTATTTTATTATTATGAAGATCAAAACGACACTGGGGGCGGTGTAGTGAGTGGCCTCATAGGGCAGCAAAGCAAGTGCATTCTGGGAGTTATTGTCTTTCATCCACATGAGACAAAAATAAATTTTCTGTTCTGTCTTTTTTCAGTCTAGAAGGCACCAAATTCAAAAATAATTTCACATTTCTACTACATACTGTAAATTACACTTTAAATATAAAAGTATAGAAGTCTGCAAGCCTTTTATTGAAACAAAAAGATAAAAGTTACATAGCAAGAAAATATAATCATGCTTTGAATGATCTATGCATTTATTTATACCTTTAACGCAGTGTTAATTTCGTTGACGAATAATTTTCGTCATAATTTTCGTCAAAGACCTTTTTTCACTGACGAAAACGAGACGATAACTAAATAAAAACTAGTGTTGGATGACTAAAACTATGACGAAAATTTACCGTCATTTTCGTCAACAAATAAAAACGAGACGAATTGTTGGGGAGGGTCGATTAGGGAAGAGATCCAGTCAGAACTGATATCCTGTGTAACCGATGCACACATTTGATTTGGACGTGCTGATCTAACCGCTGGAGAACACGGCGCTGTTGAGCTTCTACAGGCTCATCCCCAATCCAGCGCTCCAGAGCGGCTCACAATCAATGAATAGCGCACATTTAAGCCAGGCAATTGTTTATGAACTAATGCTGATGAATAAGGACAATGTTTACTTTACGATGTTTATATAGTAATATGTTTTAGACTGTTGTAACAATGCATATTTTATCTCCTGAACTTGAATGAGCTCCTGCAACTGTAAGGCACAGACATTTCAAAATAAGAGTCAATGTGTATTTCGAGCTTGTTTATAATTTAAAAGTCACGCATTATATATTCGTTTTTGGTTACACAATAAACTGTATTTAATTTCATTCCCATTTAATTCATAGTCAGGAGAAAAGACCAGTATTTGACACATATTCAATATAGTATCAGGGTTATAATAGTTCACTAAAACCATTAAAAAAAATAATTACTTGAAATTAAATAAATGTTAACTGAAATAAAAAAAAAAACTTATTTGAATCTTTAGCTTTACCTGATATGGCCAACTAACTAAAACAGAAATACAAAGTTATAAAACTATATCAATGTTTTTAAAAAACAAACAAAAAAGTGAATTGAGCTCTCTTTCGTGTATTTTTAATGTCAAAAACAAAATTATGTCAAAATTAAATGGAGCTTAAATGCTTAATGTATTACAATTTTAACTAAACTCATTAGATTTTATTCGACTAAAACTAGACTAAAACTAAAAACAATTCAGGTGACTAAAATATGACTAAAACTAAATGGCATTTTAGTCAAAAGACTATGACTAAAACTAAATCAAAATTAACACTGCTTTAACGTCAACAATAATACCTGTCGTGCGAATGACACACAAGTGTATATAGTGTAGGAGAATTTACAGTTAAGACCCAAGGACCAGATGATGATCAATTAAAACCAGTAGTCAGAGATGCAATAAATTGAAGAAAATGTTACTAAAGAATAGTTTCATCAGCAGAAGTCAACTTCAACACTTAGCAAGGAGTTTGTAGACCCTCTGCATACACACTCAATACAGCAGCAATTATGCTCTAACACAGGTCACTAAACTACATCATCACTTCAGATTAAATTATTCTGATTGGTAAAGCCATAGATACACTTAGAAAATTTCGACATGGGCTGTCAAAAGCATAGCTCCATTGACTATCTGAATGATACCCAGGATCCCTGATGTCACAAATCTGGGTTTCTATAGGCTCCATTTCTAGGCACCCTGGGTGCCAGTTGCTCTCCTCACAAAAGTCAGGACCTGTAAAAACGGGTACTAAAACACACACATCCTGATACACAGCTTCTTCAAGGTTGGAGTTGGTCGATCTCTAGCTCTGATCAGGAAACCATACCAAAACTGATAAGATATACTTTCTCTCAGTAAGAGGTTCAATCAATATTTGTTATTGATTGAAGATGCAAAGTAAAATAATGTTTTAACTGTGAATTGGTCACGTAGGAGAGAGGCCTGAGTGACCCCAGTGACCTAGGCTGCCATGTAGAAGAGTACAGTAAATATATGTTTTAACATGTGTTGGGTGCTTCCTAAAAAAAAAAAGGTCTGTCTAAAATTGCCTACCCTTAAATAGGGCACTATTTAAGGGGAAAGCCATTTGTAGTGGTGTCCAAAACCATAATAAACTGTATTGAGTGGACTCATTCAATTCATACGCTCAACAGTTAGAGAATACCCATAATGCACTGTGAGAGTTGCGCACTGAATGGATTCCTGCGTCTGACCAGAAAATGGCGAGCGCAGCTGAATCATCCAGCCATACCTTTTTTCCAAACCACTGGTCCAATATTGCTACAGCGTAATATCATACAGGTATGAATTCCTTTTTAATTGATTATTCAATTGTTTAATTAAGGTTTATACATAGTTTCTATGACAGAGTTCAAGATAAATATTTATACTGTATCTTACTGGAGCTGCCAGTTTTATAATTTTCAAATAATTATTAATCAGCAAGCACAAACTATGCAAATCGGCAGCTCTTCCAGCACACTCATTGTCCAAATTTGCTCACTCGTTTTCATTCACTCCCTCAAGAATGGATTACAGACACAGCGAAGGTGAGGGCAAGTAATGTAATTCTATAATTACTTAAATCTTATAAGCTTGAAGAAGTCATTCAAATAGTTTAATATTTAGAAGGATAAATATTGATTAATAACTTGATTAACAACCACTCAAAGGATATATTTATATTGAAGCAGCAGTGGGTTCCGGATTCCACCCCCAATAACATATTTGTCTAATTGGCCAGTTCCAATAAGATATAATGTCAGTTTGCTTCCAACTCAATTGCAGTTGTTTCCTTTAATGAGGAAGAAAGTTCCAGCTGCAACTCCCAACAGTCCAAGAGTCAGACCTACTGCACAGAACACAGCAGGACCAACACTTGGGAGGGCAACATCAACATCTGGGGGGGAAATAAAAACATGAATAGGATATTGGAGGATGCGTAAAATAGGATTTTTAACAGAAAGAAAAGTTATTCATTTGATTTGAAAATGACACTCACCCCATGTTTTGGTCTGAGGTTTACCCTGGAGGGCTATGTGGTTCACGGTGCAGCTGTATATGTCTCCTTCAACAGGTGTAAACCTAAAAGTAGAGAAGACGTTGAAGGTACCATCTGCCCTTAGGCGGTACTGGCTTAAACTCATGCCGTCTGTCACATTAACATTATTCTTAGTCCATGAGATGCTGAGAGATGGAGGATAGAAATCAGTCACATGACAGATGAGGGCGTTCTGAACACCCAGCTCCACATCATCCCTTGAATAGATGGATGTTTGAGGTGCATCTAGAAACAAAAATAATGGTAACACTTTATTTTACAGTTTGTTACATATGCTACATGTAGTTAATGACTGTACATTATGCATAATTACATGCAACTAACCCAAAACTAACCCGAATCTTAATCCTAACCCTATAGTAAGTACATGTAGTTACTTAATATTACTCTGTACCTAAATGTCTAATTACAGGGTAACACAGACACTTTAAAATAAAGTGTAACCAAAACAATTATTTTAAATAATTCAAACAAATATAAGAATCACTGTAAACTTTTGAGACAAAACTTGATGGCATTGGATGCCCTTCATGCATCATAACGTAAATCATGAACTTGGTTTTGAATAAAATAAGTTTATAAGTAGCATAATTATTAAGTATTCACAACATGCCTTAACATTATGTTGTTATAACTGCATACCACTGACTTTTAATGCATGTGTATGGGATATTAATTATTAATTAACCCCTTTATTAACAGCTACCATATCCCTATGTCAATTTGATGTTCATTCAAAAATGTACAATTTAATAGCATGCTTTAACGCCTTACCCATTTCTGGTGGTGGGCTCTTGAAAATGTTAGTCAAAAAGGCTACATCACTTTTGCATCCTTTCATTTCAATAACACTGGTTTCATAAAATTTTGGAAATTCAATAGGATCTCCAAAATCAGGTAATGTTACTACTCCTCTCTTCTGATTAAAGTCAGCATGCCACATTTCCTCTCCATCAACTCCATGCATATCCTCTCCATCTGTCTCAGAGCATCCATGAATTCCAAAATATTCATGTAATACTGAAATAGAATGAGCATAACAAAGTTAATTTACTATGAAATAGCTTCGACAATTATTTCACTTCTACTACTGCTACCACACCTCAAGACATTGTTTTATTTCTAGACATTTGTCAGGCATTTGTCAACAATCTTTTGACACATTTTTTACACATCTAATCCCAAGCCTCCTAATTCCAAAACATTTGTGTGCGAGGGGTTCACATTTGTATTATTTTTGGATCTTTGAGAAAGGTATGAATTTTGATTCAAATTGTTAACTTTTAAAATTTTAAATATCGTGCAAAAGTTCATTTATTTCAGTAATTCAACTTAAAAGGTGAAATTGATATATTATATAGACTCATTACATGCAAAGTGAGATATGTCAAGCCTTTATTTGTTATAATTTTGATGATAATGACTTACAGCTTATGAAAACCCCAAATTCAAAATCTCAGAAAATTTGAATATTACATTAAATCAATTAAAAAAAGGATTTTAAATACAGAAATGTCGGTCCTCTGAAAAGTATAATCATGCATATATACTCAGTACTTGGTTTGGGCCCCTTTTGCATGAATTACTGCCTCAATGCGGCAGACCAGGAAGCTTCAATAGCGGCCTACATGTTCTACATGTATTGCTTTTGTTATTTTGAG
The DNA here is from genome assembly GCA_023566225.1 of Romanogobio albipinnatus. Lineage (NCBI taxonomy): Eukaryota > Metazoa > Chordata > Actinopteri > Cypriniformes > Gobionidae > Romanogobio > Romanogobio albipinnatus. The sequence goes on along the minus strand of CM042253.1, from coordinate 24,013,293 downwards.
TTTAGTTTTTTTCTTCTTTCGTTTAATTTTTGGGACATCTGTCCTGTGTTTGAGTTGATAATTGAGCCAAAATACTTGGGAAAGGCCTTTTGGTCAAACTAGTTTTTATTTATTTTCTTTGTTTTAAGTTTGAAAAACATTTGTTCCCTCACATTGTACACCTGCAACGAGGATGCCATGCCATGATGTTTTAAGTGAAATTGAGTGTTATTTATTATTCATTCTGTCCCTGTGATGTCCTATTATTTATTTATTTATTTATTTATCTATTTAGTATTTAACTGCTTTATGTAGGCTCTTCATGAACTCATTGCATGTGCCTGTTATAATCTGAGAATGCATGAAATTTAAATAACCTCAATCATTTACAATCACTGTAAAACCATTTTAGCTGCATAACTGGCAAATTGTATATACAGTAATCCAATAGACAACTACACATTAACATAAATAATATTAGACAAAGGAATTGAGGAAACTAAGGGTATATATATTGTGGCGGAGGGGGCGTGGTTTTGCGAGGTCTGTAGCGGGAGAGAGAGAGAGGAGCTGAGCGGTGAGTAAGTAAGTCAAGTGCAGATGAATAACACCTGTGTCTGATTGCAGTAATTGGTGTGGAGAGACTGCATATAAGCCGCAGCAGAGAGAGAGAGAGAGAGAGAGAGAGAGAGAGAGAGAGAGAGAGAGAGAGAGAGAGAGAGAGAGAGAGAGAGAGAGAGAGAGAGAGAGAGAGAGAGAGAGAGAGAGAGAGAGAGAGAGAGAGAGAGAGAGAGAGAGAGAGAGAGAGAGAGAGAGAGAGAGAGAGAGAGGGACTGGGACATCGCGGCTGCCTTGCACTTGAGAGGATCAACAAGAGTTTACTGAGTCTTCATTGAGAGAAAGTGTTGCCTGTCTTTTGAGTCACTATTGCGCCCATTTTTATTGAATAAAAATACAGCGGGTCCCAGTCACGCCGACCCCGTCTTCTTCCTTCTCCACCCACACACAAACGAACCATCATTACACTGGTGCCGAAAACCCGGGAAGGAAGAAGAGTGCCGCCGCCATGCAGTCTCCGCCGACAATGCCACTTGCTGACATTGTGCAGTCGCTCGTCGGTCTTCACCACGAACAACACCGGGACCTGCTGGCCATGAGGGAGGAGCAACAAAAAGGTTTGAGGCCCACCTCGGTACCCAGCACGAAGACCGCAAGCTGTTCTGGAGCTGGATGGACTGGGAGGTTCGGGCCGTCTCCGCTCCAGACAACGACTCAGCCGCCGCCCTGCCACTCAACGAGATGGGTCCGGGAGATGACCCAGAGGCTTTTGTCAACCTTTTTGAGAGGTCCGCAGAGCTGCGGGGATGGCCCAAGTCAGACTGGCCGATGCGGCTCTTGCCGCTGTTATCCGGAGAAGCGCAAGCAGCCGCCCACCAACTGTCAGTCCAGAATCTCCTGGTCTATGACGACCTGAAGCGCGCCATCCTTCAGCGGGTAGGCCAGACGCCAGAGCAACATCGTCAGAGGTTCCGGACCCTGTCTATCGGCGAGTCCGGCCGACCCTTTTCGTTCGCGCAATAGCTCCGGGACTCCTGCCGCAAGTGGCTGATGGCCAACAGAAGCGACGTTGAGGGAATCATCGACCGAGTGGCACTGGAGCAGTTCGTCGCACGACTGCCAGAGGAGACAGCGCAGTGGGTCCAGTGCCACCGCCCGGCATCGCTGAACCAGGCCATCCAGTTGGCGGAGGACCAGATGGTGGCGTGCCCCGGGGTCGGCAAGCCCCTTCCTTCGGCTTCTCTCTCTCTCTCTCTCTCTCTCTCTCTCTCTCTCTTCTCCTTCCCCTTCCCCTCTTTCCAAACCTGTCCCCCTTCCCAGGTCTCGCGGTCAGAGGCAGCCCAGACCAGCGACGAGGTGGAGGACGGATGCTCTTCCCGAGGCACCGGCAGCTCCCCGTCCGGCGCCCAGGGGAGGGGGAGTGACCACCCACCCATTCCCCTCCTCGTCCTCATCCGCACTCTCTCCCCACCAGTTCGCTGACCTACTTCCAGCCACTAGGGCAGCAGGGAAGTCTGGGCCGGCTTGCTGGCGCTGTGGGGACCCGGGACACTTTATTGATCGGTGTCCAGTGATGGAAATGGGGACACAGGTCCGGGTCCCCGACACGCCGCAAGCTGCCCCCGATCAAGCCGGTTTGTATCAGATACCTGTGAGTATCAAAGGGGGTACTTATCAGGCTTTGGTGGATTCAGGTTGTAACCAGACCTCCATCCATCAAAGCCTGATTCAGCCTAAAGCGTTGGGTAATAGCCGCATGGTTAAGGTGAGGTGTGTGCACGGGGAAGTGGTGAACTATCCGTTGTTGCCCGTGGATATTCAATTTCGGGGACAAATGCATAGTGTTGAGGTTGCAGTTAACCCGCACCTCCGGCATCCGCTAATTCTGGGTACAAATTGGCCGGTGTTTAATAAATTATTGGGGTACTTCTGTGCGGATGCTTCTTGGGGGAAACGTGTAAAGAGGAAAGAGACGGTTGCTCATTTGGGAGAGGTGGATTCGGGACCTCTGGGAGCTGTTCCAGGGGAGCAGAGCAGTCTGGAGTTGCCCGTTCTCACAGACCGCAATGATTTTCCCCTAGAGCAGTCCGCGGATGAGTCGCTTAAAAACGCGTTTAGTCAGGTCCGTTCCATCGACGGCCACCTCCTCCACCCTGACCAGCCGCTCTCTTATCCGTATTTTTCTGTTATAAAAGATAGGTTGTATCGGGTGACAAAACAGGATCTCACCCTCGTAGCTCACTGACGTACAATGGTTACAAGCAGATTTTGCTGACGTGTTTTCGACCCTACCTGGTCGGACCGACCTCATTCAGCACCAAGTTGAGATGGAGCCGGGAGTTGTGGTTCGCAGCCGGCCTTATCATTTGCCTGAACACAAGAAAAAGGTAGTTCAGACCGAATTAGAGGCTATGTTAGACATGGGGGTAATAGAAGAGTCCAACAGTGACAGGGCGAGCCCGATAGTTTTAGTTCCTAAACCTGACGGCTCGGTCCGGTTCTGTGTGGACTATCGTAAAGTAAACGCGGTGTCGAAATTTGATGCTTACCCAATGCCGAGGGTTGACGAGTTGCTTGATCGGCTAGGGACCGCTCGTTTTTACTCGACACTGGACTTAACAAAGGGATATTGGCAGATCCTCTTGTCTCCTATGTACAAAGAAAAGACCGCTTTCACCACTCCGTTTGGATTACACCAATTTGTCACCCTTCCTTTCGGCTTGTTCGGGGCTCCTGCGACCTTCCAACGTCTGATGGACAGAATTCTCCGGCCGCATGCTGCATATGCCGCTGCCTATCTAGATGATATCATCATCTACAGTGCGGACTGGTAGCGTGATATGCAGCATTTGCGAGCTGTCCTGAAGTCGCTGAGAAGGGCGGGGCTCACCGCCAACCCGAAGAAGTGTGCAATTGGGCGGGTGGAAGTAAAGTATCTGGGCTTCCACTTGGGTCATGGTCAGGTGCGTCCCCAAATTGACAAGACTGCAGATGTTGCGACCTGTCCGAGACCCAAGACCAAAAAGGAGGTTAGACAGTTCCTGGGGCTAGCGGGACATTACAGGAGGTTAGTACCTAACTATTCGGGGGGGCTGCAGGCCGGATGGCTCCCCGGCCTGAGTCGGGTGGTGGGGGTATGTGGGTAACTATTAATATACAATCATTGAACATCTTTGTGTAACCTGTGTAACCTAAAGGGAAGAATCTCGAGACTAACAATATATTTGCAAATAATCCCAAAAGGATTATTTCCCAACTACAATTAGACCTAGAATTTTGTTCACTGTTCTGTTTCTTTATGCTTTATAAAAATTGTTCCCCCCAATGTTCAAGACATGGTTACGACATAGATTATCCATCTATTGCCTTCAACTGAATATCTTCAGACTTCAAGCTTTTAAAATTTTCTGGCCAGGCTTTCACAAGCCAACTTCAAAGTTTGTCTTGGCAAACTTCTTTTTTATTTAGTTCAGTATGGCAAGGTCTTTTTTCAAATTATCCACTCGAAAACCCCAGTGTGTGACGTTGGCCAGTACTGTTTCATTATGGCCATTGGCTTGAATTTTGCATTATACATGCTATTTTTTTCTTATGTCACTGCGTTTTGCTTTAAAATGTGAAATTAACTGCTTGTGTTTTATGTAGAGTGACCTAATAGGCAACCTATCAGAATGTTCTTCCAATGCTATTTTTGCATACTGTAGTTATAACTTATAAGGTCTATCCATACATTTTCTAAAACCGCTGGAAGGTCAAAGTTTTAATGCATTGGTAGCAAAACTATACGCAGGTGTAGTGTTTGATTGTAAACAGTACCTTCAACTATTCTGTGTAAGTTCAATAATCTGTTCATATTTTAAAAGCAAGAACCTTGGATCAGAAATATAGAGTAAAATATACAGTAAATGTAATTCCTTGAGTACAAGAACAGTGAAAAACACAAAAACATTCTACAATAATTATGATGTGTTCAGATAAATTCCTTAGAGAGAATTGACTGCAACTCTGCCGTCTTCTCTACTTTTAAATCTGACTGAAACGTGTGGCAATGTCTTTATTGCCTACAACTTCTGATAATGCATAAATATGCATAGTGATCATTGTGTTTTATGATTACACTATGTTGGAGTACTGTCAAAATTATTTTTATTAAAAAAAATGTTTGCACCAAGAGTTAATTACTTGCTTACTTGTGTAAAATAGTACCAAAGTGATTAAAAAATGTACAAACCAATTTTACGAGACACAACAATACTTTGGTTGTGTGAAAGGAAACATTTAAAACCCTAGGAAAAACACAAGCAGGCTTTGAATGAATAATGGTGTAACATTATCAGCTTTGTCATTTTACTTCTGCCTTATTAAACAACTTTAACTTACATTCAGCCTCAGTTGAAAGAACAACTGTAAGGGTGAGAATGGTCATGTACAGCTCCATCTTGATAGTTTAGGGTTGAACAAATGTCAGAGAAATATTTAACAGAGGTGAAAAAGCAAGTATTTCCTCTGTTAAGGCGTTTTGCATGATCATCCACTCAGAGTTTGACCCACACAGTGACATCACTGTATCTAGGAGAAATAAAAGGTTTTCCTCTTTCCCTTGTTATGGCCTGCCAATCTTGTCTAACATTATGATTCCTTCAGTCTGCAAGTGCAAATACAAAACTGCAGTAAACTTTTTTTAACTGCTAAAAATACTGATATTTGGATTGACCCCTAAAAATATTGTCATTTTTAGTGTTGGTGAGTAACTAACTAAATTAATATTTCAATATTTGTACTTTGAGGACATTTCTGTCACTGATCCCAGTAAATCACACTAAATTCTAGAGATCGACCGATATGGGTTTTTCTATAGCTGATGCCAATGTTTAGAGGTCAGGGTCAGCCAGGGTCCCACCGTCAAATTGGTGTAACAACCCCACCCAGTGGCCAGAGGAAATTTACTCGTACCTCATCTAGTCAGGCTAGTTGTATGGCTGGACAGAAAAGCGCACTCAGTACTCTAAATATAAAGACATAATATATACATTTAAAGATGTTTACTAGCAAAAACAACGCTGGGAGAATGAAGGGACATGTTTTAAATTGACTAAATTAAGTTTGTGGATGTATCTTTTACGCTCTTGGCAGGCAGGCTGAACATATAATTACTTGACATGTTTAATCTTAGTGATTTCTTAAGTTATTTAAGCCTGCCGGCTGTGTACGGATGTTATTTTGTGCTGCTATTTTGTATTTAAGTCTATGGGAAGTCTAGTTTATTTTCCCATAAAAAGGGGCATTGACGAAATTAACAGTTAAAGGGATAGTTCACCCAAAAACAAAATTGTTATGTTTATCTGCTTACCCCCAGGGCATCCAAGATGTGTCTTTGTTTCTTCAGTAGAACACAAATGAAGATTTTTAACTCCAACAGTTGCAGTGTGATAGTCGTATAATGCATGTCAATGGGGATATTTTAGAGTATGAGAGCAATGAGAGTAAAAACATATAGACATACGAATCCTTATTAAACCATGCGGCTCGTGGCGACACATTGATGTCTTAAGACATGAAACGATCGGTTTCTGTGAGAAATCAAACAGTATTTATGTTATTTTTTTACCTCTTATCAGACGAATGTCATCTAGTATTTCCAGCGCCATAACTTCCGGCAAATAAGGTAAAAAAAACTGGCGAGATCAAAGATATATATATGTAGATGCCTCATTCGACCAATCCGCGCAGGCACAAATGAGGAATCTTTGTATATATCTATGATCGCGCCGGTATTTTGCATGTATTTTGACCTTATTCGCCGGAAGTGATGGCATGGGGACGGATGATGCAGAGCCATAGAAAAAAACGAAATACATTTTTAAATGTGGATATTTTTCTTACACAAATGCATCGATTTGCTTCAGAGGCCTTTATTTACATCCCGGAGCCACGTGGAGCACGTTATTTGACGGACAGATGCATTTTTGGACAATCCAGTGTTCTGCATTGACTTTGCATTGTGTGAAGCGGCCTCCTTGTCATTTCGGACTTATAACAAAAAAGAGAACAATGACTAAAAGCTGATATGTGACAAGGTGTACAGCAAACAAGCTAAAAAACACAGAAATACGTTTTTATAAGTTGTCGACCCAAACAAATTAGCATTTAAGGAGACAAAAGTGGAGACAGGCAATAAGACGTGAAGCTTCAGCAGCAAGAATGGGTACATTTTGGGATCCTGACACTCAGTATGCCTCAGTATGCCTATGTGTGCAGTAAACATTTTGTCACTGTGAAGACAGAGAAGTATGCTACTTTGCTGTTATATTATTTATTTAATTGTGAGAGCGTTTTCCTAGTCAGTCCTCTTCTACCATGTCAACAAAGATATCGGCAGTGTGGCAGCATTTTTAAAAAATAGAAAATGGGAAAAAAGTTGAATGCAAATTTTGCAAAGCAACAGTTTGCATATCACAGCTTGACGACAAACATGTCATATCACCTTAAAACGGTAAGCTAACTTGTCTACGTTAGGTTGCCCCATCCCTTTTATTATTGTGCAAACTGCAAATGTATTTCTAGAATTATTTATTGGATTTGGGCACTTTATTATTATTAATTTTTTTTGGAGCCTAATGCGCGATGCGCTGTGCCCACTGTTTGACTCTTCTGTAGTTACTTCATGAACTAAGACCGAAGGATTTTCTAGGCTGATATGGCTAGGAACCATACTCTCATTCCTGCGTAATAATCAAGGATCTTTGCTGCCGTACCATACAGACGGTTGGTCTGGGAACGCCCTGTCACGTGATGTGAATTTAGGCCGTGGGGGAAAACATTGCCTTGGCGCTAATTGAAATACACAGGAGAATCATGCCGAAGAGTTGCTGTGTCATTTTCTGTACTGCCAATAAACAAACAATTTATGAATTGAAGTTCTACATCCTTCCTAATAATCACACAGAACTGGAAAGGAGGACAAAATGGCTACAAGCAATGAGGATGATCAAGGGAAGTTGTGGAATCCCAAGACTAAGCATGTGTATGTGTGCAGTCGGCATTTCATCACTGGTAGGCTACGTTAATATTGTGTTCATTATTAATGTTATCAAAACTGTGTAAGGTTGTTTCAGAAAGTGTCATGCAAGTAAGTTGTTAACTTCAAATGTTATTAATGTCTTATGAAGGCCTACAATGTAGAGACACTTTCACGCTCAGCTCTCATACTTTGTTACTGAATATGTCCATATAATATAGGAACTATTTATTACAACATTGTTTATATCAGATTCTTGCACACAGAGGTTTCACATTAAAGGTTTTTGGGTGCAGAGTTGATTACACCATCTTTCACCCGTGGTCGAACAGTTGTCAGCAGAAGATGTAGCTGTAGAGGAGGGGGCGTGGTTTTGCGAGGTCTGTAGCGGGAGAGAGAGAGTGGAGCTGAGCGGTCGGTCGATAAGTAGGTCAAGTGCAGATGAATAACACCTGTCTCTGATTGCAGTAATTGGCGTGGAGAGACTGCTTATAAGCCGCAGCAGAGAGAGAGATGGGAGAGAGAGACCGCGACTGGGACTGCAAGCACTCCAGCCTGCCACTTCAAGAGTATTGAGAGAGGTATTGAGCCTGAGAGCAACGTTACTTGTTATATTTGAAAGTTTTGAGTTTACTCGCCCTTGTGCGCAGTATTGTTTTGAGGATCGTGAGATCAATAAAGAGTGCAGTCCCAGTTACGCCGACCCCGTCTTCTTCCTTCCCTCACCTACATGAACCAACACTACACTGGTGCCGAAACCCGGGAAGGGAGAAGTGCAGCCGCCATGCAGACCCCACCAAAGACACCGCTTGTGGACCTCGTTCAATCGCTCACCGGTCTTCACCAGGAGACACATCAGGACCTGCTGGCCATGAGGGAGGAGCAGCAGAAGCGATTCGAAGCCCTCCTTCAGGCCCAGCATGAAGACCGGGAGCTGTTCCGGAGCCGGATGGACCGTCCCCCACACCATCACCGACTCGGCCGCTTCCATCCACCTCTCGAAGATGGGCCCGGAGGATGATCTGGAGGCATTCATCGACCTCTTCAAGAGGTCCGCCGAGTCCCGGGGATGGCCCCAGTCAGACTGGCCGATGTGGCTCCTGCCGCTATTATCCGGAGAGGCGTAGGTAGCCGCCCACCAACTGCCAGTCCAGAATCTCCTGGTCTACGACGACCTGAAGCGCACCATTCTTCAGCGGGTTGGCCGGAGCCCAGAGCAACAGCGGCAGTGGTTCTGGACCCTGACCCTCGGAGAGTCCGGCTGGCCCTTCGCCTTCGCGCACTAGCTCCGGGACTTATGCCGCAGGTGGCTGATGGCCGATGGAGGCGACGTCGAGGATGTCATCGATCGTGTGGTGCTGGAGCAGTTCGTCGTCCAGTGCCACCACCCGGCGTCACTGAACCTGGCCATCCAACTGGCGGAGGATCACATGGTGGCGTGCCACGGGGTCGGCGAACCCTTGCCATCCACTTCTCTCTCTCTCTCCCCCCTGTTGTTTCTTCCCCCTCTCTCCCCAAACCTGTCCCCCTTCCCAGGTTGCGGTGATGCCCAGACCGGCGGCGAGGTGGAGTTCTGCCCGAGGCCACGGCGGCTTCCAGACCGGCGCCCCGGGGAGGGGGAGCGACGACCGACCCGTTCCCCTCCTCATATTCTCCGGCGCTCTCTCCATGTCAATTACGGGACCCACTGCCAGCCACTAGAGCGGCGGGGAAGCCTGGGCCGGCTTGCTGGCGCTGTGGGGTCCCCGGCCATTTCATCGATCGGTGTCCGGTGATGGAGGTGGGGACACTGATCCGGGTCCCTAACGCGCCGCAAGCCGCCCCCGATCAAGCTGGCCTGTACCAGATACCTGTGAGTATCGAGGGGGGTACTTATCAGGCTTTGGTGGATTCGGGGTGTAACCAGACCTCCATCCATCAAAGCCTGATTCATTCTAAGGTGTTGGATAATAGCCGCTTGGTTAAGGTGAGGTGTGTGCGCGGGGAAGTGGTGAACTATCCGTTGGTGCCCGTGGATATTCAAGTTGGTGCCGGGAAATGCTTTTCCAGGAGGCTCATTCTAATCCTATGGCCAGGCATCTCGGACAAATGGTGACACTTAACCGTCTAATGGCCCAGTTCTTCTGGCCGGGCATTCACGAGAATGTGCGCAGGTGGAGTGCGTCTTGTCGTGAATGTCAGTTGGTGAATCCACCGGCCACCCCAAAAGCACCATTTTGCCCACTCCCGCTGATGCAGGTCCCCTTCCAGCGAATTGGCAGATTCATCGGGCCATTAGAACGGTCAGCACGGGGGCATCGCTTTGCATTAGTGCTGGTGGACTATGCAACGCGATACCCGGAAGCAGTTCCGCTCCGCACTATTTCAGCGAAAAGTGTTGCGAGCGCACTGTTTTCTTTAATCTCCCGGGTGGGGATCCCGAAAGAGATTCTTACCGGTCAGGGCACGGCATTTATGTCACGGACAATCCGCGAACTGTACGAATTGTTGGGCGTTAAATCAATTCGCACCAGCGTCTATCACCCACAAACAGACGGGCTGGTGGAACGTTTTAATCGCACGTTGAAATCCATGATTCGTAAGTTTGTTCACGAGGACGCCAAAAATTGGGATAAATGGCTAGAGCCTCTGTTGTTCGCTGTCCGTGAGGTTCCCCAAGCCTCCACAGGGTTTTCCCCCTTCGAGCTTCTCTATGGACGCCAGCCTTGGGGGGTGTTGGATGTCCTTAGAGAATCTTGGGAGGACGGACCTTCCGCAACTAAAAATTAAATTCAGTATGTCCTGGACCTGAGAACAAAACTACACACTTTGGGGCGGCTGTCAATGGAGAATTTGTTACAGGCTCAGGACAAACAGAGACAGCTGTACAACAGAGGCGCTAGGCTTCGTCAATTCACTCCGGGAGATAAGGTGCTTGTGTTACTCCCTACGTCGAGTTCAAAATTACTCGCAAAGTGGCAAGGACCCTTTGAGGTCACACGGCGAGTTAGCGATCTCAACTATGAGGTGATTCGATCAGATAGGGACGGAGCACGTCAAATTTACCACCTCAACCTGCTAAAGAAATGGTCTGAGGCGGAGTCAGTGATGCTCGCGACGGTGGTGAGCGGAGAGGAGGATCTCGGGCCAGAGGCGGTTCAAAAACCTCAATCTCTCACTCTGGCCCCGGGGGGAGACCACCTCTTGCCCTCGCAGCTCACTGACGTAAAACATTTACAAGCGGAGTTCGCTGACGTGCTCTCACCCCTACCTGGTCACACCGATCTCATCCAGCACCACGTTGAGACTGAGCTAGGAGTTGTGATTCACAGCAGGCCGTATCGCTTGCCTGAACATAAGAAAAAAGTGGTTCAGGAAGAATTAGAGGCTATGCTCGACATGGGTGTGATAGAAGAATCCAACAGTGACTGGGCGAGCCCGATAGTTTTAGTGCCTAAACCTGACGGCTCGGTCCGTTTCTGTGTGGATTATCGTAAGTGAACGCGGTGTCGAAATTTGATGCTTATCCAATGCCGAGGATTGACGAATTGCTTGATCGGCTAGGGACTGCTCATTTTTATTCGACACTGGACTTGACTAAGGGTTATTGGCAGATCCCCTTGTCTCCAATGACCAAAGAAAAGACCGCTTTCACCACGCCGTTTGGATTACACCAATTCATCACCATTCCTTTCAGCTTGTTCGGGGCTCCCGCAACCTTCCAGCGTCTGATGGACAGAATTCTCCGGCCGCATGCTGCATATGCCGCTGCCTATCTGGATGATATCATCATCTACAGTGCAGACTGGCAGCGTCATATGCAGCACTTGCGAGCTGTCCTGAAGTCGCTGAGAAGGGCGGGGCTTACCGCCAACCCGAAGAAGTGTGCAATTGGGCAGGTGGAAGTAAAGTATCTGGGCTTCCACTTGGGTCATGGTCAGGTGCGTCCCCAAATTGACAAGACCGCAGCTGTTGCGGCCTGTCCAAAACCAAGACCAAAAAGGAGGTAAGACAGTTCCTAGGGCTAGTGGGATATTACAGGAGGTTTGTACCTAATTATTCGGACCTCGCTAGCCCGCTGACTGATCTAACTAAAAAAGAGGTACCAGATACGGTTCAGTGGACAGAACTTTTCTCTCCATTTTCTTCTACAGACTGACGCCTCGGACAGGGGGCTGGGCGCGGTCCTGTCCCAGAAGGTGGAGTGTGAGGAGCGGCCAGTGCTGTACATCAGTCAGAAGCTCTCTAAGAGAGAGACGATGTACAGCACCATTGAGAAGGAGTGTTTGGCCATCAGGTGGGCCATTCTCACCCTTCGCTATTACCTCCTGGGGCGGGAGTTCACCCTCTGTTCGGTCCAAGCCTCCTTGCAGTGGCTCCACCGCATGAAGGATACCAACGCGCGGATCACCCGTTGGTATCTAGCCGTTTAAGTTCAAGGTGGTCCACAGGCCGGGTGCTCAGATGGCTGTGGCTGACTTCCTCTCCAGGAAGTGGGGGGGGGAGGCTGCAGGCCGGATGGCACCCCGGCCTGAGTCGGGTGGTGGTGGTATGTGGCGGAGGGGGCGTGGTTTTTGCGAGGTCTGTAGCGGGAGAGAGAGAGCGGTGCCGAGCGGTCAGTAAGTAGGTCAAGTGCAGATGAATAACACCTGTCTCTGATTGCAGTAATTGGCGTGGAGAGACTGCTTATAAGCCGCAGCGGAGAGAGAGATGGGAGAGAGAGACCGCGACTGGGACTGCAAGCACTGGCCTGCCACTTCAAGAGTATTGAGAGAGATATTGAGCCTGAGAGCAACGTTACTTGTTATATTTGAAAGTTTTGAGTTTACTCGCCCTTGTGTGCAGTATTGTTTTGAGGATCGTGAGATCAATAAAGAGTGCAGTCCCAGTTACGCCGACCCCGTCTTCTTCCTTCCCTCACCTACACAAACCAACACTACAGTAGCATATTCTCGTGTGGCATCCAACATCAGAATTCACATTAGTTAGTGTTATTGACTCATAAGTTAGCTGTCGATTACATAAATATATAAGGAGTCAGTCATGACTAGTTTTGAGTTTTTTTATTATAAATCCAAAGTAACAGGTGATTAGACATCTGATATGTTCCCCACAGAGAGAGTGAATGGTGCCCTGAAGAACCGGTACCACATCCTGGATCGGCCACTTCCTATGTGCCTGGTGGAGAGCCTGAAGGATAAGCGATTGACAGAATTGTGCATGTCTGTGCAGCATTAGTGAACATGTCTGGCAGTGTTATGTACAGCCGCTATTAAATCATAAAGTAAGGATGCAACAAATGAACCATATGTTTATCGGCTACTCTACAATATCATTCTTGCATTCTAATTGTACCCTCTGTTGATTGTCTTATCCAGAAGTGTCTAATTTGTAGACCCTGACGGGCCTCCTCCACCACCTCCTCCTCCTCTACCACCTCCTCCTCTGCACCCTGACGGATTATTGCAGTTATTATTGCATGATTTTAAATACATTGTTACTTTGTTTTGATATTGTAGCCTATTGCAGTTTTCAAAACATGAATAGAAATGAAATAAATTCATAAATAAGGTACTTCCAATTGTAATGACCTTATTTGTTTACAATCAGATTGCAAATGAAACCATTTACCTGTGTATCTTTCAATTCCTGTAATTTTTTTTCCAGTTCCAGTTCCAAAATCTTTCAATGATGCTGACAGCATTATTGATGGACTCCTCATCTCTTGTAACCCTGAATATCAGGCAAGTCTGAGGAGTCCATGTAATGAAGTCTGCATATGCTCGCTGAGTGATGAACATCTGCATCTGGACCTACAAACATTGTACATGCAATGACAACTCATTTCCCATTTCCCAAAACCATAGTTGCTAACCTGAAATTATAAGATTTCTATAGTAGTGTATAATACTTCTGTGATGTTCTGTAATACCTCTATAGTACTTCTATAGTATGTCCCAAAATACTATAGTACTCCTATAGGATTACTATAATATTTTGTCCCAAATTACTACAAGATTCCTATAGTTGTTTATCATATGGGATGTCTCATTCACATTAGCTATCAGTTGAAGGCTTACTTGATAGGCAAATCACTATGTAATGACGTGAGCCGTGAACCTATGGAGTAGTTTGAGGTCTACACTCAATACAAACTGCAGTCTGTGAATTAGGGATAACTGTCAGCACAGTCCCTAGGCAACTTCGTACTACTGATCACCGTTTTACAAAAGGATTAATAGTTTGGAGTGAAGCACGTACAATTGGTAAGTGACAAGGTTTTATGGAGTTATAGTATGCAACATATACGAAAGTTGATTGAGTTATATTATAGGCTAATGTTACTGCTAGAGTTACCGCGATGTCTTACATGGAGATTCAACCAGATAACAAAATATGTCTGGAAACGACACCTCCGGCCATTTGGTTGGGTCAATGACCCCGTTTTTAATTAAATAAGGGCCATCATAACCTATTGCAGTTCATTTTACAATGTACCGTTGCCGGTTGGCAGGCGTCAATGACTTGCAATACGACATTTTTGTCATTCAAATACACACTATGTCCCCCCACCCCGCCGACTCCAACCTCGCCACGCCAGACCACGCCCCCAACTATGACTACATGCCGAATGATATTACGGAGCGCCAGAAAATAGTCCCCAGCTAGCTAACTTCCAACGTGACCGGCACTAATGCTGTCTTAATAATACTTTGTTACAGTTCTTGAGTATATTTTTTGGTAGAATCTGTACATTACTTGAGTTTTTATATTTGTCAACTTTTACTTTTGCTCCACTACATTTCTTAAATAAAATATACTCCAATACATTTCCCCAAAGCATTTTGTATGAAGGTAAATTGATGCCTTAAAGAATCGCAAGCGCAGGGTAAGATTTGTGAAAGTGTACATAAGATTGCTAGCGTAAATTAAATTTGCATGTGCAAGATAAGTTTTGTAAAGAAAAAATTAATGTATTGTGAACCTGCAGCTTCATGTTAACACAAAATAAATATGATCTGTATTCTTCTGACATCCATTTTTTCGAGCTAAAACTTTTGACGTTTCTTTCGATAAGATACGGCCAAAATCATTGCACGACTGTGAACATCGATTTGCAAGCGAAAACATCAGAGTCAGGAACTGCAAAACGTGTAAAACCAAGCTTTGTGTAAAAAAAAATAAACTGTTGCAAATGTCTAAATGACTCGTGTGAACGAAGGGCAAAAAAGTTCCTGAAAGAAACCGATTTGTACAGTTCCGTCTTTCTTTTAGCTGCGCTTAAAGTTTTGGCACGATTCTTTCACTGGCTGAGTTCTGCAAGCGCGAGGAGGAAGGCGGGTCCACCTTCTTCTGTAGCCAATCAAATGAGCTGCTCGCTGACTCTCGATTTACCCTTATCTGATTGGTTCAATAAACACCCAGCTGCCAAAACACATCTTTATCTTCATTTGGCTAAGAATCGTTCTCGCTGCCGAAATTGTACTTTTAATGCACACATACATGTTAATAAATAAATAAAGCACAGTTGCTTAATAAGCTGTGCACCGTAACACTATATTTAACACTTCAGACGCTCCATTCAAAAGCTAATATGTTTTATAAAGTGTCACAGTTTGAGTGAAATCATTCCAAAGTGAATGTGGAATGTTCTTTCTTTTTTTTCTTTTTTTTAAACAACTGTTTCTACTCATGGAAAAGATACTTATTAAAACAGAATCCCAATCATGTTTCTGTCATAAGACTTTTGTTCTGCAAATCTACCATATGATGACCATCAAAGTGGCAAAGTAATACAGATGCCATATGGATATCTTGTGGATAAAAATGAGGCTGTGAGGGATAGACTTACAATCTTTACAATGACACATCCTACATCACATGTAATTTTCAAAACTCATAACTTTCAAAACTGTTATACTGTATGTAGTTGTTGTCTACATAAAGTTGTTGTTTTTTTTCCACAGCCTCACACATCACATTCTCGTTTTTACATTAAATATGGTGCTATCCTGACTAAGGAGGTAAATACAAAAACAAATAAACAATAAAAAATAAACTTTAATTATTTAATCCATACCAGGTCCCAGAATATATTTTAACAGATCTCGTATCAGCACAGACCCTACCAAATATATCATATATATTCACATTTATTTACTCTACAATCCATTTCTGTGTATGGGTGAACAGAGTGCATTTACAGAGATGGATTGTGTATTAAATATAAAATTCATGAATGTTAGATTTGGTTTGTTGTGGTTTGCTTTTGCTGTGATCTCATGTGTTTGATTTTTTTATTTGATAAAAAAAGAAGAAAAAAAATGATGTGCATGGATACATAATTGACAAATATACTGCAATATTCCATTTAAAAAAAAATCAATTTAGCCTGTAATTTTTTATGTATAACCTCTTGGTGGCAGTGTTATCCCAAAAATCACAATAATTAAAAACAGAAGGCTTGTGATCTTAGGTATCTGAAATACTAACAACCACAAGATGGCACTCTAAACCCTGTAATATACTGCCATCCTTTCATTTCCATGCCTTTGATCCGAGAGATGAGATATCCAGCATCCCTGCGACCCTACAGATGACACGCGATCTAGAAAATGGATAGATGGAAGACTGAAGTCTAGCAACTACTGAAGTAATTCTGTACAGTAATTAGATGGTGTTTTTATAGATGGTAGATTGTATTTTAATTAAAGGTTTGCTATGTGAAAGATTTACATCATGTAACATTGTATAATCTCAGACTAAAAGTCCTGTTTTATGGCACAATTGCAAAACATTTTGTGATAAGTATTATGAAATGAAACTATATGGAACTTTTGGTTAATTTGGCAAATTATCATTGTTTACTTGATGCCTCAGCATTCTGGCAAAAGAGCCTGTTTCATTATGTTACCAGTACAATCATGTTCAACCAGTTTTGGAAAGTCCCTAGAGCTCCATGGCTGTCATGAACACAGCCAAACCTAAACCAAGGTTTGTGATACTTCCTCATACAGAAGTCACATGGTTATAAGAAAGTTCATTAATCATATGAGAGTTACTGTCATTTTGATGAAGATATACCTTATTCCGTTATTCATATTTAGACGCAGCGTAGTGTTTTAACATTGATAATCAACAACTGCACTGAAGACCTTCATTTAACAATGTTTGATGGTCTTCATGCTTTTAAATAAATAAATAAATAAGGCTTTTTAATCAGGCCAATAATTTAAATAATTGTTCACATTATATTATTGGAGTCCAAATTCTGCGGTGCGTTTACGTCAAAGCAGCAGCTGTTTACCCAGTTGCTTGGTAACAACATCACAGGAGAAGGTGGCAAATGCATAGTGTTGCTCACTTCACTTTTATATTTCTGTTTTTGAACCATTGGTTTTGTTTTCGCTTCAGTACATGCTGCCACTTCTGTCTGTCTGCCGCAAATGTTCTGTAAATGCTCTAAAGAACGCTGCAGGCGAGCATGAGATTTACGTAAAGCTCTCTTCTTGCAGTAAACCAGTCACACTCGACAGGAAAGTGAGTGAAAAACACACAAACACATTTTTATCAAATCATACATCATTAAAAGTGGTTCACTTCTGCAATTTAGTATGATTGTGTTCATATCAGCAGTGAACCGTACCAGAGTTGATATGAGCCGTACCCCATACCACCCTTTTTAAGCAGACTTGAGTATGGTCTGTGGGTGCACACCCGAGTTCAGTAGGCAGCGTTCACATCATCCAAACAAACCGAATTCTGATGTCAATCAAACCCAGGTGTGCTAGTGTGAAAGCACCCTAAGAGTTATTTTCACTGGAACTAAGGGGCCAAGCCCAACCCCTGAAAAACAACCCCACACCAAACTTTACACTTGGCACAATGCAGTCAGGCAAGTACCGTTCTCCTGGCAACAGCCAAACCCAGACTGAAGCTGTGTCCCAAAGTGAAGGGCGCGCACTTCGAAGGCCGCATTTGAAGTGTGATTGCGTCATCGTGGCACTACGAATGCTGTCCCAATGTGAAGGCTGTACCCTCTGAAGGCCGTTTTTGAAGTGCGATTGCGTCACAGCAGCGCGACGAAGGCTGCCGCGATTCAAAAGCTACTTCAAAATGCGCCCTCCGTTTATCAGGCAAAGGAAGGGTACAACAGATGGAACCTTCACACAACTTCGCAGCCTACCCTATCCCAGAATTCATAGCACACTGGTGACTACAGGATTTGACTGGTCCGCATTCCCGCGGCACTCGATCAGATTTCTTGCGGCGCGGGATTAAATTTCCCAGTGAAAGACAGTAGTGGTCGGCAACTCTGGTGTAGCCTGGATAGGCTACTATTGAACACAACAGCGCAACCGCTTGAACTTGAAGTAAACCAAATGTTCAGTGGTGGCATTCACACAGTTCCCAGTTCCCTGCCCTGAGCAACCTGACAAGATAAACTTTAATTTCCCAATATTAACTTGCATAAATGTTATTTATTCCTCAACCATTCTCTCAAGAAGAGGAATCAGTCCATTCTCTCCCTTTTCGCTCTTTCTTTCTTTTTTATTTTATATTTCTTTTTTATGCACTTTCTCTAAATACAAATTAGATCTGTGCAGGGCTATTGTTTCGCCCCGCTCCCGCAATAGGAGCTATTCCGCCTCCCGCTCATGCTTAAAATTCACTCTGTGCTCACCCGCTATAAATTATTTTATTCCCGACCCGACCGATCCCGCTAAATTTAGATTTAGTTTCCAGGATCTCTCTTTTAAATTTCCCCTACAGAAAGAGAGAGACTGGGGATCACAAAAGTGATAGGCTGTGTTGGCCATGCAATCATTTTATTTAATTTTCTTATCATACTGTCAACACCGTAGCTAAAAAATGTCACAGAGAAAAATAGGCTAAATCAAATGCAACATCTGTCACTCAAAATTATAAGCCAAAATACAAATAAACGAAAACTGCAGACTTTACTAGCTGTACTGCTAAATAAAGTATTTTATATGAATGAATGAATGAATGAATGTCGCTCACTGACGATGGTCCATTACCGTAAGTCTCCTCCAAAGGCTGAATGTAAAGTCGTGGCCGGGATGCGCAGAACAATTTTTCTATATTATTTGGTTATTTAGTTATATATAAGTTATTTGTAAATGTAACAAAGTAATTGCGGTCTATTGTTCATTTTCGTTAACTTGAAATGTGTAGGCTAAATAAAAGAGAAGTGGTTCTTCTGTACATTGTTTATTTTTGTAAGTTATAATTTGTACATTAAACAAATGCATATATGTTCATATGTTCATGCATATATTTTCTTGTCATGTAAATTAAAATGTGTAAATGAAAATAAATTGGTCTATACATTACTTAAAGTACTTTTTTCAACTATTTATTGGCCTACAATACAGGGAGTGCAGAATTATTAGGCAAGTTGTATTTTTGAGGATTAATTTTACAACATTAATAATTAAACAACAACCATGTTGTCAATGAACACAAAAAACTCATTAATATCAAAGCTGAATATTTTTGGAAGTGGTTTTTAGTTTTAGCTATTTTAGGGGGATATCTGTGTGTGCAGGTGACTATTACTGTGCATAATTATTAGGCAACTTAACAAAAAACAAATTTATACCCATTTCAATTATTTATTTTTACCAGTGAAACCAATATAACATCTCAACATTCACAAATATACATTTCTGACATTCAAAAACCAAACAAAAACAAATCAGTGACCAATATAGCCACCTTTCTTTGCAAGGACACTCAAAAGCCTGCCATCCATGGATTCTGTCAGTGTTTTGATCTGTTCACCATCAACATTGCATGCAGCAGCAACCGCAGCCTCCCAGACACTGTTCAGAGAGGTGTACTGTTTTCCCTCCTTGTAAATCGCACATTTGATGATGGACCACAGGTTCTCAATGGGGTTCAGATCAGGTGAACAAGGAGGCCATATCATTAGATTTTCTTCTTTTATACCCTTTCTTGCCAGCCACGCTGTGGAGTACTTGGAGTACGCGTGTGATGGAGCATTGTCCTGCATGAAAATCATGTTTTTCTTGAAGGATGCAGACTTCTTCCTGTACCACTGCTTGAAGAAGGTGTCTTCCAGAAACTGGCAGTAGGACTGGGAGTTGAGCTTGACTCCATCCTCAACCCGAAAAGGCCCCACAAGCTCATCTTTGATGATACCAGCCCAAACCAGTACTCCATCTCCACCTTGCTGGCGTCTGAGTCGGACTGGAGCTCTCTGCCCTTTACCAATCCAGCCACGGGCCCATCCATCTGGCCCATCAAGACTCACTCTCATTTCATCAGTCCATAAAACCTTAGAAAAATCAGTCTTGAGATATTTCTTGGCCCAGTCTTGACGTTTCAGCTTGTGTGTCTTGTTCAGTGGTGGTCGACTTTCTGCCTTTCTTACCTTGGCCATGTCTCTGAGTATTGCACACCTTGTGCTTTTGGGCACTCCAGTGATGTTGCAGCTCTGAAATATGGCCAAACTGGTGGCAAGTGGCATCTTGGCAGCTGCACGCTTGACTTTTCTCAGTTCACGGGCAGTTATTTTGCACCTTGGTTTTTCCACACGCTTCTTGCGACCCTGTTGACTATTTTGAATGAAACGCTTGATTGTTCAATGATCACGCGTCAGAAGCTTGGCTATTTTAAGACTGCTGCATCCCTCTGAAATATATCTCACTATTTTTGACTTTTCTGAGCCTGTCAAGTCCTTCTTTTGACCCATTTTGCCAAAGGAAAGGAAGTTGCCTAATAATTATGCACACCTGATATAGGGTGTTGATGTCATTAGACCACACCCCTTCTCATTACAGAGATGCACATCACCTAATATGCTTAATTGGTAGTAGGCTTTCCAGCCTATACAGCTTGGAGTAAGACAACATGCATAACGAGGATGATGTGGTCAAAATACTAATTTGCCTAATAATTCTGCACTCCCTGTATAACTTTATTTTAACATCAGAAACAACAACAGCTAAAACAGAAGAAAACATCTGTACACTTTAATTGAGCTGAGCGGGAGACGCTGGTGGAGCTGGACCGGGATGGGGAATAATGCACAATAGAGACCCTGGTAAGGCCTGTGCCAGCGGGACATCATCTTCATCTGAGTGCATATTTCCACTGTCCATGTTTGCGGGGCTGAATCGGTCGGCGACTGGCATGTCATAAAAAGTACAATGCATCTGAGATGATGTGAGTTGAATAAAAATAAGTACTTAAATAAAGACTTGGACGTAAATATATAAATGTTTAAAGGGGTGGCAAACCACGATTTCACTTGTCTAACTTTAGCTAGTGTGTAATGTTGCTGTTTGAGCATAAACAACATCTGCAAAGTTACAACGTTCAAAGTTTAAAGCAAAGGGAGATATTTGCTTTTAAAGAAATCAATTTCTAAGGACTACAACAAACGGCCGGTAGGGACTACTACACATTCCTCCAGGGTTGCTGACATCACCAGCCCCAATATTTACATAAACCCCTCCTCCAAGAATATGAAATAAGGAGGGGCGAGGCCATTTTGTATCGCCGCGGGGAATAGTTGTTGTGGTATAGTTAGTAGGCTGGAGTGTTGTTGCCACAATGCTGACGAAACGTTATTTTCATCCGGATTGCAGGTCCACTTTATTCAGCCTTCCTAGGGACGGGGGTGTTGCAGTGCGTTTAACATACAACGTTATATGCATGCGTGTATGAGACAGAGGGGAACACGATCGCATTTGCAGCAGATATATGCTGCCCATCATAAAGCAAAGCACGAGACAGACAGGGGTCGGAGGAGAACACCGGAAAATGTGACATAATGGACAATATTCGTCTGTATTTGTATCATTCATACTTAACGTTATCCGACAAACACCTAACGTTACAAACTTTTTAAAAATCTCAACAGTGAACTTGGCATTAGTGTAAATTATACTTTGATTAGAGATTGTATGTATTGTTTATCTACAGGCATACTAAACATGGTTCTGTGTTTGATTTGGATACTCTAGTAAAGCCAATGTTTAGTGTTCGTTCTTGCGACAGATATTTGGCTATAATCGTTCTAAAAATACAAAAGTAACAGTGCCATTCAGTAGCGATTACTACAGATCCGCAGTCTTTACTCTTGAGGACTGAACAGGTTCTGCTCGATCATCTTCACTAAAATTGTCTGGGTCTGATTCGGATTTTTTACTCGATTGCTGCACGCCCGTCCTGCACAGCTGTTTGACTGATGTGCATGTTTCGAACTTTGTATTAGCAGTTATTTATGTATTAGCCTTTATGGCTACTGGGCAACCATGGCCATACTGTCAACTGAGAGCTGTTTTATGTGGGCTAGCGTTTCAACCGTTTTGAATGTAACAACCCATTTAATTCCAAATTTTTCCCAGACACAAAAATATCCAAATCATGTGTCATTAGTATCCCTTTGAAACGATCATAATTTTTTAGAAATTTTCATGGAAAAGTGTGTGAAAAAGTGTTTTATGATTTGACCTGTGCAGTGTGTTTGTGAGTGTGTTTGTGTCTCTCTCTGTCTGTGTGTGTGTGTGTGTGTGTGTGTGTGTGTAATGTATAAAATCCTTATATCAAAAGCTAGTTATTATCACTTTTAAAAGTTCCCGCATTGCCTCTAAATGCTCTCTCGTTGTTGTGTGAATATTTTACATATAAGCCTTATACTATCGGCTAGCAATATGAATACTGGGACCACCGTTACAAATATTGAGTTTAAGACAAAAAACAACAACAATCATCAATGTATTATAACATTGTAACTTTAGTGCAACTTACTTTAGTGCAACATTATATTTGAAAACGTTCATTGTTAGTACAAAATTCATTTGAACAATTTTTAATGCATTATGCATTGAACACACTGAACATGAAGGTAAACATTTAGGGTAGAGGTAGCCGGCTGAACATGCTTTCAAGTATAGGCCAACACTGACTGACTGAACAACAAAATAAAATAGGTTGTAGATCAAAGAGCAAAGCAATGCCTTGAATGACAAAAAAAATAACATTTTCCTGGAACATTTAGGAAATTTTGATTGGGTTTTTTTTTCCAGCTTTTCTAGACTTCTGTCTGGACCCTTCTAGGTCTTCTGTCTGGACCCTCGGGTGCTTAGAGGCCCTTGGGTCTTCTGTCTGGACCCTCGGGTGCTTAGAGGCCCTTGGGTCTTCTAGCTGGCCTTCATTGTTATGGTGGGAGTTGGGGGAGCTGGAACAGGGGAAGGGGGAAGGAGGTTGGGGAGGGGGAGGGGGTATGGTGATGGGGAGGCCATCATTCCAATCATGCTCTGTTTGCATAACTTCTGCATATGCATTCAACAGCCTTGCTGGCAAATGGCCTGTTTCCCCCTCATAGTCCATGTCAGACCCAACACTGTCACAATCACTGAGTACAGCATCTTTTTCCTTTAGAGGGATGATTGCAATGCTGCATGCCTAGTCTGGGAACTCATCTTGATCCAACAAATCAAGAACTTGACTCAAAGTAAGTCTAAAAGAAAACAGCAGAAAGTTTGGTAATTAGCTAGCTAGTCTTCCTGGGGTCCGTGTGTGTGTGAGTGTGTGTGTGTGTGCGTGCGTGCGTGCGTGCGTGCGTGCGTGCGTGCGTGCGTGCGTGTGTGTGTGTGTGTGTGTGCGCGCATGTGCGTGTGTGGAAAGTTAAGTAGAATTAGTTAGCTAGCTAGTCTTTGTGTGTGTGTGTGTGTGTGTGTGTGTGTGTGTGTGTGCGTGCATGTGTGGACAGTTGCAGTAGGTAGGAAGTTAGGTAGCAGCAGAATTAGCTAGCAGAATTAGCTAGCTAGCTAGTCTTCCTTGGGTCCGTGTGCGTGCGTGTGTGTGTTTCTGTGTGTGTGTCTGTGTAAAATTAGGTAGAAAGTTAGATAGCAGCAGAAAGTAAGGCAGAACAGTTATGCTATGTGTATTAGCATGTAGATACAATGGGTTTTCCCACCGGTCACTATTGTTGCCGGTGACATGTTTGCGAGTTCTATGACCACATTAAACAAAGTTGAGTAATTGCAAATGCATATATCAATACTAGACACCTTAAACATGATGTGTACCAAAAATCTGTGTTCCATCCTTATGTTAACATACTTTACTAACCTTTTCTTTGGATTAAATGGGTTAACTGAGGGGGTTGACGCTTTATAATTCTAATTTGGCTGATTAAGTGTTTAATTTTTTTTTAGTTATGTGCTTTCAATTAAGCTAAGAGTTGCATTTTTGTTTTTGTTGTTTTTTTTTGTTTTCCTCATCGACTTTAGTTTATCTCCTTAGATAAACTAATTTAGTTCAAGAGGTATTTATAGTTGTTTGATTGTCTTATTATTACATTTGTTTCCCTTGGCCAAGGTCTTATTGTATGTCAATTATACATATTTGGTTTTTCTTGGTTCATTGAGAAGTGTTTTTTTCTTTCTTTTTTTCTTGTGTACTGCCATTTTGGAACCATTGCTGGTTCTGGCAGTTTGTCTATTTTGTGATAAAGATTATTTTGTTTGTTTCATATAAATATTATATTGATTTTTCTTTCTGTGAATAAATCCCCTTTGATCGTGTGTTGTTTCTCTTTTTCAGTCGCTGAGAGCCATGGTGGTGGTGGCGGTGTCCGGGTGGTGGGGTCCCCTTTCTTTGTGCTGTGTTGTCTACCCCGGGTTTTTTTTCTTTGCTGTGTTCACTGTCGTGTTTCTTTTGTTTGTGTGATCATGCGGGTGACTTTGCTTGGGATTTCCCCCTGCCTTCACGACTCCCTTCTCCTCCACTGGTAAGCCTCAGCAGCAATTATAATTTGTCCCTCTGCCCCCTCCAAATATACAATACACAATGTCTATATCTCAAACTGACTGTCCAAAGTGCAAAATCGCTACAAACGTCATGTCACATCAATGCAAGAACCAAATTTAAGCAAATTGGATACACAGGAGTAGACAAAAATGCTGGTGAACTCACAACACGTGCAGTGATGGTGACGGTGTGTGATCAGAGCCGCTCTAAGACGCGAATCATGCGCTGCTTGCGTGAACATTGTGCACTTCATTCTGAAACCTGCACAACCTATTTAATTTGATGTAACGTACTGCTCCGAGAGACAATGGTTGAGAATACAAACGCAGCTTTATTGCAAGGGTAATCCACACTCGTAGTCAACAAACAGGCAAGAGGTCATAAAAGGTAATCAGTCCAATCAGGCAAACAAGACAGGAGAGACAGGCAAACGGGTAATCCACAGAACAGACAAGAAATCCAAAACCAAGAGACAAGAACCCAGGGAAAACGCTCAGAAATGCAGTGTGAACAAAACAAGACTTTGTAATGAATGAAAGACATGACCAGGCTTATATGGTGTGAACTAACAAGGTAATGGGGTGAAGGTGGATGTGATCAATGAGTGTTGATGAGTCCGGGCAAAGGATTATGGGAGATGTGGTACTTGATGGAGTGACAGTCCGAGGTGAAGTGCCCTCAGGTGGTAATCAGGGGCACTCTCACTGGTGATTGTGACATTTGATCAGCGCCTTTGCCGTGGGATAAGTGAACTAAACTAAATCGCAATACCACGTTAGTGATCGTTCACGTTTTTTATAAAACTGGTGGGACAGATTAAACTATGTGATTCTATATATATATATATATATATATATATATATATAGAGAGAGAGAGAGAGAGAGAGAGAGAGAGAGAGAGAGAGAGCAGGATAATATATTTCAAAAGGCTATAATTCACCTGTATGTGCGTCTTTGACACAGACAGCGTTTTAATCTTTTGTACAAATCAAATGTAACCTTTACTAGCGATTTGTGTGAAGTTATCAACCCACTCCTGTACGTCCTTTACATAATCATCAGACGATCCCTTCTCTGTGAACCGTAAAGCCGCAAGATGCGCGATGAAACAATAGATGGCGGTAACGTGTGATTTTAGTATGTGAACAAGAGGAAAACACTGTGCTGCTTCAATGCATTGCAGGCTCCTCAAAACACAAAACGGAATGTAGCTTTAAACCCCAAACAAAACGTGCTACACCGCTACTTGCTGGAAAAAATAGTTAGCTACTGGAAAAGCTACATTGTTTTAAAAGCAACTGAGCTACTGACAAGCTACTGAAAAATGTAGTTAAGTTAGTAGTGTCGCTACTTGTACTTAACTACTCCCCAACACTGAGGCTACAGTATATAGGCTACATTTGAATTGATATTGAATCAAGATCAAAATCGATATTTGTGCCAATCACCAACGCCAAATACCGAAATGACAGTTGGGTGATATCCGCTCCACTTCCTGTGAAGTGATCGATGTTCCCTTCCCTGCGCCGTTCGCAATGCACTTCGAACTGAATATGTTTGCTACCTTCGGATTGGAATCTCACTTAAGAGTCTCAAGCTGTGTCCCAAAGTGAAGGGTGCGCACTTCGAAGGCCAGGCCAGGCCTTCGAAGTGCACAAATGGGCCTTCGAAGTGCACGGAGGGTGAACCTAGGGACAGGGTTGCCAGGTCTGAACAATAAAACTCTTCCAATTGCTAATCAAAAGTAGCGGAATCACAGCAAAAATTGGCCAAAATGCGGCAAAACGCGGGGGGCGGGCGGTAGAAATATTGCTAAAGTAAAGAACTTAAACCTGTGGGCTATAGGCTACAAACAACCCACATTAACAGTAGCTAAATGCAGCCCAATTACAGACTTGGCAACACTGAAACGAGCGTCATTAAATGGGCTATAGCAGCTGTGTGACAACAGACAGAGGACGTTCGTGAGGAGATATTAAAAAGAGAAATGGAGCAGAAAAGTTTTATTGGATTTTGACATGCTTCAAAGCCTGCGACGATGGGAGACCGGACCAAAAGCAAGTAAATCTGTAGCCTATGGTTAAATATTTAATCGTTAAGTTGGAACTATTAGTGAACAGTTTATTTCTTATGTTAAATTGAACTGTTACAATATATTTTAAAGGGGTGGTAAAACACATTCTTTTGAAGGCTTGATTGTGTTTGTGGGGTGCACTGTAACATGTGTTCATGCTTCGTTTTTAAAAAAATCACATTATTTTTCATATAATAATAATAATAATAATAATAATATGTTTATTTTTTATAGCGCCTTTAAAGAACCCAAGGTTGCTTCACAATGGAGTACAAGAGTACAATCAATTACAATCAGACAGTCAGCCTGTTCATTATAGCAAATAAACAAGCATGTGTACAACAAATAACTCCAACAACAACAAAGAAGTTATAGAATAAAAAGAACAATTAACAGTAGCTAGTCATGTAGCATAACATAAAGAGGTGTGAGATCACTTGAAGGCAGAGGCGGTGAGAGAAAAATAAATATTTACTGCATGGAGAAAAAAGATTCATTTTAAGTTGGGATTTAAAAATCTGGAGAGTAGGTGCGTTACTGATAGTTGAGGGCAGCTTATTCCATAATTTAGGGCCAATAACACTAAAAACCCTTCCTCCCACAGTAGAGCGTTTAAACTTGGGGACGACAAGCAGGTTTTCATTGCTGGATCTGAGGGTCCGGGCAGGAATATATGGTTGAACTAACTCAGCAAGATATTGTGGTGCAGGGCCTTGACTGGCTTTATAGACTAAAACTAACAGTTTAAACTCGATGCGACTGGTCACAGGAAGCCAGTGAAGTTGGTTGAGGATGGGAGTGATGTGTACAGATTTTTTATTAAATGTTAGGGCTCGAGCAGCAGAGTTTTGCACCATGTGGAGGCGATGTATAGCCTTAGTCGGCAAGCCGCTGTATAAGGCGTTACAGTAGTCTAATCTGGAGGTTATAAAAGCGTGAATAACAGTTTCAGCATCGTTAAAGTTGAGGGATCGACGGATACGAACAATATTTTCCAAGTGGAAAAAGCATGACTTAACTGTCTAACCAATATGTGAGTCGAAAGATAAAGTGGAGACAAGCAATACTCCCAGATTTCGCACAGTTTTTGAAGGTGTAATCTGGACAGCATCAATATCAATACAAATAAAATATCAATATATTTTACCTTTATTCTACACTGCTCTGTCCCTCCTTGTAAAAACGGTCTGATGGTTTCCGGGTTGTATGAAGCCAGTCCCTCAAAAATACGCAATGGGCTCAGATTGGTTAGCTGGCCCAGTGTGTTGTGATTCACTAACTGCCTAGTGCACGTTTGTCTGAAACGTCACGCCCCTTACCTTTACCGATAGACTGTGCTTTGGTAGTATTAGAAACAATGGCGTCAATAAAACCATACTAATTTGAGCCCGAATCAGACCAAGACAATTTCAGTGAAGATGATCGAGCAGAACCTGTTCAGTCCTCAAGAGTAAAGACTGCGGATCTATAGTGATCGCTACTGAATGGCACTGTTACTTTTGTATTTTTAAAACGATTATAGCCAAATATCTGTCGCAAATTGCAGGTTTGGCAATTTGAGAGCGAGAGACGCGAGTGAGTGACAGAAACGCAGGAAGAGTAGGGAAAGGAAATGCAACTGAACGAATACGCTGCGTGTTTTAAATAGCGTAAAAAAAATTAATAACGACACGCAATATGTGTTGGCTGGTATTGATTCTGTGGTGCATCGTCACAAATTAATCTATGTGTGGGAAAAACTGATACTGTGTGTTTTGTAAATGTATATGATTTATAATTATTATTATTAGTATTATATGATTTTAAATTTGAAACTAAAGTAAATTACAATATTAATTTAAGTTCTATTATAATCTGTGTGACTCAGCCATTGCATTTCATTGATGACGTTGCACGGCGTTCCAAATGAGCGATTATTGTCAGCGAAGTCCACTTCAACTGATATACTGTGCTCAGAGAGTAGGGAGCAGTGAACACTACGTAGGGACCCTGTCAAATGGAACACAGCTTGAGGGTGTTTCTCAAACAGAAGGCTGCATCCTCAAACAGAAGGCTGCATCCAATGAAGGCTGCAAATCTCGGCTGTCACATCATTATACGTCGCTGAAGGCCATCTCAATTTGAAGGATCCTTGGAATGCAGCCTTCGGGTGCTTCTCAATATCCCTCCTCGTTTCCTCGTTTCCTCGCTCCTCCGTCCTCCATCGTATGATCTGGAAATCAATGGAGCTCAGCCATTTTGTAGGACATCTCAACTCTCTAATTGCACCGCGAGGAGGCAAGGATCGAGGAGTGAGGAGGCTTCCTGAGGAGTCATAAGCGAGGATACACAGGTGTATTATTTGCGGAAGTGTTTTATCGACTAAACGTGGCACACGTAAATTCTCCTCCCCCTTCACATCTTGCCACAGTTTATTAAAGGTGACCTAGAATTAAAAATGTAATTAACCTTGGCATAGTTGAATAACAAGAGTTCAGTACATGTAAATCACATACAGTGAGTCTCAAACACCATTGCTTCCTCCTTCATATGTAAATCTTGTTTGTGAAAAACACCATGGAAAAATAGGCGAATCTCAACATAACACAGACTGTTGTGTAACAGTTTTTCTAACCTGCTCACTTGATCCTTCTAGCTAACGTCAACTTCTCCATCACTTAAAGGAACACGCCAACTTTTTGGGACTTTAGCTTATTCACCTGATCCCCCAGAGTTAGATAAGTCCATACATACCATTCTCATCTCCGTGCGTGCCATAACTCTGTCTGACACACTCACTGCTAGCCTAGCTTAGCACAAACACTGGAGGTAAATGGCTCCAGCTAGCCTACTGCTCAATAAGTGACAAAATAACGCCAACATTTTCCTATTTACGTGTTGTGATGTGTATAGTTACATCGTGTACTAAGACCGACGGAAAATGAAAAGTTCCGATTTTCTAGCCTGATATGGCTAGGAACTATACTGTCATTCCTGTGTAATGATCAAGGAACTTTGAGCCGTACCATGATTGCAGCAGCGCAATGATATTATGCAGCACCTGATGATAGTCCCCAGCTCTCTCTGTGCAAGCAGATTGTCACGTTGTGTAGCGGACCCTGTCCGAATGATGGCCAGACTTCACTGATGTTTCATGGAGTTTATTGAAACCGTTTGATCTCCAAAAAATCACTGTAAGCTGAACAAATAAAGCAAAGAAGTGTGCATTAACACCTCGTACACAACCTCTCTCTCTTCATAGCATTATCATTAACATACAACGAAATGCACAAAAATACTAAAAAATTACAGATGACAGTAAACAAGAACATACACACCTTATGCCTTTTCGGGGGGTGCTTAACAAACTGCAAACTTTAAATCTGCCTAACCACTTCGATGAACCGCGAGCTCTCACTATCTTTCCGTAGACTACAACATCCGTCAAAATAAAAGTCAGATAATGCAGACCTTAAACCTATTTAAACACACAGAAATGTCAAAAATGTACACAAAAAACTAATTATAAGATAAATCATAATGAAGTCTGTTACACGTTGGTTATGTTGATGGAAGTTAGCCTATTTTCAGGTGCTGCATAATATCATTGCGCCGCTGCACTCATGGTAACGGCAGTAAAATTCCTTGATCATTACGCAGGAATGAGAGTCACATCGGTCTAGAAAATCACAACTTTTAATTTTCCGTCGGCCTTAGTACATAATGTTACTATTCACATCACAACATGTAAATAGGAAAATGTTGCCGTTATTTTGACAATTATTGAGCAGTAGGCTAGCTGGAGCCATTTACCTCCAGTCTTTGTGCTAAGCTAGGCTAGCGGTGGGTGCGTCAGACAGTTATGGCACGCACAGAGATGAGAATGGTACTAACTCTGGGGGATATGTGGAATAAGATAAAGTCCCAAAAAGTTGGCGTGTTCCTTTAAGTTGAAACGATAGTCATTTGACACGGCATCTAGTCAATTTGTTAATAAAAAACTTTACTGTACTGTACAAACAACATATTTAGGCACTACCCAGTTCGCTGTTTAGAGTTCATGATTCAAAACGAAGAAGCTATCATTGTTAAATCATACGGTGACGCATGAAAATCATACGGTGACGCTAAAAACAAAGTTGTGACTGCTGACGTTATGAGTTAATGTGTAAAGTTAATGTTATATGCTAGTTCACATGTATCCTGAAGTTATAATACTGATGTTACGTTTTGCAGGTTCTTACTGAAAATAAAGACAAAACTTACCACTCAGAAGCGTCCATTTCCATTCTCAAAACAATTGGTTGTTCCTCAAATCAAACATTTAAGGTTGGATGCATAATCTCTCCATTGTCAAGACGGACAGTATAGATGTGTTTCTGTCAAGGAAGTAGGGTTGGGTGAGTAAAAGATTGTGATGGACGATGATATCGTCGTTTTTTTTAATTAATACAAATATATAATTTACTATATCTGTATTTTACTATCTCTTTACATAAATACTATTTTCTACTTCAAAACTATATATAATTTCGTTATTTTACTAACCCAAATAATGACTCATCCGCGCTAGGTTGCACATGAGGGAAAAAAGTAGCTTCTTTCCACTTAAGAAGAGTTGTGCACTTTTTATTTTTAAAAATTTACTTTACATAAATGCTATTTTCTACTTCAAAACTATAATTTTGTTACTAGCCCAGTGTTTTGTATGGTAATACTGTTTTACGTGAATAATACCGAGTGAAGCACAATGCTTTGTTTACAAAGGAAATAAATTTGCAGCCATGAATGGATTAATGCCGAATGGAAGAGGTAGGCTGAGCCCATGCAATTTGTCAGCTTTTTTATTCTGTTTTGCGACTTCCGTGAATTTGATCAATAGGCCTAACGTTAGTCCATTTTATCCCACATGGACATCTCGTTTTTTTTCTCAAATCTTCACTCACGTCGCACCCATTTTCACAGGGAATAAACTTTTCTTCCTTTCATTTGTTTATAATTACCCATTCACGTCCTTTACTGTGGGAAAGTAGAAAAACACTGTAGGATGAGTAGGCTACCTTTTTACTTAATTTTATTTAACACAGTTTGTGCTTGTTATTAGACTTGGTAAGGCGCGTCAAGTTTATTTGAATGGCGCATTTCACACACACAGGCCATTTTACTTTCGTTTTCTCTGGCAGTGAATAATCAAACATAGCTTAAATGTCTTGACCCTGTGGAAGATAAAATTCGCTCTTCAGAACTTTTACAACAAGAAATTAGTTTTTTTTTTTTTTTACTAATATTTAATTTTCTTATATTCTTTAGGTTACCATTATTTACTGATAAACGTTTAAATGTTTTACAGGCTGTGGTGTTGTTTCACTGACTGAAGTGCTGAAATAAACATGCATGCTTATGAAATGGATGTTTGAGCCTCGTTTATTATTTCAAAATGTAGGCTATATCTGGCAAAGACTACAGTATTTAAAATAGAATATATGCATTAGTTATATTCTCAATATAATTTACAGAGCAATCCCTGCAAAGTTTTTAGTTTAACTATAGAAGAGGATTAGTGTGTGTCGCACTCACAACAAGACTCGCAATGGGGGGCGTGGCATCACGATGGTGGCGCTCCATCGTGATGTCAGTCAGCAATCACGATGGGCACAACCCTACAAGGAAGCTACTGAAATTAGACGTACAGTGAAACAGCGAATCAGAGCAGAACTCTACATTAATATTCATGACCCTTCCAAATAAGGCAAAAAACGGACCATGTCATGGACCTGTAAAACCGTATCTAGACCATTTTTGCCCTTAAATAAGTCACATACCCTCTATGTAGATATCAGAGTACAATTTAAAATATCGTTTCAACTCATTCTAGGGTAGGGATGGGCATTTTTGTCAATTTCTCATTTCGATCATCGATAGGTCTCAAAAACGAGTACTCAAGTAATTGGGGGCGGGGCATGTGCAGGGGGCGGGGCATGTCCGTCATTGAGATAATGAAAATACTGTTATGAAAATGGTTGTTGACAAATACAAACGTGACATGAAAACGGGTATATGAAAACATGAACATATAAAACAAAAAATAACTGCTAGATTATGATGCATAAATGTCTTTGAAAAAGAAACATCTTTATAAAATGACCGTCTCAAATAACCAAGTCAGTAATATCGAGCATTGCCTTTGAGCTGAAACTGTGAAATAACACCACCCTGCAGAGCTTGCTAGCTGGTTAATAAACTCAACCAAACGCACCATATATCAATATTAATATGAAGATTATTATGAACCTATTACGACATAAATCAACACAAAAGGACGTGAATGCGCACGTGAACTTCAGCGTGCTTGATTTTACAGGCGACGGGTTTGAAACGGAACATTTTGAAATGCGCTCTTCCCTTAACAACGCTCATACACGGACAACGAAAGCACACAGAAACAACATTTTATTAAAATCCTGTTCTCATTATAATGCTTTGACAGATTGACTCTGCACATCATGCACTTAATTTTATTATTCATGATCGAAGCGTTTACAGACATCACTGCGCGTTTTCGAACTCATAGCGAAAAACCAACTTTAAATAAACTAGGTCTACTGTTAAAAAATACGAGAACAGTATAGCAGTGCTGCATTACTAATATCAATGATTCTGAGAAAGAAATAGCCTATCTGAAAAGAATATGACCGTCTCTAAAAACCATCATCGAGCATGAAATATGCGTTTGAGCTGAAACTGAAGAGAATGAACAACAGCCGTTATAACGGCAGCGCTTTTCTAGCTTATTAAGCTTGTGACAGTGTCACATAGTTGGTGTTTCTGTAGTGTAGTGGTTATCACGTTCGCCTGACACGCGAAAGGTCCTCGGTTCGGAACCGAGCAGAAACACCAACTATGTGACACTGTCACACAAGACGCTTGTTTTACCACTCTATATATTATAATGATTTTATGTATATTAGAGTTTTAATAGGTTTACATGTTGTCTTAGTCATTTTTGTCCATTTTAGTCCTCTTATCTGTTTTAATGTGTGTATGTCTTTAAATGTTACGGGGTCCACCTGTCATGTGACTGATCCCATGACAGGAAACAGGAAGTAGACCAGCATAAAGGTGGCAGCATGGAAAACCAAAAGGGGGCTACAAATGCACTGGTGATCACCTAACCTGGACTGTGGAGTTCTTATTGTCTCACCTTTCCAGTTCCACGCATTTGGATTCACTCTCACTTGGATTGTATATACACGGTTGGACACTTGCATAAGGACTATCAGCACACTGGGACTCATTCGGACTGTTTTAGGGTAGGGTATTATGGATTCCATGCTTTTAACAGACTGAAGTTTCCTAGTTTTACTGTGTTGTTTTAAGTCTCTTGTGTACATTGTAAATACACCGTTGGTTTTCCACTTTACTACTGTTGTTTGTCTAATCCTTTTAAACACTTCATTATCTCACACAGTAGAATCTGACCCCATTTTAATACATGTAACTTCAACCAATAAGACCGATTGTTACATATGGTGGCCCGTACGGGGAACGTTTAAGATTTGTTACGCTGTGTTGAGAAGAGTGTTTTAAGGATGACGACACAACAAGTTAATGCTGCTTCTTTTAATACATCAGCTGGTATGAATGATGAACGGGGGTTACAACTTTGTGAGTGTAAACAGCTATGCACTGAGGTTGCTGATCTTAAAAGCATTGTTTTAAGACTGGAGAAGGATTTTAAAGACTCTGTTGAAAGTTCGCTTAATCGTGAAGTGTGTTTTAGAGATGCTGTGGATTTTAAATTTGGCAAAATGGAGGACACTATAAAGGATGCCGTGGCGACACTGGAGAGAGAGGTCATTGAATGTTTCAAGAGGAGAGACAAGAAATGGGCGAAACAGCTGGAACAAACAAAGGATCCAGAAACTGCCATCTCCCCTCCTGCTGCGACGATCAGCCCAGTGCCTCCCACCTCGGCCCCTGGCTTTCCACCGGCCAATGATCCCACCGCCTCAACCACTTCACAGACTACCAACAGAGCGACCGATGGAGATTTCTGCGCCACCATTCCAGCGGGGCCAGATTTCAACACCATGTTCTCTATCCTTCCCTTCTCCCGAGAGGAACTCCGCAGCGCACAGACTGATGACGTCCCACTTCAGCGACTTCCCATCTCACCCTCTACTCCACCGACCCAGGGTATCGAGGTACAAGAACACCAGGGCTTGCTGTATCGTCGGATCGAGAAGGACGACGGAAGAGTCAAGCTCCAGCTCCTCATTCCACAGACCCTGGTCCAGCAGACGCTACAGGCCTTCCATCAGAGGACAGCAGAGAGACATCATGGGCGGCTAAAGACCCTCCTGCAGATCCTGGAAGTTGCCTGGTGGTCCTCGATCCGCAGAGACATCTGGCAATTCGTCAGTGACTGCAAGGTGTGTGGAGTGGAAACCAGGGAGAGGGCTGTTACCAACCCTCACAAGAAACTACCTCATCATTTCCATCACCGTTCATCAGCAGCAACAACAACATCATCCATCAAAGAGACCTTCAAGCCGGAAAGGAGGAAATGCCAGGGGGGCTGGCGGGCCAGCAAGGCTGGGTGCAACACGACCCTGGGAGGCGTGGCGCCACCGATCCTAGGGCACCCAGGCTGGTATCGACTTTCACCTCTTTCGAGCATTCCAGTAGATTCCTCCGGCAGACTAGTGCCTGTGTGGGACGGCCTAGTTTTATCTAATTTATTACAAAGACATTTTAAGACACACATTCAAGAGGATACCCACTACATGGACAATGGCTGACAGTACCTTCAAGGGACTAGTACCTTCCCCGGGGAGCCGTAGGCTAGGGGGGGGGACTATGTGACACTGTCACACAAGACGCTTGTTTTACCACTCTATATATTATAATGATTTTATGTATATTAGAGTTTTAATAGGTTTACATGTTGTCTTAGTCATTTTTGTCCATTTTAGTCCTCTTATCTGTTTTAATGTGTGTATGTCTTTAAATGTTACGGGGTCCACCTGTCATGTGACTGATCCCATGACAGGAAACAGGAAGTAGACCAGCATAAAGGTGGCAGCATGGAAAACCAAAAGGGGGCTACAAATGCACTGGTGATCACCTAACCTGGACTGTGGAGTTCTTATTGTCTCACCTTTCCAGTTCCACGCATTTGGATTCACTCTCACTTGGATTGTATATACACGGTTGGACACTTGCATAAGGACTATCAGCACACTGGGACTCATTCGGACTGTTTTAGGGTAGGGTATTATGGATTCCATGCTTTTAACAGACTGAAGTTTCCTAGTTTTACTGTGTTGTTTTAAGTCTCTTGTGTACATTGTAAATACACCGTTGGTTTTCCACTTTACTACTGTTGTTTGTCTAATCCTTTTAAACACTTCATTATCTCACACAGTAGAATCTGACCCCATTTTAATACATGTAACTTCAACCAATAAGACCGATTGTTACAAGCTCAACCAAACGCTTCTTATATAGACAACATAAAAGTATCTTACAACGTGCATCTGCAGATAAGGACGCAGATGCTCACATGAACTTCACGCGCTAGTCTGAGTGTTCTCGCTAGTTTCTCTGTGGATCAGCTGATACACGGGGAACTAAGCACAGATCATTTACAGCATTCTATTTCCATCGTGTTTTCATTATAATGCTATGTAGGCTAGGACAGATTAGCGCTGCACATCTTGCACTAACCATTTAATGATCTCATGATTCCAGACATCACTGCAGTGCACGCCTTTATTTCGCCGCTGTCTGGAGGCGTGCTGTAAAACCTAGCCAATGCTAACCAATCAGACCTCTGCAAAACGATGCAATAACCAATAAAAAAGAGACAAATATATTTTTTTCAGGGCGATCATCGTTCTCATGATCGATGATCGCTGTCACGTTCGAGTACTCGATTACTCGACCACTGTTGCCCATCCCTATTCTAGGGCACCTTTAATTATTATTATTATAATTATCATTATTGTTTACATGTACAAGACACAAATGTATGTCAAATTACAACAACTGTAGTTGGACAGAGATGGCTCCAGCCACTGACCAGCATCCAGAGATGGCTCCAGCCACTGACCAGCATCCAGAGATGGCTCCAGCCACTGACCAGCGTCCAGAGATGACTCCAGCCACTGACCAGCGTCCAGAGATGGCTCCAGCCACTGACCAGCGTCCAGAGATGGCTCCAGCCACTGACCAGCATCCAGAGATGGCTCCAGCCCCTGACCAGCGTCCAGTGGGGGCTCCAGCCCCTGACCAGCATCCAGTGCAGGCTCCAACCCGTGATCAGAGTCAAGAGAGGGCTCCGCCTTACACATTAACATTACATTTGAGCATTTAGCAGACACTTTTATCCAAAGCAATTTACAACTGAGTGAATGAGGGTAAAGGGGGGCGATTTCGAACACAGCATAGGTTTGGCGGTTGCCAGGAGAACGGTACTTGCCTGACTGCATTGTAAAGTTTGGTGAAGGGGGGATTATGGTGTGAGGTTAGTTTTCAGGGGTTGGCCATGGCCCCTTAGTTCTAGTGAAAGAAACTCTTAATCCTTCAGCATACCAAGACATTTTGGACAATTTCATGCTCCCAACTTTGTTGGGAACAGTTTGGGGATGGCCCCTTCCTGTTCCAACATTTGCACACCAGTGCACAAAGCAAAGTCAATAAAGACATGGCTGAGCGAGTTTGGTGTGGAGGAACTTGACTGACCTGCACAGAGTCCTGACCTCAACCTGATAGAACACCTTTGGGATGAATTAGAGCGGAGACTGCGAACCAGGCCTTCTAGAAGAATGGTCAAAAATTCCCATAAGCACACTCCTAAAACCTTGTGGAAAGCCTTTCCAGAAGATTTGAAGCTGTTATAGCTGCAACTCCATATTAACCCCTACGGATTAAGACTGGGATCACTGCATGAAAACACTGAAATCCGGCAAAATCCGGGGATGGTATACTCCTGTGTAATTTGATTTTTACCGGATGTATGTGGGGAAAAAGCGGATCAGAGTAACACGGAAGAGTATATTTCCAGAAAAACCCGGAAACCTCACATATACAGACGTATACAGGAATCCGTGAAATTTCACGGACATATACAGCTGAAACACTGCTGGGTGTGCTTGGACTGAAGACTGTTAGGTGTGGAGAAGACCTTTCATATGTTAATGACTGACACTAGTGCTGGCTGTTCTCAGAGGGAGGGGTGGCAGGGGAGGACTTCAGGATTGAGAATCATCTCCAAACAAGCTTTTTGTACAGAAAAATAAATTCTTAAGGCCCTGAAACACTAAACCGAACTAGCAATGACTAAAGCCAACTGTGGGGTTGGTTCACGTTGCCTGGGTCTGGGTCAAACCATCAGAATGGTGTGTCAGGGCCTTAAAAACACTGCATGAAAAGAGTCTCTTAATCAAATATTTTTTATAAAAACAGTACAAAATAAACACCCTGTCTGAACATATACGTTCACAAAAAAATCTGAATATGTAATGAAATAAACAAAGGAATTTAATGGAATTAACAAAGATAATTAGCCAAACATTTTAGACTATACCCAAACAATTATTGCAAAGTTTTACAAGTTGCAGGCAATAATAACATTAAATAAAAAGGAGATGAAATGTGGAATATACAAAAGTTTGTTTTAAAAACACCAAAAACTGATATGTTAAACTGTTAACTGATGTTAACTGATATTAGTTTTATATTTACATCGTAAAAATAAAAACCTAAAAAAAGGGTCAAATGACTGGCTGCCAAACAAAAACAGTGAAATTAATGTCAAATATCTTAAGTCAAATAAAGTTCAAAAACTTCACAGAAATTTACATTAAAACACTATTAGTTTACAGGTTTTTCCTTATTTAAATTAGGATATTGTACTTTAATTTTCTGTTTTACAGTGTAGGTGTATTTTTACATTCAAACTGTAATTCTAGATACAAATATAACAAACTATATTATAAACTATGTATAGCAAACTAAATATCAAACAATGATTGTTTTTAAAGAGCACAAATCTGCACTGCTCTCCTGGTTGAAACTTCCAGGCCTCTGCCCACACCACAAAACACCATTTGACCAATTCATTAAATATAAATAAATACCGGTATGCGCCGTACTACTAGCCTGGATGCCAGACGAACTTAGCCCCGCCCACAAATTTTTTTGCACGGGCAGTTCGGTCTGGACTTGATCCATAGAGAAGAATTTAGGCCAGAACAGAAACTGTTCGGACCAATGAAATTGTCAAGTCGCTTTAGACGATGATGGACAGATGTTAAACAGTAACGTAATCATCACGTCATCAAAGGCACTTGCTTGGGTTGAATTTGTTCTAATCCTAAACGGAGAACTTGTTCGTATATGCGTTCACCTTTACTATTTCTCTCAGAAATGATGATCGTGTTGGTAAGTACTCTGTGTATCCCTAAATTATTTTTTTCAACACCGGCAAAGATCGTTTACACTCATCTTCTTCTTCTAACATGACTTATTTCAGCGTGCGCACAGACAGGGTTGCCAGGTTTTTACAGCAAAACCCACCCAATTGCTACTCAAAACTAGCCAAAAACAAGCCCAATAGCTTTTCGGGTGCGGGGGTTCTCCGGGAAAAATGGCATTTGGGGGGGAAATGTGTGTTATTTTGGCAGGGCTGCCTGCTAAATTTCTGCCTGCTAAATTTCGGACTTGGCAACACAGTGCAGTTGAGTTCTGTTGGCATTTGACAACTAACGTTATGCGTCGCTCCGTTGCTCTGATTGGTTGTAGGTCTATCCAATTGAGGTCTTTCCTGGTTCGGTTTAAACACGCCCCATAATCACAGCCCAACGGAGCAGTATCAGACTCAAATTCTGACTAGAATTGAGTATGACGACGTCAGGCTACCGTACTACGGTTTAAAAAAGTTTTTTTCGCCGTCTTTCCGTGTTCTTTTGAGCATGATTGGTCACCCAGAAATCTGGCCAATCACAACTGTGCACACCTTCTACCGATCATGTTTGAATATACACCCGTGGCCGTTGGCGTGACTTGCGGACGCGGGTTTTAATCTGTAACAGGACTGCTTCGTCGGTCCATTAATGGCATTGCATGGATCATTTTACATCTGTTAAAATCTTATTTTGGACGAATTTTGATTGTGGGATGTGGGATGTCGACTGAGAACGAAAAAACATGAATACGAACAGACTAAGTTACCAATGGCGGACAACAGAAGGTAACGTAAATCCCTTTATATTTTTTTTCTACTGTCACATCAAGATATAACGTTAGTGCATTAAAGTCATATGCTAATCGCGATTAAAGGTAGGGTAGGTAAGAATTATCTAAAACACTTTTGTCCAAATTTGTTTAAACTTTCTTTATATGTCAATACATAATTAAAATGTAAGTATTCTGAAAAAGAGAATATAAAAATCGAGTGACTCTAGACTTTTTTATCTGCAATAAACACCGCTCATTATTTTCGTTCGGGACGAAACAAGTGATTGGCTCGGGCGACTGTCACTCTCTCTCGCTACCATGGCTACCACCCCTTTTGCTACATGATCTGCCCATGCGCGCACCCGTTTGATTTGAGGAGTTCAAGAATCAAGACTCGACGCAGGTCCTCTTGTCCTAAACTAAGTGCTCCTTGCCCTGCACTTCGACCACCCCGTCCTCTGCCTCTACTTCCTCGGACCCTAGTTGCCCACCCTCTTGCACGACCTCCTCTGCTTCGCCCTCGAGCCAACGATGCGGTACTTATCTCCGGAGTGTAGTCCTCATCAGAGTCAACAATGCTTTCATCATGGAAACTCTTACATGCAAAACACCGTATGTGTTATGAATCTTACACGAAATTCATCTTCATCACAGTATAACTGATGTTATAGGATCTTGGTGATCGGTAATCGGTGATCGGCCCCAAAAATGCTGATCGGAGCATCTCTACTTAAAATCTCAAATCTTAGTCACCACAGAGCACACACATTATATACAATACAAAATTATATCAATCTTCATACCAAATAATGTTCATATTACTGTTATTACATACTGTTCAAAGATTTGGGTAAACAGGTTCTTGAAACATTCATGTCAATAAAGCGCATCTGAACCGAGAAAAAAAAATAATAGAGAAAAATGCAAGAAATCTGAATAGAAATAACATGTTATTTCTACAATAATATGACTTTTCCTGTTATTTAAATATTTAAAGCACACATTGTGATGTATGCAGCAGCACTACCTACCAACTGGATGCTCTCCCCTCTTTTCAAAAAGTTCATTTTATATAAATAAATAGACATAAATTAGGGCTAAGTCTAGGACTTGACTAATTAATTCATCTTTCGTCATACTTCTGCCTGCCCTGAGCTGTGTCCTTGAAAGCACTTCATAAAGAGTACAGTACACAATACATGACACAATCTAACACGTGGTATTTTAACAGTCAATTATTATGATGGCCTCTGTTATGCCTGGCTATAAAAACGTCATATGTCTCAATCAACATTATAAAACCATGCCAAAATGAAGAGACGTACTCATAACATGTCATGTATTGTGTGGTAACGTTAAACAGGCTGACTGTGAGCATATGTGACAGCTAAAACAACGATATTTTAACTTACTTAAAATGAAGGGAAAAAACAACAACAAGTAACTCAAGCTTTCACAACGAAAGTAATACAGTTGTCTTAAGACACAATTGTGCTGTCACTAAGTCAACACAAGCTTTCATGCAAGTTTAACGAATGTGCTAACAATTCATTTACAGCACTATCTAATATACGTATGATAGCTATGCATTCAAGACTATTTAGCAAATCACGATCACTTCGGCTACGTTAACTTTCCCATGAAATGCATCACGATTGTTAAAATGGTTAAAATAAAAACTGATTCACATGTGATACTCACACTCTGATCGTCATCCATCTTTGCTGGTCCTCTAATTCGCTAGGTGGCGTTGTCAATAAAAACCTAGGGTCCTAGAAATGCGGTCCTAGGACTGCATTCCTGAAAATGCAGCCTCCGGTTGTGCAGGCAGATGCTACTCCTCGGCTGCGTTCGAAACCGCATACTCATTGAGTAGGTACTCATTTTCAATAAGTACTTACTTAACGAGCGCTAAAAGAGTAGGTACTATATTGCCTGATCTCGTTAAGTATGAATGTGATCCGCACTTTATGCGCCATGTTGACGTTATCATGTGACCTACGACGTTATCTGAAGCGCAACAACTTGAAAGACGAGTGACAGGTTTAATTAATCGATCTATAAATATCTTAATATTGATTAAACTTGCTAATTTTGTGGGCTTGTTGAAGAAACAGCTGCCCATTTATTTTGTCATATTAACCCTACTAATCTGACCCAGTTTTATCCTTACCAAAACCCACAATCGTGATCTCTTAAATATGTTGTTAATTTCTTTATTTTATATGCAAAACATTTCATCCACAAGCAAAATTGGCCTAAATCTCCTTTATATTTTCCTTTTTAAATTTAACTCCTGTTTTATCCCTCAAGCTTATGAAATAAAATTTAATTGCATTATGATGAATTATTCAGATATCTAACCTTGTTCTTGTTTTTTCTTTGTATATAATGTATGCAAACCCATGATATTTGTTTTATTATTAGGATTGTTAAAGATACAACCATGTAATTATAAAATAAAAGATAGGCCTATGAGTGACAGGTGCAGTAACAGCTCAAAGCATCAATAACTCCACAGCCCGACCTGTGCGGTTTCCCTCGGAGTCTGCAACGAGGACCTCTTTCAGCTGCTCGAAGATCTCACCTTGGGAGAACACTGTTGATTTTATACTCTTAAAATGTAAGTTATCACTATTCAAAATTAAGATTACCCCAGAATGAATTGCATTGCTAGCCCACTAAAACACTTACAATAATAATAATAACAAATGCTGACCAATACTTAATTATATTACTTTTTTTTTTTTTACTGAAAATTATATTGTTTTAGTAAAACAAGCAAAATGCAACTTGTTGTCATATGACATAGCGATGCATGAATACACACTAGACAAATGCAGCCGATGTGAATACCAATTTTCAGTCAAGCAATGAATAAATGCATGAGCTAATAAAATATTTTATTTACTGACAACAATACGAAACATGAATTAATGAGTAAAAGAATGAATAAAAGTAAACATCATAAATGAATAAGTCACCATGAAACAAAGCTTTATTCAAACGTATTGTTCTAACAAACCATCACGCATTTACAGACGGTGAACACCACATCTGCTGCCATCTCAACACAGCTTGATGAAGCAGTTGACCACCGTGAACACCTTCACCTGTCCTAGCCGTCCATCATGTCCCTCCTGTCCCTTCTGAACCCCACAACCCTGAAGCAAGAGTGGAGAACATGTGCGGGACAATCTGACGGCTGATGTCTGCTCCAAACATCCTGTTGAATTATGCTTCACTACTGTTGCAGCTAGCGTTGCATTCGGAGGAAAATAGACAATAGAGATGGATCATCTTTAGCCATCCTTGGCATATTTATTTTTCTAGCTGCCGACACATCAGTCTCACGGTCAGACAGCTTTTTTTTAAGAGAGAACCGTAAATCAAAAGGGACAAACATAATAACGCAAAACGCGTCTTCTGTAGTTTACACTTTTAGTGCCCCCTTGTGGCATACACATAATGCATAATACAGAACAGTTCAGCATTACATTAATATACAACTGAGGACATAATGAACATATTTTAACACCCCCACTTGTACTCAGGTTGTTATACAAACAACAACAACAACAACAAAAAAACAAAAACAAAAAAACAGAAGGTAGAATGAATGTGGACCTCTGTCATACACATGTCAATCTCCAAAAAGAGCACCTGCAAACCTATTCAGTTTCAACTTATTTACAGGTTTGGTCATTACATCAGCAATCATGTCATCAGTAGAACAATACATCAAGGTCACCCTTCCCTCATTCACAGTAGACCTGATAAAGTGATACTTTATGTCTATGTGTTTACATCTCCGTCTGTTTACAGGGTTTTTGGCAAGAGCGATTGTTCCCTGATTGTCCTCATGTACTACAGTTTGTGTGTACTTGTAGCTATCTATACCTTCCAGTAACTGCTCTAGGTATAAACACTCTTGTATGGTTGAAGCCAGTGCCATATATTCCGCTTCGCATGTGGACAGCGCAACAGTTGGCTGTTTTCTAGTCTTCCACGAGACTAGAGAGCTGTTCTGACTAAGACTCACACAGTATCCCGTAGTACTACGTCTGTCACTGGTATCAGCTGCCCAGTCAGCATCACTGTAGGCTTGTATACCTAGTTTGTCACAGTTGTTTCTCCTAAAACTTAACCCTTTCTCTGCTGTGCCTTTGAGATACCTAAGTACATGCTTCACAGTGACCCACTGTTCCTGTGTAGGTTCTGCAAAATACTGTGATAACCTGCTCACTACGAAACTCAAATCTGGTCTGGTGCAAACAGT
This sequence comes from Romanogobio albipinnatus, assembly GCA_023566225.1. Taxonomy (NCBI): domain Eukaryota; kingdom Metazoa; phylum Chordata; class Actinopteri; order Cypriniformes; family Gobionidae; genus Romanogobio; species Romanogobio albipinnatus. The sequence continues at coordinate 23,969,373 of CM042253.1, read as the reverse complement.
CAGGTATATAAGACTTCCCACAGCTTCTCTGTACATTCTGACATCTTCCATCTTTACTGCATTCTCAGTATACTCTAATTTTTGCTCGCAGGGTGTTTCTCTGGTCCTACAGTCATGCATATTAAAACGCTGTAGTATCTTGTTAGTATACTTTTCCTGTGTCATTTTTACACACCCATCTGACTGACTGAAATGGATACCCAGAAAATGTTTGAGTTCGCCCAGATCTTTCATTTTAAACTTTTCTGCAAGCATCTCTTTCACTTCTTTCAGTCTCTCTTGATTGCTTGCAGCAATAATCAAGTCATCGACCCATGTAATTATGATCACTTTCCCTTCTTTTGACTCTTTGGCATAAACACAGTGGTCGGCTGGGTTTTGTGTGAATCCATTATCAGTTAGACAATCGTGCAAAACCTTATTCCAATTTCGCCCTGATTGTTTCAAGCCGTAAAGGGATTTCTCGAGTTTGTAAACTATACCCTCTTTCTCTTGATAACCCTCTGGTGGATTGATGTAGATCTCATAGTCTATGGGAGCGTGCAAGTATGCGGTTTTAACGTCCATTTGATGCAGGAGTAAATTTTCCTGTGCTGCTTTCTGTAGCACCACCCTTACACTCGTCAAGTCTGCTGTGGGTGAAAATGTCTCCCCATAGTCTATTCCCATTCTTTGGTTGTAACCCTTGGCCACAAACCGTGCTTTGTATCTATCTTTTCCGTCTACATCAGTCTTGATAGAGTAAACCCATCTACCCCCCACTGTTTTCATGCCTATTGGCAGTGTCGTTGCGGTAAACGTTTTGTTCTCGTTTAGAGACTGGATTTCCTCATCCATGGCTTTTACCCATTGTTTTGAGTTAGTTGACCTCATTGCTCCCTCAAAAGTCTGTGGAATGCCACACACCGCTCTGCAGCAATAGTCTACCGTGATATTAATCCCGTCACTATCACTGTCTTCAGTTACGTAGTCATCTAAGTAACTCTGTGTTTTTCTTTCTCTAGTCGGATACCGCCTATTCTCGGGTTCACCACGCTGTTGTGTTTGATTATGGTCTCTAGACCTCGTTACTTCACCTGGACTATCGCAATGTGTACTTCTACTCTGTACACTTGGCTCTGGAGCATTTTCTGTACTCCTACTCTGTGTAGCCTCACTAGTCCTGGGTTTCACACTGCTGTAGCCATCGCTTGGATCTGGTTCAACTGTCTGTGTGTGTTTTTCCACAGCTACCTTGCTCACAAACTTCACTAGCCTGTGTTTTTGTACTTTGTTTGTATCTGGATGATACACCAAATACGCCGGGCTGTTCTTGTCATAACCTACAAAACGACCCTGGTCACATCTGGAATCAAATTTTCCCTTGTCCTGTTTGTACGTGTAGCATACAGATCCAAACTTTTGCATTTTAGACACATTAGGCTTCTTGTCTGTCAGCGACTCATAAGGAGTTTGCCCTGTACGCCTGTTAAAACACCTGTTGCGTACCATTGCTGCTGTTTGTACTGCGTAGTGCCATAGCTGCTTTGGTAGTGTACTTTCAACTATCATGCATCTACCCATCTCAAAAAGAGTACGCCAACCCCTCTCTGCGGTTCCGTTCTGGTGTGGGGAATACGGAGCGGACGTTTCATGTCTGATTTTACTTTTTCTCAACAGTGCTTGAAAATCACTGCATGTAAACTCGGTTCCATTGTCGGATCTGATGCACCTCACTTTCCCGTAAGGGGATACATCTGCTAGGAACTTTTCAGTAGCCTGTACGGTGTCACTTTTCCTCTTTAGGAAATATACAAATACTGCGCTCGAGTAATCGTCAGTGAATGACTGCACATATTTGTAACCATCTATCGACTCTGTGGCTACTGGACCGGCAAGGTCTGTGTGTACCATCTGTAAGGGTGCCTTTGCTCTGGTATCAGGGTCCCTATTTCTGGTTTGGGCAAACTTTCCCTGAATACACACCTCACACTCTTGTTCGGGTCTGCCTGTTTTACCCTTGATCTGCATACCCTCAACGACATCCTGCAACTTAAGAACATCGTTATAGTTACGGTGGCCTAAAATCTCGTGCCATGTTTGTATGTCGTGACATGCATTACACTTATCATTAGATTCAGCTCCGGTATGCAAATAATACAACTTGCCATATACGTGCATGTTAAATCTGGTACCATCTCTGGTTATCAGGGTGTCTTTATCTTCTTTAAAGACAACCGTAGCCCCACTTGTGGTCGCTGCCTTCACTGAAAAAATGCTCTAGGGGTACGACGGTACAAACAAAGCGTCTTTCAGCACCGCCTTGTGTTGCTGTCCTCTGCTGTCGATGAGGGAAACCTCAGCATTTCCCCTCCGCTGAGCGACCCCGTTGCACCGAGTGCCGTCTGCCAGCTCAACACTGTGCGTTTCTGGCCTGAACGCGCTGTCAAAACTCTTGAACATAGTAATGTCCGGGATGATATGAGAGGTAGCCCCCGTGTCCACCATCAGACCCTTCTCTTGGATGTTGCATGTCGGCTGCCGCTGGAACACGTAGTCTCTCATCTTGAACACGTAGTCATCGACATCTTCTGAGGCCTTACTCGCACCATCCTTTTTGTTTTTAGTGTCCTTGTCCTTACGCCTACATGTTGCGTCTTTGTGTGTGTCAGTTCTGCAGATACTACACCATGCTTTCTGTCGACATACTCTCGCTCGATGGCCTTTGGTACCACACTTGAAGCACACTATCTCTGTGTCGTCTTTGATCCAGCCACGTGCGCTCGTTTTAGCGGTCTGCCGTCCGGCTTTCCCTTGAGTCTTCATCACACTGTCACTCGACTCAGCTGCTTTGATCTTTTCTGTTTCTTCAAAACTACGTAGTTTAGTCTTGAACTCCGCAAACGTGATTTGATCATCTGTATGTGCCACATGTATTGCGAATGGCTTAAAACTCTCAGGCAATCCCTTTAAGACCATAGCCACTAGCAGTCCGTCTCCTAACGTTTCACCAGCGTTACGCAGCGCTGTGATGGCGGTCTCTGCTCTGATGATATAGTCCATTACGCTTTCATCGTTTGCCTTTTGAAGCGATGTCAACATGGTCTACAAGCTGATTATGCGGGGCTTTCCCCTCCCTGCATAATACCCTCTCAATATTTCCAGAGCTTTTCTTCCGTTGTTGGGCGCATCCCTCATAACTAACGAGAGGCTTTTGTCATCTAACAGTAAAATCAACTCCGCATATGCGTCAGCATTTTTCTTTGCATCCGCCGCTACCTCGGCTTCCGACTGCGGTTCTTTAAGCACCGTGTCCTTTAGCCCTGATAAATGAAAATGTCCCAACATTTTGGTCTCCCAAAGCTCATACTTAGTCTCATCTCCGTCGAACGTCAGTCGAGGCAAATTGTACGTCCTCCGTTGTTCCGCCATGTTAGCACGCGGTCCGTCGCGACTTTCTAAACGGTGGAAAACAACAAACTTATCCTCCGGACAACTCCTGGGCCCATAACCTGTTGAATTATGCTTCACTACTGTTGCAGCTAGCGTTGCATTCGGAGGAAAATAGACAATAGAGATGGATCATCTTTAGCCATCCTTGGCATATTTATTTTTCTAGCTGCCGACACATCAGTCTCACGGTCAGACAGCTTTTTTTTAAGAGAGAACCGTAAATCAAAAGGGACAAACATAATAACGCAAAACGCGTTTTCTGTAGTTTACACTTTTAGTGCCCCCTTGTGGCATACACATAATGCAAAATACAGAACAGTTCAGCATTACATTAATATACAACTGAGGACATAATGAACATATTTTAACACATCCGTGTGCCTGCTCTCCATCAGCATGACTACTTAAAACGTTTTACAATTCATGTTGTCAGCATCCCATTTCTTGCCATATTTGATTTAATATTTTTACAATTACATGCTATTTGTATTGTAGCTTTATGACTTTTGTCGTGTAGTGGGCTAAACACTGAACTGATAAGCAGAAGGTTTCTGCTTGGATCTCCGCAGCCGTCACCACCAGTGTGTCCTTGAGTAAGGCTCAACCACAGAAGCTCTGCAGCAAATGCACAGACATCAAGAATCAGAAAAGTGCTAAAAATAACTCTGTTTGAAATTAAAATAAAATACAACTTAATATTTAAATGTATGTTTTATTCATTTCTGTAGTATACTCAAAGCCTTTGATGACAGCCTTCCTTCATCACCCTCTCTCCAGTCTCCACCAGATAAACACACACGTGCTCTTCTGCCCCTGTAACATCAGACAACTTTCATGTTACCTGTATCTTAAACAACACCTTGATAAAAGCATAAAAGTTTATGTGCTCAATAGCCTTAAATGTTGAGGTAGTTGCTGATGTGTTAATGTTCCTCAATTCATCAACAGTATAATGGACAAATAAAAAAGATAACTTATGTTTAGTTACTTTATGTAGATTTATTAACATTACTGACGTTCATGTAAAGTAAGCAGTGTTGACCACAGTGAACTCTACATTATAGCACACACACATCACTCTTATCAGATGTCTATTTCATGCTGTGATGTCATCTGCAATACTTATCGAAAATGTTCCTGTCAGATGTTAAATAAACATTTAGTAAGCATCTTTATCTTTAAGTATATCGTTTATGTAAATCAACTTTGGATTACATAATAAAACGTGTTTTTACAGCCCAATCACAACTACACTATACTGTCTGTCGTCTTTACACCTTCAACAGTTCACTCTACAGTAGTCCAACAAATGCGATTTTAACACAAGGAACCGTGATTTTGGTTTGTAATACTCACATTTGATTGGCTTTTCTCCGCCTGACGTATCCTTTCCTGTGGCCTCATGGGAAGGCAGGGATAGAAAAGTATCCGACGATGGGTGCTTCACAATCTGGGCGGAATCAGTAGGCCATCCGGGAACTTCTCGCCTACTCTTTTATGATTACTGAGGTTTCGAACATACTACTCCTTTCACGTACTGTTTTCGCCTACTATATAGTAGGTAAGTAGGCATATTCGAACGCAACATCAGTATACGCACGTCCGAATCTCGCGAGAAATAGTCCAAAACCCTGGTAGTTCTCGCCTACTCTTTTATGAATACTATGGATTCGGACATACTATTCTCTCGTATGGAAGGATATCGCGGACAATTTTCAAAAGGAATTGCAAATTGTATTTGCAATTGCGTTTTAAATTTGTGGAAGCATAAAATGTGACATAATCCAAACGCAATTGCAAATCACACATTGCCATTTGCATTTTCGTTTACGTGAACGCACAACGTCTGCCAAATTTCAAATGGAAAAGCAAAGTATGTTTGCAATTGCATTTCCAATGTCTTACAAGTTATGACCCTGCCATTTTAGAATAGCAATAGAAAATCACCTATTTGCCATTTCATTTCCTCCGTGTCCTGCCACAACCTGCACAAAATTCAAATAGAATCGCAATCCCCTTTGCACTTGCATTTCCGATGTCTATCACAGTCAACTGTCAATCAGGCTTGAGGGCGGGGTTTATTGGTGTGGTCTGAAAATAGACCACGCCCTCAAGTGTTGGAAAACGGGGAATTTGGATATTTTTGTAATAAAAATCAAAGTTCAAACTCTTTAGTTCAAACAAAGTCAAAATGCAGAACTGATAGTATGTTCACCTGGCAACCAGAAAAAACAGCAAATAAGAAAACTGACATGACTGCACTAGGTAGGCTATCTATCAGCCAGATATCATCATATTCCAGCGGTCCCGGACACAGTAATTAAAATTATAAATAAATAAAATGATCATGAGTTAAAATCAGAGAATCTATAGAAACTTGACATATGAGTGGTGTGTTGTCCATATGATTCTGTGCTCAAGATCCAAGCGATCAAAAAATAAAATAAAATTACATTAGTGACATTCAATCGCAGATCATGTTCGATTCGTAGGAGGATGATCTGATTTTCTGTATATTCTGTAGCCTATATTTTTATTTTATATAATATAGCCTAGCCTATATAAAAAGCATAAAATAAATAAATACTAAATATTTCTCCCTTAGCCTAAATAATTAATACATTAAGATGACAAAACGAAAACATACTGAATCCGTTTTAATCTTAATCTCCGGCGTCAGACTAATTTTTTTCGTCAAAAAAAATAGCAGTCTATTTGCTCGCTCATTCCGCTCAGCGCCGCTCGCTCAACCCAGAATGCCCTTTGTGCATGCTGGCTCGAAAATATGTGAAGGGATATGAGACATAGGCAAAGGCTGTCCCCGAATAAAGTTTTTTTCTACTTAACTAGTTGTTCATTTAAGCCAGGGGTCGGGAACCTTTTTGGACCAAAGAGCCATTTTTCATTTTTGGTTAAAGCATTTTTCCAAAAGAGCCACAGTAAAAAATATATATATAATATATATATAAAATTATTATAAAAAAAATATATATATATAAAAATATATATATATATATATAATTATTATTTTTTCAATAAAATTTCAACAGTAGTATGACTAAAAACCAGCACATAAGCAGCAAACAATAAATGTGGAATATGGAATTAATTGTGCATGGCTTTCACTGTGAGGTCGAGTTATAAATTTGTGTGTGTGAACGCACACAGTACATCTACTGTGTGAATACTCGACTTGGCATTTTGATATATTTCTGTGTTTATTTGGCCGTTTAGCGCGTTCCGCATTGCGCTCGGAGCAACTGTCAGTAATTCAGTTGTCTTTCGCGACTTATCGCTCTTTTATTATTTATTTTTATCAAATCTGCGCGGATTACCATAAATACAACACATTTATTTATCACAAGGGTCTCTGCGGCAAAAGCGAAAGTGCCAGCGGGTGAAATGTCTCTTTGCACCAGTTTCAATAAAAGGATAGGCCTATTTTAAAGATTAGGCCTATATATTATATATTGATCTGAACTTTAGCAAATTTAGCTTTTATCATGCAGCAAACTAAAAAATAAATAAAAATAAAAATAATAATAAAATACATTTTAAACCGTTTAACTGTATATTAATCTGTCAAAATTACTTTTGGTAAACGGTTAAACGGTCAATATAAGCATCCCTAATCTTGCAACCAGATCTTTTTTGGCTTCTTTTTGTTTGGTTAGCAGGTGATAAATAGTTATATTTTATATAACTAAAATATATTTAGTTCCAGGACAAAAGTATGACTTTTTTGTTGTTGTTGCAAAATAGACACATTTATTGGATATTTCTCCCTGTTTTCTTCATAGGAATGAATAATGATGAAAAAATGCTTTGTTTTCCACCACTTGAGGGCGTGGCCTATTTTCAGACCACACCAATAAACCCCGCCCTCAAGCCTGATTGACAGTTGACTGTGATAGACATCGGAAATGCAAGTGCAAAGGGGATTGCGATTCTATTTGAATTTTGTGCAGGTTGTGGCAGGACACGGAGGAAATGAAATGGCAAATAGGTGATTTTCTATTGCTATTCTAAAATGGCAGGGTCATAACTTGTAAGACATTGGAAATGCAATTGCAAACATACTTTGCTTTTCCATTTGAAAAATTGGCAGACGTTGTGCGTTCACGTAAACGAAAATGCAAATGGCAATGTGTGATTTGCAATTGCGTTTGGATTATGTCACATTTTATGCTTCCACAAATTGAAAACGCAATTGCAAATACAATTTGCAATTCCTTTTGAAAATTGTCCGCGATATCCTTCCATACTCTCGCCTACTGCTTTTTACATACTATATAGTAGGGAAGTATGCGGTTTCGAATGCAGCCCTCGTCTCAGGTAAATAATGCATCTTCCAGCAGAGTGAGCGGTCGGCGTAGCACGTTCGTGTGTTTTGGGGGCGTGACTTTGGAAAGAGCCCAGAAGGGAGAAGGTGGATTGAATGGAAATAATGAGCTGTCTTTAAAACTGTCGTGAGAGGTCTACAGATACTCAAATTTTATACTTTCTTTTTCAGAGTACTTACATTTTAATTGATATTGTATTGATATATAAAGAAAGTTTAATAACCAATAATAATAACCAAATATAAAGTTTTTTAACCAATTCTTACCTACCCTACCTTTAACTTACATATTCTGTTTCTGTGTTTTGTTATGTTGTAATACTGTTAAGATAGGGCTGGGTGTTATGACGATCATACTGACTATTGTTAGCGATTTTGCAGTTAACGTTAACATTACCTTTTTATATCGTGGAATGGGAATATAGCGTAGTACAGACTGTACTAAAAGCTTTTGACATTTTGACAAAGAAACATGCATGAATGTAGAATAATGAGTGGGACATGCATGCGTTTAAAATAAGCCTCTCTCAGACAGCATGCGATCCCGAAATCAATTATCTTTCTGTAAAATGCGCACAATTATCTCAGAAACCCTGTCATGTGAGGTATTCTCTTGATTTAAACAGTCAGTTATGTCTTAAGTAGAGATAAACAGTTCAAGTTAACGTGGGGAAACCCGGATGTGTGTCATTATGTGCATCCGTTCTTAAAGGGGCAGCAGTTTAATAAACTGCTGTCTGTCATAATTTTAATCAAACAACAAAAGACTAGACAGTGAAGACTTTTAAAGCAGTATTATTCTGTAGCATTTTAATAAAATATCTATAAAAATAAAATAAATGTATTGTTGTGATATCGTTATTGTGAAATACAATTTATCATGTATGTAGAATAATATGGTCATAATGCCCATCCTTACTGTCAGCTAGTTTTAAGATCAAGATTGTCATAAAAAGTAAAGGAGCTTTGGGATGAGTAATCTGAGAACACTATCATGTACACTCAATCGGAAGAGAGGACAGGAAACCACCATTCTTGGACTCTGAAGAATTATAGGCAAACCAGGATTTTGGCTCTACTATGAAGTTTTTGTATGGACCTGGTGAGTACATTTTGCAAGTCCATGTCAGTAAGTTGATCATTAATATTAATGTTTTATCAAACAAATTAATATTAATTTGTGTGTGTGTGTGTGTGTGTGTGTGTGTGTGTGTGTGTGTGTGTGTGTGTGTGTGTGTGTGTGTGTGTTTCTTCCCCCCTCATGATCCAGAAGTTTTGGGATCCATGATCCTGAAGAATTAAGGAGAACTTTTACAGATGTTGACCCTGAATGTGTAAAAGGTAATCTTAAAAATGTTGTAATTATTTTAATGTTCTCAGTTTTTTCTGTAATGTAGACGCATGCATTTTCTGTGAAGTTGCTTTGGATCGATATGTATTGTGAAAAGCGCTATACAAATAAATTTGAATTTAATTGTTTTACTTACTTTTATTGGCATTACATATATTATTCATGATTTATTTGGCAGGTTGCAAGATGCATTTTATTTTGTGAGACTTTGCGGAGGAAGTATTCTTTGTAGGGGTGTAACGATTCATCTACTACATCGATGTATCGATTTATATTCCTATGATCTAACTAAATCGATCTGTGCTCGGCAAGTTGGCCTTCCGGACGACATTTATCGATCTAACATCGTTTTAAAAGGTAATCAATCGATTGTATCGATAATAGGAAATAACGCATTGGATTTAAGCACGTCAGACTTTAAATGGATGTTTTTTCTTAGCACTTTTAATGATAAAGGCGTTAAACGTTACTCGATTCAGTCTGCCTATCTGTGACATCCTCGCAACGCACGCACCAGCAGCAGCGTAGCATGGCGGATGGCAGAGGAGAAGCCAATGAGCGAGAAATTATCAAGCCACCAGGAGAAAGAGCTACCTGTACTTTCAACCCTGGCTAAATGTTACCTGTGCATTCCTGACACCAGTGTGCCAGCAGAGCGAGTTTTTAGTACTGCTGGCGACATAGTGAACGTACAGAGAAGTGTTCTGCAGCCAGATCATGTTGATCAGTTGATATTTTTGAAAAAAACAAAAACAATATATAGAGTCATTGAAGAGTAGTTGGTTACATTTTATCTTTTGTTAAATATTGTTTGTTTATTAAACTGAGAGTAGTAGCAGGTTCAGCCAGTTTATTCAACCTGAAGAAATGTTGGTTGCACTTTATTTTTGATAATAATATTGTATTTGTATTATTTTAATGTTGAAAAACAACAGCAAAAGTAGCAGGTAAACCTACTATTAATTAAACCTGAAGAGAAGTTAGTTGCACTTTATTTTTGATATTAATATTGTAATATTTTTATGTTGGAAAACAAAAGCAGAAGTAGCAGGTTAACCTACTGTTGCACTTACTGTGCTTTTATAGAAAATGTATTGAATATTGAATTTGAGAGCAGAAAAGGTTAACTTCTTGTTAATTCAACCTAAACTGTTGGTTGCACTTTATTCAAATAAAATGTGAATGCATTTTCCATTAATTGTTGTTTACTTGTTTGTTTATATCCATAATTAATTGATACCTGATTCCCTTACAAGAAACAACAGGAATCTAGGAAACTTCACCTGCACTGACCAGTATCCAGATATTTATTTCAGTCACACAATTTTTGGCTAAAAAGTTACTGAATCGATTTCAAGTCACTGAATCGTTTCGGATCGTATCGTTCTAAATGAACCAATATCGTCCTTGAATCGTATCGACAACCTCAAATCGTGATACGAATCGTTGTTAAAACGAATCGTTACACCCCTAATTCTTTGGCTCAGTCTGAAAAGGCCCAGAAAAGAAACACTATGAAGAACATCACAAAGAACCGTCAGAGAAAGAGACGGGTAAGTTAAGAAAGTGGTTCAGCTCCAGACTGCTATTGGAGGACAAGACGCATTGAAAACCCAGTAAAGTGACTTTATTGGTTACTTCTAAGGGTGGGCTAGGTTTTGTAGCATAGGGAATTGATTGGTTAGCTATGCCGATTTTGCTCATAAATATATATATATATATATATATATATATATATATATATATATATATATATATATATATATATATATATATATATATATATATATATATGAGCAAAATCGGCATAGCTGGCCTATAACCAATCAATTCCCTATGCTACAAAACCTAGCCCACCCTTAGAAGTAACCAATAAAGTCACTTTACTGGGTTTTCAATGCGTCTTGTCCTCCAATAGCAGTCTGGGTTTTGGGAGTGGTTTTTAAAAAAAACAACCAAATCCAGTTTGAGATGAAGGACCAATAGATGAAGGAAGGCAAAGCAAAGCTGTTTAGAGGCGTGAAAATGCAGTGGATGTCGTTAAAGTTCATGAACATGTAAAGGCAGGCGTCCCAAACCTTTTGGCAATATCCCAGCTAACAATGACTTGGCGGTCCACCAGCGGCGGCGCAAAGTCAGCGGTTTGACACGGTTGGACCTCTGTCGGCACACCATCGGCAAGCCGACCAATCTGAAAATGACGTCGGTCTGCCAGTGTTTTTTGGGTGGCACGCCACCGGAGGTTTGCCGCGGCTGGGCCACCGTCGGTACACCAGTGCACTGTAAACCCAGATGTTGTCATTAATAAAGATATCAAGTTACTATAACTTGACAATACTTGATATACCAAGTTTTGGCATCCAAACTTAAACAGGTGTGTTTAACTTACTCATTTGGCAGCAAAAATCTGTTTAATTAATAGTTTAAGTGCTATGAGTGCACAACTTTAATTTATTTAAATTATTCACTATCTATCTGTTTAAAATGATTGGTCGTTCTTGAAATTCTGCCTTGACAACCGCGCTGATTGGTCGATTTAAGTTTTTCCGTGCTGCTGAATTGCTGACACACAGCAGCAGGCCAGAGTGTCAGAACCATCTTGAGATTGAGTGAAGAAAGACTAAAGTTAAATTGGTAAGTAGATATTTAAATTTTAAACTATCATATAAGTTTGTCTTATTGGCTTTACACGTTTTATTCGAATGTTATTTCCCCGTTTTACTCCGACAGCGACACAAGTAACGTACATTGGCTGTAAAACAGGCGGGAAGAGATTCGTAGTGACTCGCAACGTTACGCTGGTAGGTAGGTTAATGGTAAAATATACGTGTACATTTTGCTTGGTAGCCTTTAAAATGTTTAATGTTATTTTTTTGTAGAGTATTTCTAGTTATAAACACGCTTGAGTTTCTAACTTTCTATACGAACATTTGAATTTCCCGCTGTATGTTTTGTTTTCCTCCCCCAGCGGCACTAGCAGGCAAGACGGGACATGAAGCAGGAGAGGAGGGAGAGAGAGTCGATGATAAAGGCCAGTGGATTACGCTGGTAAGTTAATGTGTAACACGCCTGTACATCTTTACATATTTTATACGGATGGAAAAGGTATAAATGCGTTTATAAGTTAATATCAAGTTTCTGTGATAACTTCGGAGCAGTCGGCCAACCGGCAAACTAAGCCAATGTTTCACAGACGTTGTTAATTTACAATAAACATACTATTGTGGCTCTAAATTCGAGTTAATTTACTCCCAGGCTCACTGAAATTTCCCCTTGTATACGTTATTTTGTGAAATCTTTTGGTGAAAAAATTGGGTTGCTGCGTGATTACTGACGTTATCTTTTAAATAATTTGGCCAGTCATGTTGACTAAAAACTGCAGACCATTTCCCGCCTAAAGAGGGGAACAATGCGAGGCTAAAATTAACGAAATTGTGACACATTTACAGAAATAAGCCTATATTTTTAAGTATTAGTTGATGTAATGTGTCCCTGGTGCATAACATTAGGTGTTTTTTTAATAGATTTTATTAAATGTATTCAATCGTATCTGTGGATTTTTCTACTTTTTAAAGAGCACCTATCATGGCATTTAAAATGTTCCAAATATTGTTTTAGAAGTCCCCAACAACAGTTTTGCATGCATGCAATGACAAAAAAGACTTTAGTTTTCTTATAATATGCATTTATTTTTACCTGTTTTGACAGCGATTCTCAAATGATTCCTTTAGTGATTCACTTTTCAAAACCCCGCCTTTACGTGACGCTAATCTGCGGTGATTGGTCCGATGATCCAGTCAGTTGTGATTGGTATAGTCTGTGCAGATATTTTCGGTAAAGGAACGCCCATCAAAGTCTTATAGTGACAGTAATTTGTTAATATGTGTCAGGAGTTATGAATATGAAAACCACGTCTGTACCGTTTGATTGTAATATGAGCCTCAGCTGATCTCATTCATAAAATAACTCCTCTATTCTCCTCACGAAGACTCGCGACAAATCAACCTCCCTCAGGGCTTTTAGTTCAAAAGTGTGCAGATGAGGAGACGTATTGATAGATTCTCATATGTCTGTGTCAAATTTCTAAACAGAGGAGTATTTTTTATTCAATACTTCCTCAAAATGCGCAGATAAAGCCTAATCATGAGCGATTGAGTCTCTTATGTGTTGTTTTCAATTCATACTGGCAGCCGGAGGGCGCTCTGTGCACATGTAGTCCATATATGTCACAGACAGACGAAGAAGAACCATGTGCCATAATAAAAGTCCATAATAAAAGCTTCCTGAGATCGCGAAACATACATTTGACGACTAATAAACACTCAATCGCGACGATGTATGGTTTGTCTTCAAGCCACTTAGTCTTCAAATGCTCATCCTTGGGCAGATGAAAAAAGTTTGCTTTTGAGTGGCACTTCAGAACAGCGTCTCGTCGCCATGATGTTTTCTAGTTTTCACTGGCGTCTTGGAGCGCAATAAGTGGGCGTATCGTATTCAAATAACTTGACAAGTTGACGTCATCTAGTCAGAGAAAAAGCTTCGGTCTTCTAACGATTCTTAAAAATGACTCAGAGTCGACTCTTACTTTTGAAAGAAAATAACTATATATACGGTGCACTGTCATATTTCAAACTATGCAGGATGTTTTTGTTCACTTAGATCTATGTTACACACTACATGAAAGGTAAATTTCAAAATTCCATGATAGGTGCTCTTTAAAATAAAATAAAAAAGTTAACATTATCAGAGCTGTGTGTATGTCCCTGTGAGCGATTTGTAGACTTTTATATTTATATGATTTTCACTGTAGGGTAACATATTTGGGGCAGTACCCTGGAATGGAAAACCTTTGCACTATATCCTCACCTAAATAGTGTATATTAGTACCTTAGAATAGGAATACACATCCAAGAATGTACAGAAAGTGCTTAATGTATTTTTATAAACCTATAAATATGTTAAAAAGGTGTTTTTTTTTAGGGCACTTTCCCAGTGTCTTTAATTATTATATGGGATTGTTTCACACCCATAAGACCTCTGTTCATCTTCGGAACACAAATTAAGATATTTTTCATAAAATCCAATGGCTCAGTGAGGCCTGCATCTCCAGCAAGATAATTAACACTTACATTGCCCAGAAAGCTACTAAAGACATGTTTACTGTGACTATGGTGGTTCAACCTGAATATTATAAAGCAAAGAGAATACTTTTTGTTTATCAAAAATAATAAAATAACTTAATTCAACAATATTCGGAGCATGAATTATACTGCCAAATTCACGTGAACCATTGAAATTTAGAAACACTTGCCACGTTATGAAGCCTCGTTTACTAAAATCACTTGACTTTAATGCTCCGAACCACTGAATCGAAACACAATAAAACCCAAAACGCAGTTCCGTGCCTGGGTACGGTTCGATTAGCTGGCCCTGGCCCACTTGGAAGAGGTGGGCCAGAGCACAGTTTGGTTGGGCTCGAGCAATATTACGATGGCAAACATCTTTATTACTGCTTTGATAGTACTCTTTTCAATTCATGTACAATTAATTAACACAGTTAATTTGAGTGTATTTGGGTTCTCACCTTATTGAAGAACAGGAATTGTAGTTTGCGAATAAAGCTGCAAAATACCTCCATTAACGTCAGCTGCCTTCATAATTCGTAATAATCCTCTGATACATGCAAGTGAAAATTGCTACGCGGCACAAATTCTAAGTCTATTATGCAATATTTTAGAGAGAGTGCAAGAACGTTAAAGGGTTAGTTCACCCAAAAATTAAAATTCTGTCATTAATTACTACCCTCATGTCGTTCGACAACTGTAAGACCTTCGTTCATCTTAGGAACACAAATTAAGATATTTTTGTTGAAATCCGACGGCTCAGAAAGGCGTCCATTGGCATAATGCACTGTACACTCCCAAGACCCATAAAGGCACTAAAGACGTTGTTACAAAGTCCATCTCACTACAGTGGCTCTACAATAACTTTATGAAGCGATGAGAGAACCTAAATAATGACTTGTATAGTGATGACCGATTTCAAAACACACTGCATCATGAAGCCACTGAACTGATATGCAGAAGGTTGCTGGTTCGATCCCAGCAGTCGCCACCAGTGTGTCCTTGAGCAAGGCACTTTACTCCATGTTGCTCGAGCCCAACCAAACTGTGCTCTGGCCCACCTCTTCCAAGTGGGCCTGTAATACGGGTACTGTAAGGCGCTTTGGATAAAAGCGTCTGCCAAATGCGTAAATGTAAATGTAAGAATCGAAGCGTTATGAATCAGTGAGTCGATTCAGCGGTTTGGATCGCCAAAGTCACGTGATTTCAGCAGTTTGGCGGTTTGACACGTGATCCGAATCATGAATCGACTCACTGATTCATAACGCTTCGAAGCTTCACGATACCGTGTTTTGAAATCGGTCATCACTATATATGTCGTTATTTAGGTTTTTTTTACACACAAAAACTATTATTGTCGCTTTTATAAAGTTATTGTAGAACCACTGTAGTGATGTGACAGTAAATCAACAGCAAAATTATTTTTTGGTAAACTATCCCTTTGACTATATAATGAGAATTTTCATTTTAGGTCAACACATTTTTGACTGGGATGAATCTAATATTATTTTGAAATATAAACAAGCATATCTTTTCTACATGCTATTACCTGCCCCTTCTTACATTGTTTTTTTTTTTTTTTTTTTTCAGATCTACATGGAGTTTAACAGGATTGCTGGTAAAAACCTGAAAAAGGAATTTTACGAGACCCTTGATCGACATAGTACATGCCTCTTGGACATTTTCAGAGCCAGAAAGGGAGTTGCTGGTCAGCTCTTGAACCTTCTGAAGCAAACAAAGGTTTGTAAAAAATCCCAATAATTTATCATAGATATATTAATGTATTACAAGAAAGTACATTTATCAAAGGGTTAGTTCACCCAAAATTGAAAATTGTCATTTATTCGTCACCCTCATGCCATTCCACACCCGTAAGTCCTCTGTTCATCTTCGGAACACAAAAAAAATTAAGATATTTGTGTTGAAATCCGATGGCTCAGTGAGGCCTGCATAGTCAGCAATGACATTTCCTCTCTCAAGATCCATTAATGTACTAAATGTCTAAAACCATATTTATGTCTAAAACCATATTTAAACCAGTTCATGTGAGTACAGTGGTTCAATATTAATATTATAAAGTGACTAGAATATTTTTGGTGCAACAAAAAAATAAATAAATAATGACATATTAGTGATAACCGATTTCAAAACACTGCTTCATGAAGCTTCGGAGCGTTATGAATCAGTGTTTTGAAATCGACCATCACTATATATGTCGTTATTTTATTTTTTGTCGCACCCAAAATATTCTCGTCACTTTATAATATTAATATTGAATCACTGTACTCACATGAACTGATTTAAATATATATCTTCCTTTTTTTTGTGTTCCGAAGAACAACAGAGGTCTTACGGGTTTGGAACTGCATGAGGGTAACGAATAAATTACATTATTTTCATTTTTGGGGGAACTAATCCTTTAAACCTGTATAATCTGCAATTCAGACTTCATAGTTGATCTGAGTAAATGTGCTCAACTATTTGAATGCTGTTAGGAATATATATATATTATATCAAAATGTATTAATAACAAGTGGTTGGATGTAATACATTTTTTTTTATAAATTCCACTCAAGTTGTCAGAGCCAACTGAGGTCCGAACTTTAGTGCTTCAAGGACTACCTCTCGTGTTTGGAGATGACTCCCCTGCTTTCTTTAAGACATGTTTGGTAAGTGTTCCAAGTAGAAAATAATGTTCAAAAGACATTCACACTGTCTCACACATACACATTCACACTCACTGTATCAATTTTAATCTAAAGTGTTAGTTAACCCAAAAATGAGAATTCTGTCATTAATTACTCACCCTCATGTCGTTCCACACCCATAAGACCTTTGTTCATCTTTGGAACACAAAAATATATTTTTTATGAAATCCAAGAGGTTTCAGTCCCTCCAAATCGATCCAACGCTACTATCACTTCCCTTGTCCATAAAGGCAAGAAAGACATAATTAAACAGATAGTTCACCCAAAAATCTAATACTGTATACATTTCTTTGTACTGCTGAATGCAAAGATATTTAGAAAAAAAGTTTGTAACCAGGCCGCTTTGGGCCACCACTGACTTCCATAGTAGGAAAAAAAATACTATGGAAGTTAGTGGTGGCCCAAAGCGGCCTGGTTACAAACTTTTTTTCTAAATATCTTCCTTTGCAATACAAATAAATGTATACAGTTTTAGATTTTTGGGTGAACAAAGGTGGATGTGGAACATACGGGTGAGTAATAAATGACAGAACTCTCATTTTGGGGTGAACTAACCCTTAAGTTGAAGTTGCACCATTTGAAATGTACAGTACTGTGCAAAAGTCTTAGGCACGTTAGTATTTTCACCCCCAAAAATGGTTTTAAGCCAGTTATTTATAACTTTTGTAATAGTGTGTCAGTAGGTTATATCAGTTTACATTTTCAAACATTAATTTTGCCATTAATTGTAATAATCCATTCCAGTGAGATTTTTGTATGCAGAAGGAGTCTGACAACAGAGCTATGATCCACACAGAGATCTGATCTCACCATCATCGAGTCCGTCTGGGATTACATGAAGAAACAGAAAAAAATGAGACTAAATCCAGAAGAACTGTGGCAGCGTCTCCAAGACGCTTGAAGAAACCTTCCTGCAAAGCTCCCTAAAAAAACTATGAGCAAGTGTCCCAAAACAAAAGCTGTTTTCAACTCAAAGGGTGGTCACACAAACACTGATTTGATTTAGTTAATTGATCAAAAAAATTAACAGTCTACATTATTTTTGAAAGCTTCCTGACTTTACAGCATTTTTACACAAGTGTCTAAGTACTGTAGCTTTGCAGGAAGGTTTCTTCAAGCGTCTTGGAGACGCTGCCACAGTTCTTCTGGATTTAGTCTCAGTTTTTTCTGTTTCTTCATGTAATCCCAGACGGACTCGATGATGGTGAGATCAGATCTCTGTGTTGATCATAGCTCTGTTGTCAGACTCCTTCTGCATACAAAAATCTCACTGGAATGGATTATTACAAATAATGGCTAAATGAATGTTTGAAAATGTAAACTGATATTACTTACTGACACACTATTACAAAATGTATAAATAACTGGCTTAACCATTTTTGGGGGTGAAAATACTAACGTGCCTAAGACTTTTGCACAGTACTGTACATTAGCTTGCATGCATGAGAATTAATGTTATTAATTAATGAGTGTTATTCATCTACAGTAGATGACCGATGATCGCTGCGTGAATCTTCACATGCCAGTGGGGATTGTAATAGTTGAGGATGGGATGACTCTTCAGCCCCTCAACTCTGCATTTGTCTCCCTCCTCATTTGGGATCGTAATTGAGGGAAAAGTTGTGATGGACAATCTACACAACCTTCCTGAATCAATGTGCCTTCTGTTTGGACTAATTTATGCGTTACACTTGAATTACCCAAAGTCGCTGAAGTACACATTTGAATTCATTCAACGCATTGTCCTTTCCATGGGGCAGAAAGACCTGCAGCCTAAAATACAATCCTTGGCTAATCAGCTGTTTGGTTAAAAAGGAGAAACAGGATCAGCAAAATGTGAGCTTTTACTGTTAAAAACTAGAAGACTACTGTTTAAAATGTGAGCTTACTGTTAAAAACTAGAAGACTACTGTTTAAAATGTGAGCTTACTGTTAAAAACTAGAAGACTACTGTTTAAAATGTGAGCTTACTGTTAAAAACTAGAAGACTACTGTTTAAAATGTGAGCTTTTACTGTTAAAAATGATCTTATGATTTTGTTTGTCTTTTAAAATGAGCTTTTACTGTTAAAAATGATCTTATGATTTTGTCTTTTTAAAATGGGAGCTTTTACTGTTAAAAATGATCTTATGATTTTGTCTTTTTAAAATGGGAGCTTTTACTGTTAAAAATGAGCTTATGAATTTTTTTTTTGTCTTTTGAAAATGAGCTTGCTGTTAAAAATTAGGAGTTTATGGTTTTGTTTGTCTTAACAATGACTTAAAAGCTTACTGTTATGAGCAATGCTGCCATTAATTATATGTAGTATAAACCTAATAAAGTGGTTGTTGTGAAAAACAATACTTGTTTGAATGATTTAATGATCAATTCCCCATTACTCAAATGAACTGAGGGAATCCCTTTCCTCAAATCATGAGTTTAGTCTGTTTGCCTTTTAAGTTATCTGTACTTAAACATTTGAGTTATCTGTACTTAAACATTTGAGTTATCTGTACTTAAACATTTGAGTTACCTGTACTTAAACATTTAAGTTAATTCAATGAAGAGACCACATTAGGTCAACTCAATTAAACTGAGTTGTCAGTTTCCCCATTACTCAAATGAATTGAGGGAATCACTTTCCTCAATTCATTTGAGTAGTCTCAACTTATTAGGGTTTACAGTGTGGCAAGCCGATTGTCGGTCACTGTCTGTTGTGACACCTTTATTTTATAAAAGTACATTTATTTTATATGTATATTTATTTAATTTATTTTTACAGTTAAAAAGAATCTGAAAGCACTTAATAAAAAATTATGAGACTGGCTTAATATTGCTAGGCATAACCATTTTTATGGTTTATACAAAGTGTTTGTATAGCATGCAATCACACTTTAAAATTAAATAATTAGGTTGAGTGTTCCTAAACAAAATCCTACAAAATATTAAACTAATATAATATAAAACTAATATAAAAGTGCCACTTTGTCTCACTATCAAGTGCAGGGGTGGCATTTTGCACCTATGAACTACATATAACTACAAACTTAATTTTAAATTCATGATTTATTATTAATGAGGTTTTTATGTATGTAATGTTTTAATTCTAGTTTATTTATGTAAATGATACGTGACTGTGAATTTATTGCGCGTGCGCGTTGAACATTCGAATCACTGGAGCGGCGGAGAGTTGCCATGGAAACGGGGTAACGACCCAACTGACAAGCAGCACAACTCCTTTTGTCGCTGTTGTTTTCACTACTTTCAGGTGAGTTTAGTCTCTAAAATCACACAAATAATACACACAACTGTTCCTGACACCTTTCTTACATGTAATTGCCACACTTCTGTTGAATATTTACTTTATAGAAATGGTTTAGTGTCTTCGGAAAAAGACCGTTAGCATCTCGGCTAACTCTATTGAGCTTTTGTTTATTAAAGTTTGAGCTTTTAATCAAATCTTTATGTGAAAATAAGAGGTTTTGTAAAGGTTTTGTAATTTGTCAATGGGTATGTGTCAAAAACCTAAAAGTATAAACTGTAACGTCACTGTTAATTGGTGACGTCAATTACATGGAGCACTAAAATTAGCTGCAAATTGGTAAACAAAACAAAAAAATCTTCTGTGATTTCAGGAGGGACAAAAATAACCCCTCTACAACACAGTTGAAGATCCCAACAATCCTGAAGGAAGCTCCTGACAGAGAAGTAGGAAACAGGTGAACTGAGGAAGTTCATTAAATAACTTAATATTAATTTATTTTACAGTATATTTCACGTAATATCACCATGATTTTACATTATTTTATTTTCCAAAATTATAAATTTAAAGAAGGCTTTGACATCCAAACGTAAGTGACACTGTATGAGCAATAATTAACAAGTAAACCTAAAAACATAAACTCTTAATAAATTATTTTCTGTTTATTCTTCTTTCCCTTTTTTGCTTTTCTACTCTTCTTTAGCTTCTTTCCTTCTAATAAACTGGTATTATATACTAAATATTGTTGGCTTGGTGCTTATGTTCCTAGATTCTTTCATGCTGATGTTCTGCACCACAGCAGAGTTGGAGCGGATCTCCTGTCAAAGAAAATCTCCAATACTCATCGACTAGTAAGTACAATCTCTAACATACACTAATGTTCAAAAGTGTGGGGTTGGTACAGCTTTTTATGTTTTTGAAAGATGTCTCTTTTGTGCTTACCAATGCTGCATTTATTTGATTAAAAATACATTAAAACAGTAATATTGTTACAATGTAAATCAGCTGTTCTCTATGTGAATATATAGTAAAGTGTGATTTATTCCTGTAGTCAAAGCTGAATTTATCATCAATACTCCAGTCTTCAGTGTCACATGACCCTTCACTAATCATTCTCATATGAGGATCTGATGATCAACACACATTATTATGAGTATTATCAGTGTTGAAAACAGCTTCATATTTTGTAGAAGGATTTTATTTTTCAGGATTCTTTAATGAAAAGAAAGTTCAAAAGAACAGCATTTATTTGAGATATAAAATTTTGTAAAGATTATAAATGTCTATATGTCTTTTACAAACGTCTTTACTGTCACTTTGTTTTGCTCAATTTAATGCATCCTTGCTAAATAAAATATGAATTTCTTTAAAAAGAAAATCTTATTGAACCCAAACTTTTGAACAGTAGTGTACACTACCATTTATAGGTTTGCGGTCTGTTTGACAACAACAACAAAAAAACTGTGCTACAGTTATATGAGATTAAATAGTAAAAAGTGCACATTATCATCTTTTGCCTGAAATATGAACTAATGCTAATCTTTCTCCTGTTACTTCCCTGTTTCTATCTCAGGATGCACAGCAAGGTTATTAGAGATTACGCCAGCTCCAGTTTGGATCCAGCCTCACTACGCAGACTTCAGATGATTGCAACTATAGATGGAAATGCAAAACTGCCAGATATTGTCCTTATATTGTAATCGTTGGCCCAGTTATACAGACAGGTCTTAGATTAAACAAAGGTTAGGACTTAGTTCAATAAGGACAATCAAAGTAGCTTTTTTTAAATGTGCCTTAGAAAAAAAAACATTACTGGTGTGAATCTTGAGACAAAACAATGACACTGGCATATTTTAAGATATATCAGGTCAAGTTGCTTTCAGTTAAAGGGTTAGATCACACAAAAATGAAATCCTAGGGTGTTTATGACAATGTTCTTTAAGCCAAACACAATCAGAGTTATATAAAAAATGTCCTGGCTCTTCCAAACTTTATAATGGTAGTGAATGGCTGTTTCTGTTTTGAAGTCCATAAAAGTGCATCTATCCATTATAAAACCCGGCTCTGGGCGGTCTGCCGGAAGCTAGATATTTTACTTTATAACATGTTAGATCTGGACATTTTTCTTACACAAACCCATCGATTCGCTTTAGAAGGCCTTGATTAACCCCTGGAGCCGTGTGGAGCACTTTTATAATGGATAGATGCACTTTTTTGAGCTTCAAAAAGGGGGGGGGGGGTAAAGGGTAAACCATGGGGTAATGTTCATTTTGGGGTGAACTAACCATTTAAGACAGCTCAAACACGCATTTTAGTCCGGTTACTAGCTTAAAGGGATAGTTCACCCAAATCTATGTAAATCCTGTCATTAATTCCTCTCCCTCATGTCGTTCCAAACCCGTAAGACCTTCGTTCATCGTCAGACACAAATGAAGATATTTCTGATGAAATCCAAGAGCTCTCTGTCCCCTCCATAGACAGCAATTAGCAATATAGACAGTAATTAACACTTTCAAGGGCCAGAAAGAAGTGACTCCAGTGATTCAAATTGAATTTAATGAAGCGACGAGAATACTTTAGTGTGCATAAAAACAAACAAAAATAACGACTTTAAAGCGATAGTTCACCCAAAAATGAAAATTAGCCCATGATTTACTCCCCCTTAAAGGGTAACTTCAGCGATTTAGCATTAGGCTTCGTATCAGTAGAAACCCGGTAGTATATTCAAATGATGGTACTTTCCCCCCTCATATCCCCCTGAGACGAGAAAATTATGCATTTTATTTCTGGAAAAAATCCTCCGATGACGCAAAAGGACGATATTTGCGTCATCTGAGGATTTTTTGGACAAAGGCTAAAGACTACAGCCACTAGATGGAGCTGTTCCGCATGTTATCAACCCGCCCATAGGGGAGAGATCTTGCGCACAGAATGTAAGACAGACGGCCACACGGACAATCATAATAACGGAGCGTGATGCAGAGTAAAGTGAGTGTTTCAACTTTTCAATGAATTCCTGTGATAGTTTAGCTTCCATATGCGATCTGAAAACGTTCCAGACTGGCGCTTAACGTTACCTCAGCTCTTCGATGAATGAAATCTGACTCCTGCTGCGTCTGTGACGTGACTTTCGTTCGGCTCACACACACTTTATTGAAAAGACACGTTCAGTTTTTAATTGTAGTGTTTATTCTCTAACTGAACGAAATGATTGTATTATTATGAAGATCAAAACGATGGTGTATGGAGTGGCCTCGCAGGGCAGCGAAGCAAGTGCATTCTGGGAGTTGTTGTCTTTCATCTGCATGAGACAAATACATTTTCTGTCTTTTCTCAGTCTAGAAGGCACCAAATTTAAAAATAATTTCAAATTTCTACTGCATAAATGACCCAGTTTAAATACAAAGCTTAAATGCTAAATCACTGAAGTAACCCTTTAAGTCATCCGGTGTGTGTATGACATTCTTCTTTCAGACAAATAAAATCTAAAAAGTTATATTACAAAAGTCCTGGCTAATCCAAGCATTATTATAGCAGTAATAGTTGCTCTGTTTTTGAAGTCCATAAAAAGGACATCTATCCGTCATTTAACTGCTCCACGCGGCTCTGGAGTGTTAATAAAGGCCTTCTGAAGCGAATCAACGTGTTTATGTAAGAAAAATATCCATATTTAAAACTGTATCAAGTAAAGTTCCAGCCGATCGCCTTTGAAAGTTGAAAGTGCCTTCTCGCAATTCAAGATGCGTACATGACGAGCGGACCTGGTCGCGTTTATCTTTCGATCGGCAGGGGCACTTTCAACACTTTTTCCATAAATAGAACACGGAAGGCGGTCGGCCGAAACTTTACTTGATAAAGTTTTAAATATGGATATTTTTCTTACACAAACGCGTTGATTCGCTTCAGAAGGCCTTTATTAACACCCCAGAGCTGCGTGGAGCAGTTATATGACGGACAGATGCACTTTTTATGGACTTCAAAAACGGAGCAACTATAACTGCTATAATAAAGCTTGGATTAGCCAGGACTTTAACCCCTTAAGCCCTGAAGGTATTTTTTGAGGTTTTTTTGTCTGAGTGACATATACAACTTTAAAGACTCATAACTCCAAAACTATAGTAAGGAGAGTCAAATGGTAGGTATCATTTGTTAGCAAACATTTTATATTTTTGGAAAATATAAATTTTATTATATTTGGACAATATATTGCTGAGAAACTGCTGATAAAAGGCATTTTTTAATATATATTTTTTAATAATTTTACAAATATGTCTTATTTAACATTCAATAACTCAGGAAGGAAATAGGCCAGCAGTATAATTCTTTTTTGGTGATGTTCTCCTATATGTGGTCTGCATCTGGATCAAATTTTGTGGCGATATCATAAAGTAATCAAAAGTTACAGCATTTAGAACAAAGGTAGCCTTTTTGTTCAGTCCTTGACATTTACAAAACTGTTGTTTTCTGAGAGAAATACACAAATTTAAAGACTCATAACTCAAATTATAGCAAGGAGAGTCAAAAAGTATGTATTATTTGTTAAAACACTTTTAATATTTTTAGAAAATATAAATTATTATTACATTTGGACAATCTAATGCTGAGAAACTGCTGATAAAACATTATATTATTACAATATTATGTATATTATATTATATATATTATATAATAACACATAATGGGTATCATTTTAAAGCTTAGAATCTCAGCTTTTCAATGAATCTATCATTTTTTATATGCTCTTGACGAGCGCTGAGTTATTCATCTAAACCGGAGTGTACCGCCCCCGGGCGCCCTCTAGCTGCTATATAACGTAAATGGCCATGTTCTGCCAACCTGCACTGATCAACACATCATCTGTGAGGAATATCTCGTGATCGAAGCAATGGATTATGGTGTCCTTGGTCTCTTTTTAATCGTGGGAATCTCCTGCAAAGAAGGTTGTGCCATGTTTAACGATCGGAGAAAGTTTCATGAAGCTACAAGCGTAAACGCGACTTTAAAGCTACTGTTTATTAGCGTATGTGCTCCTGTCAGGCTATAATGTGTAATAATTCAATGAGTGATATTTTCTGATTTAATCGTGAGAATCTGCTGTAAATAATGATGTGCCATTTTCAACGATCAGAGAACGTTTCACGAAGTTACAATGATAAACGCGATGTTAGTGCAACAATAGCTTATTTAAGAGTATGTGCGAGTTAGGTTTTAATGTGTAATAATTCCATGAGCCATATTTTCTGATCCGAGTGACGGATTATGATGTCCTTGGTCTCTTTTTAATCGTTGGAATCTTCTGTAAATAATGTTGTGCCATGTTTAACGATCGGAGAAAGTTTCATGAAGTTGCAAGCATAAACGTGACTTTTGTGCAAAAATAGCATGTGCTCCTGTCAGGTTTCATGTACATAATTCAATAAATCATAACTTCTGATCTGAGTGGCCGATTATGGTGTCCTTGGTCTTTTTTTAATCGTGGGAATCGGCTGTAAATAAAGGTGTGTCATTTTTAACGATCGGAGCTTGGTTCATGAAGTTACAAGCATAAACGCGACTTTAGCACAACGTTAGCATATTTAGCATATTTGCGCCTGTGAGGTTATAATTCAATGAGTGAGAACTTTGGATGAGAGTGACGGATTGTTGTGTTCTTGGTCTCTTTTTAATCGTGTGAATATGCTGTAAATAAGGGTGTGTCATTTTTAACGATCGGAGCTTGTTTCATGAAGTCACCAGCAAAAACGCCAAGTCTAAGCAACTGCTATTTTTGTACTCCGCTCATGTGCTCCTGTGAGTTTTCTGTGTGCCATATTTCAACGAGGGATATCTATAGATCTAAAAGACAGATTATGGTGACGTTGGGCTCTTTTTAATCGTGAGACTCTGCTGTAAATAATGATGTGCCATTTTCCACGTTTCATGAAGTTACAAGCGAAAAACGCCACATGAATGCTGCATCAGTATATTATTTACATATGGGTCTTGCAGGACTTAACTTACAAAAACTCGCTAAAAGTTTAGTCAAAGCCCAAAACAATTAGGCTTGTTGTATTCTGCTCCACGAGACCTTTCAAATGACATATGACACATGACTATCTGAGCTGTATGATGTGATTGACACATGGCAGAACATAATAACCCCCCCCCCCCCCCCCTCCATAAATTATGATTTTTTTTTCCCCCCATTTTATCAGCAAATAACTAATCACTACTTTGGAGATAATCATAATGGCTACATTCATTGTAAAGTTTAGACTCTAAGCTTTCAAATGACACCTATTTTGTGTTGATCAATGCAGTAGTTTTGAAAAATATGACAATTAATTTTTGTCACAGCTAGGTGGCGCCCTCGGGCGGTACACTCCGTTTTAGATTAATAACTCAGCACTCGTTTTGAGTATCCCAACATGGATAGATGCATTGAAAAGCTGAAAATTCTAAGCTTTAAAATGATACCTAATTTATGTTATTACATTCAGTGGTTGCTTAGTAACCCCCCCGCGAAAAAAAATCGCGGGGGGGTGTCCCATGGCTGGGACACTTCGGGTTTAAGGGGTTAATATAACGCTGATTGTGTTCGTCTGAAAGAAGAATGTCATATACACTTGAGGGTGAGTAAATCATGGGCTAATTTTCATTTTTGGTTGAACTATCCCTTTAATCAACAATTTTGTTCTGGCCTGCCACTGCCAGTCTCCTACCCTGTTTACGTTGTATCCTGCGCATGCGTCGTGGTGCTCACAATAACAGCATCGGCTGCCACAGATCTCGAGAGCGCTGCACTGTTTACAACCAATGTTCCCTCTAAGCTGCGCGCGCGTGCTCGGCCATGCTCTTGTGATGCCGTGGCCGTGCAGAAAGAATATAATGAATAATAATAAACTGCGTAGAAGATTGGCACAGGCTAGACCGATATTGTTGAATAAAGTCGTTATTTTTGTTTGTTTTTATGCACACTAAAGTATTCTCGTTGCTTCATTAAATTAAATTTGAATCACTGGAGTCACTTCTTTCTGGCTCTTGAAAGTGTTAATTACATTGCTGTCTATAGAGGGGACAGAGAGCTCTTGGATTTCATCAGAAATATCTTCATTTGTGTCTGAAGATGAATGAAGGTCTTACGGGTTTGGAACGACATGAGGGAGAGGAATTAATGACAGGATTTACATTTTTGGGTGAACTATCCCTTTGAATCTTGTCTGTGAAACCGGGCAAGTGTCTTAAAGGAAAGGTTTGCATGACAGATTTGCTGATAAATAAACAGGGATATATCAGTGCTGGTCAGAAAAAAACTGGTATAACACTTGACATTCTGTCCCCCCTCACTTCTGAAATGATGGCTACGGCCCTGTCAGTGATATCTGTAAATAGTGCAGATTCATGCCATTTCAAATCGGTTACACAATCTATAAAACAACTTATGCACTAATATTTAAACCTAAACTTAAACAACATAATGCAGACATTCCAAAGAGGCTGTTGAAGGATGGGGGAGTTAAAACATGATATTGGACACAACAACAAACACCAGATTTATTAAAGGCAGGAGGAAAAAATCTAACTGTTTAGTTACAGAGTGGAAAAATAGTCATGAAAAACTAAAGTACTTTACATTCATTGTAAGTAAGTGAAAGTTAATATCAAATATTCAAAAACAAAACTGCATTTAATATTGCAAAAAAAAAAAAAAAAAACAACCACCACCAGCTGACAATTACATAAATATTACATAAATACAAACCGGTTTGAAGGATTGGAGAACTACTTCAACCAGCCACTGAATAAGAAAATTGTATATCATTAGTTTCTAGGTAAATTTAAGTTGGTAATATAGAAAAGGGAAGGAAAATTACCAGAATTTAAATACGTTTTAGATTTAAACTGTCTTAAAATTAGACAATATTTAAGAAATAAAATAAGACTAAAATAAGACCAAGGAATAAATGTATTATAAACTATATTGCCAAAAGTATTATGACACCCCTCCAAATCATTGAATTCAGGTGTTCCAATCCATGGCCACAGGTGTGTAAAATCAAGCACCCAGGCTTGCAGACGCTTCTACAAACATTTGTGAAAGAATGGGTCGCTCTCAGGAGCTCAGTGAATTCAAGCGTGGTACTGTGATTGGTTGCCACCTGTGCAATAAATCCATTCATGAAATTTACTTACTAATATATAATCCACAGTAAATTTCTTAGTTGTATTATAACAAAGTGGAAGCTATTGGGAACAACAATAACTCAGCCATTAAGTGGTAGGCCATGCAAAATTACAGAGCGGGATCAGCGCAAAGTGCGCAGAAGTTGCCAACTTTCGGCAGAGTCAATAGCTACAGATATCCAAACTGTGGCCTTCAGATTAGCTCAAGAACAGTCCGTAGAGAGCTTGAAATGGGTTTCCATGCAGATGCATCCAAACCTCACATCACCAAGTGCAATGCAAAGTGTCGGATGCAGTGGTGTAAACCACACCGCCAATGGACTCTAAAGCAGTGGAGATGTGTTCTTTGGAGTGACAATCACGCTTCTCTGTCTGGCAATTCAAATGGAGGAGTCTGGGTTTGTCGGTTGCCAGGAGAATGGTATTTGCCTGACAGCATTGTGCCAAGTGTAAAGTTTGGTGGAGAGGGGATTATGGTGTGGATTTGTTTTTCAGGGGCTGGGCTTGGCCCCTTGGTTCCAGTGAAATTAACTTTTAATGCTTCAGCATACCAAAATATTTGAGGAACTTGACTGGCCTGCACAGAGTCCTGACCTCAACCCAATAGAACACCTTTGAGATGAATTAGAGCGGAGACTGCAAGCCAGGCCTTCTCATCCAACATCAGTGCCTGACCTCACAAATACGCTTCTAAGAATGGTCAAAAATTCCCATAAACACACTCCTAAACCTTGTGGAAAGGTTTCCCAGAAGAGTTGAAGCTGTTATAGTTGCAAAGAGTGGGCCAACTCCATTTTAAACCCTACGGATTAAGAATGGGATGTCATTAAAGTTCTTGTACATGTAAAGGCAGGAGTCCCAAAACGTTTGGCAATATAGTGTATAAATGTACATGTAAAAACAAAATCTGTAAGGTCATTAAATTGCAGAATGACGGCATTTCAGAATTTCCTTATGAAGCGGCCATTTAAGATGCTATGTTTGTTTGTTTATTTTTTTGTCTGTGGATCTGAAAGATGCATACTTTCATATCCAGATAGGTTGGTCTCTAACCTATAAGAGGTAAACTGGCCAAGCACCTCCTCTTATGGGCACCGCACAACCTGCGCACTGAGAGCAGCACAAGGGGCAGACATGCTGTCTCAGGACAATGTCTCCCCCGGGGGAATGAATTCAAAGATTCTGGAATCTAACGGCGCTTCAATATAATTATGTATACACTCACCTAAAGGATTATTAGGAACACCATACTAATACTGTGTTTGACCCCCTTTCGCCTTCAGAACTGCCTTAATTCTATGTGGCATTGATTCAACAAGGTGCTGAAAGCATTCTTTAGAAATGTTGGCCCATATTGATAGGATAGCATCTTGCAGTTGATGCAGATTTGTGGGATGCACATCCAGGGCACGAAGCTCCCGTTCCACCACATCCCAAAGATGCTCTATTGGGTTGAGATCTGGTGACTGTGGGGGCCATTTTAGTACAGTGAACTCATTGTCATGTTCAAGAAACCAATTTGAAATGATTCGAGCTTTGTGACATGGTGCATTATCCTGCTGGAAGTAGCCATCAGAGGATGGGTACATGGTGGTCATAAAGGGATGGACGAATTAACCTGAATCCTATGGCGAAACGAGCTGCTTATATATGCAGAGGCCCCACCTCTGCCTAGGTGGGGGTTATGTTAATACATCATTTTTAATAAAAAAGATTAATAAGATTAGATTTATCACATATTTTTCTGTGCTTAATCCTGATTAATCGCCATTAAAAACACTTAAAAGTACATTATGCAACATTTTTGCAGTAAAATATACTAAACGCACTAGGCCAGTGTTCTATATTTTGTTCAGTTAATTACTTACAATATCCCAAATGTTTCCAACTATTTGTAAATCGTGAGAAATTGCTATTTTTACCCAAGGAATAAGGACGTGTGACGGAGTCGACTGTTGATGGCGTCATATCTGCGTTCCCCTCGGTTTCCGGTTATACTCTGCAGAAAAGCTTTACTCTCACTGCAGTGTGCATCAAGTGTCATAGCAGCCGCCGAGCGAATGCACAGAGTAACGTCATAACATCATTTTCAACACACTCAGATGTATCTAATATGATAAACAGAGCTGCGTTACCTCATACGCATGACCGGAAAAGCGGCGACTGTGTCATAATAAAAGTCCCACTGCTCACGAGGCGTGTTGCCTTCATCTTATTAACAATCCCACAACACTCGGTCCTGCTCTGCTTCATACTACAGTGACGTTAATAATCACATCCATGAACATGATTTCTGCCCGAGTCCTATCCCAAATCTTTTCCTCCGGCTGTGAGGTGAAGACCACATGTCCCAAGATTCTGCGCTCAAACGTGACGTCATTAAACTACGCCTTTGTTTTGAATAGACAACCTCTAGCGGACTGAAAAGTCACATAGTGCATCTTTAATATTTTAAGATATTTTATTTGTAATAATTTCACAGTTAACCCTCTAGGCGCCACTGTGGAGTTTACTCGACAAGATGCGGCACGCAATAAAAAGGCAGATTTTGTCAAATAGGGTGTCAAATTTTGTTTGACCTCCCCTCCACTATATGTCAGACATGTCATACTTCATCCCCGACTCAAAAAACGTCATGCTTCTATACAAAATCTTCGAGCAAGAGCGCATTGAATCAGTGCGAACAAACGCGAAGCTAGTGTGCGAGTGAGCCATTTTATCAGAGCAATATTGTCAATGTCAGCGAGTATTTGCATTAGATTATTATTTTCTAATGGCATCAATAAAGCTTACCCACAATAGACCTTTCTCACAAAAACCGGAAATACGTGATCGTTGCGGATCCGGAGTTCCTGTCAAGCGCCAACACATCAGAAAAGCATACCCGGCCAAGAGAAAATGGATCAGCGAGTCTACACAACTTCGCTAATGGATTTGCCAAATAATTACATTTGATGGAAATGAACAATTAGGTCTATTTACATAAGTCTCATATTACGTAGCTATAAAGAACCAGCGTTACATGACGTCTTCCTTGACCACGATCATATCTTGTTTGTGCGGACATTGGCTACAGCTCAAAATAGTTTAAACATCATGCGGTGTGCACAATTCTATTTTTTAACATACAACATAATACTTTTAATAAAATTATATATGTTTTTATTTTAAAAGACTATTAATACTGTATGTTTACAATATAATACAAAATGTTGATTAGCATCACATTATGTTTTAAAACAAAATAAATTCACAATATGTATGGAGGCATTTTGCAAAAGTGAATTTTATATATATTAAATAAAATATCATACATTTTTAAAATAAAAAATATATACACAACTCACGAGGCAACATCCATTTAAGCATGCGTGTTTATTTTAGTAGTCAGTGAACAGCCTGAGAAACATTTAAATAGATTTCAGTTAATAATGGTTATATACATATAATGGTTATATATATATATAAATATTAGTAAAAAAAATCGTTTTATATTTCCCCACAGAGGTGCGTCATATGCCGCTTTGCGTTGAAAGGCTTGTAAGTTAGGACATGAGCAGGGAAGTTTGGTCCTTCATCCAGCAGGATAGCCTGAATCCATTTCCGTCAAACTCCACCATCAACAGGGAAGGAATGAAACGACAGATATAGATGCTTTTGGCAATAACAAGAACAGCCCGGTAAGCTACAATCACACTTGCTCGTTGCTTGCGCCATTTGTTTACCTGTATCCCTGCCCGGGGAGGAAGAAGATTACCACAACGATTGTGTGTTTCCGGTTGCAAATACGGAAGTTGTGAGAAAGGTCTATGAAGTGTTGGGTCTTTATTCGCAGACCCTGATTCTGAAGGGGAATATCTGCCGTGATTCTGAAAGTGAAAGAATAGCCCTACACCAAGCACAAACGGTGAATCCTTTGCCCAATGTAGATGGTCATTTGCCCAATGTCAGTGGTGGGAACACAGTGTTTCGCGGGGTCGGAGTGTTCATTGCGAAGTTAGCAGGCGTGTTACGCCGGCTTCACACCGCACGCGCAAGCAGTGCGTTGGTAGGGCAGGAGTGGTGCGTATGGAGAGCGGTAGCCGCACGCGCCCGTTTTGCATTCACACTGGCAGTGTTTGTCTCACGCAGCTGAACCGTGGCTCGTGTATTGCAAATACAGTTAGTGGGCAACGTGGAGGCAGTGTGTGGAGTCACAATGACAATGACAGTGTCTCTCGTCTTGTCTCGTCATCTCACTCATGATCTCTGCCTTGCCGTGGCGAGTGATCTTTTGAACTAAACAGGTCTTGTCTACTTGTGTTTGTGTATCATATGAATAATATATATGTGCCCCATACATGGAATCAGAATGCCTACTGTATGTAGTAAATGGAAAGTCTCTACAGCAAAAGGCCAACTGTTACATGCATTCGGTTTGTTTCTACCGTTTATTATTAACGATTTACACAGTTTGTTTACTATTTACCTGAGCATTCAGTATTGTGCAATATAGCATACAGAAGGTGAGGGACATTTTTGGGGGAAAGAAGTGCTGCATTTATCATTTAAACATGTGACTTTTCATGAAAATTCTATAATCCAAGGTGACCACCACCATATGACCTCATAATATGCAAATTAGATGGGAAAATGTAATCCCTAAATAAACTTTGGGTCATCCTTAATATTTCTCTAATTTACAGAAAGTCTCTATCTTTTATCACTTTTAAGATATAGCCTTTTTAAATTAAGATGTCAAAATCGAACGTTTTAGGAAAAAACCTCTGGCGCCTAAAGGGTTAATCTCCAAATTAATGTAGAAACAACATAAAGAAAGAATATTTCAAATACTTGTTAAATGGCATCTTTTTATGAATGAAGGCCAGTAACACTTCTGATACTGCTGTCTCTATGAAATAACATTTAATTGACACTTCAATTAAATAACACATTTACATTTATTAGGCTTCAAAAAATATAACAACTTTTTAATTTACGTGAATTTAAAAACAATCCTCACATAAACCCATAGTAAATTTCATATGAAGGCTACCTGTGTCCTTCCTACCTCTATAACAAGTAGGAAATATACAGAAATGTAAAAGTTATCAAACCGTTTCCACTGCATAAATTATATATATATAGATTAATCCTTATTAAAGCTAAAAAATGTTATTTAGTCAAGAGCAGTGAGTAATTGTTGAGGGTAGATGTGACTGAGGCGTTGTGAGTAGATGTAAGCACTCAGGAGAAGTTGGATGAGATTTAACAGATGGGATCTTTTTATTTACCCCAATTAAGGCCAAAGAAAGGCAATCAAAAATAAGAAGAAAAAATATATATATATATATAGAAAAGAAATAAAAATAAAAAATAAAAATAAAAAAATACTATTTTAGTAAATAAAATAAATGGACATAAGAGTCCAAAACACACACACAAAAAAAAAACATAATTTTATAGCTGTTTAGAGATTGACCTTTACACAAGCGACTTTACATGGGGTATCAACAGAACCCCCCCCCCCCCCCCCCCCCAATTCAATAATACACTACAGGGGTGGTTCAGGTAAACAAACCATAAATGCTTAAAATAGCCAAAATGCTACATCTATAAAATTAGAAAAATACAGAATATCATTTCTATTATTTCAGCTAACATTTGGCAAAGCCACAAGTCATATTAACAGCTAAAAAAAATTAACTCCAAACTCCGGGTCACTTCCTATTGACCCGGAAGTCATAATGTTATTTAAACCCCACCATTGCAGCAAAAATTCCTCTACACAAACCAACAGGAGACGCTAGTCAGACGTAAAGATGGTATGTCAAAGCTATGTTCCTTTTAAACTAAATAAACAAATACACAATTAACCAAACATATGTTGCGTGGTTATTGTAACAAATTATGATTGTGAAGTAACTGGCATGGTTTCAAACAGTCAGATATGTATTGAAAGTAATAGCTATAACCGTAGTATTAGATGTTAAAGGTGTGCACACGAAAGCTACGGGATTACTATGGGGTTTTGATGAAAGGCTAGATTAACTGCTGATTTACAGCAGTATGAAGATTAACAGAACACATTAACACGCTATACAAACAAATACACGCAACATTTGCACTCAGTCTTTGTGAATGGGAATAGGTAGCGCATCGCTACCGTGACGGTAGCTATGCGCCCCGTCACAGTAATTACTTAAGTTCTTTACATTGTCATCATAAATGGTTACTGTCACTTTAAGATCTTCCGCTGTCGCACATGAAGTGGATCTCACATGCATCTCATTTCCTCACAATTCTTTACGTTCATTTAAGATGTTATTGAACTCATTTAAGATACTTAACAAAACTGGTATTTTGGCATAATTGTGTGTTATTGTTAGTTAAAGCGCGAAAGAGAATTCGATTCTGGTGCTCTGTCTGTGCATTGTATGTTTCACAGACTGTGCATTCTATTTGCCTTGTCGCTTTTGAATGGTTTAAAAACATTTGCATGAATAAGAGCGTGATCATATAATGTAACACTAGCCAAAGGATGACAGAAAAAAAAATGGATGCTGCGTTAAATATTTACCACCTGAGCCTCCCATATCTACCAGTGATGCTTGATTAAACTTCCTGCGTCTGCGTCCTGCGCAGATATCAACAGCGCAACTGGTTTGTAGGTTGCCAGGTCGAGGTCACAAATGGGTTGAAATTAGTCTATGGATGTGTCGATCGTATGAGTAGATTCAAGATTTATTTGTCACATACACAATTATATAGAGCATATATAACCAGCAGTGAAATGAAAGTCAGGTCCGCTCCATGGACAGTGCAGTATTAAAAATAAAAATAATAAAAAATAAAATAAAATACAATTCAATACAGCACAGATGAAAATATATATAGAAATACAATATACACAGACAAAAATATTCATAAATATAGCTATGAGAAAAAGAATTAAAGTTAAGGATGTACAGGAGGCAATGTGCATATGTGCATTATACTGTAGTCTTAAATATTAAGATACACAGGAATGTACAAGGTAAAAGTGCAAACGGGTCGACACTGAATGTTAAGAAGAGACATCAAGATGTTAAGAGGCTGGTTTTGAATTTAAGAGCCTGATGGCCTGGGGGAAGAAACTCTTCCTGAGTCTCTCAGTTTTTGCCATCAGACTACAGAAGCGCTTACCAGCTGGCAGCAAAGTAAAAAGATGGTTACTGGGGTGGTTGGAATCTTTGATCATTTTAACAGCTCTGCTTTTGCAGCGTTTGAGGTAGATGTCCTGTAGAGAGGGGAGAGCAGACCCTGAGATGCGCTCAGTTAAGCGCACAATTCTTTGCAGGGCTTTGCAGTCTTGATTAGAGCTGTTCCCATACCACACTGAGATGCACTGAGTCAGTACACTTTCTATGGCCCCTGAATAGAAAGTTTTCAGGATTGCTGGTGAGACCCGGAATTTCCTCAGCTGTCGCAGATGGTATAGTCTTTGCCTGGCTTTATTTACCTGTGTATGAATGTGGGTAGTCCAAGTCAGGTCCTCAGAGATGTTAAGGTACTTGAGGCTTCTCACCCTCTCCACAGGGGTCCCACTGATCATAAGAGGAGTGTAAGGCTGCTGCTGTCTCTTCCTGAAGTCCACAATCATTTCTTTATTTTTGCTCACATTCAGAGAGAGACAGTTGTCCTGGCACCATGATGTTTATTTCTCTACCTCACCCAAGTATGCAGTCTCATTATTGTTGTGAATGAGGCCCAGAAATGAAGCTTATGCGCAAGTTCTGGCAGGAAGATTCAATGTTACGTCACTTATCACCAGTGTTGGGGGTAACGCATTACAAGTAACTTGAGTTACGTAATAATATTACTTTTTCCAAGTAACTAGTAAAGTAACGCATTACTTTCCAAATTTACAACAAAATATCTGAGTTACTTTTTCAAAAAAGTAACGCAAGTTACTTTTTCACATTAATTTGACTGACAGCTCTCCTGCCCCCATGTTGAGAAAAATAAGTACAGAGGCGTTGTGTGTGAACATGATGGTTATTGTAGTTCTAGACTAAATGTGAGCATTTATTTATCTCACTTGCACAATAAAGATTCTGTACTCCTCAAAATGAATAAAATCAGTCAAATGCAAAATCAGAATACTATGCAAACCTCCAATCATTAAATGTTAAATAAAACAACTATTTTTATGCATTTAATCTACCTTTATATTTAATTGACCAATGTCTTGCTGCTGACTAGATTTTTTTTTTTTATTGGTAAAACTTTTTTCTCCTGCATCCATTATCCAGAATGGCAGCACAGCAGAGCTGCGCCCTCTACTGTTCATGCGTGAATTTGCATTTTTACCTCAGCCTGGGGCTTATTATTTCAATTTTGGTATGAAGAGGTCTTTACAGTTGCACGAAAATATAATTTTTTTGTTATAAAAAACAAAACAAAAACAAGCCCAGCCCAGGTGAGAAAAAGTAACGCAAAAGTAACATAACGCATTACTTTTCTTAAAAAGTAACTAAGTAACTCAATTAGTTGCTTTTTAAGGGAGTAATGCAATATTGTAATGCATTACTTTTCAAAGTAACTTTCCCCAACACTGCTTATCACATTCAGACCTATCCAATCAAGTCATAATTCTCAGAGTATAAAAGATCGGTAATTACACATGTCTGAGTTCACAGATGCTGACGCCAACATTACCTCCATCCTCCCCACCACCACCAGGTCGGTCCCTGTCTATACCTCCCGGGGGTCGGCTGCGCCCCTGCCTTCATCTTCAGACAGGAAATGCAGAGTCCGTTACCCTCGTGACGAGCGCTACGGACGGGGCCTACGCCAAAGAACCTCTAATTCAATACTTGCTGGTCTGCTAATAAACTTGCAATGTTATCATACTTCATCTGGTCTCCTGAGTCTTCCTGGTAGAACCACAGTATCATCAGCAAATTTGATAATAGATGTGGAGCTGTGGGATGACACGCAGTCATGTGTGTAGAGAGAGTAGAGCAGGGGACACAGGACACAGCCCTGTGGGGCTCCTACGTTCAGGGTGATAGAATTGGAGGTGTACTGGCCTACTTTCACCACTTGAGGTCTGCCGGTAAGGAAATCAAGAATCCAGTTGCAAAGTGGAGAATTCAGGCCAAGGTCCATGAGTTTAGAAGCTAGCTTTATGGAGACTATAGTATTGAAAGCTGAGCTATAGTCGATAAATAGCAGCCTTATATAGTTCTTATTATTGCTGTCAATGTGTTTGAGAGAAGAGTGCAAAATGTGAGAGATGGCATCATCCGTAGATCTGTTGGGGCGATAAGCAAACTGGAGAGGGTCCAAAGTATCCGGGATGGAGAAGCAGATGACGATTTTAACCAGTCCCTCAAAGACCTTCATGACTATTGATGTAAGAGCCACTAGACGATAGTCATTCAGACAAGAGGGTTTATTGTTCTTAGGCACAGGGATAATGACAGATTTTTTGAAGGAGGTGGGAACCACCGATGTAGCAAGAGACTCGTTAAAAATAGATGTAAACAAACCAGTGAGCTGAACAGCGCAGGACCGCAGAATACGGCCAGAAATCCCATCAGGTCCGGCTGCTTTCCTGACGTTCACTCGCTTTAATGCCCTCCGAACCTCATCCTCAGACACGGTGATCATATGATAATCGCTGCTCTGACTGCTGCTTCCTAGCGCACTGATCGGCAGACTCACGCTGCTTAGATTGTTTTCAAAGCGGCCGTAGAAAGTGTTTAGCTCGTCAGCCAACGACGGATCTTCGCTCACCTTTGCAGAGGATTTATTTCCAAAGGCACAGATGGTCCTAAGTCCTTGCCACATGCGTCGGGAGCCATTAAGCTGGAAATGTGACTCTATGCGTTCCCTGTATCTGTGTTTGGCGGCACTTACAACGCGTCGGAGAGCATAGCACGATGCTTTGTACTCGCTCATGTTTCCAGACAAAAGACCGCCGTTGTAAGCGGCAGTGCGTTTGTTTACTGCTGCACGGATTGTTCTATCCACCCATGGTTTCTGGTTTGAGAAGGTCCTTATAGTTATAGTATCCATAGCTTGT
Source organism: Romanogobio albipinnatus (assembly GCA_023566225.1). NCBI lineage: Eukaryota > Metazoa > Chordata > Actinopteri > Cypriniformes > Gobionidae > Romanogobio > Romanogobio albipinnatus. The sequence continues at coordinate 23,930,962 of CM042253.1, read as the reverse complement.
TCGGCTAGCATGTTTACAAAGCTTAATGCTACATCCGTGAACTCGCTGACGTCAGATTAACTTGCCCGAAACATGTCCCAGTCTACGTCATCAAGAGTCGCCTGTAGCTTGGCATCTGAGTGGGCGGACCATCGCGTCACCACCCTTAGCACTGGGGGATCTTGAACGAGCCTTTGTTTATATTCCGGTGTGAGAAAAATGGCGGCATGGTCCGATTTGCCGTAAGTTGGTAGTGAGCGAACTTTGTAGGCATTCTTAAACTGAGTGTAGCAATGATCCAGTGTATTCGGTCCTCTAGTTGGACAGGATACATGTTGATAAAAATTAGACATGACTTGCCTGAGTTTGGCTTTGTTAAAGTCCCCAGCGATGATAATAGCAGCGTCAGGATGTTTGTTGATGTTGCCACTGAGCGCATTGTGAAGCTCAGACAAAGCCAAGCCGGTGTCTGCTTGTGGTGGGATGTAAACAGCAGTAACGATAATCGATGAAAACTCCCAGGGGAGATAGAATGGGCCGCAAAAAAAATGGATAAATGTTCCAGATGAGGCGAGCAGGAGCGTGACAGAGTGGAGATATTCCTGGGGTCACACCATTTCTTGTTAATCATGAAACACACTCCTCCACCTTTGGATTTACCGGCCTCGGCTGTTCTGTCCATCCTTAAGACAGAGAAATTTTCAGACGGCGTTACATCAGCATCCGGGACCGAGGGCGTGAGCCATGTTTCTGACAAACAAAGAATGTTACAGTCCCTAATGTGAGGAAACTTGTCCTGGCTGTAAGATCGTCCATCTTGTTCACCAGACCCTGGACATTGGCGAGCAAAATGCTCGGTAGAGGAGGACTGTGAGCTCTTTTTCTCAGTCTGTTGCGAATCCCAGTGTGTTTCCCGTGGTGTTTCTTGATCTGTCGCCTAGGGTGATTATTATTCAGGTGGCCATTGTTCATCTCTGCGTTCCGGATAATCTCCCATGGCCACGATGGGTTGGAGGACAAAGTGTCCTGAAACAGGTCAGTGATGCAATGTCCAATGTCCAAAAGTGTTTCTTTGTCGTAGATGATCAGTGCAGACGTTATGTATATAAAAAGAGAAAGCAAAAGTAGATAAAAAAAGTAAATAAAAACACAGTCTAAGCAGAGCGACCAGGACGGCGACCGAACTCGGCGGCGCCATGACTCTGCGTTTCATACAAGATCTGGCAACTGAACAACCTTGGAATAATATTGACGTGAGTATTCATATAACAATGTTTGGGCCATACAAATGACAGGGCAATACCCAGGAGAAATATCAAACAGGAGGGGGGGCTCCCGGCAAAAACGGGAGTGTTGACAGGTATGGGCAGCCACAATTGGTTCACACAGATACGCCACATCGCCATAGGTTCATTTAGTTCCCACAGCCCAGCCAATCAGCAGAGCAAAACTAGAGCTCTGCACAATGATGGCTGTGCAGTTGCACTATGTTTAAAATAAAAGCAGGGCCGGCCCAAGCCCGTATGGGGCCCTAAGCAGAATTTTTTTGGGGGCCCCTCAGTGCCACCAATACGATTGGCTATTGTCAATTCTTGATCATTCGCACACCCAATATCAATGTTAGTATTTGTAGCTGTGTTGCTTACATCATGTCTGCCTGTCATGTTTTTACCCTTACATAGTTTTTAATTGTGACAGTAGCAAACCCACAAGAGTGGTCAGATGTTAATATTTAAAGCCTTACAGTACTACAGTTCAGACTGGGATATATAATTTTTTTTCTTTTCTTTTTTTTAAGTAGCCTAGTCTCTTATGAGCCTGGTTTGAGCCTGGTTTCTCCCAAGGTTTATTTTTCTCCATTAGGTCACCTAATGGGGTTTTGGTTTCCTTGCCACTGTTGCCTCTGGCTTGGCGTGCTCAGTTGGGGACACTATATTTTTCAACTAAACATCGAAATAAATCTAATTAATAAACTAAATTAACCATATAAACTAAATTAGTGATCTAATTATTGATCTAAAGCCCACACTGTCACTGTATGGAAATTGAAATGAACTGATGACATCAAATGGCTATACAGCTTAATAAAATTATGCTGCATTATTTTCCTGTTTAACACTGTAAAGCTGCTTTGAAACAATCTAAATTGTTAAAAGCGCTATATAAATAAAGTTGACTTGACTTGACTTATGCTGAATATGCTCACTTTTCCCCAGGATTCTTTGATGAATAGAAGGTTCAAAAGGACAGTGTAACCATGTTCGTAGAATGGGGAAGAAAGAAGATAAGGGGTCGCTGGCTGGAAACTCGGAACAGGTTTATTCCTTTTAACTCAGGCCACAGAACAATGTGCACATCGCACAGCTCAAACAAACTTGTAATTCTCATTTATCAACTGTTTCACTTTGGCATGTCCTCTCTGCACGTCCTCTCTGTCCAAGCTCCCAGCGTGTGTGTGTAAGTGTGCGTCTCCAGCCTCTCTCTCGCCAGTCCTCATTTCCTGCGTGGTCTCCCCACGCCAATTACTGCAACAAGAGAAAGGTGTCAATCATTTGCACTTGATTCACTTACGTGCCGCCCATCCTCTGACTCTCTCTCCCGTCACAGACCTCGCTAAACCACGCCCCCCTCGCCATAGACCCCCACCGCCTGACTCAGGCCGGGGAGCCATCCCGCCTGCAGCCCCCCCACCCCATTTCTGGAAATGAAGTCAGCCACAACCATCTGCGCCCCCGGCCTGTGGACCACCTTGAACTTAAATGGCTGTAATGCTAGATACCAACGGGTGATCCGTTTTTTATCCTTCATGTGGTGGAGCCACTGCAGAGGGGTGTAGTCCGAACAGAGGGTGAACTCCCTCCCCAGGAGATAGTACCGGAGAGTAAGAACAGCCCACCGGATTGCCAAACACTCCTTTTCAATGGTGCTGTACATCGTCTCTCTCTTAGAGAGCTTATGACTGATGTACAGCACCGGCCGCTCTTCCCCCTCCCTCTCCTGGGTCAGGACCGCCCCCAGCCCCCTGTCCGACGTGTCAGTCTGCAACATAAAAGGGAGAGAAAAGTCAGGTGATTGTAAGAGCGGCCCGCCACACAGAGCAGCCTTCATCTGAGTAAAAGCCTGCTGGCACAGCTCTGACCACTGGACCGGGTCTGGCGCTTCCTTTTTAGTGAGGTCAGTCAGTGGGCTAGTGAGGTCCGAATAATTAGGAACAAACCTCCTGTAATATCCCGCTAGCCCAAGGAACTGCCTCACCTCCTTTTTGGTCTTGGGTCTCGGGCAGGTTGCAACTGCTGCTGTTTTGTCAATTTGAGGACGCACCTGCCCATGACCCAAGTGGAAACCCAGATACCTGACCTCAACACACCCAATCGCACACTTCTTCGGGTTGGCCGTCAGCCCGGCCAGTCTCAGCGATCTCAGATCGGCCCGCACGTGCTCCATATGCCGCTGCCAATCGTTACTATAGATGATGATGTCATCCAAATACGCAGCGGCATATGCAGCATGCGGCCGCAGAATTTAATCCATGAGACGCTCAAACGTGGCCGGAGCCCCAAACAACCCGAAGGGAAGTGTAACAATTTGGTTTAATCCAAACAGCGTCGTAAAGGCTGTTTTTTTCTTTGGCTAAAGGCGTTAAGGGGATCTGCCAATATCCCTTTGTTAAATCCAGTGTCGAATACAAATGAGCTGTGCCTAGCCGATCAACCCTTGGCATTCGATATGCATCGAATTTCGACACAGCGTTTACCTTGCGATAATCCACACAGAATCAGACCGAGCCGTCCGTTTTAGGAACTAAAATTATCGGGCTGGCCCAATCACTGTAGGATTCTTCTATCACTCCCATCTCTAGCATTGCCTCTAATTCTTCCTGAACCACTTTTTTCTTGTGTTCTGGTAATCTATATGGCCAATTGCGAACTACCACACCAGGCCCCGTCCGGATATTGTGCTGAATGAGGTTTGTTCGACCGGGTACGGGTGAGAACACATCCGCAAAAACTTCCTGCAACTGGGCTATGTCAGTGAGCTGCAACGGCGAGAGATGGTCTCCCCCTGGTGCCAGAGCGAGAGATGTACGTTTTGTGTTCACTTCTGGCCTGAGATCCTCCTCCCCGCTCACTGCCATTGCCAGCATAACTGACTCCGCCTTGCTCCACTTTTTAAGGAGGTAAGGAGGTTAAGGTGGTATATCTGATGTGTCCCGCTCCTATCCAATTGAATCACCTCATAATCGAGATCCCCTATTCGCCGTGTGACCACAAAGGGTCCTTGCCACTTGGCGAGCAATTTCGAGCTAGACGTTGGGAGTAATAAAAGTACTTTATCTCTCGGTGTAAATTCATGCAGTTTCGTTCCCCTATTATACAGCCGGCTTTGATTGTCTTGAGCCTGTAACAAATTCTCCATGGATAGCTGACCCAATGTGTGGAGTTTTGTTCTCAGGTCCATGACATACTGAATTAAATTTTTGCCTTGCGAAGGTCCGTCCTCCCAAGCCTCTCTGAGAACGTCCAACACCCCCTGGGGATGACGTCCATAGAGAAGCTCGAACGGGGAAAACCCGGTGGAGCCTTGCGGGACCTCGCGTACCGCGAACAATAGGGGTTCTAACCATTTATCCCAATTTTTGGCGTCTTCCAGCACGAACCTTCGAATCATTGTTTTCAATGTGCGATTAAATCGTTCCAGCAATCCATCCGTCTGTGGGTGATAGACGCTGGTGAGGACCGATTTAATGCCCAATAACTCGTAAAGTTTGCGTAACGTACGTGACATAAACGTTGTGCCTTGATCAGTGAGGATCTCTTTCGGGATCCCCACTCGGGAAATTAACCGAAACAATGCCTCCGCAACACTCTTTGCTGAAATGCTACGGAGGGCAATTGCTTCAGGGTATCGGGTTGCATAGTCCACCAGGACTAATGCAAAACGATGCCCTCGTGCAGATTGCTCTAATGGTCCAATGAGGTCCATGCCAATTCTCTCGAAGGGGACCTGCATCAGCGGATTTACCAGCTGACATTCACAACGAGCCTAGCACCACCTGCGCACGTTCTCGCGAATGCCCGGCCAAAAGAACCGGACCATTAGGCGATTCAGTGTGGCCGCCTGACCTAAATGCCCGGCCATAGGATTGGAATTAGCTGCCTGAAAAAGCATTTCCCGATGGCAGAACTAACAACTGGGTTGTATCCTGTTTTGACTGAGTGTCTTGGGTCACTCGATACAACCTGTCTTTTAATATGGCAAAATAAGGATATGAGAGCGGCTGATCAGGGTGAAGAACCTGTCCGTCGATCGATCGGACCTGTGCAAATGCATTTCAGAGCGACTCATTCTGGGACTGTTCCAGAGGAAAATCATTGCGGTCAATGAGGATCATCCTCTCCACACTGCTCCGTTCCTCTGAAACAGTCCCTGAAGGTCCCAGCTCAGATTCTCCCACCTGCACAGCCGCTCTCTCTCCCCGCCCTCTTTTGTCCCAAGAGACATCCGCACATAAATACCCCAATAAACTACCAAATGCAGACCAATTGGTCCCCAAAATCAGCGGATGTCGGAGGTGCGGATTAACTGCCACCTCCACTCTATGTTTTTTTCCCCGGAATTAAATTATAGCCGTCACCAGCAGATAATTCACCACATCCCGGTGCACACATCGTACCTTAACCATGCGGCTCTTATCCAATGCCAACGATTGTATCAGGCTTTGATGGATAGAGGTCTGGTTACAACCTGAATCCACCAAAGCCGGATAGGTACCCCCCTAAATACTCACTGGTATTTGGTACAGCCCGGCTCGATCGGGGGCAGCCTGGGGTGCGTCGGGGATCCGGATCAGCGTCCCCACCTCCATCACGGGACACCGATCTATAAAGTGACCCGGATCCCCGCAGTGCCAACAGGCTGGCCCAGACTTCCCCGCCGCCCCGGTGACAGGAAGTGAACCAAGGAATTGGCGTGGGGAGAGAGGGGAAATGGGACCGGAGGCTGGAGGGAACTCGAGGGGCTCCGCGCCCCTAGATGGCACTCGCGAGGCCAAGGCTCTGTCCGGGAATCCCCCGGACCTTCCTTGAGCCGGACCCCGGGAATTGAACCCACCCCCCTCGTACAGGGAGCCGGAACAGGCCTATGGGAAGAGGGAGAAGAAGAGGGACAGGTGAGAGAGAGAGAAGCTGCTGGCAGGGGTTCGCCGACCCCGGGGCACGCCACCATTTGATCCTCCACCAGCTCGATGGCTTTGTCGAGCAACGCCGGTCTGTGGCACTGGACCCATTGCGCGGTTTTCCTTGGCAACCGCGCAATAAACTGCTCCAGTGCCACCCGATCCACGATCTGGTCGACGGTCGACTGGTCAGCCATCTGCGGCAGGCGTCCCGGAGCTGCTGGGCCATCACGAAGGGGCTGGTATTCTCCCCCAGCGTCAGCGACCGGAACCGCTGACGATGTTGTTCGGGGGAGAGCCCGACCCGCTGGAGGATGGCTCGTCGCAGGTCATCATAGACCAGGAGGTTCTGGACTGGAAGTTGTTGGGCCGCTATCTGCACCTCACCGGGCAGCAGCGGGATGAGGCGCACCGGCCAGTCCAGTCGCGGCCACCCACATGCCTCCGCGGACCGCTCGAACAGATCAAGGAAGGCTTCCGGCTCGTCTTGCGGCCCCATCTTCGTGAGCTGCATGTGGGTGGCGTTGGCCGGGGCGGATGTTGAATCCCCGGCTGGAACCACCCGGTTGAGACAGCTCCGGAACAGCTCGCGGTCCTGCTGCTGGGCCAGGAAGAGCGCCTGGAATCGCCGCTCATGCTCCTCCCTGATCTCCAGCATTGATTGATGTTGCTCTTTGTGCAAGCCTGCGAGCGCCTTGATGATGTCCGCAAATGGCGTCGCTGGCGGCATTTGCATGGCGGCGGCTCTGGTCTTCTTCCTCCCTGGTTTCGGCACCAATGTAACTAGTGGTGCAACGGATCACAAAACTCACGGTTCGGATCGACTTCGGATCATGAGTCACGGATCGGATAATTTTTCGGATCAGAATAAAAGGGGGAGGAGACTATTTTTATTTGCTTTCCATTTATTACATGAAAACTTTTGGTGTTAACATAACCTATATGGTTTATAGGTTAACAAGGAACTTTTGGTGTTAAAAAAAATAAAATAAATAACCATCTGAATAAATCAAATTTGGATAAAAACAACCTGAGACATGAAAATGGGCCTGAGGTTTTTTTTTTTTTTAAGATTATGATGTCAACATTCTCAGGGGAGAGAGTAGACCTCTCACACTTGTCAGCATTGCAATTCTCTTTGTAGGCCTATACACTATTTTATAGATATCATGTTTAAACGCACTACACTTAAACAACATTTTATTGAATTCATTACTTTATATTTATATGGCCTAATACCTACTTTGGATGTAAATATTACGTTGCTCATGCAAATTGCAAAACAGACAATAGACTATGTTAAAATAACAAACATTTTAAATTAAAACTTATGCTTTTCTTTCGTTTTAAATTTTTTTTACAAGAAATCCTGCAGGTCATAAAGAACTTTTGTTTTTCCACCTCCAAGAAAGGACAGGTGCTCCATTATTTCTCCTTGTTTACTTGAAGGCCGTTTTCCTTGCTTTACTCGAGGCAAAAAGCCATGTGTTGACTTTAAAACCGAGTAGACGTTATATTATATGCATCTGTGGTGGAATTACTAGATTTTCGCATCGATACATGTTTGTTTTAATGCGGATGCGCGGTCACTTTAATTCAGCGCCAGCACATCAAAAAATAGACTCTGTGCGGAAACGATCAGCACAGCTGTTGTACGGCCACACGCTCCTGGAACGCACTGACGGACCGAAGCCGGGCACGGAAAAAATACGCACCCCATACCCACTGCAAACGGAGTATGTGTGAAACGGGCATCAGCAGGTGCCATGCTCGATGTATGCGCCACTTTCATACGGCTTTCTCGTGCCACAGTGCCCATACTCTTAGAGTTTTGTCCACCACCCTTCTTCCGTCATCATTATATTTTACGGGGAAGCCAAAATGGTCCCATACACATGATTTGAACAATGCAGGAGGCTTTTCAAGTTCTCCTACTTCTCCGCTAGCCACGGTTGACTGATTAACATGCCCTGTTCACGTGAACACATGTGTTTCTCTGAAACTCCGCATCGAGTTTAAAGGTTTAAACGAGATCACTTAAAAAGCAATATCGGCAGAAAAACTGTCTTTTAGTCTGCGATCGCTAAACAATTCAGATTAATCCACAAGTTAAAAAAAAAAAGCGCAATAAATCCGCGGGTCACGTGCGTGCCGAACCGTGGGTCGTGATCCGTACGGATCACGGATCAACTGCGATCCGTTACACCCCTAAATGTAACAATGTTCGTAGAATGGGGAAGGAAGAAGACAAGGGGTCTCCCCACGCCAATTACTGCAACAAGAGACAGGTCATCATTTGCACTTGATTCACTTATGTGCCTCCCGTCCTCTGACTCTCTCTCCCGTCACAGACCTCGCTAAACTACGCCCCCCTCGCCACAGACAGCATTTCTCTTAAATAGAACGCTTTCAAAGAATCCTAAAAATATTGTAATATAAAAACTGATAATCATAAATGTGTCTTGAGCATCAAATCCTCACATGAGAATGATTTGTGAAGGATCATATGACACTGAAGACTGGAGTTATGATGATAAATTTAGCTTTGATCACAGGAATACATTAGACTTTACTATATATTCACATAGAAAACCTTTTAATTTTCTAAATAAAACATCCAAAATGTAGGCTACACAACTTATAATTCCAAGGGGACGATATAGCACTTTCAGAAAAAACATTTACTGAGAAACTGGAAGCTTTGCTGTAGCCTACTCCAAGACATGCAGAACGTCAGACAAGATATTCGCACTAGGGGTGTAACGATACACTTGTGTCACGATTCGATATGTATCTCAATACTGAACTCATGATACGATATGTAGCCAAAATCAAGAGTGTTTTTTTAATTTTGTACTTTTTTATTATTATAAAAATAATAATATTATTATTATTATCAGGATCCAACAAATATTTCCCCATTGCATTATTCAACATTATATTCATATAGTTGTTTAATGTAATAATGTCACTGAAACTTCGTAAACTTTAATTATTTTCCTCACGCATTACTCACGCTTTCAATGCAGGCAGCATCTTTCCCAGTGCTCGCTATGTCCCGCCTCTCCCGCTATTAATGCATTATACAAATAGAATAAACCATCTAAAATGCTTTGAATAATCATGCTAGTAAAACTAAATGTGATCTGGTGATTTAAATGATGTTTGCGCTTTCACTAAGGAGTGCTGCTTTAAATGGTGTTTCTGCTTTAAATAATGTTTGCGCTCTCACTTTGAAGAGTGCCGTTCTGGCAGCGCGTGCACTTCAGATGATCAATGTAATCAGTCACAGTTCTCATCACAAGAAAGCGTATCAAAATGACCACTCAAACTGTAATTGTTTAGCTCATCCAATAATTTTAATTCTGCATTTACTCCCTCTCATGTTGTTTTCGCTCGTTATGCAATCATTTGAACATCCGTGTTTGTTTACTACAGTCCGTGTTTACTAAATCCATCCATTCATAAAAAGGTTACCGGGCAACTGTCGGGCCGATGGCGTCGCAAGCTTGTGCAGTGCTGTCAGAATCAATCCGTACATATATTACAAAACGTAACATTTTGCAGTTTATTTAGTAATTGTTTAAGGCCATTTTGCGATTTCAAAAATCATAAAATAACATACAGCAAAAAGTCATTTCATGTGCTCTTGGGAGGCCCCCTTTAAGCAGTCTCTTAGTTTGCTTATGCCTTGGGCTGGCTCTGAATAAAAGGCTTCAATATTTCGTAGAAAAGGAGTTTTCCCAAAGTGTCTAGCGACACAATACTCGTTCCTGTCATTTTCAGGGAACAGAGGTTGCGTCAGTAACAGAGTATCATTCTAATTCAATGTATAACCAAGTATAAATTAGGTTGTGGGCTGTCACCTGGAAACAGTCGACTGCAACTGTGATAAACTGTAGATTAGTGGTTCCCAACCCTTGGCGGCACCCAAAAACCTAAGCAACTGACTTGTTGCCTCACTGCCATATCAGGCAATGACTTGTAAGGCAGCACACAAAGGCACCTCACGGAACTGATTTCGGACAGACTTAATGAACAGTTTAATGATCTACAGCAAGAGTGAGCTTTGGTGAGAACTAAACTCATTTTTAATTACTACAGTAGTGATTTCTCGGAAGAAATGACATCAGAACTGGAAAACGTTGGTCAAAAACATGTATTTACACAAACTGACCAGCAACCACAACTTTCAGATGCCATCTTTCTTTTTCTAGGTCAATTGTTGAATGGAACGCATAGGATTGTGGGATATCAAAGGCAGTGAAGGATATATGCTGCCTTCAAAAATCCATCAGCTGAAGGTCTCTCAGGAGGCAGGAAGTTAAGCTAACATTGGATTCGGACGTGCCTAAATGCCTTCTTACCTTGAAATGTGTCCTCCGAAGGCAGTATTTTCCATTTTTTGGACACAGCCCTGGAGTACCTCCAGCTCCGCACATTTTAAATATCTCCCAAATCAGACACACCTGATTCAGATCATTGGTAGAGACTTCTGCGTTTATTACACTTGCACAAAAAAAAAATCCGCACAAGATCTGCTTTTTTTTTTTTTTTTGCATCTGATCTGAGCCAATTCCAAATGTGGTTTTAAATCCGATATCTGGACATCTGGCATCTAAACACAAACATCAGATTCCCCTTTGAATTCCAAGTCATCGCAAGGCGAGGACGACAGGTTTGCCCACATTTCACACAGATGTGCTTGTATGCACTAGCTCACAGCTTTTTTTATTGAAGTGGAAACTTTATAAAGGAAAGAAATTGTGCACGCTCACAAACATTCAGGAGCTGGTTTTCAACCTCTGCCCTGTGAGTTTTATAAATAAAACTACACTGAAAAAAGTGAAACTACTGTGTTGTTTATTTAAAGTGCATTTTTATATTGGACTAAGTGCAAATCATGAACTAACTGTTCAGCATTTTGCATTGAGAGCATGTGCCGTAATTTAGATATATTTTGCTAGAAACGTGGCTTTCAAATGAGAGATTGGTATCAAAGAGCACACCCAGGTTCCTAATTGACGATGAGGACTTGACAGAGCAGCCATCAAGTGTTAGACTGTATTCTAGGTTACTACTTGTGGAGCTTTTTTGTCCAATAATTAAAAATTAATTTTATTCTGAATTAAGTTGCAGGAAATTACTGGTCATCCAATTTTTTATATCAGCTATGCATTCCGTCAATCTTGGGAATTGTTAAGTTTCATCAGGGCGTGAAGAAATATAGAACTGAGTTTTGTCAGCATAACAATGAAAACTAACTTCATGTTTCCTAATGATATCTCCCAGTGGTAGCATGTACAGGGTGAAGAGAAACGGTCCTAGCACTGAGCCCTGCGGCACTCCAAACTGAACTTGTGATCGTGTGACATCTCTTCATTTACTGCTGCAAACTGATAACAGTCAGATAAGTATGATTTAAACCATGCCAATGAAATTCCACTAATGCCAACAAAATTTTCGAGTCTATTCTATAGAATGTTGTGGTCGATAGTATCAAATGCAGAACTAAGATTGAGTAACACTAATAGAGAGATACAACCATGATCGGATGATAAGAGTAAATCATTTGTAACTCTGATGAGAGCAGTCTCAGTACTATGATACTGTCTAAATCCTGACTGGAAATCCTTACAGATACCATTTATGTCTAAAAAGGAGCATAGTTGTGAAGACACTGCCTTTTCAAGTATTTTTGACAGAAAGGGTAGATTTGAGATTGGCCTGTAATTGACAAATTCTGTAGGATCAAGTTGCGTTTTTTTTAACAGTTTTTTTCAATTGCTACCATCCTTTTGTCCAATCTGTAGTCGCATTTTCAAAACTCTAAACACAATAAGCACAACATCTGTCTGTTGTGACCATACCATTAACACAATTCATGTTGTTTTCACACAAAATTTAAAATACAGTTTTTCTCAATTGTTTACACACATTTTCTGAAAGCATGCCTCATATTCTCAGAACTCTACACAAAAAAAAAAAAAAAAACACAATGGGCAAAACCCCTCAATTCTCCTGCAAAATGAAACTTTACATTCAAAATAATGTTATTTCTTCTCAAAATGGGATTTTGTTTTCAAATGACACACACAAACCATCATATGTATAGACATTTATAAGAACCAGCTGAACACTGATGTGCTCAATGTAAAACACTATGATGAATGTAAAACACTTCTCCATTCATCATAATGACTTAGGCCGTTTTTTGGTTCAGACAGTACAAACATAAGTGTGTTGTAAAATATTTGAGAATATTGGTTTTATACTCAGAACACACAAATACACTGTAAAAATTTTATTTTATTTTTCCTGCAAAAACAATGTACATCCCATTCCCAACCAACACAAAGTTGCACATACACTACATACAAAACAACAGAAGAATTTACTGTATACAGTTACAGTAAAAAAAAATAAAAAATAAAAAAAAACCTATGCTGCATCCTCTCTTCTGTTGCGGTCTGGCCACAGCACCTCATCCACATCACAAGCAATGTTTTCCCTGGCCAAGCAGCGGAGGAAATATCGCCTTGCATGGCGATTCCAGCCATGAAAAGCATCAGCTGCTATATCTCCACATGCGTCTTCCATAGCTTGGAGAAGAGGTATATGCGTTTGTGGATTTTGGTCATACACTTTCCATCTCCAGGCAGAAAAAAAATCCTCAATAGGATTGAGGAATGGAGAATATGGAGGGAGATAAACAACTAAAAAGCGTGGGTGGGCAGTGAACCAGTTACGAACCAGAGCAGCCCTGTGGAAACTTACGTTGTCCCAAATGACAACGTACCTGAGCTGCTCTGGGCCATCTACCTGATCTGGTGGAATGAGTGTGTTGTGTAGGGTGTCAAGGAATGTGATCAGATGGGCGGTGTTATAGGGGCCAAGGGTAGCATGGTGATGGATGACGCCGTGGTGGGTAATCGCTGCACACATTGTGATGTTCCCTCCGCGCTGGCCAGGGACTTCAACAATGGCACGCTGGCCGATGATATTCCTTCCCCTCTTTCGTCTTTTTGTGAGGTTGAACCCAACCTCATCAATGAAGATGAACTGGTGCTCCACTGCAGCCACCTCTAGCTCAAGGACTCTCTGAAACACACATGACAATATCAGAAATAGACATGGAGTGGTCACTATTGTGAAGCACAATCATTATGATTACAATATTGAAATATGTATAATTTACTGTATACAGTGTTGAGAGTATGCATCAATTGTGGGACTCACTTGCACAGTTATATCGCAATTCTTTGACTCTTTCTGAATTGCGTTCAAATGGCACCCTGTAGACCTGCTTCATCCGGAGATGATTTCTGCGCAAGACACGGTCCAGTGTTGATAAGGTTACCCTATCAATATTTTGAAACGTCATTGTTTTCTATTATTTTTCTTTGTATTTGCCGTAATGTTATGGCGTTGTTTTCTAGGACCATGTTCATGATTTCAGTTTCCTGTTCAGGAGACAGAACACGTTCCCGACCACCTTGTGTTGGTAATCTTTCAGTTCTGCCAAACAAATAGTAAAATACTTTAAATACAAAGTAAGTATACATTTCCTAAATACTTGAAACATACTTTACAGTATTTTTACAGTCCTACAGAACAGTCCACAGGCAATACTGTACTACTGTACTCATTGAGTACTGTATTGATATGCAGTACTGCAATTTTCTAGTGAGAGTAGATTTCTTACCTATTCTCATTTCGGAAAGTCCGGATGATGGATGCTACAGCGTACCTGCTCAAATGTGGCTGTACTCTTTGCCCAGCCTCCTTCATTGTTAGACCATGGTTGACCACATGATCAACCAAAGTGGCTTGGATCTCATCAGAGATTACGGTCCTTGGCCTTCCTCGTCCTCCTCCTCTTACTCTCACTCTTTTGCATCCATTGCTCCAAAACAAAAGAGCTCACCTGTTGCCCTTTTATGCTAAAGCTCTGATTGCTAATTGTAAAACTGTGTGACCGGTGTTTGCCCTTGTGATGAGTCAGTGTGCATATTTGAATGGCAGTGTGTTCCTTGTGAAAACAAGATATTTTCTGCATGAAAATTGTGCCAAAAGCAGAGAATTGTGTGTAGTGTTTTGAAAAAAGTGTGTTTTAGAACTGCAATTTGAGTGTAAAGCAGGAACTGTGCTTGTAGTTTAGCAGAATTGGTTCAGGGGGTTGGTAAATGAGTTACATGTTGTGGTCATTGTGTCTCAAGTACCAGCATTTGTGAGTAAACAATTGAGAAAAACTGTAACACGTTTCTAGAATGCCTACATGTTCTTTACATATAAGCACACCCAATACCAAAATCATAGATCTTTATAGTCTTTTTTACAAATGCTTAAACGCAACATGCCAAAAATGAAGACCTAATGTTCCAAACCATAGATATACCGTAGTATAAAGTCTCTACTTCTGCAACAATATCAGCTCAAAAGTATTCAAACAAATATTTTAAAAAAAAATATTCAAACAGCTGATAAGCATTTTTAAATTAACTGATCATTAGAGTAAAAAATAGCTGATTCCAATCTCAATCAGAGACATAGTCAGGTGTTGATGAGGGAGAGGAGTAAGAATGCGTGCTGCTGTTCAAAGGAGAGTAAGAGCTGTTGTCACGGATGAAATAAGAGCCACCATCATAGACCATGTGATAAACCATGGACTATCAATGAGAGAGGCTGGTGAAAATGTCCAGCCTAATCTCAGACGGTTCCCTTTGAGAGAAACAGTGATCGGGAACTCTGGCACCAATATGTCCAGGTATGATGTCTGTACACCATGTCTGATTCTACAGTGATTATTCCATACTACTTTTTTTTCACTATTCTCTATAGCTACTCTACAAGTAAACAGACCCACATAGTGGAAAGCATTTATGTAAAAATTGTTTGATTTTTCTTTCAGAGAATTATGGAGTTGGAGGCTAATCAGACACTGCATAAATTAATTTATGTAGACGAGGCAGGGTTTAACCTGGCAAAAACACGTAGACGAGGAAGAAATGTAATTGGGAAAAGGTCCACCGGGAGCAAACATCACAATGTGTGCTGCAATCTCAAGTGCTGGTTTGGTCCTGCAGAAAAGCCAGATTGGTCCCTACAACACAGAGCACCTTCTTTTGTTTTTAGATGACCTCCACCAACAACTGGTGCCAGAAGCAGAACAGGTGGGAGGAAACATGAGGACATTTGTGATTACATGGGACAATGTAGCATTCCACCATTCACATGCAATCCCAAACTGGTTTGCAGCACATCCAAGAGTTCCCTTTTTCTTCCTCCGTACTCTCCTTTCCTCATCCCCATTGAGGATTTTTTTTCTGCTTGGAGGTGGAAAGTATATGGTCATCGGCCACATGAGACAACATACGATGTGATGTAGACGAGAACATGTGGCCAAATGCTGAAGATCGTATAAATTAGAACATGACTTTTTTTTTCTGGGCCTTTTTTTCCCTTTTTGTTTTATTTTTGCACACTTTAGTAAACAAAAGGCCATGTATGTTTGTCTTTTTTGTTTCGTTTTGTTGATCACTGACAGCAATTTCATATTGCTAATAAAGCCTTTACTGCAGCAAATCTGTCACTTACTGATTTTATTTTCAGTTGTACATTCTATAAAGTATTGATGACTCCATCACATTTAGATAGTATGTGTACAATATACTATCTAATGCACCATGGATTCACACACACACACACACACACACAGCTGAATGAATAATAAAAAAAAAAAAAGGATTTAAAGGGGTGGTAAAGCACACTCTTTCGAAGGCTTGATTGTGTTTGTGGGGTGCACTGTAACATGTGTTCATGCTTCGTTTTTAAAAAAATGCAGTATTTTTCATATATTTTACCTTTATTCTACACTGCTCTGTCCCTCCTTGTAAAAACGGTCTGATGGTTTCCGGATTCTGTGAAGCCAGTCCCTCAAAAATACGCAATGGGCTCTGATTGGTTAGCTGGCCCAGTGTGCTGTGATTCACTAACCGCCTAGTGAACATTTCTCGAAAGCGTCACGCCCCTTACCTCTACAGGTAGCCTCAGGCTTTGTGTACGCTAGCGTCAATAAAACCATACCAATTTGAGCCCGAATCAGACCCAGACAATTTTAGTGAAGATGATCGAGCAGAACCTGTTCAGTCCTCAAGAGTAAAGACTGCGGATCTGTAGTAATCGCTACTGAATGGCACTGTTACTTTTGTATTTTTAGAACGATTATAGCCAAATATCTGTCACAAGAACGGACACTAAACATAGTAGCCAAATCAAACACAGAACCATGTTTAGCATGCCTGTAGATAAACAATACATACAAGCTCTAATCAAAGAATCATTTACACTAATGCCAAGTTCGCTGTTGAGATTTTAAACAGTTTGTAACGTTAGGGGTTTGTCGGATAACGTTAAGTATGAATGAGCATTTAACAAACTGGTTAGAAGAGCCAAACAGCGCTGTCATGTTTACTTCCTTGCTACAACGTAGGCTACAATTAACAACACGAACTATTACAGAAAACACATCGACGAAAAATAAATCACACTTACAGGTTGTGGCCCGTACTCGCGAAGATTGTGGAAGCTTTCCTCCGCGAATGTGCCGCGGTAGCCGCGCGTGCAGCTGAACTCGTGCAGCTGAAGGCTCATGTATTGCAAATACAGATGAATATTGTCCATTATGTCACATTTTCCGATCTTCTCCTCCGACCCCTGTCTGTCTCGTGCTTTGATTTATGATGGGCAGCATATATCCGATGCAAATGCGATCGTGTTCCCCTCATGTCTCTTACACACATGAATATGACGTTGTATGTTAAACGCACTGCAACGCACCCCCGTCCCTAGGAAGGCTGAAGAAAGTGGACCTGCAATCCGGATGAAAATAACAGCGTTTCGTCGGCATTGTCAACAGCACTCCAGCCTACTAACTATACCACAACAACGTTTCCCCGCGGCGATGCAAAATGTCCTCGCCCCCCTTATTTCATATTCTCGGAGGAGGGGTTTATGTAAATATTGGGGTCTGGTGATGTCAGCACACCCTGGAGGAATGTGTAGTAGTCCCTAGCGGCCGTTTGTTGTAGTCCTTAGAAATTGATTTCTTTAAAAGCAAATATCTCCCTTTGCTTTAAACTTTGAACGTTGTAACTTTGAAGATGTTGTTTATGCTCAAACAGCAACATTACACACTAGCTAAAGTTAGAAAAGTGAAATCGTGGTTTACCACCCCTTTAATTCTGTATGTTCTATACAGTTAGAGCTGAAACATGACAAGTAATGCATTTTTTTGTAATGTGACTCACTGTTAGTATTTTGACAGTCATTGCACCATGATTGACCATGTGTACATGTTGGATAGAAAACAAGTGCTAGAGTTTTGACCAAATGATTCGATTTTGAAATGGGTTTACAGTGTTTTGATAGAGTTAGTGTACATTGAAAAAGTTTTTTTGCATTTTGAAATGTAGAGTTTGTATTTAAGAACATGTGGTTTTGGGCAGAAAATTAACTATTTGGCTAATTGTGTGATGTAGGTGTGTTGCTGTGTTAACAGTTTAGAAAAAGTATTTTAAGAATTGGCAAACGCTTCTTAGCAATTGAAAAAAAATAAGCTCATTCCACCAATCACTGGCAACAAATTCTCATTCAGAAAACATGCATGCCACTCATAACACACTGACCTAAAAAACACTAGCAACAGGGAGCTAAGATTTTCTGTAGGCCCATTTCAAATTAATTTCTGCAGAAATGCTTGAAATTTGCCATCATTTTGATTGGAATGTGCTTTTATCAGTTTTGAAAGCAGTGTGTTAGCATATGAAAAATATCCTGCAAATATATAGTTTTTTGCAGTTTGTGGAGTAGGAATGACAAAAGTGTTTGTGGATTTTGAAAAATGTGGTGATGGAATGCATTTTGTCTGAAAGCAATGAAAAATTATTTACAGTTTGGTCCATATACACTTGTGTGTCGCTGAATGTGTGAAAAGTTTTGAAAATGTGGTTTCAGCATTGAACAATGCTTGTTAGCAATTTTAAAAAACTGTAAGGGATAGTCCCACCCGAAGATGCACAATTATTATAGCATAATTCTTAACACCCCACCCCGGACCTCACTCATTTTCAAACTCTGGTTACGCCCTTGGCCTTGCCGATATGATATGTTCATATGAGCCTGCAATAACTCAGTGTGCAAGGACTGCTATAGCGACGATCATGTCAGCAGTGGTCATTCTTGAATTGAAAACAAGCAAATGCATTGCATGTATGGTGATTTATATTGACAGTTTTTAAATGCTGCCTTGAATTTGTAAATCAACGCAGGGTTGCCAGGTTTTCACAACAAAACTAGCCCAAAACAAGCACAATCGCGTCTCCCCACTCTCTAGCGCGCAGCAGCCTCCACAGCAGCTGAAGCTGCTCCAGGTCCTAGTGCCCGCCAGGTAGCACGTTATATATACATATAGCCTATTTAGTGGGGGCGCTGATGTCATAGTATTAAAATGAAAAGTAGAATACACAACTAAATAGAAGTTACTTCTTTTTCTGAATAAATAAAGCAGTAATTATGTCAAAGCACAAGTATGACACTTGTAAATTCAATATTTGTATATACATTTTATTAATCTGTAATACAATTTTATGAAATGGATGATGAAAAATAATCCAAGGAGCACTAAAATAATTGTATATTTTTTTATTTGAAGCTAAAGACAGCATCAACTGATGCCATGCCACCCCCACTTCATAGGCACAAACATTACAACTGCATCTGTCTGGGATGAAATATCACTGACTTTATTATTGTTATTTTTAGAAAAAATATACTCTTATTATAAAAATAACTTTATTAACATGTATTAATCTTTAACAAGTATCCTTTTAGTAAGGAGACCTCAGAAATCTGAAACCAGAATGGAAAAAAAAGAAAAGAGTTTTTGCTCAAAATGGTGTTGTTTCCAAACAAAGGGAAAAAATAAACAAATATCGGAATCGGACAAAAGTGAGTTGAAAAATATCGGCATATCGGATATCGGCAAAAATCCAATATCATGCATCCCTACTTTCAAGCACATACTTCCGTGAACGAGCATCGCCGTGAGCATGTGTGCCAAACAGATGCAGCGCAATAAGCACAATACTTCTGACTAAAATATATATTTTGATAAAATATTTGTTGAATTTTTGTTGTTGGTATTTTTTTGATAGCAGTAACTGTAAAGTGACTAGGGTAATCAAAATAGCATAATAATTAGTTTGTGCTTTTGTTTATTTTCATTTTTAGTTTATTGAATTTAACTTCTTAAAAAGCTTTATTTTGTTTGAATGTGATGTAACAATGTTATTATGTAATATGATTTGACCCCTTTTTGGTATAGCACCATTTTTAGCACCAGCCGCCACTGGGCTTGGAACAAATTGAAGGGTGAGTAAATGATGACAGAATTTTCATGGGTGAACTATCCCATACGGAAATGTAATATATGTACGCATATGAAATATACATATATGAAATATATCCACATAGAAAGTGAAAACATATATGTACATATATATCTGCCCATATATAAAACCTATTAGAAAATGGAACAATTTCATATATTGACATATAAAACTAGCCCATATATTTTATGTATGTATAATACAGTATTTTATATATATGTCACATATATAATTATCAATATACATTACATATATTTATTTGTATATATGTTCAATATACAAACTACACATATATGCATAGCATATTGCTTGCATACATGTTACATATATGTCCCTAATATATGTTTTATATAGTCTTATTATATATTTGACATTTAAAATTATATATATATATATATATATATATATATATATATATAAACATTGTGTGCACATATATTTTGTTATGTTCTTATATTATGTATATTAATTGCTAAATATTTTGAATTAATGATGTAAACTAAACAAATGTAAAACAACATGCTTTCATTAATTTCGTACATTTTTTAAATATAGGTTATGGATGTGTACTTACACACTTGCAATGCAATACATATGACATGCCTAATCATTAAATGTTAAACGGTGCAGTTAGCAAAAATTAAGTAAAACAGTAAACATTTAAAACATTAAAACAGTTTTATTTTAAAAAGAAAAATTAAGCTGCGCAAAATTAAAAACACTTGTTTAATGAAATGTGGATTGTGTAGACTTGTTAAAAGTTCAAGCTGTTCAAATAAGGAAAACAAGGAATGAATACATAAGGAAACCATACACTGTAAAAATAAAAAAAAAATCATAAAAAGAAGGTAAATGACTGGCAGCTACGGCTGCCAAACAAAAACCATAAAACTAAAATAAAATATCTTAATTCAAATAAAGTGCAAAAACAATAATTTTACAGAAATTTACATTAAAAGTTTTAGTGAAAAACACTGTTATTTTACAGATTTATTTCCTTTTTTTTTTAAATTAAGATATTTTACTTTAATTTTACGGTTTTTGTTTGGCAGCCATAGCTGCCAGTCATTTACCATTTTTTTAACAGTGTTAAACTGTTATTGTAGTGATTTTTCCTAGATTATTATGATCAAACACCTTCAATAAAGTGACAGTACTAAAAATATACAGTACTGTTATTTTACAGATTATTACAATAAAAAAACATTCAATCTTACAGTTTTATTTTGGAAGACAAAATACAGTCTTTAAAACAATACAATACATTTCAAATACAGATAACAGTGGAACAGTTTCATCAAATTTTTTAAGTTGAATAAAATTTCAAACGGAAAAAAATACAAAACTGATACATTTACAAGATTGTCACTGATTCACTATTGATTCTAAAACTTGATTATTCAGATGTAAATTTAAGTAAACAAATTCTTCAGAGCCCCCAGGAGGAATTGAAAAACTAAAAATTGCATTTATCTTGTAAGTTAGGGTTTCTAATATCATGATGAGGTTATGATTTCACCTCATAACAAAATAACCAATTGTGCCATTTACTGTTAGCTTTGTATTTTCCAAATAAGTGTTATATTGTTTTCCTCTATATTCAACTGAGCCCCGAGGGCTCCATAAAGCTCTGATAATATATGTGGACAAACATTTACCTTTTAATTCAGAATCCAAGCTATATAGTGTAATAAGAAATATAAATCAAAACATACAACAGGTCCATGATTCTGCTCCAGAAGGGACAGACACAGCAGATAAAGAGCAATCCTCTTCCAAATCTCCAATAATCAGCTGGATCTGTAAAAGAAAGAAAGAAATATACATTGATTCACTGAAAAGTCCTTAAAAAGGATTTTGTTTTTGTACCTTTCCTTTAAACAACATTTGACATTGAGATATTCTGGCTATATGAACACAGAGTCCGCTCAGCTTTGAGATGGTTATTGGTGATTATTGTCCATAAGATTTGGTCGAATGTAGCTTGGTTACCAACATTATTCAAAATATTTAGTTTCACAGAAGAAAGTCATACAAGTTTGATAAGACATGAGGGTGAGTTGACGATGAGGGAGTTTTCATTTTGAGTGAGCTATGCTTTTAAACTCAAGGTACGTTTGAACCAGAGTTGTGCCTTGGTGCTGACTTGCCTGTGTTCACATTTCCACACACATAAGGCTACTGAACAGTATTAATGTTGGATATGACATGAATACTCACTTCCTCTGAAGATCATGTGGCAGATTTCCATTCCCAAAACTTCTGGATCATGAGGAGGGAAGAAACATACACACACACAAATTAATATTAATTTGTTTGATAAAACATGAATATTAATGATCAACTTACTGACAGAGACATGGACTTGCAAAATGTACTCACCAGGTCCATACAAAAATGTCACAGTAGATCCAAAATCCTGGTTTGCCTGTAATTCTTCAGAGTCCAAGAATGGCAGTTTCCTGTACTCTCTGTTGAACATGACAGTGTTCTCAGATTACTCTTTCCAAAGCTCCTTTACTTTTTATGACAAGCTTGATCTTAAAACTATCTTAAAACTTGATCTTAAACCTACCAGTAGGGATGGGCATTATGACCATATTATTCTACATACATGAGACATTTTTATTTCACAATAACGATATCACAATAGTTATTTTATAGCTATTTTATTAAGAAATACTACAGAATAATACTGCTTAGTCTTCACTGTATGATATGCTATGCATTAATATCACTTGATTCTTAAAAACGCAGAAGGTCTTCTGTAGTCTTGTTGTTTGATTCACATTATGAGAGGACAGTTTATTAAGCTGCTGCCCCTTTAAGAAAGGATGCACAATGACACGCATCCGGGATTCCCCACGATAACTTGAACTGTTTAACTGTAACATTACTTCAAACATAACTGACTGTTTAAATCAAGGGAATACCTCACATGACAGGGATTTTGAGATAATTGTGTGCATTTTACCGAAAGGATAACTGATTTCAGGATCGCATGCTGTCTGAGAGAGGCGGCTTAACATTACTCTTTATTCTCCATTCATACATTTTTCTTGATCAAAATGTCAATAACTGTAAGTAACGTTAGTACAGTGCTACGCGGATATATTTACATTCCGCGATATAAAAACGTAACAGAATTGTAAAATCTCTCACTATATTCGTCATAGCGCCCAGCCCTAGCTTAACAGTATTACAACATAACAAAACACAGAAACAGAATATGTAAGTTATTCGCGATTAGCAGAAATGATAACTTCAATGCACTATATATTGATGTGACAGTAGAAAAATATAAAGGATTTATTTACCTTCTGCCGTCTGATGTCCGCCATTGGTACCTTAAATGTCTGTTCATATTCATGTTTTCCGTTCTCAGTCGACATCCCACAATCAAAATTCGTCCAAAATAAGATTTTACCAGATGTAAAATGATCCATGTAATGCCATTAATGGACTGAAGCAGTCCTGTTGCAGATTAGAAGAGCCGCGCCCGCAAGCCACTCCAACGGCAACGGCTGTATTTTCAAACCTGATCGGATTCAGTAGAAGGCGTGCACAGTTGTCATTGGCCAGATTTCTAGATGACGTTCAGATTGACCAATCACGCTCAAGTGAACACGGAAAGACAGCAAATAACCTTGCAACTATAGAAATAACTTGTTTTAAACTACAGTTAGCAAACGTGTATATTTATATTTATTTGCTGTTATATTTAATTAATTGGTCAAGTGGTGTGGGCAGAGGCTTGAAAGTTTAAACCTGGAGAGCAGTGCAGATTTGTACTCTTTAAAAACAGATTATTGTTTGATATTTAGTTTGCAATATAGTTTGTTATATTTGTATCTATAATTACAGTTTGAATGTAAAATACACCTACACTGTAAAAAAAAAAAAAGTCAAATGACTGACAGCTACGGCTGCCAAACAAAAACATAAAATTAAAGTAAAATATCTTAATTTAAATAAGGAAAAATCTGTAAAATAACAGTTTTCTCTCCAACTTTTAATGTAAATTTAGGTAAAGTTTTTGCACTTTATTTGAATTAAGATATTGTACTTTAATTTTACGTTTTTTGTTTGGCAGCCTGCCAGTCATTTACCTTTTTTTTTTTTTTTTTTACGATTTTATTTTTACAGTGAAACTAATAAGATTTACTTTAAAATGAGAAAGAATAATGTTAAATTGTTAGTATGGACATAAACCATTAATATAATGAGCTAAATATTTTATTACAGATTAGTTCTGTAATTTTACATATTTGTATGTAATTTAAGAAAACAGAAAAATACTGTATAAATAATACAGTAATTTCCCTGTATAAAAAATGAGAATGACTGTGATTTGTCATGATAAAATAATGGTCAAGTTGTTAATTTACAGATATTTTTTGTAATTTTACATGAATTTGTATGTAATTTATGAAAACAGAAAAATACTGTATAAATAATACAGTCATTTTCCTGTATAAAAATGAAAATTACTGTAATTTGTCATTAATGATATAATCCTTAAAATAACAGTCAAGATGTTTATTTACAGATATTGTTTGTAATTTTACATAGTTTTAAACATAATTCAAAATTTCAGGAAAATACTGTAAACAATTTAGTTATTTTCCGTAAAATTAGGATTTTTTTTTTTTTTACAGTGTAGGCATATAAAATGTATGTATGTTGTTTAAATAAATGGGCATATATAAATTAAACATATCGGTGACATATATGGTCATAACATACAATATTATATAAACAATAGTCATATATATCGTATTAATATATGTCACTATACTAATTTAATATGGAAAATTTATATATGTTATAAACTTATATCAACATATATCTAGAGATATGTATATATGTGATAGCAATATATTGTCTTATATTTAGCATATATGACGGCGTCATTTGCGATATAGGGACATATATGTCATATATTACATTTCCGTATGGGTATCCCTTTAATGAACTTAAAGATGCACTCAGGAACATTTCTCTGCATTACTTTTTTTTACAAGTTTCAAATGTTTTAAATTATGTACACTCACTTGAGATGAAGACTAATTTCAGTGATAATCAGCCAAATACTAATTTGATCTTTTAATTTTCTCTCTAGAACAGAGCAAATATTAGAATGACCGTAGATCACCACTATGTTTTAAAGCTAAAAAGTCTAAAAATAATGATCATAGAAAATAAGTGGTTAAAATCTAATATTAGCTGTATTAGTTTGCAACCAATTTTTTAATTTTTTTTGAAGAAACTGAAATGTACATGACAATCAAGACAATGTTCTACTCAACATTTTGAGAAATAAAAGAGCCTCATTAGGAGCAATAGATGTGTGCAATTTCTACAAATTAAGATCAATTACATGTACGTTTATACATTCACTTCTAATAAATTATCTTTAGATAAAGAAAGATGAGTAAAATATGCTTATCTGGTCTGCTTAATTTGCACAGGTATCGTTTATTCAGCATAGCAATAAAGACTTACATTTTATGAGTTTCCATTTCAACATTAACAAATATTTGCTTCTATGTACATTATTGTGAACATGAGATAAACTTGAACAATAATCTTTATCTCTATATTTCACACACCATTTAGAATCCACCACTGCCAACATTGCATAATGTAAGATGCTCAAATATGATGTTCAGATAAAGCTCACTGAAAATAAGTATCAGATTTGATGCTATATTTATGTCATTGTTGTTTTAAATTTTAGAAATGAAACATCAAGGATTGCAAAAATTAGGATTGTGTGATAGTGATATAAAGGGTGAAAGCTTCATTATTAGTCCACTTGCAGTCAATATGAGGATCTGAAATTTGAATAATTATTAATCATGTGACTGAGTTTGATAAATGAGTCTAAGTTATTAAATACACAATGGGAAACCTACCATCATTAATTAGGTACAAGGATCCTCCCTGTCAAAGCAAAAATAAATACATCTTAAAAATATACATATGCATGTAAGGAATGATGTACACATTAATATAAATATGAATGATTTTAAACTGACCTGATGATTTCTTCTTGTAGTAAATGAGTCCAGCAGCTGCTAATACGATTCCTAGCAGCAGTCCAGATGCCCCGATGGCGATTTTATTCCTCTCAGACTCAGGGAGAGAGGGGTCTGTACACACATCACTTTAAATTATTACAGTATTTACTATAAGCATGTGTTATTGTAATAAGATGACTATTTAATATTTTCTATTTGATCCTACATTGGCCTGTCCAATATACCACTCACAAATGTAGTGCTAATATGAGAGTCGGTGAGTATCTCCTCTTACCCCAGTCATAAATCATGGGTTGAGTTGAGCTGGCATGCTCCACCATACAAGAGATCTTCTCTCCAGATTTGGGGCTGTATTCCAGCTCAGAGTGGATCTGGTAGTACCAGTCGCCATCAGCCATCTCCATTGTGGAGGTCACATCTGAGGTCATCAGTTTACCATCTCTCAGCCAGGACACTTTGATGTGTGGAGGATAAAACTCATATGCGCTGCACATCAACACAGCCGGATGTCTGCCACCAGCCCTCTTCACTGAACTGATCTTAACATTTGGTTTCACTGCATCAAGAAGAGCAACATCCTAAACACAGGTTCCAATGCATGTCCCATTCGAATGTGTGTGTGTGGGGTGTAGTGGGGTCGGGTCGGGAATTTAACAAAAGAAGCACTAACTAAAGGATCCCTGATATTTTCTTTACTTAAAATGCATACCTTTTACGTTAAAATTACATTTCAAAATGCCATTTATGCCATGCTGATATTAAAACATTTTTCATATTTAATATTAGCATACTGTATATGCTTCTGTAAAAATAACAGAAATGTTAAAAGCAAGAGTTCTGCATGTGAGATTAAAGATCAGAGAAGAATCTTGTGCCACATACCTGCTTTATCACGTATAATTGAGTCATAGATTTGAGCATTAGGTTTGCAGAATGTATCAAGATCAGCTATCTCTCCCTGCAGAATGCTGGTGTCATTGTTCCAGAACTCTGCATTTCTCATTCCATACTCACTAAACCCAACATACTTCTTCAGAGTGCTGTTGAACTGTGTGAGTAGATATTTATTAAAATAATAGCTGTCGATATACACCATGTCACTGAGATCAGGGGAGCTGTAGATGCATCTTGACCAACGGGTTGTGTGATATTCATTAGCTGAAAAAGAATGCAGAGCCAGAACAATCAGTTTTGTCAAATAATTATGTAATCAATATAGAAACAGAAGAACTTGGATACAGTACATCAGCCACTTGCAGTACTCGGTTGTCTTTTCAAAAAGTTATTTTCAAGTAATATCAACTTTAGAGAGTCCATCACCAGAGGACAATCAGAACGAGTGCCCTTCTTACGGAAATATTGCAATAGTATAATGTAAATAATTTGACGTTTACTACTTAATGTAATTATTGTTGATATTTAATTCTATCATTTCAATACCTCTTATTTTACTTACCACTTTCTGCTAGAGTGAACACAGACAGTGTGAATATGAGATGACAACTCAAGAGCTTTTGCAGTGACATTTTCACTCACACTGAATCCCAGCTGAATGCTGCCAGGGCTTTGTTCATGTTCATGAGATGGATGTCTAAGATGACTGGCCAATCAGTCACCGCATGTGTCAGTGTCAAGTGTTGCTAGGTAGTATCCTGCTTCATTTTAAAACACAAACACTGTTTAGTTATCAATCTGAACAATTGTTACATTATTTAATGGCATTATTTAATGACTACATTAAACAAAAGCTGTAGTGTGCAAAAACTCATGTATTCCTTTCTAGACAAATTATGTACTGTATATATTTAGTCAGTAATAGCACACTAAGATTATAGACCGTGACATTACAACTGCTACATTTAAACAAATCTTTTTTCCAAAACCAATCATCTTTTCTATTTTATTCATGAGCTGTTAGTCAAGAGTCCCATGGTCTCCAAACAAAACGTAACGCGGTGGTAAACTGGCAAGCAGACAAGATGCCTTTTTGAATGGATGTCAGTGTTCCAGTACGCTGAATAAACTTTTGTGTGAAAACAGCTCAATAGATCATAAATTGACTGCCTGGGTGCTAATCCTTGATATGTTTGCATGCCATATTCAATTTGGACTGTTGGACTTTTACTTTAGGGTCTGCAACAAATACAAGAGCGTAGTTTTGGTTTCAACATTGGGGGGGTTGAAGTGTGAACCGTTTAGCGGGGTCACGGGGCATGCTCCCTCATGAGATTAATAAATGTATTTGTTTGTTTAATTTAGCAAAATGGTCTTTTGTGGTATCCTCCACACATGCGTTGATCTGCAATAAAATATCAGCCAAGTTAATTACTTGTTTAGATTGGATATGGTGTATTTGAATTTTATTTAAGCACCTAAAAACTTTTCTAAATTAAAGTGCTATGATAGGTCAAACTAACTGTACTTTACTTTTTTCTTATATTGAAAATGTTAATTTTCTGTCATCTTTTGGAATATCTGAAAGCCAGGTTTGCCAAATATATGTCATTATTAGCAGAACACATTTTACTTTCTTTTTTTTTTATTCAAGAAGGTCCTCTTGATTCTAACGTGTACTTGGCCTTATGAAAAAGTAATGAAGTTCTTGTAAATGTTTAACTATAGCATTTGTTACAATAAGGAGGGAAGACCATTGGTGACTCAGTACAAAGCTAAGGCCAATGTTAACCTTTATCTTTCTTTTTTTTAATATATCTGTAGCATTTGTAATGAAAAGTAGCAACATACACATTTAGAAACTAGGTGTGAACGGGGCACAACCTAATGCGGGGTTAGTTGTAACACACATGGTTTAAAACTTTCCACATATGCCAGGATCACAAAACTTAGTGTATTTACTAGTTGCCATATCAACATTATTTAGAGAATAAATTGCACCAAAATTTTAAAATCTTTGGAAGATATTACTGAACATTTATTTAATCATATCAAAAGTAAATTTCTTAAAGGGGTGGTGAAATGCTGTTTCATGCATAATGATCTTTTTGCACTGTTAAAGACTTGGATTCCCATGCTAAACATGGACACAGTTTCAAAAGCTAAGGTGGACGTCTGATGGGAGTATTTCTTTGCCAAAATTAGTACTTCCTGTTAGTCATAAGTTTCGGAAAATTTTTTTCGATCATGGGTCCGCTTGACGTCAACAGGGCGGAATTTCCTTGTATGGGCCGTACGGACAATTCTACCGGAAGAGCGCGCGCGCGAGAGAGAGAGAGAGAGAGCGCGTGAAAGTAATAGGCTTCACCCATCAAAGCGCTGGCTCGTAGGTGAGTAAGACTGCTTCAAATGTCTGTTTTTGCCTATGCCCATCAAGTAGCCCAAACATGATCACGTATTGATCAATGGAGCATGCGATGTGTGTGTACATTTGTTTAGATGGCCACTATATGTGTATGTTTGTGTATTGTAAAAGCACTCCAAACAACAATACACAAAGAGTGGGGAAATATGTTGAACTAAATAAGCGCGCTTCTTCATTCAAATGCGCTACTATTCCATGTCTTTCTATGTAAACACTAGCCTGACGCGCAAAACCAGTCCGCTTACTACAAATCATGTCTACACAAACCACGCGTAAACACACACACACACACACATTGTAACACTCGCGCTTGACATGGTGTTCTAAAATAACACAAGCCGCTAAGCATATTATATAGTTAGTGTAACTTATACCACATAGAGATGTCCTGCTCTAGTCGTGTTTGCTGCTGCTCCTGTTCAACTTCAGCCTCTGGGTCTGATTCCGGATCATAGATGTATGGCTGTATCTGATTAAAAGCCATTTTTTATTTTGAATAAAGTTTTTTCCCGCTTTTAGGGATGACGCAGCTTTCAGACGCACTCAACACAGTAACAGCGGCGCGCGCTCGACATTCTTTAGCTCCGCCCACACGATACGCCCCCAGCCGCACGGCTTTTTTCGGAAAGACTCGGAACAGCGCATCTTTCTTTTATAATTATAATAAAAATAAAGACTTTTCGGAGATATGCAGGATGCAATGCTACTCTATAGGTACTCAAGATTGACATGAGACTGACTGAAACTGAGTGTCCCCCCCCCCCCCCCCTTTAAGTTTATTTTTCATCTCTGTTTTTTGTATTTCTTTAAATTAAGACAAATCTGATATTATTGTAATCTTATATCTGTTATTTAACAGTTGAGATCGTTTTTTAATGCCAGCATTTAATCTAACCAGCAGAAGATACGAGCCGGGTTTAAATAAAAACAATTTTTTTTACCTTTATATGATGGAACAATTTTGTACCATTCAAGTTTGTACCTTAAGGGCATGATTTGTACCATGGGCAACCAAAATTTACCTTTTGTTTTTTTAAATCACACTGGTACAATATTGTACCTTCATCAAAGGTACAAATCTTGTCCGTTAAGGTACCACCCCAGTGACAAGCCTGTTTTTTTACCATAACTGTGTCAAATGTGTTCCTTCTAATACTATTAAAAGCCATGTTTCTATTGAATGACACACATTCAACAACTGATTGCAAAAGACATACGTTTAATATCATTAAACATCAAATACAGTGTTTAAACAAACACACTGTTCCAAAATACACGTTTCCAGTCAGATGTTCCCAAAATCTGTACAGCTGGATATGGTGCGGCTGGTTCTTCCTGAACAAAATGGAGAAAAAAAAAACAGAATATTAAAAGTCATAAGTAAACCTGGATTCAATTTATATTCCCCAAAAAATACTTGCAACCAGTAAAAGAATAATGATTTTATAGATTATTTGTATACGATACCTGTGCAATTGTGACAATTGTCAACTTTCTCCTTGAAAATCACCGGAAGTAAAACCAGAGCAGCACAGAAATCCATATCTGAAAGACATTGAGAAGGTATTAGGGATCTAACGGTTCAAATTACTTAGTTTAGTTTGTATTATTGTTTTAGAGTCATTATGTGAGTGATTCAATAATTGCATGTACATTTGGTGTCCAAAGTCATTATTGTTTTTCTGCTTTTTTCAAATGGTTATATTCTTTTTTGTTTTTTAGTTACTGTCATTCATCACTAGATGTTACAGGCCATAACGTTTCGGTTACTAATGTAACCTCGGTTCCCTAAGAAGAGGGAACGAGTATTGCGTTTTGCTAAAACGCAAGGGGGGAATTCCTTTTCCTCGAGATATTGAAGCAAATTTTTATCCAAAAATACCTTTTAAACGCAGTGCAGCTGCACAACTCTCAGCAGGAAGCAGCTGCGTGCTGATTGGCTGTGCCGCTGCAACTGCAGCAACCTATAGCGAGACCGTGGGGCAGGACGGACCAATCAGGTCCTTCCAAATTCCCGCCACAAGGGGCAACAGAATTTGCATAGCCAAGGGTATATAAGACCCACTCTCGCAAGGTTAGTCAGGTTAATCGACTGAAGCGACTCCTGAGCAAGTGAGCAAGCACGGCAAGCAAAACGCAATACTCGTTCCCTCTTCTTAGGGAACCGAGGTTACATTAGTAACCGAAACGTTCCCTTACGAGAGTACTCTCGTATTGCGTTTTGCTAAAACGCAAGGGGGACCAATGCAAAACGCCGTGCTTGCTTAATGGCTCTAAGGCCGACGACACCAAACCCAGGCCAACCTAGGTGGGCCCGTAATATGATATCAATAATTCAGAGTGAGCCAGACCTGAGTCGGGCCCTAATGAGAATGAACACGATATACGTGCAATAATAAGAATAGACCAGACATAGTCGGGTCAGGAATAATGAGTGGCCAGAATAATTCGAGCCATATAAGGAATATGCTTATGACTTATACAATATCCAACCCAGGCCGGACTTATCGAGCCTTAAGGGGTCAAATCTGTTTACACAGCAAAAAGCCCGGCTTGTAAAGCCGGAACATCTAAATTATAGAATCTGATAAAAGTGGACGGGGAGGCCCAGCCTGCCGCCGCACAGATATCGTTCAGAGAAATGCCAGAAGACCAAGCCCACGAAGAGGCCATGCCTCTAGTAGAATGGGCTTTAATGCCTAAGGGGCAGCTGAGATCTTTAGACTCATAGGCCAGTGAGATAGCATCCACTATCCAACGTGACAAGGTCTGCTTTGTGGCCGCGCACCCTCGGGTGCGGCCGCCAAAGCACACAAAGAGCTGTTCAGTTTGCCTGTAAGCAGCGGAACGCTCTATGTATATTCTCAGCGCTCTGACAGGACAGAGCAAAATTAGCATCTATTTCATCTGACTGTGATGAAAGTGCCGAAAGTGAAATGACCTGTGCTCTGAACGGAGTTGAAAGCACTTTAGGTACGTATCCATGTCTTGGTTTGAGGACGACTTTGGAGTCGTTTGGCCCAAATTCCAGACACGAGGCGCTCACAGAGAGCGCGTGCAAATCACCCACTCGCTTAACTGATGCAATCGCTAGCAGAAAAGCAGTCTTTAGTGACAGGAGCTTTAAGCTCACTGAATGCAGAGGCTCAAATGCAGAGCTCTTCATGGCATCCAGGACCGTGGACAGGTCCCATATAGGGACAGAAGGGGGGCGAGGTGGGTGAAGCCTTCTAGCCCCTTTAAGGAAGCGAACAATGAGATCGTTCTTTCCTAGTGACAGTCCGTTCACTCGAATGTGATACGCTGCTATAGCAGCCACATAAACTTTGAGCGTGGAGGGGGAGCGACCCGCGTCCAGAAGCTCTTGTAAAAATGTAAGCACCTCTGACACTGCACAATCATGTGGGGTCAGACTTCGCGCTTTACACCAGTCTGAAAAGACTGACCATTTGCCTGAATAGAGCCGCCTAGTCGTGGGGGCTCTAGCTTCAGTAATAGTATTCATTACGCTTTCAGAGAGGTTCTCATGTACCCGTTGATGGGCCAAACATGAAGCGCCCATAGATCGGGACGGGGATGCCAGATCTGCCGTTCCGCCTGCATGAGGAGGTCTCTCCTCAGCGGGATCGGCCACGGAGCTGCATCTGACATCTGACTCAGCAGTGAGAACCAAAGTTGATTTCTCCAAAGCGGGGCTATTAAAAGCACAGCGCATTTGCTCTCCCTGATCCTCTCTATGACTTGAGGTAACATTGAAATTGGGGGAAACCCATAAAGAGGAAGGTTGGGCCATTCGTGGGCCAACGCATCCTTGTGCTTGGAGAAATATATTCGGCATTGAGCATTGTCTTGTGAGGCGAAAAGATCCACTTTTGCCTCTCCAAACTTGCCCCAAATTATCTGAATTATATTTGGGTGAAGAGACCACTCTGCAGGGGACACTTTGCCCCTGGACAGCATGTCCGGGCCCAAATTCAGAATGCCTGGC
The DNA here is from genome assembly GCA_023566225.1 of Romanogobio albipinnatus. NCBI lineage: Eukaryota > Metazoa > Chordata > Actinopteri > Cypriniformes > Gobionidae > Romanogobio > Romanogobio albipinnatus. The sequence goes on along the minus strand of CM042253.1, from coordinate 23,898,009 downwards.
ACGTGAGTCGCTCTCAGCGAGCTCAGATTGTGCTCTGCCCATATTAGGGCTTCTTCCGCCATTGAGTGCAGGTCGATAGATCTCAGACCGCCTTGGCGATTTATATAGGCTACCACCGATCTGCTGTCCGTTCGGATCAGGACATGGTGGTGTCTTATGTACGGAAGGAAAGCTTTTAGCGATATCGTGACCGCTCTCATCTCTAGACAGTTTATATGAAGGCACTTCTCCGAGTCTGACCAGAGACCGGAGATCGGCCTGCCCTCGTGAAGGGCTCCCCACCCTAGGTTGGATGCATCTGTCGAGATAACTTTCCACTTCGTAACAGTACCCAAACTCACGCCCGTCTTGTACCAGACGGGATTTTTCCAAGGAGCCAGAGCCAGCACACAGCTGTGGTCTACCTTGATTTGCAATCGGCCCGAAAGCCATGCGTGAGCTGGAACGCGGCGATTCAGCCAGCGCTGTAGGGGGCGCATGTGCAACAGACCCAGTCTGAGAACTGGCGCCGCCGAGGCCATGACACCCAACATCCTCTGAAAGTGTTTGAGAGGAATGTGTATACCGGACCTGAGGGAAACCGCTCGGTTCTGAGCAGAGAGCGCGCGCTGTGACGTCAGCCGCGCGCTCAACTGCAGTGAGTCCAATACTGTTCCCAGAAACGAAACTTTCTGTGTGGGAGACAATAAACTCTTTGCCACGTTGATTCTGAGTCCCAAGCATTCTAAATGGTTGAGAAGCCAAGATCTGTGGTTTAATAACTGTATCTCTGACTGAGCTATTCTGAGCCAGTCGTCGAGATAATTGAGAATTCTCATTCCCCGAAGCCTCAGCGGGGTTAGCGCCGCTTCCATGCACTTCGTGCGGGGAGCCAGAGATAGACCAAAAAGGTAGCACCTTGTATTGGTAACTTTCCCCTCGAAGGCGAATCTCAAGAATGGCCTGTAATGAGGGGCTATTTGTATGTGGAAAAAGGCATCCTTTAGATCCACAGTGGAAACCCAATCACCCGGGCGAATGTGCGCGAGGATTTGTTTCATTCTCAACATTCTGAACGGGCGCTTCATAAGGGCTTTGTTCAGATGTCTGAAATCTAGAATGGCCTGAGGCCACCCCCCTTCTTTTGGCACAAGGAAGTAGCGACTGTAAAGCCTGACTCGCTCTGTGAGGGGTGCACGGTTTCCACCGCTCCCTTTATTTAACAGTTTGATATTTCAGTTCGAAGCACGTGACTCATGTCGCTTCTCACCGCTGTCTCTACCACAGTGCGAAAGCACGGTGGTCTGTGAGCAAACTGTAGCGAGTAACCTTGTTATCGAAGCCAAGGGTTGAATTAATTTGTGGGGCGGGTCACTGAATAACAGGGACCTGTTAGCCCGGATGCATTGTGCTAGTGGCACTGTGAGAGGCGGCGTGCACTGAATGGTGACGCACGCCTTATTGGGTCGCCGTGGAAATGGCGCTTACCAAAGGGATTGTGTTTGTGTACAGAAGAGCACGTTGCTCACGGGCTCATAAATAGTAAATAGGGAAATAGTGTTCCCAGCTGCCTGAGTGCAGGGGGCCGGAGAACGCAGAATAGCGGCGAACTCTTTATTTGTGTCGCCGGGGAAATGGTGCATGTGTACAGGCGAGCGCGTTTGTTTGCGGGCTCGTTGATTGTAGGAATAATGTTTCCAGCCGCCTGAGTGCAGGGAGCTGGGGAACATAGGAAGTGCTAGAGTGTAGGGGTACAACTTTGATGTTGGCACACTGCCTACAGATGAACTCGTAACACTGTGTTGGATAGTGTTACTGTAAAGTGGACGCATTCTTGCGGATTAGTCCACGTGCACGTTAGCGGCAGGGCTAATGGGTAGCGCGTGCTCTGCAGGCGCGAGTCTACCTAGCCACTAGAAAAGCTCTGATTCATTGTAAATAATGTGTGGTGGCGCGCACTGTATAATGGGAGCCACTACATAGAGTACTCGCGGCGCACGCCAGCGAGCGAATTCACAGAGGTAAACGCATAACAGCGTCAATGTGCAACTGAGCATGTTTGGCCACAGGCTAGTTATTGCAATGTTACATCTCCAGTCACCTGAACTAAGGGAACTGGGAGAATATCAGGTTTATTGAGTGATTTTGTGGCACTGAATTAACAGTGCTTATGCAGGAGTGCACACTATGTAGTGGACACATTACCTACAGTGTTGAACCACTCCAGCCGCCTGAATAGGGGGACTGGGAGAAGTGATATTTGAGGGAAAAAAAGGCGCAAGCTAGGCGGCCATTTTATGACATCGTTATGCTCTAGACGGAGAGCGCATGTTATGACGCGCTCTAGTCAGCGAACGCGCGCTGTGCAGAGAGCGCGCGCTGCCATATAAGGCTGTTTACCTTTGGCAGAAGCGCGCACTGCAGCGAGAACGGCTGTGACGTAAGCGCGTTCTCGGTATATCCAGCAGCCTGAGTTCGCTTAGCTTATGTTGAGTTCACTCGTGTGCAGAAGTGCACATCTTCTGTCCGCGTGGCGGCAGTATCACATTCTCTGTCAGCGGCCATTTCAGGGCGGCTGAGTAAGAGAAGAAGCGCGTGTAGAGCTCCATATGTCCTCGGCGTCATCAGCGCAGCGAGGATATAACATTCTCGGTCCGGGGCGCGTTTCAGCGCGACGGAATGAGAGAAAGGGAGAGCTCTGTATGTCCACAGCGGGGATATAACATTCTCTGTCCACGGCCATTTTAGAGCGGTGGAGATGAGAGAGGAAGGAGTGAAACTCTGTATGCCCGCGGCGTCATCCGGTCCGCCGAACGAAACAGCAGCAGCCGCCATGCGAGGGGAGCTGTGCTGCTCGTCGACGAACAAGACGGGCGATGGCGAGGCACGCGGGGGACATGCCCGGTGTGTGCTCGTCAGAGCGCTCCGGTGGCCTCTGGTCGCGACGTTTCTTCTTCCGTGGCTCTAGAGGCTGGGAGCACGGGACGGGATCCGAGTCGAAGCTGGCGAGCCGAGCCCGAAGGGTCTGCAGCGCCAGTTCGTCGCACTCAGGGCAGCCGCCCTGGTTGAGTGCAGTCTGCGTGTGGTCTCGTCCGAGACATGACACGCAGATGATGTGCCGATCCTCGTCCGCGATGAAGCCTCTGCACGAGGCGCAGGAACGAGACATTTGAAACGTCTCGGCTCTTTTGAATGAAAACACAGAAAAGGTAATAAAGGATATGTGCCGGATGGCGCAGCTGGAAGGCAGGCTGAAGGCGGAGAATCCGACGTCCTCAGGCCGCGTGTTCCGCTGGGTGCGTGTCGACGGCAGGCTTCGATCCGGAGCTCAACGATTGCAAGTCGCTGAAGAAGAATTAATCTGACTAACCTTGCGAGAGTGGGTCTTATATACCCTTGGCTATGCAAATTCTGTTGCCCCTTGTGGCGGGAATTTGGAAGGACCTGATTGGTCCGTCCTGCCCCACGGTCTCGCTATAGGTTGCTGCAGTTGCAGCGGCACAGCCAATCAGCACGCAGCTGCTTCCTGCTGAGAGTTGTGCAGCTGCACTGCGTTTAAAAGGTATTTTTGGATAAAAATTTGCTTCAATATCTCGAGGAAAAGGAATTCCCCCCTTGCGTTTTAGCAAAACGCAATACGAGAGTACTCTCGTAAGGGAACAATATATTTTCTGTAAAGTGTCTTATTGTAACGAAGTCCACTGAGGCAAGTTGAGAACCCAAGTGCAGTTATTTATTAATGAGATCCAAAACATAAAACAACCACTTGGCAAAACAACAACAACAACAAAAAACTTGGCTGTGACAATAAACTTGACTAAACGAAACAGACTTGACTTAAAAACACTCACCACCAATGGGTTACAACGTTAATAACAGACAGTCAATGCAATGTCAATACACACAGACAAGTGACACCTGTGAATAGTGATCAAACAATAAACCAATGACAAAACAAGACACAAGATCACATGAGGGCATGGAAGTCACATGACAAGACCTGGAAGTGCATGACAAGACAAAACATGACTGTGAACATGACAAACTAAAAACATGAAACATGAACTAACGCCAAAACACCCTGTGACATTTATAAAGCTGAAAATCATGATTTCTTGTTTTTCTAATTAGTCTGTCAATTTTGATACTCTCAAACTCTGTTACCATTACCAAGATAGAGTAACCGTGTTGTAGCAGTATTTGCAGCTGGCAGGAAGTCCAAATCTTGGACTCATCATCATTATCTCATGACGTTGCTAATCAGATCACACTGAATAAAGGGTCTGTGTTATGCGGCTATCTTAAGTTAATTAACAACCCAAGAAGCCCCTGTCTCTTGAAGAGATTCGAGCGTTGGACTTTATGGCCCCGAGATATGCGCGTGACTTCACGCTACACACACATAGTCTTTTGTGCGAATGAGCGCACACACACACAGATGACCACGTGAAGTTTCGAAACACGCACACACACACATCCATTCAGCCATGAATGGACTTTTTCCCCAAACGGCCTCAATAACGTTTAAAGATATATATTTTGTTGTGGTAATGTCTTCATACGATGGATTAGAATAGCTAGGATGTTTACTGTATGTACAATTTATTTTGTCTGCCAGTAACTGTGATAATCTTGGATATCTGGACGCACAAATCGCAGAATGATCATTCTTAGTATCTCTGTTATCGCAAAAATATGACTAGGCCAAATCTTGCTCAGAAATCAGATTTTGATGCATAATTTCAGAAATACCAGCTTTCTAAAGAAATAGAAGCTTTAGAATGTCCACCCTATTGATTAACTCAGAGGAGGGGGTTCAGAGAACAATGGAACACTCGCGCCTTCTCTTTCCACGGACGTGATTGGATCCTTCAATAAAACGGGCTCGGCCACTCCGTCTATAAGAGCAGAAGTTTATCATTAACACCTTGCGCTCCGCCATTCTCAGAAGACCTCCCTGGCCTTTGACCTTCCCTGGAGAGAGAGGGATTCCTTTGGATTCCTTGCCATTGAGAGAGACACGGCATCCTTGCCATTCCGAAAAGACCACTTGGCTTTCTTGCCATTGAGAGAGACTCGGCGCGCTCCGCCATTCCGAGAGAGACCTGCAACTTCTGGAGCGACTTTCCTGAACTTCACAGAAATTCTCCGGACTCACCTCCGTAGCGAACTTCCACGACGATTCGAACTCAGACACGTACACGAGAGAGCCTAATGCAAGTATTATATTTCACCTTTAACTGCTTGTACGAGGTTGTCTTAATTAATCCTGATTCACGAAATCATAAATGTCTGAAGGGTTTTGGTGAAGTGACTGAACTCTCTCTCTCTCTCTCTCTCTCTCTCTCTCTCTCTCTCTCTCTCTCTCTCTTCCTTCCGGTTGCGCGTGAGTGGATGAGTGACAGCGGGAGGTGTGTGAATGTCTGAGTGAGTGCTGACGGGGTTCTCCTTGTAAGTTTTCTTTACATTTCTTACTTGTAGATTGATTAATAGTTTGAAGTGTACAATTTTTGTGTGTAAAGTGTCGCAGAAATGGGGATTGTTCCCTTACGAGAGTACTCTCGTATTGCGTTTTGCTAAAACGCAACGCTCGTATTGCGTTTTGCTAAAACGCAAGGGGGAATTCCTTTTCCTCGAGATATTGAAGCAAATTTTTATCCAAAAATACCTTTTAAACGCAGTGCAGCTGCACAACTCTCAGCAGGAAGCAGCTGCGTGCTGATTGGCTGTGCCGCTGCAACTGCAGCAACCTATAGCGAGACCGTGGGGCAGGACGGACCAATCAGGTCCTTCCAAATTCCCGCCACAAGGGGCAACAGAATTTGCATAGCCAAGGGTATATAAGACCCACTCTCGCAAGGTTAGTCAGATTAATTCTTCTTCAGCGACTTGCAATCGTTGAGCTCCGGATCGAAGCCTGCCGTCGACACGCACCCAGCGGAACACGCGGCCTGAGGACGTCGGATTCTCCGCCTTCAGCCTGCCTTCCAGCTGCGCCATCCGGCACTATATCCTTTTGATACCTTCTGTGTTTTTTACACATTCAAAAAGAGCACGAGACGTTGTTTCAAATGTCTCGTTCCTGCGTCTCGTGCAGGGGTTTCATTGCGGACGAGGATCGGCACATCATCTGCGTGTCATGTCTCGGACGAGACCACACGCAGGCTGCACTCAACCTGGGCGGCTGCCCTGAGTGCGACGAACTGGCGCTGCAGACCCTTCGGGCTCGGCTCGCCAGCTTCGACGCGGATCCCGTCCCGTGCTCCCAGCCTCTAGAGCCACGGAAGAAGAAACGTCGCGACCAGAGGCCACCAGAGCGCTCTGACGAGCACACGCCGGGCATGTCCCCGCGTGCCTCGCCATCGCCCGTCTTGTTCGTCGACGAGCAGCACGGCTCCCCTCGCATGGCGGCTGCTGCTGTTTCGTTCGGCGGACCGGAGGAGGAAGAGGATGACAGCCTTTCCCTTGCTGCATCCGGAAGCGGGTGGTCGGATGCCGCCTCGGAGCACGCCACTTCGACGCGGACGGCTAGCGGCGGCATAACCTCAGTTGACGCTGAGCTTATGCGCTTGCTCACCAAGGCCGTGGACAACCTCGGCATTGACTGGTCTCAGCCCGAGGAGCCCACGAAAAGCCGACTGGATGAGTGGTACTTCGAGAACCGCCGTCATCCGACCGCTCAAAGACCCGCTCCTTTCTTTCCAGAAGTCCACGAGGAGCTAACAAAATCGTGGAAGGCGCCATTTTCTTCTCGCGCCAAATCCTCCTTTTCTCCAGCGCTCTCGGTAGTCGATGGCGCTCAGAAAAAAGGATATCAAACCCTTCCTCCCCTCGAGGAAGCCGTCGCTGCACACCTTTGCCCGCCCTCCACCAGAGGATGGCAGTCAAAGACTGTGCACCCTTCCAAAGCCTGCCGCACTACGTCCAGCCTCGCCGGTCGAGCATTCGCCTCCGCCGGCCAGGCGGCGTCAGCGCTGCACTCTATGGCGGTGCTTCAAGTCTTCCAGGCCAAACTCCTCCGTTCCCTGGACGAGTCTGTTCCTGACAACGAGGCTCTGAAGGATCTGCGCGGCGCCACTGACTTGGCCCTGCGCGCCACCAAGGCTAATGCTCAGGCGATCGGCAGATGTATGGCCAACCTGACGGTGTTGGAGCGCCATTTATGGCTTAATTTGACTGAGATGAAGGACGCGGACAAGACCGCTTTCCTGGACGCGCCCATTTCGCCTTCAGGATTGTTTGGTTCCGCCGTGGTTGGGTTCACGGAGCGCTTCACTGAAGCACAGAAGGCTTCGCAGGCAATGCGACATTTCCTGCCTAAGCGTTCCAGCTCCTCCGCAAGCCGTCAAGCTAAAGCTGGACCAGCTCAGCCCACCAAGGCGCCGCCTTCAGCTCGCCAGCCTCACGCGGCTTCCAAGCCCGGTCAGCGTTCCCGCTCTACGAGCCGCAACAGACCGCCGGAGCGTCGAGGTCCACGACCCAGCAATGTGTTGAAACCTGAGCCTCCGAAGCCGTCCTAGCCAGAGGTATGAAGAGAAGGCGGATAGTGCTCGCTTTGGCCGGTGCACCGCCTCGCTCTCTTCTAAAACGTTCCCCGGCTCCCTTCAAGGCGGCTGGGAACGCCACATTCACAGCCAACGAGCCCGCAAGCAAGCGCGCTCGCCTGTACACAAACGCCGTTTTCACGGCGACCCATATGAGTCACAAAAAGAGCTTTTTCTCTGTAGGCAGTGTGCCAGCATTAAAGCATGTACCCCTACACTCAAGCACTCCCCCATGTTCCCCAGCCCCCTGCACTCAGGTGGTTGGAAACATTACTCTCACAGTCAACGAGCCCGCACTCAAGCGCGCTCGCCTGTACACAAGCACCAATACTCTATCTTCCCCGGCCCCCTGCACTCAGGCGGCGGGAAACAATTCCCTCATAAGCGCCAACTTAGCGCAAAGTTATCGGGCCACCGAGTCCCTGTTACTCAGCGACTCGCCCCACAGATTAATTCAGCCCCTGGCTTCGAAGGCCGAGGCCTGGCGGGCCATTCCCGGCATTTCGAAATGGGTGTTGAACATAATAGAACGAGGTTACTCGCTACAGTTTGCTCGCAGACCACCGCGCTTTCGCGCCGTGGAAGAGACAGCGGTGAGAAGCGACAAAAGTCACGTGCTTCGAACCGAGATATCAAAACTGTTAATAAAGGGAGCGGTAGAAGCCGTACACCCCTCACAGAGCGAGTCGGGCTTTTACAGCCGTTACTTCCTTGTTCCAAAAAAGGACGGTGGTCTAAGACCCATCCTAGACCTCAGACATTTGAACAAAGCCCTTATGAAGCGCCCGTTCAGAATGTTGAGAATGAAACAAATCCTCGCGCACATTCGCCCGGGAGATTGGTTTTTCACTGTGGATCTAGAGGACGCCTATTTCCACATACAAATAGCCCCCCATCACAGGCCATTCTTGAGATTCGCCTTCGAGGGGAAAGCTTACCAATACAAGGTGCTACCTTTTGGTCTATCTCTAGCCCCTCGCACGTTTACAAAGTGCATGGAAGCGGCGCTAACCCCGCTGAGGCTTCGGGGAATGAGAATTCTCAACTATCTCGACGACTGGCTCATAATAGCTCAGTCAGAGATACAGTTATTAGATCACAGATCTTGGCTTCTCAACCATTTACAATGCTTGGGACTCAGAATCAATGTGGCAAAGAGCTTATTGTCTCCCACACAGAAAGTTTTGTTTCTGGGAACAGTATTGGACTCACTGCAGATGAGCGCGCGGCTGACGTCACAGCGCGCGCTCTCTGTTCGGAACCGAGCGGTTTCCCTCAGGTCCGGTGCACGCATTCCTCTCAAATATTTTCAGAGGATGTTGGGTCTCATGGCCTCGGCGGCGCCAGTGCTCAGACTGGGTCTGTTACACATGCGCCCTCTACAGCGCTGGCTGAATCGCCGCGTTCCAGCTCACGCATGGCTTTCGGGCCGATTACGAATCAGGGTAGACCACAGCTGTATGTTAGCTCTGGTTCCTTGGAAAAATCCCGCCTGGTACAGGACGGGCGTGAGTGTGGGCACTGTTACGAAGTGGAAAGTTATCTCGACAGATGCATCCAACCTAGGTTGGGGAGCCCTTCACGAGGGCAGGCCGATCTCCGGTCTCTGGTCAGACTCGGAGAAGAGCCTTCATATAAACTGTCTAGAGATGAAAGCGGTCACGATATCGCTAAGAGCTTTCCTTCCGTACATAAAATACCACCATGTCCTGATCCGAACGGACAGCAGGTCGGTGGTAGCCTATATAAATCGCCAAGGCGGTCTGAGATCTGTCGATCTGCACTCAATGGCGGAAGAAGCCCTAATATGGGCAGAGCACAATCTGAGCTCGCTGAGAGCGACTCACGTGCCAGGCATTCTGAATTTGGGTCCGGACATGCTGTCCAGGGGCAAAGTGTCCCCTGCAGAGTGGTCTCTTCACCCAAATATAATTCAGATAATTTGGGGCAAGTTTGGAGAGGCAAAAGTGGATCTTTTCGCCTCACAAGACAATGCTCAATGCCGAATATATTTCTCCAAGCACGAGGATGCGTTGGCCCACGAATGGCCCAACCTTCCTCTTTATGCTTTTCCCCCAGTCTCAATGTTACCTCAGGTCATAGAGAGGATCAGGGAGAGCAATTGCGCTGTGCTTTTAATAGCCCCGCTTTGGAGAAACCAACCTTGGTTCTCACTGCTGAGTCAGATGTCAGATGCAGCTCCGTGGCCGATTCCGCTGAGGAGAGACCTCCTCATGCAGGCGGAACGGCAGATCTGGCATCCCCGTCCCGACCTATGGGCGCTTCATGTTTGGCCCATCAACGGGTACATGAGAACCTCTCTGAAAGCGTAATGAATACTATTACTGAAGCTAGAGCCCCCACGACTAGACGGCTCTATTCAGGCAAATGGTCAGTCTTTTCAGACTGGTGTAAAGCGCGAAGCCTGACCCCACATGATTGTGCAGTGTCAGAGGTGCTTACATTTTTACAAGAGCTTCTGGACGCGGGTCGCTCCCCCTCCACGCTCAAAGTTTATGTGGCTGCTATAGCAGCGTATCACATTCAAGTGAACGGACTGTCACTAGGAAAGAACGATCTCATTGTTCGCTTCCTTAAGGGGGCTAGAAGGCTTCACCCACCTCGCCCCCCTTCTGTCCCTATATGGGACCTGTCCACGGTCCTGGATGCCATGAAGAGCTCTGCATTCGAGCCTCTGCATTCAGTGAGCTTAAAGCTCCTGTCACTAAAGACCGCTTTTCTGCTAGCGATCGCATCAGTTAAGCGAGTGGGTGATTTGCACGCGCTCTCTGTGAGCGCCTCATGTCTGGAATTTGGGCCAAACGACTCCAAGGTCGTCCTCAAACCAAGACATGGATACGTACCTAAAGTGCTTTCAACTCCGTTCAGAGCACAGGTCATTTCACTTTCGGCACTTTCATCACAGTCAGATGAAATAGATGCTAATTTGCTCTGTCCTGTCAGAGCGCTGAGAATATACATAGAGCGTTCCGCTGTTTACAGGCAAACTGAACAGCTCTTTGTGTGCTTTGGCGGCCGCACCCGAGGGTGCGCGGCCACAAAGCAGACCTTGTCACGTTGGATAGTGGATGCTATCTCACTGGCCTATGAGTCTAAAGATCTCAGCTGCCCCTTAGGCATTAAAGCCCATTCTACTAGAGGCATGGCCTCTTCGTGGGCTTGGTCTACTGGCATTTCTCTGAATGATATCTGTGCGGCGGCAGGCTGGGCCTCCCCGTCCACTTTTATCAGATTCTATAATTTAGATGTTCCGGCTTTACAAGCCGGGCTTTTTGCTGTGTAAACAGATTTAACCCCTTAAGGCTCGATAAGTCCGGCCTGGGTTGGATATTGTATAAGTCATAAGCATATTCCTTATATGGCTCGAATTATCTGGCCACTCATTATTCCTGACCCGACTATGTCTGGTCTATTCTTATTATTGCACGTATATCGTGTTCATTCTCATTAGGGCCCGACTCAGGTCTGGCTCACTCTGAATTATTGATATCATATTACGGGCCCACCTAGGTTGGCCTGGGTTTGGTGTCGTCGGCCTTAGAGCCATTAAGCAAGCACGGCGTTTTGCATTGGTCCCCCTTGCGTTTTAGCAAAACGCAATACGAGAGTACTCTCGTAAGGGAACGTTTCGGTTACTAATGTAACCTCGGTTCCCTAAGAAGAGGGAACGAGTATTGCGTTTTGCTTGCCGTGCTTGCTCATTTGCTCAGGAGTCGCTTCAGTCGATTAACCTGACTAACCTTGCGAGAGTGGGTCTTATATACCCTTGGCTATGCAAATTCTGTTGCCCCTTGTGGCGGGAATTTGGAAGGACCTGATTGGTCCGTCCTGCCCCACGGTCTCGCTATAGGTTGCTGCAGTTGCAGCGGCACAGCCAATCAGCACGCAGCTGCTTCCTGCTGAGAGTTGTGCAGCTGCACTGCGTTTAAAAGGTATTTTTGGATAAAAATTTGCTTCAATATCTCGAGGAAAAGGAATTCCCCCTTGCGTTTTAGCAAAACGCAATACGAGCGTTGCGTTTTAGCAAAACGCAATACTCGTTCCCTCTTCTTAGGGAACCGAGGTTACATTAGTAACCGAAACGATTCGGATGGTTTTCCATCTTTAACGGCAAGGCATGGATGTAAATGCATGCCGGATGAATCAATCACAGTCGAGGATGTTTTAAATGCTATCGGAGGTGAAATAGGTGCTCGTAATATCTTATCGGCATCTAGGATGAATAAGGCCATCGTGGTTTTTCTTAAAGAAGAGCCGATGGTAGATGTTTTGGTTGAGAGTGGCTTGTTTGTAAGGGATGTTTTCTTGCCAGTTTTACCGCTATCTAACTTGGCAAAAAAAGTGATGTTGTCTAACGTACCCCCGTTTATCTCTAATGATTCACTGGAGCGCTTACTTGGTCTTTACGGCAAACTGGTTGGCCCGATAAAAATGATCCGTCTTGGCCTTAAAAACCCTGAATTGAAACACGTCATGTCTTTTAGGCGTCAAACACATATGGTGTTGAACGCAGATTGTCAGTCCCTAAATGTTTCTGTGAAGTTGACTTTACAGGGCAAGGATTACACAATATTTATTAGCACCGAGTCGATGAAATGTTTTAGTTGTGGCAGATATGGACATATAAAGCAGGCGTGTCCATTGACTATTGAGGCAGGTAGTGTAGTTGAGAATGAAGGTGAACTTGTTAATGTACAGCAGCAAGTAGTAAATCCAGCACCAGAAAATGTTAGTCTGAATGAAAATAGCAATAGGGAAAATGTTGAACAAACTGAAATGTTGACTCTGTCTGAAGATAGAGAACATCACATTGAACTTGAGTCAGTAAGCAATGTGGATGCAAATGAAAATACTGTGGATACAGATGCTCAGTTGAGTACTGGAGTAAACGTTTGCAATGATTCTGCAATAGTTGTTGCCGGGGAAAATGAATCAAATGATTCTGGTGAACAGAATAAGTCTGTGGGGGAGATACAAATGTTGGTTGATAATTTGTCACAAAATATTATAGACCCACTGTTAGAACAAGAACAATGTGAATCTCAATTGATTGACTATGATTCAGATAGTGCTTCATCGGATGAAGTAGATGTGAATGAAATGAATTCTCAAGGAAATTCTGAAGGGAAGACTTCCAGTTTTAAATCAAAACCTATTTATTCTGTTCAACAGATTCATAAGTTTCTTGATGATACATTTAATCAGCGAAAACCCAAATTAGAGACTTATTTCCCTGACTTACAGCTTTTCGTTGAATCTGTTTCTATGGCTATGAGAAAAGCTACACTTGAAGAACTTGATCAGCCTAAACGTTACAGACTTAAAAAATATATGAGTGCTGTTAAGAAAAGGTTGAAAACCGGTCACAAGAAATATTAATGCATTTATGATTCTACATGAATTTATCTTTTGGGTTTTTCTTTGCCCCATCTTTGTTTATCAGATGACTTTTTTAAACATCGGAACCTTTAATATTAATGGTTGTCGGGGCACAGCAAAGAGAGCTGCTTTATTTGATTATTTAGTTTTAAAGAAAGCAGATATAATCTTGCTTCAAGAAACCCATACAGATTCACAAAATCAAGCACACTGGTTTGGAGATTGGAAAGGCAATGCACTTTTGAGTCATGGAACGAATTTAAGTGCAGGTGTTGCCATGCTCTTTTCGTCACGTATTTGTAATCAACCAGTAATGTTAGAGATTTTGCCTGGTAGAATTTTGCGTGTAGATATTACTCTTGGTGATATTGATTTCACTTTTTTCAATGTTTATGCACCAAGTGTTGGTCAGGAGCGTGTCATTTTTTTTGGAAAACTTTCTGATGCTCTGTTACAGTGTCCTCAAGATAATGTTGTCGTCATGGGGGGTGATTTTAATTGTACAACAAATTCAGATTTAGATAGAAATCACGATGAACCCCATCCCTTATCTGCTGGGATTTTTAAAAATCTGATTAATCGCCATGACTTTATTGATTTATGGAGAGAGACATTTCCTGGAATCAGACAATATACTTGGTTAAAAAGAAATTCAAATAGTTTATCTGGAGCCAGACTGGACCGTTTCTATGTTAGAAAAAGACATAGAGATAGGTTCTTTAATAGCTGTATTTCTCCCTCTTTTTTGTCTGATCACCATTATTTTTCAATTTCTGTCTCTGTTGTATCTTCTAAAATCTATAAATCACACTGGCATTTCAATAATAGACTTCTACAAGATCACAACTTTCTTCAATCTTTTACTCTCTTTTGGGAATCTTGGAGAGAAGAGAAAAATAGATTTAAATCTCTAAGTCAATGGTGGGACATTGGAAAAGTCCATATAAAGATCTTTTGTCAACAATACACTGCGCAAAGCATCGGAAGCCTAAAAGAAAAAATGAAGACTCTTGAAAGAAACATTCTTGAGCAAAGCGTCAGTATTTCTCATGATGACTTGACTTCTATTGATCACATCACAGAGAATAAGCTGCTTCTGAAAAACCTGTTGGAGGAAAGAGGAAAATTTGCTTTTTTAAGAACTAGATTTTCCCAATTAAATGAAATGGATGCTTCAACCACATTTTTTTTTGGCCTTGAAAAAAAAAAGCCAAGGGAGCAGAAACAATTTCATCAATTGAAACTTCCAAATGGTCGAGTGACAACAGATCAACAGGAGATTCAGTCTTGTGCCATTTCTTTCTATGAGGACTTGTATTGTTCTGACCAGTGTGATGATTCAACAACAGACCAATTTCTACAGGATTTGCCGAACATTTCGGAGAATGAGCAGACAAAGCTTGACAATCCTATAACTTTCTTGGAGGTTTCACAGGCTGTTCAGGAGTTGAGCCTCGGGAAGTCACCTGGTTTAGATGGACTCTCAGTGGAATTCTACAAATTCTTTTGGGATCTAATCGGCCAAGATTTGTATGATGTTCTTTTGGGATGCATTAATGAAGGGACCCTGCCTTTGAGTTGCCGGAGGGCATTATTAACATTGATCCCAAAAAAAGGGGACCTTGGATGCCTAAAAAACTGGCGACCAGTTTCACTTTTATGTGTTGATTTTAAAATCTTTTCGAAAACATTGACTAACAGACTCAAACAACATATGGCAACCATAATACATGTGGATCAAACGTTTTGTATCCCTAAACGGACAATATTTGATAATTTATTTTTGGTGAGAGACATCATTTCAATTGCAAAATGCCATAAGTTGGACATTGGCTTACTGTCTTTGGACCAGGAAAAGGCCTTTGACAGAGTGGACCACCACTACATGTTCAGGACTCTGGAAGCTTTTGGATTTGGTCCATACTTTGTTTCATGTATTAAGCTGCTGTACAGTGATATTTATAGTATGCTTAAGATCAATGGATCTCTGACTAGATCATTTTCGGTGACTAGAGGTGTAAGACAAGGCTGTCCTCTATCAGGTCTCCTTTATGCAATGTCTTTAGAACCTCTTTTAATCATGTTGAGGAAACAGTTATGTGGTTTTTCTCTTCCTGGCTCCCTTGAAATAATTCCCATAAAACTTATTGCATATGCAGATGATGTAACGATAGTTATAAAAAATTCTGAGGATGTCAACGTAGTAATGGCATGTTTAAATAATTTTCAAAAAGCATCATCTGCTTGCATTAATTGGGAAAAGTGTACATCTTTTTTGCTGGGTGACTGGCAAGTTTTTGAACCTCCTAAATTGCCAAACCAGTGTAGGTGGGGCAGGGAAGGTTTCAAATTGCTTGGAGTTTATTTTGGAAATGATCAATATGAAAAGAAGAACTGGGAGGGATTAGTCGATCGGGTAAATGGTAGACTTCAGAGGTGGAGATGGCTGCTATCACAAATTTCTTTTAGAGGAAGATGCTTAGTCATAAATAACTTAACCGCCTCAATGTTGTGGCATAAGTTTACTGTTTTAGACCCTCCCAAAGATTTGCTTAAAAGTGTTCAAAAAGCATTGGTTAATTTTTTCTGGAATGGCTGTCATTGGCTTCCTCAAGGGGTCCTTTACCTTCCAGTGGCAGAGGGAGGTCAAGGGCTTATACATCTGGAGTCAAAGATTTTGTCAATGAGGATGCAAACATTGCAGAAATTATTGTATAGCTCAGATGATGTACCCTGGGTGGTGTATGGGAAGTCTATACTTAAAGATATTGGGGGAATAGGTATTGATAAACAACTGTGTCTAATGCAGAGATCATTTGTTAAAAGGTTTTGTGATATGTCTTTTAGGTTTTATACGTCAGTGCTTAAATCATGGGAATTGTTTGAAATATCAAGAACAGTTGATGAACATTATGGTGTGGAGGAACCTCTTTTTTTTAATCCTCTTATTGAGCTTCCAACAAATGTATCCCTTTCTTTGATTAATAGATTCTTGAATGCTGGTGTTACTAGAATTATTGATTTGATTGATATAAACAGAGGCCAATGGAGAACTATACAGTCACTTGCTGATCAGGTTGGCTTAAATTCTGTTCGAATTATAGAAGGGTTTGTTAGGGGTCTTAAATCCTCCTTTCCTTTATCTATTGATCATTTTGTAAATCATGTTTTAAAGAATGGTGCTATATTGCTGAATTTTCCTCAGCTAAAGGTGATTCCTAAAGATTGTCAAATTGATGAAAGTTCTGATTTTACCTCCTTATTAAAGGGTTATGGAAAAATGTTTTTTGATTGTATAGGGAAAAAAACATTATATCTCATATGTGTCAAAACTTTACATTTGGATCAATTGAAGGGAAGAATTGATACTAAATGGAGATCTCAACTTTCTGTATCTGAAGATATTTTTCCATCTTGGAGACTTTTGTATAAACCTCCTATTTCTAAGAGGTGTGGGGATCTTCAGTGGAGATTGATCCATTGTATTTTAGCCACAAATAAGTTTGTTGCAAAAGTGAATGAAAATGTTGCATCAAATTGTCCATTTTGTGATGTTTTGGATACGGTTTTTCATATGTTTTGTGATTGCCCTAGACTTGATCCTATTTTTGTACTGTTGAGAAAAATAATAACAAAATTGGGGTTTCTGTATACTAATAGCTTATTTATATTGGGCTGTTGTTATAGGAAATCCTTACAAGAACAATGTGTACTTGCTAATTTTGTAATTGGGCAAGCTAAATTAGCAATTCTGAAATCTCATCAGGAAAAAAATATAGGAAGAGATATTTGTATGGTGGCTTTATTTAAATCTTTAGTGGAAGCACGAGTGGTTATAGAATACACATATTATAAGCACATTGATAATGTTCTTTTCTTTAAATGGAAATGGGGTGTTAAGGAAGCACTGGTTACAGTGAGTGAGTTTGGAGGGTTGGTTTTTAATTGGTAAGGTAATTTATTTATTGAGTGTTTTTAAATTGGATATGTAGGAATATAATATACTTTTTTGGTGGTAATGTGATTTAAATATGTGTTGTTGTTTTTTAATTATGTAAAATAAAGGGTCTGTAAAAGTCAAGTCTCTCTCTCTCTCTCTCTCTCTCTCTCTCTCTCTCTCTCTCTCTCTCTCTCTCTCTCTCTCTCTCTCTCTCTCTCTCTCTCTCTCTCTCTCTTTCCATCATTCTTTTCCTTTTGATTTGATTCTATTAAGTTTGATTTTTCCTTGTTTGTACCATATCATTTGTTTCTTCTAGATATATATGCATATTTACCCCCGTGTGATTCGTAGCTTTGTATTCTGTAGTTGTTTTATTAAAACCCAATAATTGCATTAAATTGAATCCGTATTGTTTTGCTCACAAATCTCGAAGTCACTGAAGCGTAAGATCTAAGCTACCCATTTAAGCTTGATTTTCATGTATTACTACTTTAGTAATATAAATTGTGCAAACATAAGAGATATTATTTGTCCTGATCAAACAAGTCAATGTTTCTTAAGGTTTGTAAGATTGATAATTGATGAAGAAATCAATTTGGATAAAGGTTACTTTTAAATGATTAAAGGTTCCGTTATACGTAAATTTTTCTGTACAACAAGCTAATAATATTCATAAACTCATGAATATTCATACCATTTGAATTAATTATTCCCCAGAACTTATTGTTGTTACAGTGGTGGAGGATTATTCGGGCAGTTTCAAACTTTGTTTTTGTGAGCGATATTAATATTCATATTCATGTGTATTTTTGGGTATTAATATTATGCACGCGCGTCCCCGTTCATTTGATTGAACTGTGAGACATCGCGAACTCACTCACTGACGAGGCACAACGCCGAGCTCAGTCTAAGCATATTAAGAGATGCTAAATTGACAATATTATACGTCTGGCAAAGATAAGGAAATCTCTGCACAGTCCGTACATGAGTAATATTGTTTTGTCCCGTTTGACTTGAACGACGAAATCTTCTTGCAAGCGGAAGATTGAAATTGAGCGAGTTTCCTCTTTTCAATAATAGGCCTAATATAATATTATATCGTTAAGATAAACGATAACTCCTGGTCGAACATTGGCCTAGCTAACCAATTTAATTTGACCTAAAACATTTAACTCATACATGCTGAACAATCAGCCAGTTTAATAAATGTCTATTGGAGTTCTGTTAAATGTGAAGTAAGCAGATGTAAAAACCCTGTGTCCACATTTTCTTTCTGTGCAAAATACTGCACAAAAAGGACCCGCCGTGGTCTGAAAAGCAATTGTGATTTGTGTTAATTCTGCGGGTGTGTGCGGCCATTATCTGAATTTTGGTCCAACCCCCACGAGCGTGTGCTGCAACTCCGCGTGCTAGACACCAGAGGGCGCGAGCTCACAGCTCTCGAGTAACACTTCACCATTACTTTATCCCGAACGGGCGCAACAGCGCCATCTGGTGAGCAGTCCTCCTAACTAACTCTAGTTTGGTGGACTCGACTGCGCCATCGCGTGGAGGATTACAGATAGTTCTCTCCGCTATTAATTTTGTCTTAACAAAATTTCCTTCCTAAGTAGAGCATGTGAATTGTTTATTGATTACTGTTAGAAACGTTTTCATTTATGCAATTTTACTAGCATTAGGCAGCAACCAGGTCTCATTCTCGCTGATTAAAAACACTTATTTTGAATTTGAGTGTAAAAGGAAAAATGAATTTCCTTTAACTTAAATTGAGATAAGATCTCTTCAAATCACTGACAGTCCGCTTGGAAGGAAGGACGCCACCGTGTGGCCGTACCCTGCTAAGTCAGCTTACAGCTTTCTCTCTCTTTTCCACTTTCTTCCAATTCTGTGTGAAGTACTTATTCCTGTTTCCCTTGCTGATTTTCTTTTATTTACATTCTCCCTACAGGCTTATTTAAATTTAAATTTTAAACTTGTTTTGAATTTAATTTGAATTAAGTTTGTCTTGTTTAATTTTAATTTTAATTTTCTATTTAATTAAATTTTATTAATTTTTTTGTTTGTTTTTGTTTTGTTAAATTTTTATTTATTTATTTTCTTCCTCTCATTTGGGTTAGGTTCATTTTGATAGTTACCAACATTATCAAAATTGCCTTTTGTTTTATCATTATTTGATAGAAACCTTTGCCTTTTTCTAAATCACTCTCGATATAGGATTTTGCATTTCCTTTTCGCCTACAACCATGAATCACTTGATCCGGTAAACAATAGAGTCTTAATTAATTTTGAGTTCGCCTGTTTACCCTCTTTTGTGTATTTATTGTAAGGCTCACAAGCATCTGTGGTGAACTGAGAATCGTCTCAACGTGGTCTCCACGAGCAAGGTTGTCCAACCAACGTGACCTGCACCGGCTGTGTGTGAATCTCGGTTTCTTTTACCTCTGTCCGCCGTTGCGGCACGCAGTGGCGACATCAGCAATCTGACACTCCAAAGCCGGTCAACCAGTTCAGCTGACACACACAAGGCAAGGTTCGGTGCCCGTACCTGCACCATGGCGTCATAGGGACCCACTCTTGAAAAAGAGGGTTCTGGGGAGCGTGCCGACATTGCTGTGCTGGCTGGCGGTTGACGGGTTGGTGTTGTCAGGTTGTGATTAAAGTCTAAACTGTTTGAGCGGGCGTAACGCGACAGAGTAACAAGGACCGAGGACACGGCAGTTGGGTGTCTGGGAACGCCCGGAAGGCCGACTGCGCCACTGGTTTCCACCTGAGCGACCTCAAATCACCCCGGATAAACTAAATGTGTTAAAACCCACATTATAAGCCAAATATTAGATACTCCCCCGAGTATAGCCTAAGTGTTTGGCCCACCTTTCCTCTCTAAGCCGCACCCTTTTCCTAGGTTTCCTACCCCGATAGCCACACATGCTGTAGGCCCTATCAGAAACTCTTACGAAAGGTAGCAGGCTTAACCCCTTTAGTGCTTCTCTAACACTCCCAGCGTTCGCGCTTATTCTCCTTGTTATTGCAGACCAATTCATTTTGTGTTTGTTTTCACTGTGCTCTTTCCTACCTTCACTGTCCGGACTGTCGTAATCTTGTTTCTTTCAGTTCACCAAGAGACCCCAAGGAAAGCAAATTAATAGAGTGACAACCAAGCAGCCGGCGTCACCAGGTGACCCACAGGGCTACCGCCCGTTAAAGCCTCTATTTCAGGCCGATCCAAAAATTGGCCCGCCTAATTGCCTAACTGTCTAACTGTCTACATCAGTTAGCCAAAATTCTTGTCGACGGCATAGTCCGTACAAGAGCTCGTAAACCTTAGAACAAACTTGCATTGGCCTCTTTGTGTGTGTGTGCTGTGTTTCTCTCGCCCACAGTGAACCAGTATGTCCCGTTCATCCAGTCCCGCTGTCCCTTGGGATCGCCTAGCGGTATGGCTGGAAGCGATGACGAGCACTGATCCGTCTGAGGACACCAGTGATCTGCAACAGCTGAACCAGGAGGAACTGGACACAGAGCTAGACAAGCTGACGGCACACGACCCGACGCAGAGTTACTCTCACAAAGAACTGGCCAAGATCCTCGGGAGCCTCGCCCACAACCTTGTCGCCCAGGCACGGCTAAGAGAAAAGAGCCACACCGACCTGGAACAGGAAGCGGCAATACTAAAGCTCCAAGCCGAGGAGGCCCGGAGAAACCAGGCCCTCACCCCGCGTCATCTAGATCAACTACTTCTAGAGACCGAGAAAGAGGGTGAAACGGACACAGAACGTGAGAAAGAAGTAGAAAGACTTCGAAAGACCCTGGAAAATCTGCGTCTAGACACAGACCGCAGAGAGCAGTCAGAGAAAGACACCAGGGAAGAACTCAACGAACAGCTCCGGCAAGGCAAAGCTCTCCTAGAGAGAGCCAACACTGCACTTAAAGACAAAGATGCTAGAGCCAAAGCCTCCGAAAAACACTTGCAGGCTGCCCGAGCCGAGATCAACGAGCTTGTCCAGCAAAGACATGATCTCAAAGATGAACTTGACCTTGTTCACAGAGAACTGAAACATGCATATAAACTGCAAAGTGACCGGGAAGGGGAAACACACCACACAGAGTTTCCCCCGACCAGCTGGTCCGCACCTTTTAGCCAAGAACCAAGAGCTAGAAAGGGGGGTGACAGCCCACCACTCAGACTGTCACCCACGAGCCTCCACGAATCCCCGCCAGCAACTGAGGAAGGGAAGCCCTTCCAGGAAGTCAGGGTCAGCAGCCACGTAGCTCATAAAGACCTTGACAAGCTGGCCAGGAATATCCCTACATTCAGCCCAGACCCTGCAGGAGGACACGACGTTCACGCCTACTTGCAAGACATAGACTTTCACCTGCAGACCGTCGCTAACGCGAACACCTGGGACAGATTGTACCTACTCAGAATCACGTCTAACCGGGACGTGCGTAGCTTTCTAGACCGCCAACCAGAGACTGTCAAAGCGGACTACGGGCAGCTACGACGAGCTTTAATTCGTGAATACTCTGATCCAGAATCAGTCCAGGGGCTCATCTCTGCTGTGGACCTCAGGCAAGGTCGACTTGAAACCCCACAGAACTTTTATAATCGACTGCGACATACCTACTTCGGCGCACGAAACGAACCAGGTATGGAGGAGGACCTCAGCTTCAGAACCCTGTTCCTCCGAAACCTCCACCCCACGATTAATCACCATCTGGGAGTTCTGGTTTGTCCACGCAGCATGTCCACCCAACAGTTAAGAGACTTAGCTCACAAGGCTTACACCAAGCAAAAGGCTATTTCTGAAAAGACTGTAAAACACCCAACCATTTGCCCTGTCTCTGAGCATCGCCCAGAGCTGACCCTAGAGGGCGCCCAACAGAACCACAGTTACGGACCCGTCAACAGAGAGTCTACACCGTTCCAAGCCAGCAGAGGGCAGCATGATCGTGGTAATGCCCATCAAAGGTGCCAGAACGATCGCTCTGGAGGATCCTGGGACCGGCCTCGCCCCCTCCACAACCAAAAGGGGAGGGGCACATGGGAAACCGGCCGGCAACCCAGAAGGAGCCGAACCCTCTCTCCCAGAACGCCAAGCCCAGAAAACCGACGGAGGGACCACTCTCGACGTGGTACTGGTAAGCGCGGATCTGAGCCCACGGCTAACAAGAAAAGTACGGTCGAGTCCGAAGCTGCAGAACTGCTGAAGGTACTGAAGGAGTTGCTACAAAAGAAACCCCGCAAGACAGACAAGAAGGACGAACCAGACACCGCATGACTGGACCGGACGCCTGAAATCAACCTTCCTGACCTTTCTGCAACTGAACCTAACACACAGAACACTGTTTCCCAACCACAGACTCTCGAACTAACTGTTGCACCCCCACACGTCAGCAACACCCACTCACTCCAGCTGACGGCAACACTTCCTGACCGAGACAGTGTCACTCCGCACACCAAGGTACATGAAAGTGCTGTCCTGGTTATCTGCACTCACAGTGAGACACAAGAGACATACCCCGACTGCCTACCGATCAACACACAGGCCCCAACACCCAGACTCTTGGGGAACCTGATCGAGAAGGGAATGGCTCGAAAACTCTACCTAACCATCACCTTGGAAAAGGAACTGAGGCTCGAAGCCCTGGTCGACACCGGCTCCGACCTAACGTTGATATCCGTTCAACTGTTTGACAAACTCAAATTTGAAGCACAGAGACAGAATCGCACTCTTAACCTTCACACGTGTAAGCTGAATGTGCAGTCGTACAGCCAAGACGACATCCAGCTCAAAACCATAGCTCCCATTCACCTGACAGTTGGGCCTATGAGTCTTGTACATCCTGTCTATGTGTCACCTATGAACACTTATCCGTTTCTCATCGGCAAAGACCTGCTGGACCGTTTCGAACCTTTACTGGACTTCAAACAGCTGAAATTCTGGGCACAAGTGCGAGAACCTCTTCCCCTCCAGACACACAGGTCTTCTGAGCAAGACTGTCAGGTCACAGAGGTCACGGCAACCCCAACAGAACCAGACTGTCCAGTCACAAAGGTCACGGGAACTCCTGCAGCCAGCCGTGAGAACACAGTCTCAGACCCAGAGCAAACTTCAAGTTCGCTACTCTGCACATTTCAGCTCACCATAGACTCTGATACCTACAGCCCCAAGGTCATGACTGACCTGCAGCTGAATGATATCACCACAACGAACACTATTCTAGCATTATGGGCAGACAACTCAGCCATTAGTCTCTCACTGTTCAATGCACTCAGGGAACACGCACCAGACCCGCCTTATGCCAGCAAGCGCACCCGTTTCCCTTTGAACTCACACCCCTCCTCTATGGTGTCCGCCAGAGGAATCTGTGCGCTGCGCTTGACATGGAATCATCGGTGCCTGACCCATTACTTCCTGGTCCTTCCGGACCCGCCCCACGATGTTTACATCGGAGCAGACATTTTGGTTCGCCTCCGGGCTCATGTGGACACGTTTAACGAAGTGGTATGGGCCCCATTGACTTTACAGCCACATGTTTCCATCAGCCATGACAACCTCATGTCAGGACAGACCATCCCTGAGGTCTGCACCCTAGTCAACGAACAGGGAACGGTGGTACCAGCATACACCAAAGGGGTCGCTGTTCGGCTCAACATGCGATGTGGTCAAACCTTAAACCACACGCTGGGCTTCTTCCAACCCTCACCTGAATGTGTGGAACTCGGACTCACACTTGAAGCCACACCCCTCACTGAAGTGTCATCTCGTGTAGTCTACATCCTCTTCAACAACTGCACAGCAACTGACATCAACATTCCCAAGGCCTACCGGCTGGGATGGCTAGTGAGCCATGACTTTCATGACTTTGAACTTGTACTACCCATCATTGGGCCCATTCCACCTGCACTGATACCCGAAGGGAGCACAGATAACACACTGTTCACCGCACCCTTCAAATTCATTGCCATCACGTCTGTCATGCCAATGACCAAAGACCAGGTGTGCCGAACGGAGCTGACTGAGGACAGTCACCTCGCGGTATACACAGTGTCCCACCAGCCTGTCGGTGAGACTGATGAACCTGCCACACCTCCCAAGATCAACCTGACTGATGACACACATACGGAGGAACCGTACCCAGGTTTTGAGTCTCAAGTGCAGCAAATTCTACGAGACGCTGACGCGCTCCAGAGCGAGACAGACCGTCAAAGACTCAAACAAGTCCTTTATAAGTTCAAAGAATCCTTTGCCAAAGACTCTTTAGACTGCGGTCTCACCAACCTCCACACGGTGCGCATCCCAACGCACCCTGATGCGCCTCCCACTTTTGTCAAGCAATACAAGATTCCCATCGCCTCACACGAACCAGTGCAGGAGATCATCGAATCCATGCTTGAAAAAGGTGTCATCCGTCCTTGCAACAGTACCTATTCGAGTCCGATATGGCCGGTTCTGAAAGCCAGCGGGAAATGGAGACCCACGATAGATTATCGGAAATTGAATCAACAGGTACCGTTGTCAAGATGGCCTATGACCCAGCTAGAACAAGAAATACCCCGAATCAGGGGAGCCACAATCTTCTCTACACTTGATGTGGCCTCTGGATTCTGGACCATTCCGGTGCACCCAGAAGACCAACACAAGCTAGCATTCACATTCGGCAACCGACAATACACCTTCAACAGGTGTCCGTTCGGCTATGCCAACTCACCAGCTGAGTTCAACATCTTTCTGAACAAAGCCTGCCCAGACGCCAGAGTAAGAGGCAACCTGATCTATGTAGACGATGTTCTCATGAAGAGCACAACGGTGGCCGACCACCTGAATGAAATAGACTATGTTTTGAACCAACTGTCCGCAGCCGGTGCCAAGATCGCCCTCCACAAAGGACAGTGGTGCCGGACCAAGGTCAACTACGTGGGCCTGCTCATCGGATCCCAAGGCATTGAACCTCAATCCAACCGTATTCATGCCATTCAAAACGTCAAGCCTCCTACAAACGTCTCTGAGCTGCGCAGTTTTCTAGGGGTATGCAATTACTCCCGACAGTTCATCGAAAACTACTCAGACATTGCTAGACCTCTAACAGCCCTGCTGAAGAAAGACTGTCCTTTCGTCTGGTCAGACGCTCAAGAATACGCCATGACGGCACTTAAAAGACATTTATGCACAGCTCCATGCCTTGCTTACCCCGATCCACAGAAAGAATTCTACCTGGAAGCCGGGTTTTCCGACCAATGTCTCAGTGCTGGCCTATATCAACGACATGACCAAGACAAAAAGGTGGTCGCATATGCCAGCAAAACGCTTCTCCCACCAGAGCGCAAGTTCTCTGACTGTGAAAAAGCTCTGTTCTGCACGGTGTGGGCCATTCAGCGATTCTCCAACTACATTGGGGCACAGAAAGTTATCATTGAGACTTGCCACCAGCCCGTAATGTTCCTCAACAGCCAACGCATCCGAGATGGCGTCGTCACTAATTCACGTATAGCCACGTGGTTAATGGCCCTCCAGGGACGCAATGTTGAGGCACGGTACGCACAAAATCACAAGTCTGCACTGGGTAATGGCCTGGCTGCATGCCAACACTGCTCTGATAACACGCCTGCTGCTGCAGCGGATGCACAAGAACCCCAACAACAACAACTGACCTGTCACAGATACTTTGAACCGAATGCGTGCCAGGGCATGCCCACGGCCTACGTCGATGGGTGCTCCTACAACCACGACGGCGTCCTAAAGGCAGGTGCAGGAGTGCTGTGGGTGAACGATCAGCCGTGCCCACCACAACACTTCAAGTTGGGCCCCCAGTCATCGCAATATGCAGAGATAGCAGCTATTCTCATAGCCCTACAGATCGCATCAGCCAATGACATCAGAGAACTGCTCATCTGCTCAGACTCTAACTATGCCAGACTCAGTTTCGTGTGCCACCTTCCAAGCTGGAAACAGAATGGTTTCAAGACCGCTAACAACAAGCCAGTCAAACACCAACACCTGTTCCAGGAATGTGACAACATCACAAGAACACATGACCTGACAGTGTACTGGAAGAAGGTAAAAGCACACTCGAAGCTACCAGGTCTCGACAAAGACTTGAATGACCAAACAGACGCCCTCGCCAAGACGGGCGCACTACACGGCGACATGTGGGTACCCCCAAACCCCACATCCAGCCCCAACGTTGCAGTGCTAACCCGCAGCAAGCGACCGGCACCGGCTACAATGCCCGCCTCGCAGCCGCTATCGCTAACTCCACAGATTTCCAACAACGACATCGCGGATATGCAAGCCTCTGACACTGCAATAAAGACAATTCTTGACCACCTCTCTGACCCCTCCTGCCACCCTATCACTGACTCTGAGCTCACTGATGACTCAAGCCTCAGACATCTACATAACTCCAGACACATGTTGCGTATACAGGACAACATTCTGTGGTTTGCGCCCGATGACAGCACAGCGCCAAGGCTTGTGGTGCCACGGTCGCAAAGGGGGGTCATGCTAATGTATGCCCACGACACACCATGTGCTGGACACCACGGCACCAGAGCCACGTATGACACACTGAAACAGGTGGCATATTGGCCCGGGATGCAACAAGACGTGGCAGAGTATGTCAGAGAATGCCTGGTTTGCTGCCAGTTCCAACCAGCAAACCCGAACCACAGAGCCCCACTGCAACGCAGAGGGATCACGTTCCCGTGGTCAGACCTACAAATCGACTGGGTGGGACCCCTGCCCAGGTCCGCAAGAGGCAACAAGTACTTCCTCACGGTGGTGTGCCAGTTTACCAAATGGGTAGAGTGCCTGCCAGCACCCAATGACACCGCCCAAACCACAGCATACCTCCTGATGAACCACATCTTCTCCCGGTTTGGATTGCCACTGAAAGTCAACTCAGACAGAGGCACCCATTTCACGGCCGAGATCATGCAACAGATCTGGAAATGCCTAGGGGTACGGGCTAGACTTCACATCAGCCACCATCCAATCTCGTCCGGCCAGGTCGAAAGATCCAACCGAACGGTGGTCGCCATGTTGAAAAAGTATGTGTCTGCTAACCAGAAAGACTGGGATATGAAACTCCCCCTCGTTCTGATGGCTCTCAGAGCGACCCCGCAGGAATCGACAAGGGTGTCCCCCTTCGAGCTCATGACTGGGCGGCAGATGACTCTGCCACTTCACTTGCTGTACCAACCCGGAGACTCCAATCTTGTCACCGCGTACACCACATTCCAGTACCTCGAGGAGCTCCATAGACACTTAAAAGCAACCTTCGCGTTTGCCCAACAACACCTGCAGAAAAGCGCTGAAGGTCAGAAAGCATACTACGACCGGAAAGCATCACACCAGGAACTGGATGTGGGCGACAAGGTCTTGTACTACAGCTTCAATCCGCCACCTTTGACAGGCCCCCGGCGGTTGTCAAAGAAATTTCTGCCTCACTGGACGGGACCCCATGAGATTATGAACAAACTCTCCCCAGTAGCGTACCAAATCCAGCTAAACCGGGGACACAGAGAACCAGTTCTCAAATGGGTCCACCGGAACCAGATTAAGAGACATGTGGCCACTAGCATAGAAAGACAGGGAGGGGCCAATGCAAGCTAAAACTCAACCGCCGTCACCGAAGCGAAAAGACTGTCCCATCCAACCCGGGACAAACCTTGCTGACCTGTTCCTTTTCTTTCTCCCCTGCTCCTCCCTACCTCTCTCACTCTCCTGCCTGTAATAGGATGCGGCTGTGGATCACCCTCCTGTGCCTCCTGTCAACCAGAGGCCAGCCGCCACCCGACCTCATCACACCAGGCCCCGCCTCGGGCATTGTATTGAGAGAACAACCGGGGCTCCTGATCACCAATTGCCGGACGCACACCCAGAAAGTGTACGTTCGACTCGACCCTCGCAACGTCTACAGAGCACACTACCCCAAAGCAGTAGCCCAGTACAGCTGGGCCGGTGCCCGATGGACAGAAGACTCTCTCCTCCATGCCGAGGCCGATGTCAAGCACATGCTCAACCAACTGGAGAAGATGACAGTCACCCAAGCGGAGTTAGGCGCTCCAAACGGTTCCTGGGGGCGTTGCTCGGAGCCGCCGCCGCCGTTGGAACTCTGTTTAACATTGGCATGTCCAGTGTCAACGCAGTAAACGTAGCCACGATACGTTTTACCCACAGCTAAAAGAGCAACTCACCACACAGAGCGCAGCTTTACAAACCGTCGGCCAGACATTAAGAGGAACGGTGGTAATTCTGAACACCCACAGTGTCCTGTTGAACCAGACCGTGAACTCAATGAAACAGCTGTTTACAGTCTTCCAGAATGACTTTGCTCAAACGCAGCTGGTCACAGCCTTAATGACTGATATGCTACGGGAAATAAGCTCCTCCATCGACAGCTTAGCCATGGGTAGAATACCACCATACCTCATACCCTTAAGCCTGGTGCAAAGTGTGCTGGCGTCTGCTATCAACACACCCGCCGACCCTCTGCAGGTACACCTGGCCTACTCTCTGGGTAGCGCCATTCCCCTTTATGTGGACCTCGAGCAGAAGGAGATGGGTTTCCTTCTTAACTTACCCATCATCGAGTCGAGCCGAATCTACCGACTCAAAGACATTGTCAATGTGGGCTTTTGGAAGGGTAACACACACCTTAAGGTGCGCACTCCTGAGGTGGTCGCCTACCACGACAGCGATACACAGCTGTACTTGGCCCCAAACCTGCACATGTGTACCCTGACTAAAGACATTCACTACCTCTGCCCTAGCAAGCCCTTCCTCAGAGACAACACCGAAGGAATCTGCGGACTGCAACCGATGATCAGCAACACCCGCTGCCCTACCGATGCCACGCCTCGTACCCAAGTCACCGAGACGCAGGCAGAGATCGTAGGTGACAGGTGGCTCGTCAACACTCCGGTGCGTACCGCTATGCTGATCTACGACCAGCATGACACCGCCACCCGCATCAACTTGCTGGACCAGAGCATGTGGATCCAAGTACCACGAGGGGCCATCCTCCACCTGGACGATTTGGCTTTGTACCATCTCCCAAGTGAAGAATATCAGTCAGAGCTAGAAATCCCAGCCTTTTTCAAGGACCCCAACTTCACCCTAGCTCCAGAACTAGAACGGTGGATTGAAAAAGGGGGGCCTCAGCTCATTGACATTGTTCCCCTCGACACAGCCCTCCAAGCATTGTCTCGATTACCTATCCTGAATACCTCACCTGTTGTCCAAACCTGGACCGCCGCTGACACTGCGCTATGTATCTCCATGATCATCGGCAATACCCTAACCCTGGGCATAGCCTTTCTCCTGTACAGGAAGTTCAACGAGCTGAAAACCTCTACAGCCAAACTCACGACAGCCGTGTCTGGAGGTCTCCGATGGAAACCCCGGAGGGAGGGTACCATGACAGAAGCAGATGCGAACCTCATCGAGCTGGCTCCTCAGCCATAACGAACATCTGCTCTCCAACCGTCCCGATTCACCTGCCATCCGACCACTGTGATGAGGGGTTGTCCGATAATGTCCATCGGACATCATCCGACAAAAAGGGGGACTGTAGCAGTATTTGCAGCTGGCAGGAAGTCCAAATCTTGGACTCATCATCATTATCTCATGACGTTGCTAATCAGATCACACTGAATAAAGGGTCTGTGTTATGCGGCTATCTTAAGTTAATTAACAACCCAAGAAGCCCCTGTCTCTTGAAGAGATTCGAGCGTTGGACTTTATGGCCCCGAGATATGCGCGTGACTTCACGCTACACACACATAGTCTTTTGTGCGAATGAGCGCACACACACACAGATGACCACGTGAAGTTTCGAAACACGCACACACACACATCCATTCAGCCATGAATGGACTTTTTCCCCAAACGGCCTCAATAACGTTTAAAGATATATATTTTGTTGTGGTAATGTCTTCATACGATGGATTAGAATAGCTAGGATGTTTACTGTATGTACAATTTATTTTGTCTGCCAGTAACTGTGATAATCTTGGATATCTGGACGCACAAATCGCAGAATGATCATTCTTAGTATCTCTGTTATCGCAAAAATATGACTAGGCCAAATCTTGCTCAGAAATCAGATTTTGATGCATAATTTCAGAAATACCAGCTTTCTAAAGAAATAGAAGCTTTAGAATGTCCACCCTATTGATTAACTCAGAGGAGGGGGTTCAGAGAACAATGGAACACTCGCGCCTTCTCTTTCCACGGACGTGATTGGATCCTTCAATAAAACGGGCTCGGCCACTCCGTCTATAAGAGCAGAAGTTTATCATTAACACCTTGCGCTCCGCCATTCTCAGAAGACCTCCCTGGCCTTTGACCTTCCCTGGAGAGAGAGGGATTCCTTTGGATTCCTTGCCATTGAGAGAGACACGGCATCCTTGCCATTCCGAAAAGACCACTTGGCTTTCTTGCCATTGAGAGAGACTCGGCGCGCTCCGCCATTCCGAGAGAGACCTGCAACTTCTGGAGCGACTTTCCTGAACTTCACAGAAATTCTCCGGACTCACCTCCGTAGCGAACTTCCACGACGATTCGAGCTCAGACACGTACACGAGAGAGCCTAATGCAAGTATTATATTTCACCTTTAACTGCTTGTACGAGGTTGTCTTAATTAATCCTGATTCACGAAATCATAAATGTCTGAAGGGTTTTGGTGAAGTGACTGAACTCTCTCTCTCTCTCTCTCTCTCTCTCTCTCTCTCTCTCTCTCTCTCTTTCCATCATTCTTTTCCTTTTGATTTGATTCTATTAAGTTTGATTTTTCCTTGTTTGTACCATATCACTTTGTATTCTGTAGTTGTTTTATTAAAACCCAATAATTGCATTAAATTGAATCCGTATTGTTTTGCTCACAAATCTCGAAGTCACCGAAGCGTAAGATCTAAGCTACCCATTTAAGCTTGATTTTCATGTATTACTACTTTAGTAATATAAATTGTGCAAACATAAGAGATATTATTTGTCCTGATCAAACAAGTCAATGTTTCTTAAGGTTTGTAAGATTTATAATTGATGAAGAAATCAATTTGGATAAAGGTTACTTTTAAATGATTAAAGGTTCCGTTATACGTACATTTTTCTGTACAACAAGCTAATAATATTCATAAACTCATGAATATTCATACCATTTTGATTAATTATTCCCCAGAACTTATTGTTGTTACAGTGTTGATAGTGATGTATGAGGTGTGAAATGTAATTAAGAGGGAGTTGTCTATCACTTAAGGTTACTGTAGCCTACCCTTTATGGAAGAAAATTTTTCATTTAAGATGTCTTTCCTGTACCATTTAAGGTACAATTATTGAAAAGGTACAAAAATGTTCCTCAAGGTAAATTTTTTGTACCATCCTCTACCCTTTTTTCTGAGAGTGTATGATATTATATTCTATACTTTTATGAATTATTTTAAGAAACCATGAGAAAAAGGTGAATAATGACTGAGAATAAATGTTCAGACATTATTAATTATGTTTTGAACTATGCTGTATTGCTGTGTTTTGCAGTGTGTTTGTTGTCAAACTAAAAAATTAGTATATTTAAAATTATAAAAAAATACCTTTTTTTAAAGTAATAATTGTATTTTATTGACTAAATATTTTAGTTCCCTTTCGTTCAGTCACTACGACGTACGTTAGTGACTAACGAATGGGGGTTTTGCTTAGAAGCCAATTATCTTCGAGAATTCAACAGCGCCCAATGGCAGTGGCAATGCCATGGGCATGCGGAATTTGCATGCGTAACTCCGCCCCACCTCGTGGGTATATAAGGAAGTACGCTGGAAACATCGCATTATGTTTCTGCTTTGGAGCCAAGAGTATCTCTTCACTCCTTCAAGCCTGATCTGAGTCTTCGACAAGCTTTGAGACGAGCAGCTTTCCAGAGGCGTTGGTGTTACGGCGCGCTCCAGTAATCTCATTACTGCCTGCCTGCTGATCTGCGCAGTGGTCTGCTAGACAGCTGGTGTGTGGTCGCTGGGCGCTTCGGCGTTCTCTGCGAGGCTTTCCTCTCCTAAAAGAGCTTACACGTGATGCGTCCTTTTCAGGATGTCTCGTCCGTGTACTTCTGGGTGTGGCCGGTTGCTTTCCTCTTCTGATGGGCACAAACACTGTCTGGTATGTTTGGGCTTTCAGCATGCCCAGGCAGCGTTTGTGGATGAGTCATGTTCCCACTGCGGGAATATGACCATCGCGGTGTTGCGGTCAAGACTCCATGACCTTCGTTCTGAAGTGAGAGTCCCCTCTACCACACCCCGATCTACTGAGTCCCAGAGGCCCAGTACTTCGGCTGGTGGTCAGGGTGACCTGACGGTTACGGTGTGGAACAAAGCCCCGACGCTCATGCCTCGGGCCACACCCCCGTCTTGCACACTGCAACCCGCGAGTGTTCAGACGCAGATCACGGGGCCTGCTCCGGCACCCCCGCGCATCTCGTTTGGCGCTCCGGAGGAGGATGCGATGTCGGTCACCGCATCACAAGGTGGGCTCGAGTCCTCTGAGGATAATGACTCGGCTGTGCTGCCGCCTTCGGGCGTTCCAGCATTGCCCGAGTCGGACCCAGAGCTGACAGCCATGTTGTCTCGGGCAGCCGCGAGCTTAGGGATAGAGTGGAACCCTCCGCCCTGTCCCGAACGCTCCAGGCTCGATGATTGGTTTTTGGGAGCGCGCGCTGACAACCGTCAGTCCCCGCCCCCAATACCTTTCTTTCCCGAGCTTCATGAGGAACTCGCGCGGTCCTGGAAGTCCCCGTTGTCTTCCCGTGACCGTTCAACGACTTCCTCCGCCTTCTCTGCCCTCGATGGGGCGGTGGCCAAAGGGTACACTGGAGTCCCCCCAGTTGAACGTTCTGTTGCGATGCAACTGTGTCCACAGAGCGCTTCAACTTGGCGCGGCGATCCTAAGCACCCCTCCAAAGCCTGTCGATTCACATCAACCTTGGTGGCGAAATCGCACAGAGCCGCGGGGCAGGCTGCCGCCTCTTTGCATGCCATGGCGATCCTCCAGGTCTACCAGGCCAGGATCCTCAAGGACATGCACGAAGGCAGAGTTGATCCGGGGCTCTTAAATGAGCTGCGTGCCGCCACCGACCTCGCTCTCCGGGCGACGAAGGTGACCGCACGCTCCCTGGGTCAAGTGATGTCCACAAATGTGGTCCAGGAGCGTCACCTGTGGCTGAACCTGGCTGATATGCGGGACACCGAGCGAACCCGGTTCCTCGATGCCCCCATATCCCAGGCCGGCCTCTTCGGCAGGGCGGTTGAGGACTTTGCCCAACAGTTCTCAATCGCCCAGAAGCAGACTGAGGCTATAAAACACGTACTGCCCCGGCGGCCAGCTGCTGCCTCCACCCAGCCGCCGGCACAGTCGCCTCAGTCTGCTCCACGCCGAGGACGCCCTCCTAAGGCTCCCGCCCGGCCCAAGCAGCAGCCTTCACCCGGGCCGGGTGGCAGAGGTCGCCGTAGGAAGGCGTCACAATCCGCTCAGCCCGCCCCGCGCCCCGCTAAACGCCAGGCCAAGCGGCGTTCCTGAGACGGATGGCTCAGGGATGGAGTATTCTTTCCAGGAGATGGTAGCAGTCCTTCCCCCGGTGGAGGGCCGGGGGAGAATCCTTTGTTCAGCTGCTGGCCCACGGGTCAGCAGCACCCTAATTTGGTCAAAGAAAGAATTAACACTCCCATCCCTGAGCCCACAGAGTCCGGTGATGACAGTGCGCGCCACCCACGGGTCCCGCCACTTGCATCCCACTCTGTCGCCAGCCTCCTGGCAGAGCAGACCCCAGTGGAACGTGCGTCCTTCCCTGGTCTCCTCTGTCAGGACGCAGCAGTTAACCGTGCCCCCGCATTGGGACGCCCCTCAGCCTCCCATGTCCGGGCCGGTGACGCTGCATCGCTGCAGGCCCACACCGGGTACGTCTGTGGTCCGAATGACCCCGCTGGTGCAGTATCTGGGAGTCTGGCTTCAGCTTCCAGGACTGTCCCGCTGGGTCGCGAGGACCGTCAGGCGCGGCTACGCGATTCAGTTCGCGCAGGTTCCTCCCTGCTTCCGGGGAGTCCGTTCCACTATGATCGGGGCCAATGCCCCCGTCATGCGAGCGGAGATTGCCACCCTACTGGCGAAGGGTGCGATCGAACCTGTCCCTCCAGCCGAGATGAACTACGGGTTTTACAGCCCGTACTTCATTGTACCCAAAAAGACCGGTGGGCTACGACCGATCCTGGACCTGCGCGTCTTGAACCGTTACCTTCACCGGTTTCCGTTCAAGATGTTGACAGCGAAACGCCTTTTCGAATGCGTTCGTCCAGACGATTGGTTTGCAGCGATCGACCTGAAGGACACCTACTTCCATGTCTCCATTCTACCTCGACACAGACCGTTCCTACGGTTTGCTTTCGAGGGGCGGGCATATCAGTACGCAGTTCTACCATTCGGGCTATCTCTGTCCCCTCACGTTTTTACGAAGATTGCCGAGGCAGCCCTTGCGCCCCTTCGGCAGCACGGGGTCCGCATCCTGAACTACCTCGACGACTGGCTCATACTGGGTCACTCTCGAGAGCAGGTTTGCGGACACAGAGATTTGGTGCTCCATCACCTAGCCCGTCTGGGCCTTCGGGTCAACTGGGAGAAGAGCAAACTTTGCCCCGCGCAGAGGATCTCTTTTCTCGGTATGGATATCGACTCAGTCGCCATGTGCGCGCAGCTTTCGAGCGAGCGCGCGCAGTCTGTGCTGACTTCCCTTCGTCAACTCGAGGGCAAGAATGCTGTTCCACTGAAACTATTTCAGAGGCTCCTGGGGCATATGGCATCTGCAGCCGCGGTGACGCCGCTCGGATTGCTTCATATGAGACCGCTTCAGCACTGGCTACGCGATCGAGTCCTGAGATGGGCATGGCGGTCTGGCACGCTCCGGGTACAAGTGACTCGGGCCTGCTTACAGACTCTCACCCCGTGGTCGAACCTCAAGTTTCTACGGACCGGAGTGTCCTTAGAACGAGTTTCCCAGCATACTGTTGTATCAACAGATGCGTCATCCACGGGTTGGGGTGCCATGTGCAATGGACAAGCAGCCGCGGGCTCCTGGACAGGACCCCAGCGCCTTCTGCATGTCAATTGCCTCGAGTTACTGGCAGTACGGTTCGCCCTGCACCGCTTCCGAGCGTTGCTGAGGGGTCAAAATGTACTAGTCAGGACAGACAACACGGCCGTAGTAGCGTACATCAACCACCAGGGCGGTCTACGCTCCCGCCGTATGTCTCAACTCGCCCGCCATCTCATTCTATGGAGTCAGAAGCACCTGAGGTCCCTTCGTGCTGTCCATATCCCGGGAGAGTTGAACTGTGCAGCCGACGAGCTGTCTCGGATTCAGCCTTTCCCCGGAGAGTGGAGACTCCATCCCCAGACGGTTCAGCTGATATGGGAACGGTTCGGCGACGCACAGGTAGACCTGTTTGCCTCCCAGGACTCTTCCCATTGCTCCCTGTATTATTCTCTGACCGAGGGCACCCTCGGCACGGATGCACTGGCGCACAGCTGGCCGTCAGGGCAACGCAAGTATGCGTTTCCCCCAGTGAGCCTTCTTGCACGGGTACTGTGCAAGATCAGGGAGGACAAGGAGCAGGTCATGTTGGTCGCCCCGTATTGGCACGGCCAGACCTGGTTCTCAGAACTTCTACTCCTTGCGACAGCCCCTCCCTGGCCTATCCCTCTGAGACCGGACCTTCTCTCTCAGAGACGGGGCACCCTTTGGCACCCGCGTCCGGCGTTCTGGAAGCTCCACGTGTGGCTTCTGGACGGGACGTGGCAGGTTTGAGTAGTCTTCCACCTGCGGTGGTCGCTACCATCACTTCCGCTAGAGCTGAGTCTACGCGACGTCTCTATGCATTGAAGTGGAACCTCTTCGTCACATGGTGTTCTTCCCGCCAAGAAGACCCCTGGAAATACCCGATCGGGTCCGTGCTATCGTTTCTCCAGGAGGGGGTGGAACGAAGGCTGTCTCCTTCCACCCTTAAAGTGTATGTGGCCGCAATATCTGCCTACCACGATCTCCTGGGAGACAAAAAGGTAAGTCAGCACGACCTGATCATCAGGTTCCTGAGGGGGGCGAGGAGACTGAATCCTCCTCGCTCTCCTCTCGTTCCCTCTTGGGACCTCTCAGTAGTCTTAAGTGCTCTGCAGAGGCCTCCCTTTGAGCCTTTGCGGTCGGCTGAGATTAAATTCTTGTCTATGAAGACGGCTCTGCTGACCGCATTGGCCTCGCTTAAGAGGGTCGGGGACCTGCAAGCATTTTCGGTTGACGAAGCATGCCTTGAGTTCGGGCCGGCTAACTCTCACGTGATCCTGAGACCCCGGCCCGGATATGTGCCCAATGTTCCTACCACTCCGTTCCGAGATCAGGTGGTGAACCTGCAAGCGCTGCCTTTGGAGGAGGCAGACCCAGCCTTGGCATTGCTCTGTCCAGTACGCGCTCTCCGCGCCTATGTGGACAGTACGCGATGTTTCAGGACCTCAGACCAGCTCTTTGTCTGTTATGGTGGAGAGCGGAAGGGAAGTGCTCTCTCGAAACAGAGGTTGTCTCACTGGATAGTGGACACCATTGTTTTGGCTTACCAGCAGCAAGGTCGACCATGTCCCCTTGGGGTTAGGGCACACTCCACCCGGAGTGTGGCCTCTTCTTGGGCTTTAGCGCATGGCGCCTCGCTAACAGACATCTGCAGAGCTGCAGGCTGGGCGACACCAAACACATTCGCCAGATTCTACAATCTCCGAGTGGAGCCAGTGTCCAACTATGTACTCGCCCCTACGGGTGGCCGGTAATGGGCCAGGCTCAGGTGTCTTCGCTTGCTCGCCATTCCACTCCAAGGACTGGATACGTGCGATATTTTCCTCAGGTGAGCTCCCCGAGAGCCCTGAGCTCCTCCAGCACTGCTGACGCCGACATCAGTTCAGTCTGCCCTTTCGAGCCCAGACCCTCATGTCCGGCCAGGTGCTCCGTGTGCATGGTTCCCCTCCGGCGACCCCCACATGAGTATTCCCACCGTAAGCCTCCTCAGCGAGCAGGTGTCTTTCCCTCGGCAAGTCCCTGCCACCCCTAGGGTTAAAAATCCACCTTCGGCTGGTACCCTAGAGATCTTCCATATGCAGCCCTTAGCGGGTCATATGTGTATTCTTAAGTCCTCCCTACGGGTAGGCATCTTGGCATTCCCTCACTGGGATATGCTTCCCAGTGTACCTTGGTAATCCTGTGATAAGTGGGAGTCCTTCGTCCGTACTAGTCTTACGACAGGGTACTCACACTTACGCAGGGCACTGGATGACAGCTGAGTGGCGTTGTTGTATTGGAACCCCCATTCGTTAGTCACTAACGTACGTCGTAGTGACTGAACGAAAGGAAACGTCTCGGTTACGTATGTAACCCTCGTTCCCTGAGGAGGGAACGGAGACGTACGTTTCCTCTGCCACGTCAGCTGTGCTGCCTGGAACGCGGAGTTCAGTCTTGGCTCCTGCAGCAGTAACATAATGCGATGTTGCCAGCGTACTTCCTAATATACCCACGAGGTGGGGCGGAGTTACGCATGCAAATTCCGCATGCCCATGGCATTGGCACTGCCATTGGGCGCTGTTGAATTCTCGAAGATAATTGGCTTCTAAGCGAAACCCCCATTCGTTAGTCACTAACGTACGTCCTCAGGGAACGAGGGTTACATACGTAACCGAGACGTTTGTCATGGATATTTTTTTATTATATCAGATAACATTTTAAGCTGTCATTTGGTCATGTTACATTGTGCCCCTCACATGTTACAATGTACCCCACCTATGGGGCATGTTGTCAGATTTCACTTCCATTCTTTTGGGGTAAATCAAGAAAAAAGTATACACTGTATTAATGAAACAAAACCACATAATTGTACTAGACGTATTAAATTAATGTGGGGAAAAATAAATACTCTGAACCCCAAGTGGATTTACACAAGCTGAGAAAGTCAAAAAGCGTTAGGTTGTGTACTCTCCCCTATAGTTACAACACGCCACAGTCGTAATATAAATCTTTAGTGAAAAATCGAATCCCTTAATCACTTCTTGGGGTCCAGCTGACCCCACTGGACTTTTCCTTCATTTTTAACAAGTTTTCTCTTCATCTCAGGGGCATGAGACTCTTGGTGCGTTCAAGTCATGTCGTAAAGATCGTATTTACAAGACGAACATGAACACCACCACAAAGTCATAAATACCAGTGGGAAGTTTGGGGTTTTTTTTAAGCCCAGATCTGTACAAGTACGAGTTGTAGGTGTGTCAACGAGAAACATGGCGGAATCAATGGATGCAACGTCTGTAGTTGAATATAACGGGTATTTAGCAGTGACAGTGTCAGGCTTTGTCATTTACAACAAAGTAAGCTAACATTTTAAAATAACAATTAGCCTAATATATAACGATACAGTTTACAGTGGCTTCATAGATTAATTAAAAACGTATAAGATTAAAAACGCAAAAGATTGAAATTCACCTGATGCACAGTCTTTGTTCTTCATTTTCTATAAAGCAGAGTTAACACACCTTGCTGTATTCATTAAAAGAAGGTAGGTGACTTCCGGTTTGGTAGAATGGCGTAGACACGCGTTAAGTCTCGCTCCTGCATATTTTTCGTCCCTAATTGCCTTAAAACCCCACTATTTATTCATATTTTAATATCAAGTGAACAACTTCTTTGCTACATATATATTGGCTTTGGATTATGGCAGCTAAATCATCGAAACAAGGCAAAAAGGATCAGAAAGCCGAGGTGTGCGGAGATGACGGTAAAGAGGTTAGTATGCCAGCTATCGCTAACCTTCTGGAGGAGCACCGGGCCGCTCTTTCTACGGACTTTAAAGAGCACCTATCATGGCATTTAAAATGTTCCAAATATTGTTTTAGAAGTCCCCAACAACAGTTTTGCATGCATGCAATGACAAAAAAGACTTTAGTTTTCTTATAATATGCATTTATTTTTACCTGTTTTGACAGCGATTCTCAAATGATTCCTTTAGTGATTCACTTTTCAAAACCCCGCCTTTACGTGACGCTAATCTGCGGTGATTGGTCCGATGACCCAGTCAGTTGTGATTGGTATAGTCTGTGCAGATATTTTCGGTAAAGGAACGCCCATCAAAGTCTTATAGTGACAGTAATTTGTTAATATGTGTCAGGAGTTATGAATATGAAAACCACGTCTGTACCGTTTGATTGTAATATGAGCCTCAGCTGATCTCATTCATAAAATAACTCCTCTATTCTCCTCACGAAGACTCGCGACAAATCAACCTCCCTCAGGGCTTTTAGTTCAAAAGTGTGCAGATGAGGAGACGTATTGATAGATTCTCATATGTCTGTGTCAAATTTCTAAACAGAGGAGTATTTTTTATTCAATACTTCCTCAAAATGCGCAGATAAAGCCTAATCATGAGCGATTGAGTCTCTTATGTGTTGTTTTCAATTCATACTGGCAGCCGGAGGGCGCTCTGTGCACATGTAGTCCATATATGTCACAGACAGACGAAGAAGAACCATGTGCCATAATAGAAGTCCATAATAAAAGCTTCCTGAGATCGCGAAACATACATTTGACGACTAATAAACACTCAATCGCGACGATGTATGGTTTGTCTTCAAGCCACTTAGTCTTCAAATGCTCATCCTTGGGCAGATGAAAAAAGTTTGCTTTTGAGTGGCACTTCAGACCAGCGTCTCGTCGCCATGATGTTTTCTAGTTTTCACTGGCGTCTTGGAGCGCAATAAGTGGGCGTATCGTATTCAAATAACTTGACAAGTTGACGTCATCTAGTCAGAGAAAAAGCTTCGGTCTTCTAATGATTCTTAAAAATGACTCAGAGTCGACTCTTACTTTTGAAAGAAAATAACTATATATACGGTGCACTGTCATATTTCAAACTATGCAGGATGTTTTTGTTCACTTAGATCTATGTTACACACTACATGAAAGGTAAATTTCAAAATTCCATGATAGGTGCTCTTTAAAGCCGCCGTTTCTACACTCGAGGTAAAGCTAGACCAAATTCAAGCTACCGTGACGGATCACGCTTCGAAGATTGCTTCGCTCGAGACACATGCAAATTCACAGGATGAGCGCACACAGGCCTTGGAAACGACCTGTGCTATGCTTACAGAGAGCAACGCGAAATTGCTAGCCAAAGTTGTTGATCTCGAGTCCCGCAGCCGTCGAAATAATATAAGAATTATTGGACTACCTGAATCCATTGAAGGACCCCGACCATCTGTCTTCTTCTCTGAGCTACTCGTGGAAGTGTTTGGGGATGGAGTCCTCGAATCCCCGCCGGAATGCGATAGAGCTCACCGGTCACTGTCCGATAAACCGAGGCCGGGGCAGAGGCCTAGGCCTGTTATCATCCGGCTGCATAAGTTTCAACAGAAGGAAAAGATCATCCGTGAGGCCAGAGCGAGGAGAGGAAAGCTTCACTACCGCGGCACACCTATCGCTGTTTACGAAGACTATGCTCCGGAGGTGCTGGAACAACGTTCTAAGTACAGAGAGGTGCTGTCTGAACTGTACAATCTTGGCCTAAAACCAGCGCTGCTTTTCCCGGCCAGGCTCACCATCGTAACGAAGGACGGCGCTAGGAGAAGATTTGCATCGGTCGCTGAAGCCAAGGATTACGTTTCATCTATACGTCCGTCCTGATGCTGAGGTCTAAACGTGTAACGACGAATGGTCAGTAACTCATGGATAGATCGGCTGTTGACTCAAAAAGCAGCGATCGCTAAAGGCTTGGATTCCTGTACAGACTTAGGTGGGCTGTTGGCTATCGCTTGGCTGTTACAGCTGATCGTGTTATTGTTTTGTTAATTATAGATCTACAGATGCCTTCTGTTCGGCATTATAGAGGCGTTGTTTTATGTGCACCATTATGACCACTTAGTTCATTTTAGTTCTAAAGTGTGATGGCTGTATACTTATAGTTTTACTAACTATTTTCTCCCTCATCTTCCCGTGCTTACTACTATAGCGTTACATACTTTGTTCCTCATACTTTGCAACTCATTTTTGCACATCCATTGCTCGTGAGAATGGTTTGTTTTTTAACTGTGACGCCTACAGTAGCTTAGGCTCAGTCATGCGTGATGTACAGTGCATACTAATAAGTGGATAACACAAATAAAAAAAAATTTTGTGTAAATTTAAATTAATTTATTTTTTCTTCTAATCAGCACTTACGGTTTCTGTACTTATTTTGTTTCTTCTATTTTTGTTTGGTTTGTAAGTCACAGTTTGGACTAATTACAACCCTTCTCCTAAAGGATTTGACTTGCGCCTTCCTTAACACCACGTTTATCTGGTGCCTGTTAGACTGTGTTACAGGGGTGTCCACAGTATGTGACTGAAAATATGTGTGTGTATGTATATATATATGTATGTGTATATTTTCTTTTTCTCTTTCATCAGGACTATGCTATGCTCTGCCCTGTTCACTTGTAATTTCCATTACAAAAAGGGGTTAGTGATTATAGGTGGTGGGAATGAGACGCCGGAAGTCTTGTATCGCTGTAAAGCGTTGAGCTGTGTTGCTCGGGTAATGTTTGTAGTTTGGGGGATGTCCTTGAAGAGGCCACAAATGGGTTTTTATTTATTATTATTATTATTATTATTTTTTTTTTTTAATTTTATTTTTTTTTAATTTTTTTTTTTTATTGTTATTATTATTTTTTTTTCTCTCCTTTTTCTCCTCATTCATGGTTTACGGTTTCCTTTTCCTCTCTCTTCCTGCTACAGAAGGCTGTGCAGTTCCAAGTCACTTATTATGTATCGTTCTAGATGGCTACTGATACGTCAAAGATGGGTAAAGGTGTGCGTCTGATTTCATGGAATACTAAAGGAATGAATAAGGCTGTTAAGATTGGTAAGGTAATGACGCAGTTGCAACATTTGAAAGGGGATATTATATTTCTACAAGAAACTCATCTTAAAACTTCAGAAATCCAGCGCATCAAAAGGGCTTGGATGAGCCATGTATTTCATTCTAAATTTTCTGCTAGAGCTAGAGGGGCTGCTATTATTATTAGTAAGAATATATTGTTTGAGCCAGCACATATTATTGAAGATGTTAACGGCCGTTATGTCATAGTATCGGGACTGCTGCAGAATTTTCCAGTAGTCCTAGTCTCTATCTATGCACCTAATTGGGACGATGAGCAATTTTCCATCAACCTCTTCACCAAAATACCAAACAGTGACAACCATCACATACTGATGGGTGGCGACTTTAATCTGGTGCAAGACATAAGTCTCGATAGGTCGTCTTCTAAACAAATTAATTTATCTAATTCTGCTAAAGTATTGCTTAACTGCTCATCTCACTTTGGAATCTCAGACCCCTGGAGGTTTAAAAATCCCCAAAGTAAAGTTTTTTCCTTTTTTTCCCCTCCGCACCATACCTTTTCCCGGATTGACTTTTTTTTGATTGACAATAAACTGCTGCATCTGGTTACTGCTAGTGGCTACCACTCTATAGTTATTTCAGATCACGCCCCCACCTCGCTTGATATTAATCTTCCTCTTAGTGTTACCTCCCCACCACTATGGAAATTTAGTTCTAATTTATTAGCGGATAATGAGTTTAAGGATTTTGTTGCCACTCAAATTAGTAACTACATTGAATTCAATGACACCCTTGAGGTCAAAAGTGGATTTCTATGGGAAGCCCTTAAAGCCTTTGTTCGAGGTCAGATTATTTCTTTCACTTCGTGCCTTCGTAAGGCTGAAAGGGCCAAAAAGCAGGACATTTTAGACGCGATTTTCAAACTTGATGAAACATATGCCCTCTCTCCTTCTCCCGCTCTTTACAAAAAACGACTTCTTTTATAATCAGAATTCGATAGTTTCATGACGCATGTTGTAGAGAGACAACTGCGACAATCTAAACAGCGTTTTTTCGAACATGGTGATAAGGCAGGTAGACTTCTAGCCCAACAGGCCCGTGCGGCCAGTGCCTCTAGATTAATTCAGAGAATTATTTCACCTAGTGGCAATCTTACTACAGACCCGGCTGAAATCAGTAGAGTTTTTTTTTATTTTTATGTTAACCTCTATACTTCTGAGTACTCTTCAGTTTCGGCACCAATCCCTAACCCCTTAGATTCACTAACATACCCCAGAATTGACGAAGCTACGGCAAAAGAATTAGGCAGCCCCATTTCCTCCCTAGAAATCCAAGAAGCAATTAAATCAATGCAAAATGGGAAATCCCCAGGCCCTGATGGGTTTACAGTTGAATTTTACAAGGCGTATTCTACTTTATTAGCCCCAATTTTAGTAAGGATGTTCAATGATTCCTTTCTTGAAGGCCAACTCCCAGCGACTCTATATATGGCTTCTATATCTTTGCTGTTAAAGAAAGACAGGGATCCCACTTCTTGCGGTAACTATAGACCGATTTCTCTGTTAAACGTAGACTTTAAGATACTTGCCAAAATTCTTTCTCTCCGCCTCCAAAATGTAATGCCATTCATAATTCCGTTAGATCAAACAGGCTTTACATTGGATAGACATTCTTTCTTTAATACGCGGAGATTACTCAACATTATTTTCTCTCCCTCATCCAATACCCCTGAAGTCATAGTTTCATTGGATGCAGAGAAAGCTTTCGAGAGGGTTGAGTGGGAATACCTGTTCTTTGCATTAGGAAAATTCGGATTTGACCCCAAATTCATTTCTTGGATTCGACTCTTGTATGCTTTCCCAGCTGCATCGGTGCATACCAATGGAGTCCGTTCACCACCTTTTTTGCTCCAACGGGGGACACGTCAAGGTTGCCCGCTCTCACCCTTACTGTTCAATATAGCTATTGAACCCTTGGCAATTTGGCTTCGCAGCCACAATGCATTTAAAGGCATCACACGCCATGGTCGGGTACATAAACTGTCTCTTTATGCAGACGATTTGTTACTGTATGTCTCTGACCCCATAGTTTCTCTCCCCCCTATACTATCCATTCTGGATCAGTTTGGCTGTCTATCAGGGTACAAGTTAAATTTCCAAAAAAGCGAGTTATTTTTCGTTAACCAATTGGCTAAATCTCTTCCTCGTTCTTCATTCCCCTTTAGATTGGCCTTGGATGGGTTTAAATATCTGGGGATATTTATCACTAGTTCGCTTAAAGACTTGTTTTTTAAGAATTTTATGCCACTTTTGGACAAATGCAAGTCGGACTTTGCTAGGTGGAGTTCCCTTTCCCTTTCTGTAATAGGTCGTGCAAATCTTATTAAAATGATTATCCTGCCAAAGTTCTTGTACCTTTTTCAGCATGTCCCAGTCTGCATTAGTAAATCTTTTTTCACTAATTTAGATCAGCAATTGAACGGATTCCTTTGGAATAATAAGCCACCTCGCATCAGGAAATCAGTTCTCCAGCTTCCCAAATCTGAAGGGGGTTTAGCGCTTCCAAATTTTCGATACTACTTTTGGGCATGTAACATTAATAAATTACTTTACTGGGTTGGCCTTAAAGGATGTGCCTCTAGCCCACCGTGGGTGCAGATAGAGACAGCTTCCTCTCGTTCTATAATTTCTAATATCTACTCCCAGCTTCCCCTTGGGGTACACAAAATTTCAAGCAACCCAATAGTTATCAATACTATTAAGATTTGGCTTCAATTCAGGAAACAATTCGGTCTACACAAAGCCTCAATTCATATGCCAATCTCAAATAATCATTTATTTCCCCCGTCCCTCTCAGACAGCGTCTTCGATATTTGGGCAGCTAAGGGCCTTTCTACCCTGAATGACTTGTATGAAAACCGCGTGTTCTCCTCTTTTTCTTCCTTATCAGCTAAATTCAATCTTCCTAATAGCCATCTGTTTCGTTTTTTCCAAGTAAGGCACTTTATTCAAAAGTTGTTTCCCCATTACCCCAATCGCCCACCCGAATCTGAACTTGATTTATTCCTCTCCCTCGACCCTGGTCAAAAACGGATGATATCTACCATCTATGGTAGAGTAATCTCCCTAACCCCATCTCCAATTGATTCCCTTAAGCAAACCTGGAAGCTGGATTTGGGCTTTGA
Organism: Romanogobio albipinnatus; assembly: GCA_023566225.1. Lineage (NCBI taxonomy): Eukaryota > Metazoa > Chordata > Actinopteri > Cypriniformes > Gobionidae > Romanogobio > Romanogobio albipinnatus. The sequence goes on along the minus strand of CM042253.1, from coordinate 23,853,036 downwards.
CATTTCTGATGACCAGTGGAAAAACATACTTGGTTTAGTTCATTCTTCGTCTATTTGTGCTAGACACGCCCTAATACAATGTAAAGTGCTCCACAGAGCCCATTTTACTAATGCCAAATTGGCTAAAATGTTTCCTAACAGAAGTGATGCCTGTAACCGATGCAGACAATCCCCAGCTGATCATCTTCACATGTTCTGGTCTTGTCCGATGCTAACGGACTATTGGTCTGATATTTTCAGAACTCTTTCACATGCCCTTAATACTACCATTGCCCCTAACTCTTTGACTGTTCTGTTTGGACTTTCCCCAAACTCGGTTATACCGGTCACTGCACACCGCGTCATTGCCTTTACCACTTTGTTGGCCAGACGTGCCATCCTCTTTAAATGGAGGCATGCCTCGCCTCCATCGCACGATAACTGGATAAAGGAGGTTTTGCAATGCATCCACCTTGAAAAAATAAGGCATTCTCTCAAAGGGTCACTGAGATCCTTTTATAATACGTGGAGCCCTGTATTGGCTGCTATTGAGGACCTTACTGTGACGTCAGGACAGCCTGTTTAGACTGCTATGTGGGGAAGAGACTTTTCTTCTTTTTAATTAGTATTATTATTAAAAACAATTATGTATACACTATCTATCTATTTACCTTTTTTTTTTATTTTTTATTTTTTATATAATTTATTTTTTATTATTTTTTATTAAATTTTTTTATCATTATCTATTTCCTTCTGATGGCCTTAGGAGTAGGGTGGTGGGTAGTGGGTGGGGGGCTCTATGTTGTTTTTGACCTGTTCTGTTACTTTTCAATCTGTTTTTTTTTTTTTTTTTTTTTCAGACACTGTTTCATTTTGCAACAGTTGTAATACATTTTATATGTCTGCAGAAAATTAAACAATAAAAAAAAAAAAAGGTACACCGCCATCATGCTCCGACTTAAGAGACTTGAATGCACATGATGTCGTAAACACGACTTCTCACCTCGTAAATACGAACATCCCAGCAGGACTTGAACGCACCATCTGTGACTTTTCCTAAATAATCTATCTAAACATGGTCAAAAAATCTGGGCTTGATTTGGTTGTTCTAAAGGTGTGTAAAAATATGTACCGTTTAAGGTCCTCGGCCATAGCCCACAGCCACATTGAAAATGAATGGGAAAATGTAAAAATCGACCCCCCCCCCCCCTTCTTTTGTTTGTCAAAAAAAAAAAAATCCAGTATAAATCTGAAATATAATTCACATTATAGGAATGGCTCGCGCACTTTTGGAGCTCGCTGGTGAATACGTGTAGAGTAGCCTATGATTCACGTGTCACTCACACACAATTATAAACCAGGCTTCAGTCAAATTGCGCAGACAACTGGTCTGTTCAGTTTGTACGGGAACTTAAAGGGGGGGGGGGTGAAATGCTGTTTCATGTATACTGAAATTTTTACACTGTTAAACACTTGGATTCCCATCCTAAACATGGACAAAGTTTTTTTTTAAAAAGTTAGACGTTTGATGGAGTATTTCTGTGCCAAAAATACTCCTTCCGGTTTCTCATAAGTTTTGGAAAGTTTTTTTTCCGAGTATCGGTCTATCTGACGTCAGATAGGGCAGAATGTCCTTGTACAGGCTCTTCTCCTGGAAGGGTGCACGTGACTAGAGCGAGAGAGCAAAAGCTTTATTTAGGCGACGATGGTTTATAAACAAGGTACAGTTCAACTCCAGATTTGTAGCTCGTCTAATGCTGAAAGATGGAGCGGTTCCAGCGATTAAAGGGATCATTTACCCAAAAAGAAAAATTCTGTCATCATTCACTCACCCTCATGTTGTTCCAAACCTGTATGCAGAGCCGGCCAAAGGCATAAGCGAACTAAGCAGCTGCTTAGGGCCCCCTTCGCCACCAGGAGCCCAAGAGCAAATGAAATTACTTGCTGCATGTTGCTTTATTGAAATCGCGAAATGGCCTTGCACAATTACTATAGATAAACTGCACTTTTTTTGAAAAAAGTTTTCTAATATATGCACGGATTGATTCTGACAACGCTGCACAAGCTTACAGCACCATTGGCTGGACACTATTAGCTTGTTAGCCAGGGTTCAAAGTCCAAACTGCGAGCCAGGTAACCTTTTTATGAATGGATAGATTTGAGAATGTGATATGGTTTAATGCGAATATCTTATCTGACGTGCTGCATGTTTTGGACGGAGTAGCCTACAGCATAGCTTTCAGTTTCTGTTCGCAGTAAATGCTTCTGGAATGGACTGGACTGGAATGGCGCCGAGGATGGCTGCTACGTTGCGAGCTCCGCTGGAACATTGTAGTTTTTTGTTTGTTCTGTTTATAGTTCTTATGTTTTTCGTCTTGGATGTTGTCTGCCTTACTAAGTACGACAGACAGACACTTTTGGACATTGGTTCGGCAATCGCACACCGAAAACCGGACTTTAAATTCTTCAGTGACGACACGCTGCTTACAAACACAGCAGCGGAACCCTTTGTCTGGACGGCCCGACCACGCAAACGCCGGAGAAGAGGGAAGAGAGCCGGTGTACTTATCAGAGTTAGACGCCGCGCAAACCGACCCCCGCTTCCCAGTATTTTACTGGCTAATGTTCAGTCTCTGGACAATAAACTCTGCGAGCTGAGAGCGCGGATCTCTTTCCAGCGAGACACGAGGGACTGCTGCATTATCTGCCTTACAGAAACCTGGATGTCCGCTGAGATTCCAGATTCGGCCATCGAAACCACGGGGTTCTCCGTGCACCGTATGGACAGAGAAAAAGATCTCTCAGGGAAAAGCAAAGGCGGGGGTGTATGTTTTATGATCAACCGATCCTGGTGTGATCAGAGGAACGTACATTCTATCAAGTCTTTCTGTTCTCCTGATCTGGAATTTCTCATGGTTCTGTGCCGACCATTCTGGCTACCGAGGGAATTCACCGCGGTCATCATCACAGCTGTGTATATTCCCCCACAAGCCGACACAGACCGGGCACTAAAGGAACTGTATAGGACAGTGAGTGAGCAGGAAACCGCGCATCCTGACGCTGCGTTTATTGTGACCGGAGACTTTAACAAAGCCAACTTCAAGCGCATCGCACCCAAATACCACCAACATGTTAGCTTCAACACGCGAGGGAACCGTGTTTTAGACCACTGTTACTCCCCCTTCAAGGATGGATACAAATCACTCCCACGCCCACCATTCGGCAAATCAGATCACGCGTCAATCCTCCTTTTGCCCGCTTATAGGCAAAGACTCAAACAGGAAGCACCCGCCCTCAGAACCATCCAGTGCTGGTCGGACCAATCAGATTCTATGCTACAGGACTGTTTTGATCACGCGGACTGGGAGATGTTCCGGTCGGCCTCTGATGACGACATCGAGGTCTACGCTGATAGCGTAACGTGTTTCATCAGGAAGTGCGTAGATGACGTTGTTCCGACCAAAACAATTCGGCTGTACCCTAACCAGAAGCCGTGGCTAAACGGGGATGTTCGCGCGGCACTCAATGCGCGAACCTTCACCTTTAACTCCGGTAATGCGGAGGAGCATAAACAAGCAAGTTATGCCCTCCGGAAAACCATCAGAGCAGCAAAACGGCAGTACAGGGACAAGATTGAAGGACAGTTCAACACCACCGACTCCAGAAGCATGTGGAGGGGAATTAACACCATCACGGACTATAAAGGGAACACAAACTCCACCGTGAACACCGCTGCCTCTCTCCCGGACGAGCTCAACACCTTCTATGCTCGCTTTGAGGGAACTAACACCGCCCTCGCGGAGAGAGAGCTCGCGGCTGAAGATACAGAGGTTGGTGCACTCTCCGTATCTTTAGCGGATGTAACCCGATCCTTCCGGCGGGTGAATGTCCGTAAAGCAGCGGGTCCAGACGGCATTCCCGGCCGTGTGATCAGAGCGTGCGCGCACCAACTGGCTGGAGTTTTCACGGACATTTTTAACCTGTCCCTCTCCCTATCTGTGGTCCCCACATGCTTCAAAACGTCCACCATTGTGCCTGTACCTAAGCAGTCAAAAACCACCTGCTTAAACGACTGGCGTCCTGTTGCTCTGACCCCCATCATCAGCAAATGCTTTGAAAGAATAGTCAGAAACCACATCTGCTCTGTTCTCCCCCCCTCACTGGACCCACTGCAGTTTGCATACCGCACAAACCGCTCCACTGACGATGCCATTTCATCTACAATACACACTGCTCTCTCCCACCTGGAAAAGAGGAACACGTATGTGAGAATGCTGTTTGTGGACTACAGCTCAGCATTCAACACCATTGTGCCCTCCATACTTGACATTAAACTCCGGGCTCTAGGCTTAAACAGCCTGTTATGCAGCTGGATCCTGGACTTCCTGTCAAACAGACGCCAGGTGGTCAGAATGGGCAGCAACATCTCCTCATCACTGACTCTCAACACTGGAGCCCCTCAGGGTTGTGTTCTCAGCCCACTCCTGTACTCCCTGTACACACATGACTGTGTGGCTACCCACAGCTCCAACACCATCATCAAGTTTGCTGACGATACGACGGTGGTAGGTCTTATCACCGACAATGATGAAACGGCCTACAGAGAGGAGGTGCACACTCTGACACGGTGGTGTCAGGAGCACAACCTCTCCCTCAACGTCAGCAAGACCAAGGAGCTGGTGGTCGACTTCAGGAGGAATGAGAGAGAACACCGCCCCATCACCATCGATGGAGCACCGGTGGAGAGAGTCAGCAGCTTCAAGTTCCTCGGTGTTCACATCACAGAGGAACTCTCATGGTCCGTCCACTCCGAGGCCGTTGTGAAGAAGGCTCATCAGCGCCTTTTCTTCCTGCGACGGCTGAGGAGGTTTGGAATGAACCGCCACATCCTCACACGCTTCTACAGCAGCACCATCGAGAGCCTGCTGACTGGCTGCATCACCACCTGGTACGGCAACAGTACCGCCCGCAGCCGCAAAGCCCTGCAAAGGGTAGTGCGCACGGCCAGCTGCATCATCGGAGGTGAGCTTCCCTCCCTCCAGGACATTTACGCCAGGCGGTGTGTGAAGAGAGCTCAGAGGATCATCAGAGACTCTAGCCACCCGAACCATGGGCTGCTCTCACTGCTGCCATCAGGCAGACGGTACCGCAGCATTAGAACACGCACCAGCCGACTTCAGAACAGCTTCTTCCCACAAGCAATCAGACTACTTAACTCCTGATCCATCAGGATCATAACACACACTGGACAGAATATCACTCCGCACAACCCACTGTAGATACACACACATTATATACACATTTATGTATCATTTATTATTTATCATATAGCACCTATTGTACATAATTGGATCTCTACTGTGAATAATAATGTATACTGTACATTGTATATTATTATTATTATTATAGCTTAATGTATACTGTTTAATGTATGTTTAGTGTATATTGTTTAAAGTATATGTATATTGTAAGTATGTGTATATTGGCTAAAGCTGTGAGAACTACGCTCACATTGTGTAAATTATTTATTGTTTATTGTAGAGTTTACTGTGCTGTGAGTAATTGTGGGCGCATCAGATGTGTAATCTGTTGTTGCTTAAATGTTGTACATGTCATGTCGTGACTGCTATGTTGCTCGGAACTGCACCAAGAATTTCACCTGCTGTTGCACTTGTGTATATAGCTGTGTGACAATAAAAGTGAATTGTGAATTGAATTGAATTCTCTGCAAGTGCTATATGTTTGAGTCGCTCAAAATGATAATTTGGGAACGAAACATACAGCAAACATCTTCCCAAATTCGTAATGAGAATCATTTATGAATCTTTTGTCAGCAAAAGAAGCCCTAACGTCTTCCTGCATGTTTCTGCCAAAATAAAAGCTGTTGATGTTTAAATTTTTTTTTTTAACGTTTTAAAGAAATCCATCAACATTTCTTTTTTTTTTTAAGAAGTCTCTTCTGCTCACCAAGGTTGCCTTTATTTGACCAAAAATACAATAAAAACGGACTAAAACAGCTGTTTTCTATGTGAATATATAGTAAAGTGTACTTTATTCCTGTGATCAAAGCTGCATTTATCATCATTACTCCAGGCTTCAGTGTCACATGATCCTTCAGAATTCATTCTCAGGTGAGGATTTGATGATCAAGAAACATTTATGATTATTATCAGTGTTGAAAATAGTTGTGTACATTTTTTGGGGGGGGTTCTTTGAAAGCTTTCTATTTCAGATAAATGCTGTTCTTTTGAACTTTCTACTCATCAAATAATTCTGGGGGGAAAATTGTGAGCACATTCAGCATAAGAGACTACTTTTAAAAATAATTTTTAAAAGTGTACATATTCCAGTCTGAACTTTAGTACTGTAAGACTTTGAATATTAAAGTGCAAGTTAACACCTGACCACTCTTGTGGGTTTGCTACTGTTACAATTAAAAACCGTATAAGGGTAAAAACATGACAGGCAGACATGATGTAAGCAACACAGCTACAACTAATAACATTGATAATGGGTGTGCAAATTATCAAGAACTGACAATAGTCAGTTGTTTTGGTGGTACAGAGGGGCCCCCAAATAAAATTCTGCTTAGGGCCCCATAAAGGCTTGGGCCAGCCCTGGGTACAGCCTATCTTTCTTTTATAAATATAATAAAACTAAAGACTTTTTGGAGATATGAAGGATGCAAAACTACTCTATAGGTACTCAAGACTGACATTGACATTGACATTGACTTAAACTGAGTGCCCCCCCCCCCCCCCCCTCTTAATAGTAATGTAAAATGTGTAACAAGGACACTGTAAAAAGTGTTACCCAAATATGTAATGCTACATTAACACTGAGATCATTACTATTAACTAATAAAGAAAAAGTGCTTACTAATAGAATTTGATTATTGTGGTAACAGTTGATGATGGTGATGATGATGATGATGATGATGATGATGATGATGATGATCACGATTATGATCATGATGCAACTTGCAATTGGTGGATTTACCACAGTCTAAAGATGTAGCCTTTTTCTGCAAAAGGGGTCATCATCATTAGCCAACATTGCTATATTTATCTTAGCCATTACATTTGGTTAGGTTATGTACATTATTGGTTGTGGTTTCATACAGTCATTCTGTGTTGGAGTTTTGATCTTAAAACACTGTTCCAAAATATAATTCTTCCAGATTTGTGTATTTATGGTATTAATTATTAATGGGTTACCAGTATTTTAACTTATTCTTTCAGATTTGTGTAAATGCTTTATTAAATGTTTTTACTATGAATTTTGTTCCACATTATAATTTGTGTTAACACAACTTTATTAATTGCTCATGGGTTACAAATTTTCACTCTTAAATATTGTTCCAGATTATCAATATATTCTCCAGAATAGTAATGTAATAATGCATGAACATGCTGTTAGTTTTCTGCTATTTTAATTAAAATGTTAATTAACATCACACTATCCAATAATGGCCAAAATAAAAATATATTTAAAAAAAGAAAAACTAAAAAAAAAAAAACAGTTTAGGGTTAGTACCTATTATTACCCAGTTATTATAATTACTAATTTACAGGACTGTAAAATAAAGTGCTACCACATAAAAATTAGAGACCCAATAACACAGAAGTATCATAGTACTTAATGTAAAGTGTTTAATGAGGTTTTGCATAACATGATGGTACATACACATAGAGGAATATAATATTATTTTTATGAACAGAACACAGGAAGATATACAAACAGCTCCAATTCTCCTTAATTTAATGCATATCATAAAATCCAAAGGCCAATATTTACTTATAGTAAAATAATTTTACATTTACAAAAATTACATAAATTCTAATTTCGAATGTATGTTTAATTTGTATATGTTTTTTTAATTGTACATGGAAGTACATTTACATTTACATGGAAGATTTAAATTCACCTAGAAAGAAACTATCTAATAGGAAAGGAAACAATGAGAAAGTGTTTTTAGTACAATACTTATTATGAAAATTTTAAAGTAATCTGTAAATTGAATATCCCATTATCTTCTTTCTTTTTATTTTGATTAAAGTCTTTTAAGCCTTCCACATTTTTGCATTCATCTATCTTAACAATAGTTTTCTGCCATGTAGAATGGCACACAAGTGCACAATTTGTGCACAAGCATTGTTTTCAAATAGCTCCGCTGTGATCCGATTAAGAGACCTTTTCATAGTTTGCTTCTATGTCTCCATAGTCAGTTGCAGTTGTTTCCTTTAACAAGGAAGAAGGTTCCCGTTGCGACTCCAAGTAGCCCCAGAGTCAGACCTACTCCACAGAACACAGCTGGACCAACACCTGGGAGGGCAACATCAACATCTGGAAAATACATTAATAGGATATTTGAAGATGCATTTATATGATTACAGTTGAACAGATAATTACAACAGAATGAAGAACTGGAAGAGTATTGAAATGCACTGTCCATGCATTCTATCTGAAAATCTCACTCACCCCATGTTTTGGTCTGAGGTTGACCGTGGAGGGCTCTATGGTTCACTGCGCAACTGTAAATGTCTCCTTCAGCAGGTGTAAACTTAAGAGTGGAAAAGATGTTAAAAGTACCATCATTCCTTGGGCGGTACTGGCTTAAACTCGTGCCGTCTGTCACATTAACATTATTCTTAGTCCATGAAATGCTGAGAGATGGAGGATAGAAGCCGGTCACATGACAGATAAGAATGTTCTTAACATCCAGTTGTACATCATCCTTTGGATAGATGGAAGTCTCTGGTGCATCTAGAATAACAGATAACTATTCATTCATTCGTTATTTAATTCAAATGAATGTAGAACTGTATTCAAATTATATAAAAGTTTGAGGAAAAACTTGCATGTTATATAGCTAAATTTCAATTTCCAGACAGATTAAGTGTTCACAACACTTTACATATATGTTCCCTTTGGATGCATCACTAAAAATAAAAAAGTGAGTTAAACATTACAGTAAACAACATAAACACAACACCTATCAATCTCATTATAAGATTCTATTTTTGCTGCATCATGTCATAAATCAGTTGGTTTTGATTAAAATAACCATGAATAAGCACGTTTATTAACACAAATGGCTCACAGAAATTGTGTTTTTTATTCATGTTATTAGATCAGCCTTTCAATTATGTAGCTATGCATTTGTGAATATATTTTAGTCATTTATAAAGCCCTTAATTAAACTTTATCAAAGGGAACATTAATGTAAAGTTTTACCCAAATCATATATTTACCCAGTGCTGATTTTCATTCAAAATGTAAAAGTTCATAGCACATTCTCATGTCTTACCCATTTCTGGTGGTGGACTCTTGAAAGTTTTAGTCCACAAGGCTAAATTACTTTTGCAAACTTCCATCTCGCTAACACTGTATTCATAAAATCCAGGAAATGTCATAGGATCTCCAAAATCAGGAAATGTTTCTACTCCTTTCTTCTGATTAAAGTCGGCATGCCACATCTCCTCTTCATCAAATCCAAACATTACTTCTGCTTCCATATCAGAGCATATTGCAACTTTGAAATCTTCATGAACAACTGAAAAAGATTGAACTTCATTTTTGGGGTTGACAATTTTGTTACATACATTGAATAGCTGAGAAAAAAAATTTGATTATATTGTTCATAAATTGGAATGTTATGTACTGCTGATATATACCCAGTACCCGCAACATTTTTTTTGCGGTTTTACCTTTGCTGCGGGTGGGAGTATAGGAGATTCTCTTCCTCCATAGCAGGCTAGGCCAATTCATTATTTAATTAATTTCATAAGTACGTTTAATGCCCAGGCTCATTAGAAAACGTACCTGTGGCAACATTTTTGCAAAACTCAAAATACTTTGTGTCGTGCATGTCTTGCAAAAGTTTCAAAGTGAAATGTCCAGTGAGTGGTGCTAAAAGCATGTTTAGTTTTTTTTCTGGAATAGATGAATGTGAATTGTGGCAATGTTTTATTATGTTAGTTTTTGTATGTATCACCGCAGTTCTGAATTGAAATGTCTGATGGCGCTAAAAGCTCAATGCCCCATCACGTTTTACCACCTACACTAAAACCGTACACTACATCCAAAACCAATCCAATGTGACATAAAAAAGCAATCCATACCATTTGAGTTTGTTTTTCAAACTCCTGTCTTTGAGCTCTTTTGTCGTGTTTCACAGGTTTTGTAGGCCTACCCGTGCTCTCCGCATCGCAAGTTCTGTATACAATTCTGTACCAGCTGAACTACTGAGCAAGCTTAATATGAAAAGCCAAAAATATGGAGCTGGTTATGTGTGGCAAACTCCAAAATGTATTCGTTTACAAATCATATGGTAAAAAGTGTTTTGAGGTCATAACATTGAGCATGGAGCCGCATGAAAACAAATCTTTATTCATCCATAATCTGCCTTTGTCACGTTTTGCATATGTTTTTTAAATCTCTTTCTCTGTTCTGTTCATGTTTGAGTTTCTTTGTTACCGGTAATCTTCTAATCTGTTATAATTAGTTCAGTTCTCCTCTGTTCTATCCATAAACTGCAAAAACATATGGACGTAGTGTCCGTGGCATCACCCATAGGATTCTGAAGAGCAGTTTTGAAGCGTAAAGTCACTTCAAAGCGTCACTCCCGGATAACTGAAAATGAGCAAATAGGTGGGACGTGGGTGGAGCTGAGGTGACAAACTCAAAAGACTAATTTCATTACATTGTCTTGTGCTTTCATCTCAGCCCTCTATATGACAGCCTTGTAATAACAATTTTGTATGAAAAAGATTAAAAGTGCTGGCTGTATCTAGGGTACATAAACACTTGTAATATCTGTGAGGTTTTTATATGCTATTTATTTTATAAGTAATTCACTTGAATATTGTGGTGCCTTTTTAGGTTACCAGAGTTTAACGTGTGTGTGTGTGTGTGTGTGTGTGTGTGTGTGTGTGTGTGTGTCTGTGTGTGTGTGTCTGTGTGTCTGTGTGTGTGTGTGTGTAGTTTAAATATGATTTTAGGCTTCACTACACTCTAAAGAAATCTGTAAAAATAGGGCATAATGTAATGTATTAATTTGACCGAATTTTCCAATTTATTTTTTACAGGTGTTTTACCTGTATTTTGAATTTTGCACTTCATTATGTTGTGTTTTAGGGTTAACGGAAATGGCCATTAAATCACTGGATAATGGTAATTTTTTGCTAGTACATTATCTGTTTTTTACAGATTTTTTGGACAGTGTGATGCTTTGCTTTAGCAGTTGATAGAGTTTTATAAAGCTAATAAAAAGCTGGCCAACTGTGTTTGTAATTTGTGGTGCTAGCATTGCTTTATCTTATTGTCAGATTAATTAAACCCAATGTTTAACATAGCCCTAATGTTGGTGTAATTTCACAATTTCAACCAGTCAACCAATTACAGTCACTGTTTAAAAAAAATGGTAACACTTAATTTTACACTATCCTTGTTAAAGTGTAATTACACAAATAACATAACTGTATATAGGGTTAGGTTTACTTTCTTGTAATTATGCATAAAGTTCTGTTACTTTAGTAAATAAAATGAGAGGCTAAAAGAATAAGGTCCCCCCCTGGTCTGTTCGCCACGCAACACGTAAACGGGCAAATAAACATAAGTAAATAAAAGTACAGTCACAGGTATTTATTGCCAAAATGGACCAAATAAGTATAAAAGTTTCACAAACAACTCGTGTTGCATTCCATGTCTTCTGAAGTGAAACAATATCTTCATGTGAAGAACAGAGAAGAACTTTTTAAGTGGAAGATAATCACTGAAAATGACTCCATTAACGCAGTCATAATGCAGACAGTTGTTTGTTAGTGAGAAGCACAGAGCTTTTTTTTTTTTTACTTTTTATATTAGAGTTTGGGTATTGTATGTTTGATGTGGTTGTTTTTAACAGTTTTGTTTTAATTAATATTTGTTATATGGGAATCATAAATTGTATTTATTTTTATTTTTTGGGATGATGTGTGACTGCAGGTTATTTTCATTGAAAATGTTTGTGGCCTATTGGGTTGTCCTAATAGACGACTTCAATGTTAAATTGGGTTTGGTGTACTAAACTGATTGTGATATTGTTTTCATTGGTCTCCTTTTTTTTTTTTTTTTTTACTGATGGTTTAATCTAGTCTCAATTTGCTTTAGGATTTGTAGTAAGAGTTTTTTTTATTTGTGTGATTGAGTTTGTGCACCTCTTAGCAGAGCCATTGCCAGTATGCAGAATAAGGGAACCTTGTGGCCTGTTGTGTTGCTTGTTTTGTTTTCATCTTCAATCACTTCAGTGATGTTATTATATTTTAATATTGCCTAATAAACCTTGTTACGTTTGCAAACACTGTTTTTGTTGCCTCCAACGTCATCATTGTCGTCAGTGAGTCTGGTCAATAGTGAAATGGCTGTTGTCATCAGAACTCATGCAGCTGCTCTGGAGAAACTGCACCGACTGAGCCAGCTGTCTGCTTTTCAATCGCTCTCACAGTACTTCGATGCTGTACTATTTGGCCAGATTTTGTTCAAAATTATGTCACACAAGTTTACGTTTTTCGGGGCATTTAAAACAGTGCTCTCTAATATGCTCCACAAATTCAATAAATTCTTCCTGTAAATATATTTGAGTGATGTGACCTAAACTAAATTGTTAATTCAAAGTTGAAATTACTACATGTAAGGAAGATTGTCCAGTTCATTTAATTTAAAGTTTTGTACAGAGAGTTTTGAAAATGACATTTCTTATTTGTGGAAAAATAGTACCAATGTGAGTAAAACATTTATAAACCAAATGTTCTGATCATATGACAATAATCTGATATTGGTAGTGTGAAAAGAAACATTTATAACCCTAATAAATGCACAAGCAGGTTTTGAATGAACAGTTAGCATTATAACAAGGGATCAATCAGTTTTTTCTATTTAAGCACTTATAAAAACAGTACAAAAATGATTAAAAAACTTTAACTTACATTCAGCATCAGTTGAGAGAACAACGGTAAGGGCAAGAATGATTATGTACAGTTCCATCTTGATAGAGAGTCAAACAAACATCAGACAAATATTTAACTGAGGTGAAAGACAGAAAGTGTTACTCCCTCTTTTAGGGCTTTTGCATTATCCACTCAAAGTTTGACTCACACTGTGACATTTCTGTATCTAGGAAGAATGAAAGTGTTTCCTCTTTCAGTTCAGTCAGGCTGTCTAATGTTATTCTGTAAAAGCCGTGCTAGGTTTATTATTTTACAGTAACTTTTATTGTCAAATGCAGTGTTATTGTTAATAGGACCTGCTATGGTTTTAAATGTATATTGAAGAGTTTACAGCAAGGTCATGTGAAAACATGACTTATGCAATGGCTTATTTTCTTAAATACATTAAGCATGGGTTCACAGTTCACTAACCAAGTTTTAATTTGTAATGTAATGCACATTTATAGTTTCAATTTTAAATTTTGCATCCAAAGAGTCAAGGTTTCGCTGGTCCGGTTAGCACCTCCTGGTAGATGCGGTAACTACACCATTATGAATGCAGCTTTTTTCTCCTTTGACATCCATTTAACATTGGCCATGAATTTTGACTAAATATTTTCTTGCAAGCAACACAAATTATATTTAATATTATAGTAAATGTTTTGCAGTGACCAACTGTTATAATTGTTATTGTTGTCGTCTCTTAAAATGCCATGAAACAGGCACTTTTGGCAATAGTTGTACAGTTGTGGTCAAAAGATTGCATACACCTTTGCAGAATCTCGCAATGTTACTCATTTTGACAAAGAGGTTTCACAAAAATTGCATTTTATTTACTGCCCTGGCCCTGGGACCTATACCATGAAGCTGGTTTGGCCAGCTACCCAGGTTTTTTTCAGTTTAGTTTGTGGCTTGCGTCAACCCTAGGTTTTAGGCACCATGAAAGTGGCTCTACTTTTAGCAATGTTCATCGCCAACGTAACTTGCGGTCCATAGCTAACCTGCTCCAGGGCAAGTTATGCCAAAATATAATTATATCTCTATAAAATTATAGTAATATTTCAAACCCGAAATTGGACCAATCAGCTGTGAGCCAAGAAACGTCTCGGTTACGTATGTAACCCTCGTTCCCTGAGGAGGGAACGGAGACGTACGTTAGTGACTAACGAATGGGGGTTTCGCTTAGAAGCCTATCATCTTCGAGAATTCAACAGCGCCCAATGGCAGTGCCAATGCCATGGGCATGCGGAATTTGCATGCGTAACTCCGCCCCACCCTGTGGGTATATAAGGAAGTACGCTGGCAACATCGCATTATGTTACTGCTGCAGGAGCCAAGACTGAACTCCGCATACCAGCAACACAGCTGACGTGGCAAAGGAAACGTACGTCTCCGTTCCCTCCTCAGGGAACGAGGGTTACATACGTAACCGAGACGTTCCCTTTCGTTCAGTCACTACGACGTACGTTAGTGACTAACGAATGGGGGTTCCAATACAACAACGCCACTCAGCTGTCATCCAGTGCCCTGCGTAAGTGTGAGTACCCTGTCGTAAGACTAGTACGGACGAAGGACTCCCACTTATCACAGGATTACCAAGGTACACTGGGAAGCATATCCCAGTGAGGGAATGCCAAGATGCCTACCCGTAGGGAGGACTTAAGAATACACATATGACCCGCTAAGGGCTGCATATGGAAGATCTCTAGGGTACCAGCCAGAGGGTGGATTTTTAACCCTAGGGGTGGCAGGGACTTGCCAAGGGAAAGACACCTGCTCACTGAGGAGGCTTACGGTGGAAATACTCGTGTGGGGGTCGCCGGAGGGGAACCATGCACACGGAGCACCTGGCCGGACATGAGGGTCTGGGCTCGAAAGGGCAGACTGAACTGATGTCGGCGTAAGCAGTGCTGGAGGAGCTCAGGGCTCTCGGGGAGCTCACCTGAGGGAAAATATCGCACGTATCCAGTCCGTGGAGTGGAATGGCGAGCAAGCGAAGACACCTGAGCCTGGCCCATACCGGCCACCCGTAGGGGCGAGTACATAGTCGGACACTGGCTCCACTCGGAGATTGTAAAATCTGGCGAATGTGTTTGGTGTCGCCCAGCCTGCAGCTCTGCAGATGTCTGTTAGCGAGGCGCCATGCGCTAAGCCCAAGAGGAGGCCACACTCCAGGTGGAGTGTGCCCTGACCCCAAGGGGACATGGTCGACCTTGCTGCTGGTAAGCCAAAACAATGGTGTCCACTATCCAGTGAGACAACCTCTGCTTTGAGAGAGCACTTCCCTTCCGCTCTCCACCATAACAGACAAAGAGCTGGTCTGAGGTCCTGAAACATCGCGTACTGTCTACATAGGCGCGGAGAGCGCGTACTGGACAGAGCAATGCCAAGGCTGGGTCTGCCTCCTCCAAAGGCAGCGCTTGCAGGTTCACCACCTGGCTTCTTGGAACGGAGTGGTGGGAACCTTGGGCACATATCCGGGCCGGGGTCTCAGGATCATGTGAGAGTTAGCCGGCCCGAACTCAAGGCACGCTTCGTCAACCGAAAATGCTTGCAGGTCCCCGACCCTCTTAAGAGAGGCCAATGCGGTCAGCAGAGCCGTCTTTATAGACAAGAACTTAATCTCAACCGACCGCAAAGGCTCAAGGGAGGCCTCTACAGAGCACTTAAGACTACTGAGAGGTCCCAAGAGGGAACGAGAGGAGAGCGAGGATGATTCAGTCTCCTCGCCCCCCTCAGGAACCTGATGATCAGGTCGTGCTGACTTACCTTTTTGTCTCCCAGGAGATCGTGGTAGGCAGATATTGCGGCCACATACACTTTAAGGGTGGAAGGAGACAGCCTTCTTTCCACCCCCTCCTGGAGAAACGATAGCACGGACCCAATCGGGCAATTCCAGGGGTCTTCCTGGCGGGAAGAGCACCATGTGACGAAGAGGTTCCACTTCAACGCATAGAGGTGTCGTGTAGACTCTGCTCTAGCGGAAGTGATGGTAGCGACCACCGCAGGTGGAAGGCTACTCAAACCTGCCGCGTCCCGTCCAGAAGCCACACGTGGAGCTTCCAGAACACTGGACGCGGGTGCCAAAGGGTGCCCCGTCTCTGAGTGAGAAGGTCTTGACTCAGAGGAATAGGCCAGGGAGGGGCTGTCGCAAGGAGTAGCAGTTCTGAGAACCAGGCCTGGCCGTGCCAACGGGGCGACCAACATGACCTGCTCCTTGTCCTCCCTGATCTTGCACAGTACCTGTGCGAGAAGGCTCACTGGGGGAAACGCATACTTGCGTAGCCCCGACGGCCAGCTGTGCGCCAGTGCATCCGTGCTGACCATAGGTCAGGGAATAATACAGGGAGCAATGGGAAGAGTCCTGGGAGGCAACAGGTCTACCTGTGCGTCGCCGAACCGTTCCCATATCAGCTAGACCGTCTGGGGATGGAGTCTCCATTCTCCAGGAAGTGGCTGAAGCCGTGAGCTCGTCGGCTGCATGGTTCAGGACTCCCGGGATGTGGACAGCATGAAGGGACCTCAGATGCTTCTGACTCCATAAAACGAGATGGTGGGCGAGTTGAGACATACGGCGGGAGCGTAGACCGCCCTGGTGGTTGATGTACGCTACTACGGCCGTGTTGTCTGTCCTGACTAGCACATGTTGACCCTTCAGCAACGCTCGGAAGCGGTGCAGGGCGAACCGTACTGCCAGTAACTCGAGGCAATTGACATGCAGAAGGCGCTGGGGTCCTGTCCAGGAGCCCGCGGCTGCTTGTCCATTGCACATGGCACCCCAGCCCGTGGATGATGCATCTGTTGATACAACAAGATGCCTGGAAACTCGTTCTAAGGACACACCGGTCCGTAGAAACTTGAGGTTCGACCACGGGGTGAGAGTCTGTAAGCAGGCCCGAGTCACTTGTACCCGGAGCGTGCCAGACCGCCATGCCCATCTCGGGACTCGATCGCGTAGCCAGTGCTGAAGCGGTCTCATATGTAGCAATCCGAGCGGCGTCACCGCGGCTGGAGATGCCATATGCCCCAGGAGCCTCTGAAATAGCTTCAGTGGGACCGCATTCTCGCCCTCGATTTGACAAAGGCCAGTCAGCAGAGACTGTGTGCGTGCTCGCTGGTAAGCAGCACGCACCTGCGACCGAGTTGGAAACCACACTGAGAAAGGAGATCCTCTGCACGGGGCAGAGTCGCTCTTCTCCCAGTCGATCCGAAGGCCCAGACGGGCTAAGTGCTGGAGCACTTGGACTCTGTGTCCACAGACCTGCTTCGAGAGTGACCCAGTATGAGCCAGTCATCGAAGTAGTTCAGGATGCGAACCCCGTGCTGCCGAGTGGCGCAAGGGCTGCCTCGAAGACTACGTAGAGTCACGAGGGGACAGAGCTGCCCGAATGGGGGGACTGCGTACTGAATGTCCGCCCCTCGAAGCAAACCGTAGGAACGGTCCGCGTCGAGGAAGGAGACATGAAGTAAGCGTCCTTCAGGTCGATCGCTGCAACCAATCTACCGGACGAACGTGTCCAAAGAGGCGTTCGCTACCGACATCCTGAACGGAAGCCTGAGAAGGATCGGTTCAAGACGGGCAGATCCAGGATTGGCCATAACCCACCGGTTTCCTAGGGTACAATGAAGCAAGGGCTGCGAAGCCGGACTTCACTTCGGCTGGAGGGACAGGCTCGATCGCACCCTTCGCCAGTAGGGTGACAACCTCCGCACGCATGACAGGGGATAGGCCCCATCATAGCGGGCGGCCTCCCCAGAGCGGGGAGGAACCTGCGCGAACTGAATCGCGTAGCCGCGCCTGATGGTCTTCGTGACCCAGCGGAACAGTCCCGGAAGCTGAAGCCAGACTCCCAGGAACTGCACCAGCGGGGTCATTCGGACCACAGACGTACCCAGGGTGGGGCAGCGAGGCAGCGTTACCGGCCCGGACATGGGAGGCTGTTGGGCGTCCCGGTGCGGGGGCACGGTTAACTGCTGCGTCCTGAAAGAGGAGACCAGGGAAGGACGCACGTTCCACTGGGGTCTGCTCTGAGAGGAGGCTGGCGAGAGAGAGGGACGAGAGTGGCGCGGCCCGGAGGCGGCACACACTGCCATCACCGGTCTCTGGGTCCTCAGAGACAGGAACATGAGTTCTTTCCAAGCGCTGCTAGCCCGGGGGCCAGCAGCGGAAGGATTTTCCCCCGGCCCTCCACCGGGGGAAGGAGAGGCCCTGCAACCATCCCCTGGAAAGAACTGGAACCCATCTCTGAGTTGTCCACCTCCAGCCTGGCGTTTCAGCCAGGCTGAGGAGCGGACTGGGCGACATCCTGCAACCACCTCCACGGCGCGGCCCGGAGAAGGCTGCTGCTGGGGCCGGACGGGAGGAGGGAGGGCGCCCTCGGCGGCGAGCGGACTGAGGCGACTGGGCCGGCGGCTGGTGCAGCAGCCAGCCGCCGGGGCAGTACGTGTTACAGCCTCAGTCTGCTCTGGGGCGGCCAAGAACTGTTGGGCGCAGTTCTCGTCCGCGCCGCCGAAGAGGCCAGCCTGGGATATGGGCGAGTTGAGGAGGCGGGCTCAGTCAACCCCCCCATATCACCAGGTAAGGCCAGGAAATTCTCCCGGACCACAGCTGTGGACATCGCCCGACCGAGGGAGCGTGTGGCCACCTTCACCACCCAGAGGGCGGGATCAGTGGCGGCACGCAGCTCAACAAAGAGCCCTGGGTCAGCTCCACCCTTGTGCATGTGCAAAGGGGCGGCGGCCTACCCCATAGCACTGCAGGACCACGCCACCGAAGTAGACGAGCCCACAGGCTTAGGGAGGGTGCTTAGGACAGCCACACCACGTCAAAGCCCTCTGTGGACACCGGAGTGCGCAACAGAGTTGTTTAACAGTGGGGGGGGGCCCCAGTGTACCCTAGGCCGCGGCCCCATCAAGGGCGGAGGAGGCCACCAAACGGTCACGGGAAGCACGGGGACTTCCAGGACCGCGTGATCTCCTCATGCACCTCGGGAGCGAAAGGCATTGGGGGCGGGGCCCAACAGCTGTCGGGTGCCGCCCACAAAAACCGATCGCGCAACCACGAGCACTCGCGACTGGGCGGAGTTCCACACCAGCGCGAGGCTCGCGGCTGCCCGAGATAACATGGCTATCAACTCTAGGTCAGATCAGGCAGTGCTGACACACCCGGAGGCGGAGCACAACCTAATCGTCATCCCCAAAGGATCTAGCCCACCTTGGGATGCGGCGATCGACATCTCGCCGCTATCTGGAGTGTGAACGAAACGAACGAGGCGTCAGAGACGGGCCGCTGTTTCAGTCCAGCACTCGCGGGAAGCGATGTGCGAGAGGGGGGCGTGGCCCGAGGAATGATCGTCGGGGTTCTTAAACCACGCACCGCCCTCAGGTCACCCTGGCCACCAGCCAAAGTACCACCTCTCTCAGAGACGGTAGATTGGGGTGTGGCAGAGGGGACTCTCTCTCCTTGCAGAGATCACTGAGTCTCGGCCGCGACATCGCGATGGTCACGTTCCCGCAGTGGGAACATGACACATCCACAATCACTGCCCGAACGTGCTGAAGCCCAAACACGTCGAGCAGTGAATGTGCCCATAGACAGCAACGGAGATCGATCGCACCCGGATGTGCACGGGCGAACCGTCTTGAAAAAGACGTGCCACGCGCAAGCTCTTTTTGTGAGAGGAAAGCTCTGCAGAGTGCCGAAGCGCCCAGTAATAACACACACAGCTGTTGCAGATCACTGCACAGATCAGCAGGCAGGCAATGCAAGATCGCTGGAATGCGCCGTCACACCAACACTCTGGAGAACCGCTCGTCTCGAAGACTGAAGAGAGGACTTCAGAATTCAGGCTTGTAGGAGTGAAGAGATGCTCTTGGCTCCAAAGCAGAAACATAATGCGATGTTGCCAGCGTACTTCCTTATATACCCACAGGGTGGGGCGGAGTTACGCATGCAAATTCCGCATGCCCATGGCATTGGCACTGCCATTGGGCGCTGTTGAATTCTCGAAGATGATAGGCTTTTAAGCGAAACCCCCATTCGTTAGTCACTAACGTACGTCGTAGTGACTGAACGAAAGGGAACAAGCTTACATCTCTGAGTCTCTGTATATATTGTGTATATCAGGGGTCTCAAACTCAAATTGGCTGGGGGCCGTTGCTGTGAATGACATCTCTAGGAGGGCCATTTTAACTTTCAAGCACAAGAGAGCACAATATTTCTGGAAATTTACTTTATTTGCTGGTATGTTAACTCTCATTTACTTCAAATTCTATAATTAACACAATTTTGCCATACTTATTCCTCTATGGTATGCATTATGTTCTAACCATAAAATATTTTGTAATACATTTTTATTACATGAAATAGCTTCTATCATACAAATAAAAAAAAAACTTACAAAAAAAAAAAAAAACTTAAGGAAACGTTGCTAAATGGCACAATTTATACACTAGATTTAATTATATCACATGGAACCAACCCAACCGATATAGATATTATACCGCAAAGTGATGATGTCACTGACCATTACATGGTAACTTGCATACTGCGTACTGCTGAAATCTGTCATGTTGCGCCACGTTATCGACCAGGCAGAACAATCATTCCAACCACTATAGATAGATTCTCAAATAGCTTACCTGATCTGTCTCAGCTGCTCAGTGAACCCAAACAAACAGATGAACTAGAGGAAATGACTAGCAGTATGAGCAACATTTTATCTAGCACATTAGAAATCGTTGCACCAATTAGATTAAAAAAGGTTAGAGAGAAAACTAAAGCACCATGGTACAACAGTGCTACACATGTTATCAAGAGAGAAACTCGTAACTTAGAGCGGAAATGGAAACAAACTAATTTAGAGGTCTTTAGAATCGCGTGGAGAGATAGTATGTCACGTTATAAAAAGGCCCTAAAAGCAGCCAGGGCTGAGCATCTCCGCAAACTAATAGAAAATAATCAAAATAACCCAAGGTTTTTATTTAACACCGTGGCTAGACTAACAAATAAACAAGCATCGCCTGAGCAAAATATTCCGTTACAGTTTAGTAGTAATGATTTTATGAATTTCTTCACTGAGAAAATAGAAAGCATCAGAAATAAAATTGTAAATGTACAATCTTTAATGATGTCTTATGATTCAACCGCTACTATCGCCCCTCAAGAACTACTACACCGCTTTACAACTATAGGACAGGAAGAGCTAAATAAACTTATCATTGCATCTAAACCAACAACATGTTTATTAGATCCAATACCCACTAAACTACTCAAAGAGTTGTTACCTGTATTGGAAGAGCCTCTTCTCAATATTATTAACTCGTCTTTATCTTTAGGTCATGTTCCAAGAATATTCAAGCTGGCAGTCATAAAACCTCTCATTAAGAAGCCACAATTAGATCATAATAACCTAGCAAATTACAGACCAATTTCAAATCTTCCTTTTATGTCTAAAATACTAGAAAAAGTTGTGTCCGCTCAATTGTGCTCTTTCTTGCAAGAAAATGATATCTATGAAAAATTTCAATCAGGATTCAGGCCGCATCACAGCACAGAAACTGCGCTCCTTAAAATCACAAATGATTTACTTCTAGCTTCTGACCAAGGCTGTATCTCAATACTAGTTCTACTCGATCTTAGTGCTGCATTCGATACTATAGATCATAAAATACTCATAGATCGACTTCAAAATTATACTGGTGTTCAGGGACAGGCATTAAACTGGTTTAGATCGTACTTATCAGACCGCTACCATTTTGTCTGTCTAAATGGGGAAAAATCCAGGATGATGTCAGTAGACTATGGGGTGCCGCAAGGATCCGTATTAGGCCCTCTGCTATTCTCAATATATATGCTACCGCTTGGTAATATTATAAGAAAACATGGAATTAATTTCCACTGTTATGCTGATGACACTCAATTATATATTTCATCACGACCGGACGAAAACGCTAAATTATCTAAACTGACAGCATGTGTTGAAGATATTAAATACTGGATGACGTGTAATTTTCTGCTATTAAATTCAGATAAAACGGAGGTATTACTTATTGGTCCAAAAAACTGCCCACAAAACCTTGCACAATACAACTTTACCTTGGAAGGATGTCCTGTCACTTTATCCACTACAGTAAAAGACCTAGGTGTTATACTAGACCGCAACCTGACATTCGAAAATCATATTTCATATGTTACAAGAACGGCATTTTTCCACCTTAGAAACATTGCTAAGCTACGTAACATGCTATCTATTCCTGATGCAGAAAAGTTAGTTCATGCATTCATGACCTCGAGATTAGATTACTGTAATGCTTTATTAGCTGGTTGTCCTGCATCCTCAATAAACAAACTACAGTTAGTCCAAAACGCAGCTGCTAGAGTTCTTACTAGGTCAAGAAAATATGATCATATAACACCAATTTTATCATCTCTACACTGGTTACCTATTAAGTTCCGTATCAATTACAAATTATTGCTACTGACCTATAAAGCCCTAAATGGTTTAGCTCCAGTGTATCTAACGGATCTTCTATCGCCCTACAACCCATCGCGCTCTTTAAGGTCACTAAACTCTAGGCTTCTGGTCATTCCTAGGATATCCAAGTCCACTAAAGGAGGGAGGGCTTTTTCACATTTGGCTCCTAAACTCTGGAATAGTCTTCCTGATATTGTCCGAGGTTCAGACTCGCTGTCCCAGTTTAAAACTAGATTAAAGACACATCTCTTTAGCCAAGCATTCACATTATAATTACCTTTTATACTACAGTTAAATCGGAACAACAGCATTAATATAATATTCTGAACAGCAGCTACGCTAATTATTTCCCATCTGCTTTTCTGTTGTTATCTCGGGACACTAGTCCCGAGGTAAATAGTTCGTCAGCTCCGGTTGGTATCCAGCCTCTCATGAAGACTTTGGATGCCCCAACACCTGTGATGAGACGACTCCACGCCTGTGAAGAGACGACTCAACGCCAGCGTTGTTATGGCCTAAATTAATACACGACTGATTATCTTTTTCGAACATTGTTCTTTAACATTGTGTTTTTTAACATTTTTTATACTGTTCATCTATGAAATGCACTTTCTGTAAAGCTGCTTTGAAACAATGTGTATTGTGAAAAGCGCTATACAAATAAATTTGAATTGAATTGAATTGAACAATGAAAAATGGTCAAAAAATATTTTTTCTATAAAATTATGATTTTCTCCTCTATTTAAATGCAAATTTATTTTAGAAATTGATAGATTTATATACTTGAAACTCATGCAAACCAAACATAAGTAGATCCCTATCATTTAACCTTCAAAATGGCTAACATCCTCTCTCTCATCACATGAAAGAGCTAACTCTGCACTCTTTCTATTGATCTTTCCATAAATGTACTAATGCATTCATTTTCTGAAAATAAGACATAATTTTGTTATTTATACATAATTGCAACTACAATAAACACTTAAATAAATATAAATGCAATCAAATTATTGATGCTACTATCTATAAAAAAATCCCAATGGGGAAATACATTACTGCAATTTTACTGTGGTACAGCGTTGCCAAATGGCAACATACCTATTTTTCCGTAGTGGTACAGCGTTGCCATATGGACACATTGAAAAAGTTTATCACACAGAAATGTGTTTCCAAAAAGGCACATTACCCAACTGAACACTTTGGACAGCTCTGGGAAGCATGGAGGTCATTCTTTCAGAAAATGCCCTGTCTTGTCTGGTTTTCCCTGTGTAAAGTTTAGTTTTTAGCTCACTGTTGCACTGCAAGTCAATAAGTTCCATTTGCAACAAACTTGGGACACTCTCCATGTCAGCTGAGAAGTGATCTGCAAACAGCTGGAGAGTGTCACAGTGTGCCTTGAAGTCAGCAAAATGCTGATCAAATTCCTGGTTTTCAATAGCAGAGTCATATTCATTACCACTGAATGCTGTGCCCTCCTCCAGAGATCTGCATGTTGTGAAATGATTTAGTTTTTTTTTTTTTTTTTTTTGCAGAAAGCAGAGTTCCCTTTCGTTCAGTCACTACGACGTACGTTAGTGACTAACGAATGGGGGTTTCGCTTAGAAGCCTATCATCTTCGAGAATTCAACAGCGCCCAATGGCAGTGCCAATGCCATGGGCATGCGGAATTTGCATGCGTAACTCCGCCCCACCCTGTGGGTATATAAGGAAGTACGCTGGCAACATCGCATTATGTTTCTGCTTTGGAGCCAAGAGCATCTCTTCACTCCTACAAGCCTGAATTCTGAAGTCTTCTCTTCAGTCTTCGAGACGAGCGGTTCTCCAGGGTGTTGGTGTGACGGCGCATTCCAGCGATCTCGCATTGCCTGCCTGCTGATCTGTGCAGTGATCTGCAACAGCTGTGTGTGTTTTCCCTGGGCGCTTCGGCACTCTGCAGAGCTTTCCTCTCACAAAAAGAGCTTGCGCGTGGCACGTCTTTTTCAAGACGGTTCGCCCGTGCACTTCCGGGTGCGATCGATCTCCGTTGCTGTCTATGGGCACATTCACTGCTCGACGTGTTTGGGCTTCAGCACGTTCGGGCAGTGATTGTGGATGTGTCATGTTCCCACTGCGGGAACGTGACCATCGCGATGTCGCGGTCGAGACTCAGTGATCTCCGCGAGGAGAGAGAGTCCCCTCTGCCACACCCCAATCTACCGTCTCTGAGAGAGGTGGTACTTTGGCTGGTGGCCAGGGTGACCTGAGGGCGGTGCGTAGTATAAGAACCCCGACGATCATTCCTCGGGCCACGCCCCCCTCTCGCACATCGCTTCCCGCGAGTGCTGGACTGAAACAGCGGCCCGTCTCTGACGCCTCGTTCGTTTCGTTCACGCTCCAGATAGCGGCGAGATGTCGATCGCCGCATCCCAAGGTGGGCTAGATCCTTTGGGGATGACGATTAGGTTGTGCTCCGCCTCCGGGTGTGTCAGCACTGCCTGATCTGACCTAGAGTTGATAGCCATGTTATCTCGGGCAGCCGCGAGCCTCGCGCTGGTGTGGAACTCCGCCCAGTCGCGAGTGCTCGTGGTTGCGCGATCGGTTTTTGTGGGCGGCACCCGACAGCTGTTGGGCCCCGCCCCCAATGCCTTTCGCTCCCGAGGTGCATGAGGAAATCACGCGGTCCTGGAAGTTTTCCTGGCCTTACCTGGTGATATGGGGGGGTTGACTGAGCCCGCCTCCTCAACTCGCCCATATCCCAGGCTGGCCTCTTCGGCGGCGCGGCTGAGAACTGCGCCCAACAGTTCTCGGCCGCCCCAGAGCAGACTGAGGCTGTAACACGTACTGCCCCGGTGGCTGGCTGCTGCACCAGCCGCCGGCCCAGTCGCCTCAGTCCGCTCGCCGCCGAGGGCGCCCTCCCTCCTCCCGTCCGGCCCCAGCAGCAGCCTTCTCCGGGCCGCACTGTGGAGGTGGTTGCAGGATGTCGCCCAGTCCGCTCCTCAGCCTGGCTAAACGCCAGGCTGGAGGTGGACAACTCAGAGATGGGTTCCAGTTCTTTCCAGGGGATGGTTGCAGGGCCTCTCCTTCCCCCGGTGGAGGGCCGGGGGAAAATCCTCCGCTGCTGGCCCCCGGGCTAGCAGCGCTTGGAAAGAACTCATGTTCCTGTCTCTGAGGACCCAGAGACCGGTGATGGCAGTGTATGCCGCCTCCGGGCCGCGCCACTCTCGTCCCTCTCTCTCGCCAGCCTCCTCTCAGAGCAGACCCCAGTGGAACGTGCGTCCTTCCCTGGTCTCCTCTGTCAGGACGCAGCAGTTAACCGTGCCACCGCACCGGGACGCCCAACAGCCTCCTATGTCCGGGCCGGTAACGCTGCCTCGCTGCCCCACCCTGGGTACGTCTGTGGTCCGAATGACCGCGCTGGTGCAGTTCCTGGGAGTCTGGCTTCAGCTTCCGGGACTGTTCCGCTGGGTCACGAAGACCGTCAGGCGCGGCTACGCGATTCAGTTCGCGCAGGTTCCTCCCCGCTCTGGGGAGGCCGCCCGCTATGATGGGGCCTATCCCCTGTCATGCGTTCGGAGGTTGTCACCCTACTGGCGAAGGGTGCGATCGAGCCTGTCCCTCCAGCCGAAGTGAAGTCCGGCTTCTCAGCCCTTGCTTCATTGTACCCTAGGAAACCGGTGGGTTATGGCCAATCCTGGATCTGCCCGTCTTGAACCGATCCTTCTCAGGCTTCCGTTCAGGATGTCGGTAGCGAACGCCTCGTCCGGTAGATTGGTTGCAGCGATCGACCTGAAGGACGCTTACTTCATGTCTCCTTCCTCGACGCGGACCGTTCCTACGGTTTGCTTCGAGGGGCGGACATTCAGTACGCAGTCCCCCCATTCGGGCAGCTCTGTCCCCTCGTGACTCTACGTAGTCTATCGAGGCAGCCCTTTTGCCTCTCGGCAGCACGGGGTTCGCATCCTGAACTACTTCGATGACTGGCTCATACTGGGTCACTCTCGTAAGCAGGTCTGCGGACACAGAGTCCAAGTGCTCCAGCACTTAGCCCGTCTGGGCCTTCGGGTCGACTGGGAGAAGAGCGACTCTGCCCCGTGCAGAGGATCTCCTTTCTCAGTGTGGTTTCCAACTCGGTCGCAGGTGCGTGCTGCTTACCAGCGAGCGCGCACATAGTCTCTGCTGACTTGCCTTCGTCAAATCGAGGGCGAGAGTGCGGTCCCACTGAAGCTATTTCAGAGGCTCCTGGGGCATATGGCATCTGCAGCCGCGGTGACGCCGCTCGGATTGCTACATATGAGACCGCTTCAGCACTGGCTACGCGATCGAGTCCCGAGATGGGCATGGCGGTCTGGCACGCTCCGGGTACAAGTGACTCGGGCCTGCTTACAGACTCTCACCCCGTGGTCGAACCTCAAGTTTCTACGGACCGGAATGTCCTTAGAACGAGTTTCCAGGCATCTTGTTGTATCAACAGATGCATCATCCACGGGCTGGGGTGCCATGTGCAATGGACAAGCAGCCGCGGGCTCCTGACAGGACCCCAGTGCCTTCTGCATGTCAATTGCCTCGAGTTACTGGCAGAACGGTTCGCCCTGCACCGCTTCCGAGCGTTGCTGAAGGGTCAACATGTACTAGTCAGGACAGACAACACGGCCGTAGTAGCCTACATCAACCACCAGGGCGGTCTACGCTCCCGCCGTATGTCTCAACTCGCCCGCCATCTCGTTTTATGGAGTCAGAAGCATCTGAGGTCCCTTCATGCTGTCCACATCCCGGGAGTCCTGAACCGTGCAGCCGACGAGCTCTCACGGCTTCAGCCACTTCCTGGAGAATGGAGACTCCATCCCCAGATGGTCCAGCTGATATGGGAACGGTTCGGCGACGCACAGGTAGTCCTGTTGCCTCCCAGGACTCTTCCCATTGCTCCCTGTATTATTCCCTGACCTATGGTCGGCACGGATGCACTGGCGCACAGCTGGTCGTCGGGGCTACGCAATTATGCGTTTCCCCCAGTGAGCCTTCTCGCACAGGTACTGTGCAAGATCAGGGAGGACAAGGAGCAGGTCATGTTGGTCGCCCCGTTGGCACGGCCGGACCTGGTTCTCAGAACTGCTACTCCTTGCGACAGCCCCTCCCTGGCCTATTCCTCTGAGTCAAGACCTTCTCACTCAGAGACGGAGCACCCCTTGGCACCCGCGTCCAGCGTTCTGGAAGCTCCACGTGTGGCTTTTGGACGGGACGCGGCTGGTTTGAGTAGCCCTCCACCTGCGGTGGTCGCTACCATCACTTCCGCTAGGGCAGAGTCTACACGACACCTCTATGCATTGAAGTGGGACCTCTTCGTCACATGGTGCTCTTCCCGCCAGGAAGACCCCTGGAAATGCCCGATCGGGTCTGTGCTATCGTTTCTCCAGGAGGGGGTGGAACGAAGGCTGTCTCCTTCCACCCTTAAGTGTATGTGGCCGCAATATCTGCCTACCACGATCTCCTGGGAGACAAAAAGGTAAGTCAGCACGACCTGATCATCAGGTTCCTGAGGGGGGCGAGGAGACTGAATCCTCCTCGCTCTCCTCTCGTTCCCTCTTGGGACCTCTCAGTAGTCTTAAGTGCTCTGCAGAGGCCTCCCTTGAGCCTTTGCGGTCGGTTGAGATTAAGTTCTTGTCTATGAAGACGGCTCTGCTGACCGCATTGGCCTCTCTTAAGAGGGTCGGGGACCTGCAAGCATTTTCGGTTGACGAAGCGTGCCTTGAGTTCGGGCCGGCTAACTCTCACGTGATCCTGAGACCCCGGCCCGGATATGTGCCCAAGGTTCCTACCACTCTGTTCCGAGATCAGGTGGTGAACCTGCAAGCGCTGCCTTTGGAGCAGGCAGACCCAGCCTTGGCATTGCTCTGTCCAGTACGCGCTCTCCGCGCTTATGTAGACAGTACGCGATGTTTCAGGACCTCAGACCAGCTCTTTGTCTGTTATGGTGGAGAGCGGAAGGGAAGTGCTCTCTCAAAGCAGAGGTTGTCTCACTGGATAGTGGACACCATTGTTTTGGCTTACCAGCAGCAAGGTCGACCATGTCCCCTTGGGGTCAGGGCACACTCCACCTGGAGTGTGGCCTCCTCTTGGGCTTTAGCGCATGGCGCCTCGCTAACAGACATCTGCAGAGCTGCAGGCTGGGCGACACCAAACACATTCGCCAGATTCTACAATCTCCGAGTGGAGCCAGTGTCCGACTATGTACTCGCCCCTACGGGTGGCCGGTAATGGGCCAGGCTCAGGTGTCTTCGCTTGCTCGCCATTCCACTCCACGGACTGGATACGTGCGATATTTTCCCTCAGGTGAGCTCCCCGAGAGCCCTGAGCTCCTCCAGCACTGTCGACGCCGACATCAGTTCAGTCTGCCCTTTCGAGCCCAGACCCTCATGTCCGGCCAGGTGCTCCGTGTGCATGGTTCCCCTCCGGCGACCCCCACACGAGTATTCCCACCGTAAGCCTCCTCAGTGAGCAGGTGTCTTTCCCTCGGCAAGTCCCTGCCACCCCTAGGGTTAAAAATCCACCTTCGGCTGGTACCCTAGAGATCTTCCATATGCAGCCCTTAGCGGGTCATATGTGTATTCTTAAGTCCTCCCTACGGGTAGGCATCTTGGCATTCCCTCACTGGGATATGCTTCCCAGTGTACCTTGGTAATCCTGTGATAAGTGGGAGTCCTTCGTCCGTACTAGTCTTACGACAGGGTACTCACACTTACGCAGGGCACTGGATGACAGCTGAGTGGCGTTGTTGTATTGGAACCCCCATTCGTTAGTCACTAACGTACGTCGTAGTGACTGAACGAAAGGGAACGTCTCGGTTACGTATGTAACCCTCGTTCCCTGAGGAGGGAACGGAGACGTACGTTTCCTTTGCCACGTCAGCTGTGTTGCTGGTATGCGGAGTTCAGTCTTGGCTCCTGCAGCAGTAACATAATGCGATGTTGCCAGCATACTTCCTTATATACCCACAGGGTGGGGCGGAGTTACGCATGCAAATTCCGCATGCCCATGGCATTGGCACTGCCATTGGGCGCTGTTGAATTCTCGAAGATGATAGGCTTCTAAGCGAAACCCCCATTCATTAGTCACTAACGTACGTCTCCGTTCCCTCCTCAGGGAACGAGGGTTACATACGTAACCGAGACGTTTTCCACAATCTGAGTTTTGTGGAGAAGGCTTCCACACTTTCATATGCCGCTGTGATGAGCTGATCAGGACCCTGGATCTACAGGTTAAGGATGTTCAGCTCCTGTGTTATGTCCACTAGGAATGTAAGGTCTATGACCCATTTAGGATCATCAAATTCATGAACGTCTCGGTTACGTATGTAACCCTCGTTCCCTGTGGAGGGAACGGAGACGTAACGTTAGTGACTAACGAATGGGAGTTTCGCTTAGAAGCCAATTACCTTCGAGAATGTAACAGCGCCCAATGGCAGTGCCAATGACATGGGCATTCGGAATTTGCATGCGTAACTTTCCCCCCACATCGTGGGTATATAAGGAAGTACGCTGGCAACATCGCATTATGTTACTGCTGCGGAGCCAAGGCTGAACTCTGCATTCCAGCAGCACAGCGGAGGTGGCAAAGGGACGTTACGTCTCCGTTCCCTCCTCAGAGAACGAGGGTTACATATGTAACCGAGACGTTCCCTTTCGTTCAGTCACTACGACGTAACGTTAGTGACTAACGAATGGGGGTCCCAATACAACAACGCCACTCGGCTGTCTTCCAGTGCCCTGCGTAAGTGTGAGTACCCTGTCGTAAGACTAGTACGGACGAAGGACTCCCACTTATCACAGGATTACCAAGGTACACTGGGAAGCATATTCCAGTGGAGATATGCCAAAATGCCTACCCGTGGGGAGGACTTAGAGAATACACATATGACCCGCTAAGGGCTGCATATGGAAGAACTCTAGGGTACCAGCCAGAGGGTGGACTTTTAACCCTAGGGGTGGCAGGGCACCTGGCCGGACATGAGGGTCTGGGCTCGAAAGGGAAGACTGAACTGATGTCGGCGTCGACAGTGCTGGAGGAAGCTCACCTGAGGAGAATATTGCGGTGGGAACCTTGGGCACATATCCGGGCCGGGGTCTCAGGATCACATGAGAGTTAGCCGGTCCGACTTCCAGGCACGATTCGTCAACCGAAAATGCCTGCAGGTCCGCGGGTGCCATAGGGTGCCCCGTCTCTAAGTAAGGAGGTCCGGTCTCAGAGGAATAGGCCAGGGAGGGGCTGTTGCAAGGAGTAGCAGTTCTGAGAACCAGGTCTGGCCGTGCCAATAAGGGGAGACCAACATGACCTGCTCCTTGTCCTCCCTGATTTTGCACAGTACCCGTGCGAGAAGGCTCACTGGGGGGAACGCATATTTGTGCAGGCCCCGCGGCCAGCTGTGCGCCAGTGCATCCGTACCGAGCGTGCCCTCGGTCAGGGAATAATACAGGGTGCAATGGGAAGAGTCGTGGGAGGCAAACAGATCTACCTGTGTGTCGCCAAACCGTTCCCAGATCAGCTGGACCATCTGGGGATGGAGTCTCCATTCTCCAGGAAGTGGCTGGAACCGTGAGAGCTCGTCGGCTGCACGGTTCAGTTCTCCCGGGATGTGGACAGCACGAAGGGACCTCAGGTGCTTCTGACTCTATAAGACGAGATGGCGGACGAGTTGAGACATACGGCGTGAGCGTAAACCGCCCTGGTGGTTGATGTACGCTACTTTGGCCGCGTTGTCTGTCCGGACAAGTACATGTTGACCCTTCAGCAACGCTCGGAAGTGGTGCAGGGCGAACCGTACTGCCAGCAACTCGAGGCAATTGACATGCAGAAGGCGCTGGGGTCCTGTCCAGGAGCCCGCGGCTGCTTGTCCATTGCACATGGCACCCCAGCCCGTGGAGGAGGCATCTGTTGATACAACAACATGCCTGGAAACTCGTTCTAAGGACACTCCGGTCCGTAGAAAACTGAGGTTCGACCACGGGGTGAGCGTCTGTAAGCAGGCCCGAGTCACTTGTACCTGGAGCATGCCAGACCGCCATGCCCATCTCGGGACTCAATCGCGTAGCCAATGCTGAAGCGGTCTCATATGTAGCAATCCGAGCGGCGTCACCGCGGCTGAAGATGCCATATGCCCCAGGAGCCTCTGAAATAGTTTCAGTGGAACTGCACTCTCGCTCTCGATTTGATGGAGGCAAGTCTGCAGAGACTGCGTGCGCTCACTCGTAAGCTGCGCGCACATGGCGACCGAGTCGATATCCATACCGAGAAAAGAGATCCTCTGCACGGGGCAAAGTTTGCTCTTCTCCCAGTTGACCCGAAGGCCCAGACGGGCTAAGTGATGGAGCACTAAATCTCTGTGTTCGCAAACCTGCACTCGAGAGTGACTCATTATGAGCCAGTCCTCGAGGTAGTTCAGGATGCGAACCCCGTGCTGCCGGAGGGGAGCAAGGGCTGCCTCGAAAATCTTCGTAAAGACGCGAGGGGGCAGAGATAGCCCGAATGGGAGGACTGCGTACTGATATGCCCGCCCCTCGAAATCAAACCGTAGGAACGGTCTGTGTCGAGGTAGGATGGAGACATGGAAGAAGGCGTCCTTCAGGTCGATCGCTGCAAACCAATCGTCCGGACGAACGCATTCGAAAAGGCGTTTCGCTGTCAACATCTTGAACGGAAGCCTGTGAAGGTATCGGTTCAAGATGCGAAGGTCCAGGATTGGCCGTAACCCACCGGTTTTCTTGGGTACAATAAAGTAGGGGCTGTAGAACCCGGACTTCATCTCGGCTGGAGGAACAGGCTCGATCGCACCCTTCGCCAGTCGGGTGGCAACCTCCACACGCATGACAGTGGCAGTGGCCCCAACCATTGGCAGTGGCAGTGGCCCCAACCCATATCCAGGGTGGGGCAGCGAGGCAGCGTTACCGGCCCGGACATGGGAGGCTGTTGGGCGTCCCGGTGTGGGGGCACGGTTAACGGCTGCATCCTGACAGAGGAGACCAGGGAAGAACGCACGTTCCACTGTGGTCTGCTCTGCCAGGAGGCTGGCGACAGAGAGGGATGCGAGTGGCGGGACCCGGGAATGGTGCGCACTGTCATCATCGATCTCTGGTGGCTCAGGGATGGGAATGTTAATTCTTTCTTTAACCAACATAGGGTGCTGCTGACCCGGGGGCCAGAAGCTGAACCAAGGATTCTCCCCCAGCCCTCCACCAGGAGAAGGAGTGGTCCTGCTACCATCTCCCTGAAAGAATTTCCCATCCCTGAGCCGTCCGTCTCAGGAGCGCCGCTTGGCCTGGCGTTTAGCGGGGCGCTGGATGGGCTGAGCGGACTGGGACCCCTTCCTACGGCGACCTCCACGACCCGGCCCGGGTGAAGGCTGCTGCTGGGGCCCGGCGGGAGGGGCGGGAGCCTTAGGAGGGTGTCCTTGGCGGCGAGCAGGCTGAGGTGACTGTGCCGGCGGCTGGGTGGAGGCAGCAGCTGGCTGCCAGGGCAGTATGTGTTTGATTGCCTCAGTCTGCTTCTGGACGGTTGAAAACTGTTGGGCGAAGCTTTCAACTGCACCGCCGAAGAGGCCGGTCTGGGATATGGGGGCATTGAGGAACCGGATTCGCTCGCTGTCCCGCATATCAGCCAGGTTAAGCCACAAATGTCTCTCCTGCATGTCCACCCTCGTGCATGTCCCTGAGGATCCTGGCCTGGTAGACCTGGAGGATCGCCATGGCATGCAAAGAGGCGGCAGCCTGCCCCTCAGCTCTGTACGATTTCGCCACCAATGTTGATGTGAATCGACAGGCTTTGGAGGGGTTATTAGGATCACCACACCAAGTTGAAGCGCTCTGAGGACACAGTTGCATCGCAACAGAACGTTCAACTGGGGGGACCCCAGTCTACCCGTTGGCCGCGGCCCCATCGAGAGTTGAGAAGGCGGAGGAGGTCGCTGAACGGTCACGGGAAGACAACGGGGACTTCCAGGACCACGCAACCTCCTCATGCAGCTCGGGAAAGAAAGATATTGGGGGCGGGGACTGACGGGTGTCAGCGCGCGGCGCCCCCAAAAACCAATCATCGAGCCGCGAGCGCTCGGGACAGGGCGGAGGGTTCCACTCTATCCCAAGACTCACGGCTGCCCGAGACAGCATGGCTGTCAGCTCTGGGTCCGACTGTACTGACACTGCCACGATGAATCAGACTCCACAGATGGCAAAAATGCCTTCCTGTAAGTAAATGGTACTGAGTAACCAGAAAGTGTTTGATGTCTGTGTATTACCTTTGTCTTGTTTTCCTCAAAAATGTATACTTTCAGTGAACTGCATTGACTTTCTAACTTGCTATGACCTTGTGTTTTTAGTCACCCCATCAATGGATTTCTTTTCAGCCAGACACAACGAGGACAGCCCAAGTAAGTTTTCATTTTAACATTAATCAAAAAATTTTTTACCCCTGGCTGGCTTTACATTTAGGAAAATAGGGGTAATATACGCACGCCTCACGGGCATTCATAACGATAGGGATAAACACATCATATCATATCAAGGAAAAACACATTTGCTAATTTTTCATTGTGCCCATAAAGTTTATAAATGTTCTCCTAAGATTTGATCATAATGGTCTTAAATTAGACACAATGAAACCTGCAGAAACCCAGATGTAACTAGATTTTCTTTTTTTCTATTTTTGGCAGCTTTTCACACAAATTTGGATGTGACCCAGAGGTGGACAGTAACTAAGTACATTTACTTGAGTACTGTACTTAAGTACACTTTTTGAGTATCTGTACTTTCCTTGAGTAGTATTTTTTATGGAAACTTATGGCTTTTACATTACTACATTTGAAAGACAAATATCGTACTTTTTACTACATTTCTATCAAGGCCCTCGAAGTAGAAAGTCGTAGCCGCTTTGAAAGTCAGGGGATGATTTGTTTTCTTCTTTAAAACGTGATTCGTTTTTTGTTTTTGCAGACAGCCTATCAGTAATCACTCTTGTAGGATCGCATGAAGTTCAATGATTTCCAAGTATTTTTTGAACAGCAATCAATTGATGGCAAAATAGAAGGCAGCAGTTCCCAGATGCAGTGCGCACAACCATAGTCATACTTAAAAGTTAAAATTCAGAAGAGTAGACGTGGATAAGTCTGAAAAAGTGCGACGACACGAAAGTGCACACAGAAAGCTGCCTCTCAGACAGCAGACCACAAGTACTGAATTTTAGTCTATTGAAAACTAAAATCTTATTATAGTCAATTAAAACTAGACTAAAACAAAAATAATTCAGATGCCTAAAATGTTAACTAAATCCAAATTTGCTGTCAAAATGAAAACTGGTATGAAGTATGATTGGTCAAATGACTTTCATAGATTTACCCGACTAGTTGCCATAGCCTTGTGGATACAGCGCTAACGCATAGGTAACGTTCGACAATGATGTTAGTTAGCATGCAAAAACGTAGTTGGGCTAATAATGTTAACTGAAGTCCTTTCAGAAATATGTTCTTACATAATCCTGTCAAATAAACACAATGTAGAAACATTTCTTTTCTATTATGATTTAGACTTTGAGAAGAGTCTAAAGATGTCAGATGGAGCATGACTGGCTAAAAACCCCATGATGGAACAGCGTACATTCATACAACAATGCAACAATAATAAAATAATGCGTTAACTTTTACTTTTGATACTGAAGTACTTTTAAAAGCAAGTACTTCTGTACTTTTACTTAAGTAAAAATCTATCTTTACAACTTTTACTTGTAATGGAGTAATATTTAACCAATAGTATTTTTACTTTTACTCAAGTAATGGAGTTGTGAACTTTGTCCACCTCTGATGTGACCCCAACCAGGACTATGTTACAGAGCAGTGACCAAGGTATGCCTGTCATCACTAGACAACTTTCTTATGGTGACATCATCTAATTGTACACAATTTTAAATTATTTTGCAGAAATGTAGGTCCCTCTATCACAAGCACTCCGGATACAACTCCAAACACTCAGAGTAAGTTGGATTCTTGATCATTGCCATGCAAGTACTCAAAGAATTACACAAACTACTTATTGTGTGTTTTTGTGTTCATTGGAAAGGGCAGATATATCGACACTCAGTCATGATCAGTTATCAAGCTCATTCTATTTGTTTGGACAATGTGTTTGAATAAACTACAGATGAATTTGACAACTTTATTACTTGAAGAGTCAAACCTAATGAAAAGAACACTGAGAGGAAAGGAATTCACTAGGAAATATGCCTTGTCCTATCAGATAACTATTTTTCTGCATTGTTTCTGAAGACTTAGATTTAATTATTTAATATAAGTTTCTGTATTATTCTTTACTAATATTCATTATCAGTTGTATTTTAATATTCATTATTATTTGTGTTGCATTATTATTTAGTCAGAGTAAGTCTGAGCACATGAAGTGTGAGAGACATGGAGAGGGGATAATTTGTAGACAAGAATATGTAGCATAGGTTTTCCAATAATGCACATGTGACTGAAGTTTTCTGTAAGGAAGTATTGTTGTTGTTTTCCTACCAATGCATATGACAGACACAGACACACACGCACACACACACACACACACACACACACACACACACACACACACACACACACACACACACACACAAAACATGTCATAAAAATTAAACAAACACTGTGGCACTTTTTCACATTACTTTTTTAATCACCAAAATATGTCTATGTAATGAAATTAATATTGACATCATGGCTTAATATGTAAATCACTTCTCACAAGCATTTTAAATTATTATTAATAATTAAATTATTTCTGTTCATCAATCAAACTATCAATCCTATTTATAGGAATTTATATAAACAATGCATTTATAATTGTATTTATAATTTCTCTCTGTAGATCCCATTACACTGAACATATTTACACATTTGAACACAATTTTAATACAAAATGTCAAGAGTTATTTGTCACACTTACCTGTACAACAATAAATGGGCCAAATCAGCCTGCTTTTATGGGCAAAAAAACAACCATCTTTTAACCCTTTGACACGTACGATCAAACCCGTGTGATAAATCTAGGCTGGTCCCTGGAGCGTACGAACATACTGGTGTGATTAGAACGCTCAGTGATCAACTGCCAAATTCAAATTTCAAATCTGCTTTAGCGCGCTGACTGGCGCCGAGCCAAAGAGTGAGTGAGTGAGAGACTGACTGAGCTCAGTGTCTTTTAATGTTTATTTTAGGTTTCATACACTTCAAATTACATTACACAACCACAAAATATCAGCAAAAACAAAATATAGTTTGTAATTGCATACTAATATATAAAATAGCAAGATATCAGTGTTGTAAACATAATGGCCCATGCTAACATTACAGATCAAATAACAATCATTTTCTACCCTTTGACGTGCATGATCAGTCTAGGCTGTTCCCTCGCGTAATGTCTCATATATCAGGAGAAGTGGGTGATCTTGTGTTGTAAATCCAGCAGGCTTCAGCTCCCTGGTGCTGTTGTAAACATAATCGCGGCACGAGCGCCCATAACGTTAGCACGCTATAACATTACAGATCGCGGCTCGCTATAACATTACAGATCAAATAACACAATCATTTTCTACTCTTTGACGCGTACGATCAGTTTAGGCTGTTCCCTAACGTAATGTCACATATATCAGGAGAAGTGGATGATCTTGTGTTGTAAATCCAGCAGGCTTCAGCTCCCTGGTACAGTTGTAAACACATAATGGCGGCGCCCCGCCCACAGCTCGTGATAACTTACCGATCAACTAACATATATATTTTTAATAAGTATATAAACCATAAGGAGTTCACGTGCATGCATTTAATTTAGTTAACAAGTTTGAAAATATTTTGTATAAAAATAAAACATTTGAACAGTCATGCATTGAAAGCATTTTTTCCTGCTGACAAGTTGTCACGGTTGACGTCACTGTTACCTCACACTCGCGTTGGTACCAACTTCAGACACAATTTTAATAAAATTTACCAGTTTTTAACTACTTCAGAGAAAATGGCAGACAATTTATTTAAAAGAAGACAACTGACAAGTGAGGAAATAGAGGAGATTTTTTTTTAATTCTGATGAGG
Source organism: Romanogobio albipinnatus (assembly GCA_023566225.1). Taxonomy (NCBI): domain Eukaryota; kingdom Metazoa; phylum Chordata; class Actinopteri; order Cypriniformes; family Gobionidae; genus Romanogobio; species Romanogobio albipinnatus. The sequence goes on along the minus strand of CM042253.1, from coordinate 23,815,531 downwards.
AGAATTTTGACAGTGAGGCAGAGAGTGACAGCGATGAAGACCTTCCCCTGAACCTTGAAGCTCTTGACAACATTGAGGGTGAAGACGAGACTTCTTCCACAACGCCAGAACATATTTTACCTTCAAATGACGCAGCTGAGGTAAACTCGTCATCCTGGAAGGTAACCAACCTTTTTAATCCTCCTGGCCCAGGCAATTTTGACGACCAACAGTGTGGTGTGCAAAATCCACCAGAATCCCCCAGTGAGGTCAATTGTTTTAAATTGTTCTTCACTGAAGAAGTTGTCGGAGAAATTGTGGAGGAAACAAACCGCTATGCGTCTGACTTGAAAGAAAAAGAAGTGAGGGGGAAAATGGTTAAATGGGTTCCAACAAATATCCCTGAAATGTACACATTTTTAGTGGCAGTTCTCCTAATGGGGGTGATCAAAAAACCATCACTTCGGGATTACTGGAGCACAGACCCCCATGCTCTTGACACCATTTTTCGGGTCTTTGTTCTCACAGGACCGCTTCCTTCTGCTCCTCCGCTGTCTCCACTTCGCAAACAATGCAAGAGCAGTTTTCAATGACCCACTGAAAAAAATCAGAAATATTTTTACTGCTCTCACCTCCTCCTTTCGTCGCATTTTTGTGCCATACAGGGATCTGTGTGTGGATGAGTCTCTGATGAAGTGGAAAGGCAGGCTAGCATTTCGTCAGTACATTCCATCTAAACGGCACAGATTTGGGGTCAAGTTTTTTGTTTTGTGTGATGTGCTCACTGGTTATGTGCAGGACATGATAATTTACTCCGGATCTACCAGTGACATACAACACTATCAAGGACTTGGGATTTCTGGGTCTGTTGTAATGACACTACTAGCACCTTACCTCAGAAAGGGTCATGTCCTTTATGTGGATAACTGGTACAGTAGTCCCACACTTTTCCAGCACCTCTTGTCTCTTGGCACTGGAGCTTGTGGGACTGTGCGTGCAAACCGGAAAGGGATGCCAACATTCACCTGTAAAAGTATAAAAGGAGTACCACACACTGAAGAATTATTAATCCTGTAAAAAGTCACAGTTTATTTATTTGCATGTATTAATTGTAATTATATATGTAATTTGTTTAGTATAAACATATGTATATAGTTTGTTTTAAAGATGTTGTTACCATAGTATATTTATTGTTTTGTTTATAATACTATTTTGATTGTTGTTCATTGTAATTATATGTATAATTTGTTTTGTAATTTTATTAGAAAGTGTATATATGTATAATAGTTTAAACAAAAAAAAAACATTTAGCTTAAATTGAAGAGATTTAATAAAACATGAATGAAATGTGTACATTTTGCAATTTATTTTTAGCAAATGACATACGTTTGAATTATGCTAAATTTATACAACACATTTCTCACTAGCAAAGCAGAGAAAGGGTACATGGTATTTGACATCATGTAAACATATATATATACTTATATATATATATATATATATATATATATATATATATAGATAGATAGATAGATAGATAGATAGATAGATAGATAGATAGATAGATAGATAGATAGATAGATAGATAGATAGATAGATAGATAGATAGATAGATAGATAGATAGATAGATAGATAGATAGATAGATAGATATAGATAGATAGATAGATGCAAGCTAAGTCTAGGCGTGACCATATAGCTTTTCTCTGCTTTCCTAGTGAAATATAAAACTCAGTAACAATATTAACACTAAAACATAAATAATATATAATTTATTCATGTTACGTTTCAAGTCAACTGAACCCTAATAACTTTACCGAATGCACGGAGCATATTTGCAATGTGCAAAACGACAAACATGACATTTGAACGTCCACATTATTGAGTACTGTTCGTTTTACTAGAGATTTTTTTAAACATCTTTATTCATATTTATTGCATGCTTGTAAATAGTTATATGTACTCCAAAATAGGGAAAAAAACTAAAATATACTCACCAATTGTCACGCGGATGTTGTGAGGGAGATGCAAAATGCCGTGTGCAAGCGAAATTCAAAGCAGTGGGAAAAAATAGCAACATAAACATGTCAACCGTGTGTACACGCTAACAAATAATGTGAGAGGTTTTGAATTAAAAAATAAAACAAAACATTCATAGAGTGCTCACCTGCACGCGGTAATCCACCATGAGCGCCATTGTGACTGCGAAAACTCACACGTGTCAAGGTTGATGTGTTACCATGGAAATTAGAACGCAGGTCATTACATAATAACGGTCGCATTAAAAAACTCACGCCAGGCTGCCAGTCGGAATATTTAGAACTTACGTGCGAAAGGGTTAATGGGAGGCTTGGCACTGCATAACGTCCACAAGTGCCCTATAATCGGGAGTATAACCCGACACTGTAACTCTAATTGAGTCCTCCAAATGTCCATCAGTAAGGCGTGTTCTGTGTTTGTTCTTAATAAAATTCATATCTGAAAATGCAGATTCACACAGGTACGTTGAGCCAAAAAGACAGGCAACTTTCATCGCTGCTGTGGAAATGTTAACGTATTTCTCTGGGTCAACAAGTTTCCAAAATTCTGTTGCCCCCTGATGGGCTTTGAGGTAAATGTCACTCTGCAGAGTGAGAATCTCCATTTCAACCTCACTAGAAACCAGGTTAAACGCATCACTTAGTTTTTCAGAAATGTGCAAAATGTCCACTTGCATGAAAGGATTTGCCACGCATGGTTCCAGACTATCAAAGTCATTGAATCTGTCCTCAAATTCTTGTCCAAGCCTTTTCAGGAGTTCAAAGTAATTGTGTTTTGCTCTGTCAAAGACCTCAGATGCAGAATCATTGTTACTTAGCATCGACTGCATGGATGGAAAGTGATGCAATTTGTTCCTCTGCAAGTACGTGGAGAAAAGGCTAATCTTGGCTTTGAAAGCATTTACAGCACTGATCATCTCATTGATTGTCTTATTTTTGCCTTGCAGTTCACAGTTCAAATTATTCAGTTTCACAGTGATGTCAGTTAGGAAGACAAGGTCCAGTAGCCACTCAGTGTCCTGAAGCATGGCGGTGTCCTCCCCTCTGGATTCCATGAACACTTTGATTTCAGACAAAAGTGATAAAAAAACGTTGCAAAATCCTTCCTCTGCTCAGCCATCGAATTTCAGTGTGAAGCAATAGGTCACCATACTCAGCTGACAGCTCCTCCAGAAGTACCTTGAATGACCTGTGCTGTTTCGCTTTTGACCGGATGCTGTTAATGATTTTAACGACTGGAGTCATGACGTGATCAAATCCCATCACTTTGGCGCATAGTGCCTGTTGGTGTATAATGCAGTGGTAATGTAGAAACTTTGGGAAATCTGGGTCTCCTCTGCATAGCGCGACGAAGCCTGCATGCTGGCCAGTCATTGCAGGGGCTCCATCAGTTGTTACCGATACCAACTTTTCAAATGGCACGTTCTTTTCCGTGAAGTACTTCTTCACTGCATCATAAATATCAACACCCCTCGTTGTTGTCTTGAGGGGCAGTAATGTTAAAAATGCCTCTTTCACTGACAAATCACTGAAAACCATTCTGATGAAAACCATGAGCTGCGCTGTACTACTAGAATCCACAGATTCATCACACTGGATGGAGAACCATTTGCACGAACCCTAAGTCTTTCTCCAGCTGTTCCGTTACGTTTGCTGACATAGCCGAGACTCGTCTCGCAATAGTGTTAGCCCCGAGTTGAACATCGGACATTGAGGACATTATTTCATTTCCATTCTTGTGATCTTTAAACAGAGTGTTGGTTCCCTTTCGAGGGAACTCGCACTGCATCGGAACGACGCTTTGGGGATGCTCCCTTAGCATCAGCGAATCTGAAACCAGAATGCCAACTAGGCCAATCCGATTGGCGTGCGTGATGACGTCATCGTGACGGCATACCCGGAAGTATAAAAGGGGGCCGGAACGTAATGGCGGTAGTTATTGCTCTTCAGCATAGCGCTATCTGTCAAACTGTCTGTCTATTTACTGTTGTTTTGTCAGTGAAAGTGTGTGATTGAAAAGAGAAAAATGAATGAGAGTGTGAGACACTTCAAGCAGTGTGTGCATCCGTGTCCCTATTACATTTCGGGCTCAGATACACACCTGCTTTGTGTGCAGTGTCTGGGTGTTGAACAACATTGTGAGCTGTTCACACTCAGACTGCGCCGCTCTCGGCTGGCCGTGTTCGATGAGGCCGGCCAGCTTTGTGAGCCCCAGGGTTCTGGACCCGCGATCGCTGAGGCGTCTCGGTGTCACAGACCATGGGGTTTGCATAAGGATTTGTCAGCGGGATCTGGGACTGCTGCGGCACTTTCCCAATCCTTGTCTGACAGTTCTAAAGATCTTCCTCCCCGTGTGGAAGCCCGCGCTGCGGCTTCTTCCCCCGGGGTTGAGGATCTGATGCTTATTCTCTCCGGTTCCGAGGAGCCGGATGAGTGTTGCATCAGGGCAGGTGGAGAAGCAGGAAGTGTTTCATCGCTTCATCCACTCGCCCAAGAGGAGTTAAATGAGGTTTTCACTCGTGCGGTGACCAAATTGAAGATCAATTGGTCACAGGAAGTGCCGGAAATTCAGCCACCTAGTAGGCTGGACGACCGGTTTCTTTCTCGCCGGGTCCAAACACCTCGCCGGGGTTTCCTTTTTTCCCGGACCTACACACCGAGGTGTGTAGGTCGTGGAGGAAGCCCTATTCCTCGCGCATTCCTCCAGTATTGGATTATTCCAATGTTCTGGGGGCGCGTGAGGCGGGCTATGGGACGATGCCTCGGGTGGAAGAGGCTCTCACGAGTTATCTTTTCCCCGATTCTGTGTCGTCCCTTAGAACCCCGGAGCTGCCCACCAAACCCCTTCGGGACACCTCATCGTTGGTGGGCGAGGCTTATATGGCAGCCGTCTGCCAGCTCCTCGCACCGGCAGGTGCAGAAAGAGAGCGTCGCCTCTAGAGCCCCTCCTCCAGGAGCCTGGCAACAGAGGCGGCGTTCTCATCAACAGTCCCAGCAGCGGTCTTTCGCTCCTGGAGGCGATCTGAGGAACGTACTCCAGGGCGGAAGGCTGCTGGGAAGAAGTCCTGGCTTCGGCTGGACTTCCAAGAGCGGTCCCCCGCGCGGGGGAGCGACCGAGGTTGCTTCCTCTGCGGCGCTCCGGGGGAATCGAGGTAATCCCGCCGTCTATGACGCTTCGGGCCCCATCGATTTCCCGCGAACGCATGCTGCTCCAGCCGCCTCCGAAGGGACTTGCGGCTGGGCAGCTAACGCGTCCGCACATAGAGAATCGTTCCCAACTACTTCCTGCCGGTCATCCGCTTCAGGGGGTTGGGAACGAGGCTCGTGTAACACCCGAAGCCAGCCTCGAGCTGGTTCCCTTAGTAGAGTATCTCGGCGCATGGAAATGCCTTCCGAATATTTCTACATGGGTCCTGCGTACTGTAGACAAAGAGCAGGGTCGGGCAAGGGAACTGGTAATATCCTTGCTGGCGAAGGAGGCCTTAGGGTACGTTCCTCCGCCAGAGAGGGAGTCCGGGTTCTACAGCCGGTACTTTATAGTTCTCGGAAGGGAAGGAGAGTGGCGTCCGGTAGACCTGAGGTATTTGAATCAGTCTCTGAGGAGGCTCGGTTTCAAAATGCTCATGGTCTCCATCATCGTGAGGTAGATCCAGTTCGAGGACTGGTTTGTCACGATAGATCTGTGGGACGCATACTTCCATATCTTCATCCTTCCATGTCACAGGAAGTTCTTGAGGTTCGCTTTCGGGGGCGAGGCGTACCAATATCGAGTGCTTCCCTTCGGTCTAGCTCTTCACCCACGCACATTCACAAGGTGCATGGATGCAGCTCTGGCTCTATTAAGACTCCAGGGCATCCGTGTGCTGAATTTTCTCGACGACTGGCTCATATTGGCCCAGTCGTACGGGATGGCAGTTCGGCATTGAGGTGTCGCTCTGGCCCGTATGAAGTGCTTGGGGCTGAGACTCAACATAGCAGGAGTGTTGACGCCGTCCCGGAGGACTACGGTTCTAGGGATCGTATGGGACTCGACGACGATGCGGGCACAATTGTCTCCCGCGCGAGTCGAGACCATACTGGCGATAGTCTCAGGAATAAGGCTAGGCCACTGCATCACTGTGAAGCACTTTCAGGAAGTGCTGGGGCTCAGGGCAGCAGCGTCCAACGGGATACCCCTTGGCCTGCTGTACATGAGATCTCTACAGTGGTGGCTGGAATCCAAGGGGTTTCCCCCAGAGGGAATCTTTTCCGTATGATCAGGGCAACGCGCAGATGCCTTCGTTCCCTAGTCACATGGAAGAAACCTTGGTTTCTGTCCCAGGGGTCAGTGTTGGGAGCGTCCTGTTGCCGGGAAACCGTTTCAACAGACGTCTCCCTCATTGGCTGGGGCGCCGAAGGCGCTTGGGTTTCCCTAGTCCTAGTTGTGCCCGGTCTCCGGCTTCACACTAGGGCAGGCACTACCCTCGGTAAGGTCCCAAGGGCCAGTGTTGGGAGCGTCTTGTTGCCGGGAATCCGCTTCAACAGACGCCTTCCTCACTGGCTGGGGCGCGGTCATGGACGGCCGCTTTGGGGAGAAGTCCTAGCTTTGGCTGGACTTCCGAGAGCGGTTCCCCCCGTAGAGGGGCAACCGAGGTTGCTTCCTCCGGGGCGCTCCGGGGAAATCGAGGTAATCCCGCCGTCTATGACGCTTCGGGCCCCATCGATTTCCCGCGAACGCATGCTGCTCCAGCCGCCTCCGGAAGGACTTGCGGCTGGGCGGCTAACGCGTCCGCACATAGAGAATCGTTCCCAACCACTCCTGCCGGTCATCCGCTTCAGGGGGTTGGGGAGGAGGCTCGTGTAACACCCGAGGCCAGCCTTGAGAGGCTGGTTCCCTCAGTAGATTATCTCGGCGCATGGAATGCCTTCCGAATATTTCTACATGGGTCCTGCGTACTGTAGAGGAGCAGACATCCTGTTGAGGCAGGGGCTGAGGCCCGGGGAGTGGCGACTCCACCCAGAGGTGGTGGAGGCCATATGCAGGAGGTTCGGCCCAGTGGAAGTGGATCTGTTTGCGTCTCGAGAGACGTCCCACTGTCCTCTGTGGTTTTCCCTCACGCATCCAGCCCCGCTGGGGTTGGATACCATGGTGCAGACGTGGCCGAGGCTGCGTCTGTACGCATTTCCCCCGATTGCTCTGCTCCCGGGAGTTCTGGAGAGGGTCCGGCAACAGGGGGTCAGTCTACTTCTGGTAGCACCCCGTTGGCCGACTCGAGTTTGGTTCTCGGATATCACAGCTCTGCTAGCAGGTCAGCCGTGGGAGATTCCTCTGAGGAGGGATCTCCTATCTCAGGCGGCGGGTACGATATTTTACCCCCGCCCGGAGATTTGGAATCTATGGGTCTGGCCCCTGAGGGGGCCAGGTACATAGAGGCTGGCCTATCGGCGGAGGTGATAGAGACCTTACTCAGTTCCAGGACTCCGTCTACGAGGAGACTGTACAGCCTCAAGTGGAATGTATTTTCCACTTGGTGCAGGGAGCGTGAGGTGGACCCAGTTAACTGGCCGGTGGCTTCAGTGCTGGAGTTCCTCCAACATCGCTACTCTGCAGGGCTTACCCCGTCCACACTCAAGGTGTACGTGGCTGCCATTACGGCTTTCCACGCTCCTATGGGTGATGGGCCTCTGGGTAGGCACCATCTGGTTGTACAATTCCTCCGTGGGGTTCGGAGGATGAGGCCTGCGGCTCAGTCCAGGGTTCCAACCTGGGACCTGGCAGTGGTTCTCGAAGGTTGGCTGAGGCCCCCTTCGAGCCATTGGAGTCGGCTGAACCTAAGAACCTGACCCTTAGGGTGGCTTTTTTCCTCGCCATAACCTCTCTTAGGAGAGAGGGAGATCTCCAGGCCTTGGCGGTAACGCCGACCTGCCTGGAGTTTGCCCCGGGAGGAGTAAAAGCCATCCTACACCCTAGGCCGGGCTACGTGCCTAAGGTGCCATCAAGGGTGGTCAGGTCTTTTGGTTCTGCAGGCATTTCATCCTCCGCCTCATGTGACGGCGGAAGAGGGGAGACTTCACCTACTCTGCCCGATATGGGCGCTCAGAGTTTATTTGTGAAGTCTGCACAGTAGAGGAGATCACAACTGTTGGTGTGTTTTGGTTCACTTAGAGAGGGATTGCCTGCGTCTGACCAGACAATCAGTAACTGGATTGTCCAGGCGATTACCATGGCCTATCAGGTGCGCAGTCTGCCTTCACCTGTGGCTGTGAGGGCTCATTCCACCAGAGGCATGGCCTCTTCGGTGGCCCTTCTTTCTTGGGTCCCCTTGCAGAATTTCTGTGAGGCGGCCGGGTGGGCTACCTTACACACTTTCATCAGGTTCTATAGCCTGGATCTCCCTACGACGCCTGGTGCGAGGGTGCTCCAGTCCTAGCTGTGCCCGGTCTCCGGCTTCACACTAGGGCAGGTGCTACCCTTCGGTGTGGCCTAGTGGGTACTCGTTCCCCAAAGCGTCGTTCCGATGCAGTGCGAGTTCCCTCGAAAGGGAACTGCTCGGGTTATGTATATAACCCTTGTTCCCTGAGAAGGGGAACGAGCACTGCATCCCGACGCCACACCTCGGCGCGCCTGGAGCGCATGCTTCAGAGCAATTACTACCGCCATTACGTTCCGGCCCCCTTTTATACTTCCGGGTATGCCGTCACGATGACGTCATCACGCACGCCAATCGGATTGGCCTAGTTGGCATTCTGGTTTCAGATTCGCTGATGCTAAGGGAGCATCCCCAAAGCGTCGTTCCGATGCAGTGCTCGTTCCCCTTCTCAGGGAACAAGGGTTATATACATAACCCGAGCAGTTATCACAGTCATTGCTCCCTTGACAATTTCACCATCAGAGAAAGGTTTTTTGTGTTTCGTTAAAAAATGAGCAACTCTAAACGAAGCTTCGGTTGCAGCCTGTGACTTTTTAGCGGGTTTTGTAAAAAATGATTGCTGCCTGCTTAATGTTGTTTTCATCTCACTAACTTTTTCTTTTCTAAGTGATGTACCTGGTGGATAACGAACATTGAAGGTCTTGTGGGTTGTGGTGAAATGTCTCTCCGCATTGTGTCTCTTGGCAACCGCAATGCTAGCTCCACAGATGAGGCATACAGCTTTATCTTTAACGTTGGTGAAGAGGAATTCTGTCTCCCACTCCTCGTTGAAATAATAAGTCTTCTTCTTTTTTGCATGACTTGCATCATCAGCCATAATTAATCTTTTTTTTCTTTTTTATAGTTCAATTTATCTCATGTAGAGTATGTACCGTCTGCCCGCGACCAATTCAACTCACAGAAGTGACGTTTTTTTTTTTTGTGCCTATGGCAACGTACGTTGACTCAACGTGCAGATTCAAAATATTTTAAATTATTGAATTATTTTATTATGTTTTAATGGTATATGAAATGTCACCAATAGTTATTTTCTCATTTTATGCCATTATCATAAAAAAAAGAAAAAAAAAAAGAAAGATTACAATTCAGGCTATTTATAGAACGTGCTCGCGCGGGCGACCCAGAGACTCCATGCGGGCTACCATGTTGGAGACCACTGTTTTATATAAATACGTCTGAAAGGTGTACTCGTTATCCCTGGGAGACAGTTTAAAATTTGATCCATAGATCGAGATTTTGGTATGTTCTGATTAAAAATAACTTCTGCATTGTGTTGAATACTGATGAACAAGATTGGGTGACGAATATAAATGAGCTCAACATAGAAAATAAATCATTTTGATGTTGGATGTGCAACTTTTATTTACTATTACTAGATTGAGATTGAAAATTTAATAACAAAATACATCATGTGGATGCATTTGTGAGAATTATTTAATTATAGTGTACTTAGATAATGCAGTAGTTTACTCCTCTTTTCTGCATTCTGCAATGAAGTAATCGCTTGCTTTTTCTGCAAAGAAGAACTTGCTTTACTAAAATATAAATGAAGAACTGCTACTGTCAACCAGTTGAAAAATTAAGAGACAGTTGAAAGAGGTGACTGACAAACACATCAGATTGCTCATATACAATTGTGGTCAGAATTGACATTGGGTTCTCTTTTGAGTGTTCATTTTCTTAGATGAAACCAGACCATGGCTTTTGGAACGACTGCCAATATAAACAAGAGTGACTATGCTGTGCATTAAGCGAGGGTGAGAGAAGATGGTGGATGGCTGCAAAGAGAAGAAGAGGATGGGCCGTCAGCTCCACCACCTGAAAGAGAAAACCGATGCTGTATCTCAGAAGGGCTGGACTTGCAGAAACGAAAACAAGTTGCCATGAGAGGCAGAAAGAGAGAGACACAACTTCATCCTCCTAACCTACAATGCTCTCATCAGACCCTCATCACAGACCCTACACAATGCACTGGATGAGGTGAGAGACACGTGAAACTGGAAGTAACTTTCTCAGAAGTTCCAGTGCTACATTGCAGCAGTACTACTACAGAATCTCAGAACTGCCATAGGAATCTGAGGAAAGTAACATTTTCAACTGACTGATGATTAAGCCAGATTTTCTATCTCTTCTCTCGTGTGCAGGTAACTGCATATTCAATGAGCACTACAGAGACTGCCTCAAATTTTGATTAGTAACATCAATTTGGTTATTCACTGGTCTCATAGCAGTTGTTCATATTGTGATAAACTAACAACACTCTGCTCTCTTTTGATAGGCACCAGTCCGACTTTATAAATAAGCTAAGTCTTTCATCTGATTTATCATTCAGCTAAAACTTGGACTGGATGTAGTATAGTGAGAAGATATTCCATTCTAATTAGGGGTAAACTTTTAATTAGATAATTGGTGATTCTGTGAAGAGAGAGTTTAGACTCTGCTCTCAAGACAGAGCTTTCCGTAAAACTGATAAGCATATATTACAGTTATCTTTAAAGAGATCGAAAGAGAAAGGAAAGGAGGCACAAAGTGTCCAAGAACAAAATGTAGATGATAAATCTATGGTATTGATCATCCCATCTTGTTTAATTTATGTTTTTGAGAATAAACTGAAGTAAGAATTCCAGAATTCCTAACTCATGAATCATAAATGCTATCATTATCAGAGATTACGATTATATGATGTTAGTTACCAAGAATATGTAGAGATCTTCTTTATTAGAGCAGCTCATGAGCAACAGCAAAATGATAATGGAAATGAAAATCAAACTACACAGAAGAATGTAAAATTGGAATTGGTTCTCTTAATTTTGGCATGCCTAGGTCTAAGAGATTATTTGATCGATTAGATATTGATAAATTTGATTGCGACTGAAATCGTCTAACTGTAAGATTTCAAGCGCTCAGACACTGTCGTAAAGGGAATGCCACAGTGCCTACGTTTGGTAGTTTCCGTCGTAATTTAAATTGTTATTCCGTTAGAATTGATGGTATTCCATCCATAACTGTAAACATTCCCCAGTTCACTGTCTGTGGAGCCAGTGACAAAAGAGATGATGCTCTGGCCAGAGGGAAAGGGAATGTGAGATGTGTGAAAGTGTGTGTGAGTGATGGTGCACCAAGGCAAACAAAATGCCATAAACAGCTGTATCCAAATTTTGTAAGTGGGCACACAAATTGGATTATGCCTGATAAAGTAATGGTCATGGATGAATTTGGCTAACTATCCTAGCCTGGGTTATTATTATGGCAGAAATTAACAGTGCCACACCTGCGCAGCGCACAACTAACTTTTCCTTTTCAGAATGTCAGAATGGATTCCTGAGCTGATTTTGTGACAGATGCATGAACTACATTGTAATTGTTAAAAGTGTTTGTTTTCCAGGTAGAAAATATGAAATGGTTAATGATTTTGAAATGCATTGTATATCACACATAAAGAAGAGAAATGATAGGAAGAAAATCAGATAACAAAGACTAAATTATGTATGATATTGACAGAAATTGGAATGACATGGGTTCAAGTTCGATTCAATGTATTGGTGTTAATGAGAGAATGGACAGTCCTTATCCCACACTCATTTTTTCCACAGGTTACCACTGTGTCACTACTGATGAACAAATATATGTTGTCTCTAACAAATAATTTTAAGGTTTTCCATTCACAGGTAAAGCAGTTCTGTAAATCTGTAAGATCTTCATCCGGGTGATGATGTATGGTTAACTGTATGGAAAATTATAATGTTATTGTTATTGTTTTGTTTTTGTTGTTTTTGTCTGTGTTCCCTCCATCTTCTCCATATCTACCTCTATCTATATATCATATATAGGTATGGTACGAGTAGAGGCTTTCAGATCCTGTGTGGTATCTTCATAGAACTAGGATTGCTGTTCTGAGTGACACCTGGTTGTGACCACTGGAAAAACAGAGACATGGAGTGAGATCCATGAGCACACTAAGGAGTTTTGAGAAGTGGAACACCCTGAGTTCACACCAGGCGTGCCTCTAACCCTGGCAGAGGCAGAAGAGTTCCTTAGGGCGACCAACGAGCAGATTCAACTAGTGGCTTAATAGCGTGCTGTTTGTTTCAGTTGATAAGAATATCATAGAACATAGGAAAAATCGACTAGCACCTCAGTGCTTAGCAGCAAAGAGAAATGTAACAGAATATGATTAAATCATTCTGATGCTGAAGGATAGAATGAAGGGATTGAGATGTGGTCCAGATCAAAATAGTTATTTTGGATATTATGGAGAATGACAAAATAGTAGTCAACAGTGAATTCTGAACTACTGTACAAGAATGTAAGGGAATGTTTATTGAAGTGGGAGAAGGTGGGATGTACATATTACTACACTTACAGAACACAACCTCACAAACAATCAACACCTGCTTACTGATTCACAACCCCAAGGGATAGGAATTCTTTAACATCAGCGTTTATGTTAGTTTGTTATTTTGGCCAGGAACTGAAGGAGTTCAGGCACTGGTGAAGATTCAGTAGTTTTTACTTTCTTAGAAGATTGGGGTTCATATTAAATGCATTCACATAGACATTAAATGACACATAGTATGCGGGCACATAACATGGGTTGGGGTTATTTGTTCATTTGTTTTGTTCTCTTCTGTTTTCCTTATGTTTCATTGTCTGTTTATTTTGTAGGTTTATCTTGTTGTTTGTTTAGTCTGTTTTTCCTTCTCACTATCACTCCATTAGGTGGCCAACTGATGGGGGTGACAAGTTTGGAACTGACTACCGTAGTTCCAGTGGAGGGACTGAAGACTTAGATTTAATTATTTAATATAAGTTTCTGTATTATTCTTTACTAATATTCATTATCATTTGTATTTTAATATTCATTATTATTTGTGTTGCATTATTATTTAGTCAGAGTAAGTCTGAGCACATGAAGTGTGAGAGACATGGAGAGGGGATAATTTGTAGACAAGAATATGTAGCATAGGTTCCCTTTCGAAAAGGGAACTCGCGCTGCGTCAGCTCGACGCTACGGGGAACGCCTCCAGCGTGACTGGTGCCTGAAATCACAATCAAAAAACGTCAATCCTATTGACCGGCGACAGCCTATGATGTCATCAAGGTGCGACCAGGAAGTATATAAGGGCGCCTTGCCAACATGACAGTATCTTTTCGTCTTCAGGGACTGTTTTGCCTGTCTTCACGTGAAACGTCTACAAAGAGGATAACAATGAAGTGTGCTGAGACGCAACGCCACTTCTGCAGGTGTGTTTTGAACGTGTACCAGGTAGCTTGCGCTTTGGATACACACACACTTTGCGTTTACTGTCTGGGAGAAGAGCATGCACGAGAGGTTCGCGAACCTCTTGTGAAAGTATTGCGAGTGTTTTTCCTCTGGAACGCTCTGCTCTTGGCTGACCTCTTCTCGAGGGGAGAGGTTTCAGCATCTGGGAACGACCCCGCTCGAGCTGAGGCTGAGCGGCGTCTAAACATCAAAAATGTGGTTCCCAGATGGATCTGGCTCGTCGCTTGGAGACAGATGTGGTTCTCGAGGACGATCCAGATCGCGAGAGGCGGACTTCGGAGGAGGAGTAGGATTTATGTTCCTCCTCTTCGTCTGCTGCTCTTCCACTCGAGCAGAGGATGGGTGAGTCAGTTAAAGATGCTGAAGCTTCTCAAACCATCCTGTCCCATGTACGGGGAGTTGCTGGAGGTCATGGAATGTAGGGGGCGAGCTTTGTTTTTCCTAGCGTAAAAGTGGGAAGTATCTGAAGACCGGGTACGCGCTAATGCACGAGCTGTAGTGAGATCTGCGCCCAGCTCTGCGGGGCTTTGGGAAAAGGGTTTTCGGGGCCTCATTGTGTAATATTAGAGGTGATAATATTTCTTTCCCGAGCCCTGAGTAGATCTAGTGCGGACTTATGTCGCACCAATTGGCCTAGGCCTGGCCTGTCTTTTGATAAGAACAGGGCTTTGTTTATGCATCCTTGTTTCAGCCTCCTCTTGTTACAGAGTCTTCCGGCCAAGGCCCGCCCCCTTCTCTGCGTTCTGGGGTCACAAGTAATGCAGTCGAGGTGTTGCAGGAGACAGCGACTTTGCTAGTGGTCGTGGGGTGGAATTAAGCGTCTTTCGCCGGTTTGCGATTAGACTTTATCTGCTGTTTCCACCTTTTGGAGCTTGGTGGCCGCCATCTGCTGGCGGCCCCCGGCCTCTTCCTGGAGGACGGTACGGCCGGTGGATTTCATATTTATGTGATATTTTTCCCTTGCTTTATGTCTCTGCTCCACCTTCTTTAGGGCCCGGGTTGAGCTGAACATCGAATAAACCTTCTGGTAATGCGGTTCTGGTCGGATGCTCCCCTGAGGCCCGAGCATTGCCAATGGCTGACGCCCTCGCACTTACGGTTGGCCACTGCATGTAAAGTAAGACAGCCGCCCCGATGCAGGTGACGTAAGTTGTACTCCCCTCGCTTTAGAGGGTCTTTGTTTAGCACTTCCGCTGAGTACACTGCTGTTGGCAATGTGATTAGGTTCATGTCTGTAGGCACTGCCCGAGAGACTGCGCCGTCCTGGGGGCCCTAGGACAAGGCGAAGAAGTTGTCCCTAGCTGCCTCTGGGATGGAGCCAGCCCCAGGTGCGGGTGTAAGAGCAAACTGGTTGTTAGTAGCCAGCTTGGGCGGTCTGGCCAGCAGGACTTCAGGACAGGTAGTAGGCGTTAACCGGCCTCCTTGCAGGAAAGTCTCGATGCCATGGCCCACGAGTGTGCCTTGGAGGATCTTCTCCACTGGTGTCGACATCAGCAGTGACCTCGTCAACTAGCCTTGGGGATGAGTCCCCAGGTGCTAACTGGATTTCCAGGCCTTCGTCAGCAGCAGACAGCTGCCGTCAGCCCAGGCGCAGCAGCCAGCCTTCTTAAAGTCACGGCAGGGTCCTTTGAATCTGCAGACCTCCTATTTGGGGGTAGGTCCTGCCAGGCCTCCCTGAGGGGTAGGCTCCCGGTTTGGGTTACCTTCGCTCAGGGGATAGGCCCCATTTGGCCTCCCTGAGAGCCTGCTGTGGTCAGCAGGCGCTGCCTGGTCTCCCCCGAGGGGGCACCACTG
Source organism: Romanogobio albipinnatus (assembly GCA_023566225.1). NCBI lineage: Eukaryota > Metazoa > Chordata > Actinopteri > Cypriniformes > Gobionidae > Romanogobio > Romanogobio albipinnatus. The sequence goes on along the minus strand of CM042253.1, from coordinate 23,800,026 downwards.
GCATTAAGTCCCTCGACGGCTGGTACGAGCTGCTAATAGGTGGTAGGCCCTACCGGGCCTCCCTAAGGGCCTGCTGTGGGGTAAGCAGGCTCACTTGACCTCCTCTGTGGAGGGCGTTCCTGGGCTCCAGTCACTGGATGGCTAGCATGTTGTTAGCATAGTTCTGCTATCAGGTGGCAGGCACTGTTGCCTCCCTGAGGGCGAGCTCCCGATTCTCAGTCGCTGAGACGGTTAGCGAAGTGAAGCGCTATGGACGGCATGTTCTGCTATCAGGTGGAGGCATTGCGCCTCCCTGAAATCGTTCCCCGGTCCCCAGTTTTGGTAACGGATCGTAGCATGGGCTGCTATCAGGCAAGCTGCACGGGGCTTCCCTGTGGGATTCGCTTTGGAGTAGTAGGCCCACGTGGCCTCCTCTGAGGGCATGCTCCGGTCTCATGGTTTCTGGATAGGTCCAGTCACTGAGCAGAGGGCTGTGATGGAGAAATGCCCGACCTTTTTTGCAGTTGGCAGGCCCGCTTGGCCTCCCCGATGAAGCGAGTCCCTGGTCTTCCCAGCTACCTTGAGGGCTATCACGACTGCGATCAGGTATCAGGCTCGTATGGCCTTCCTGAGGGCGAGCGCCACTGTTGGACGCGCGAGCATTCGGCACAGGTTACCAGGTGGAGGCCCAGAATGAGTTCCCCAGGCGGGAACACACAGCTGGCTTTACGCTGACAGCTAGTGGTCACCTGCTATCAGGTGCCGGTCTCTGGCCGTTCGCGAGTCCTGAAGGCGGTGTCCTTACCCTAGCATGACGAGACGTCTCTGCGGCTATGCGGTCCCTACAGGAGGGGACCTTCATAGTCTGCCTACGGCATGGTTACCTACCGGGCAGGCTTATGAGCTCCTCTCATTTGAGGGTCTGTTATGAGCTTACGGCCGCCTGGCGCTGATTCATTGGTTGTAGGCCCCTCGGGGCCTCCCTGGTACGATCAGCCTGTAAGGCCTTTGGCCTCCTAAGCACGTTTTAAAGTAAGTGCTTGGTAGATCCGAGGATCGAGCGGCTAGACTCCCCTCGCTAGCAAGGGTTTGAAAGCACTTCACTGAGCGCTGCTCTCCGGGATAACCCGTCTCTGAGGTCCGGCTAGTGGATGACACTGCCTTTCTTGCAGCACCCTAGCGGCATGTTTCTTCGGAGGCGAGTACCAGAGGCTCTGTACTGTACAGACAGGGTTGACCGTATTACGTGTCCCATAACAGACTGGGTCCCCTGGTCAGGTCTCCCTGGTGGCATTCGGTGAGAACCTCCCGAATAGTGACTGGCATGGGTTCCCTCGTAGTTCCCTTGCCACGCTCCCTTAAAGGAACCCCTTCTAAGTCGAATGGGCTGGTTCCAGGCCTTCGAGCAAGGCCTGGGAAGGACCTCATGTGTGTGAAGGTTTCCTTCTCAGGCGATAGCTTGGGCTTTGACCATAGGGAGCGCTGTCACTGACAGCTTAATGTGACCAGAAGGGGAGGGGTTCAGGCATTTCAGTAGAATTTGCTTGTCTTGACAGTTGTCACTGCCAGTGGGCATGCACTCCTGTCGGCATGGCGGCGTGGGTATATCATTCCCCGTAGCGTCGAGCTGACGCAGCGCGAGTTCCCTTTCGAAAGGGAACGTCTCAGGTTACAAATGTAACCATTGTTCCCTGAGAACAGGGAACGAGACGCTGCGTCGCTTTGCCATGCCGCAGGGCCTGCCTGCCGAAACAGTCCCTTCAGACGACTAGATACTGTCATGTTGGCAAGGGGCCCTTATATACTTCCTGGTCGCACCTTGATGACATCATAGGCTGTCGCCGGTCAATAGGATTGACGTTTTTTGATTGTGATTTCAGGCACCAGTCACGCTGGAGGCGTTCCCCGTAGCGTCGAGCTGACGCAGCGTCTCGTTCCCTGTTCTCAGGGAACAATGGTTACATTTGTAACCTGAGACGTTTTCCAATTATGCACATGTGACTGAAGTTTTCTGTAAGGAAGTATTGTTGTTGTTTTCCTATCAATGCATATGACATGTCACAAGTTCTCTTTAAGACATATTTTGAACAATGAACAACAAGTTTCTCTATGCATATGTTCAAGGGTATATTGTGCCACGTGAAACAATAAACAACCTGTTTTTCTGGTAAACAATTATTTCACTGTTTAAGCAACCTATAAAATCCAACTGGGTGTCCAGGAAGACAGAGGAAGAAGCTGGAATGAAGACCATCCATCAGAAAATTGTCTTCCTCTCCTATGTCTAACTTACAACAATAAAAAAGATATCTCTTGGCAAGATAACTGGTGTCCGGTCCTGTGATTTAAACCACGGGGAAAAAAGCTTAATTTTTAAGTCTACATTTCTTTTTACAGGTTGATTATCTATCACTGCTGGGAGGTAAAACTCCTGATGACTCTGTAAAACGAATGATGAGAAAAAATGGAACAAATGGCCTTTGGGCCAATTACAGTTTGAAGGGTCGAAAGGGGAAAATACATTTTCAGGACCTGGCTATATATCCCATCATAATCCGTAAGTTTGAAAAGAGAAAAGAGTAGACTGTGTTTTTCATTATCCTCCACAAGCGTTCATCCTTGCGGTTGCTAGATGTGAAGACTTTAAATCCACCCAATTATGCATTTTTTGTTTTACCATGTGCACATACATACTCTCTACACTGTAGAAGAAGCACTGATTATCATAAAACACTGGCAAACATGTACAGTAAGTAGGAGTATTGTAATCTTGAGATATTCTGCTTTAATGATAATGCCATACAGTAATCTATTTCTTCACAAGCTACTTGTGCCTTTTGCTGCGACTAAATCTGCCATCAGACCTGATAAATCCAAAAACTTACTGTAAAGGATTTTGTTGAAATTTCAGCTTGAATTGGGTGCTTACTACAGGACGCTAATTAATAAAAGGCTTGATCTTTTTCCCTCTTTGCCTTTCTTTATATATAGAGGCCTGCCACAAGATCCACCCGACAACTCTGCAAAAAACAATTGAAAACTGTGTAGCTGATACACTGAGATATGCTCCTCACAGAGTGACTCAGGTCAGTGTTAAGCGTTTGTTCAAAAGACAATGATGTAAAGTATTCGCTATTCAGCAAATTATGCTTTTTTCACATAAATTTAGGTGACTTTATTTTTTATAAGCATTATATAGAAATGATTAATACCACTATCGTGACAACACCAACTTGATTAGATTAAAGATGAAAATGTATTAGCTTAGTATTACTACTTAGAGGGTAGGCGTTGCAAGAATTTTTGGCTAAGCAAGAAAGCCATGTTCGGTGAACTTTAAAAAAGTAACTGACCCAGTGCATTACAGTTTACAGTGTCATTGAAGCTGACATGTAGCTAGATTTTAGTGACAGGGTGGTTTGAGATGGTAATGCAAATTTTCAAATCACGTTTTTTCATTTGACAAAACCAAAGAAAATACTCCTTTGTCAGAAAAATGTACATAATTGATGGCAGAATTTACATTTAATTCAATTCAATTCAATTCAAATTTATTTGTATAGCGTTTTTCACAATACACATTGTTTCAAAGCAGCTTTACAGAAAGTGCATTTCATAGATGAACAGTAAAAATGTTAGAAAGACAATGTTAAAGAATAATGTTCGAAAAAGTTAATCAATCGTGTATTAATTTAGGCCATAACAACGCTGGCGTTGAGTCGTCTCTTCACTGGCGTGGAGTCGTCTCATCACAGTTTTTGGGGCATCCGAAGTCTCCATGAGAGGCTGGATACAAACTGGAGCTGACGAACTATCTACCTCGGGACTAGTGTCCCGAGATAACAACAGAAAAGCAGATGGGAAATAATTAGCATAGCTGCTGTTCAGAATATTATATTAATGCTTTTGTTCCGATTTAACTGTAGTATAAAGGGTAATTATAATGTGAATGCTTGGCTAAAGAGATGCGTCTTTAATCTAGTTTTAAACTGTGACAGCGAGTCTGAACCTCGACCAATATCAGGCAGACTTTTCCAGAGTTTAGGAGCCAAATGTGAAAAAGCCCTCCCTCCTTTAGTGGACTTAGATATCCTTGGAATGACCAGAAGCCTAGAGTTTAGTGACCTTAAAGAGCGCGATTGATTGTAGAGCGATAGAAGATCCGTTAGATACACTGGAGCTAAACCATTTAGGGCTTTATAGGTCAGTAGCAATACTTTGTAATTGATACGGAACTTAATAGGTAACCAGTGTAGAGATGATAAAATTGGGGTTATATGATCATATTTTCTTGACCTAGTAAGAACTCTAGCAGCTGCGTTTTGGACTAACTGTAGTTTGTTTATTGAGGATGCAGGACAACCAGCTAATAAAGCATTACAGTAATCTAATCTCGAGGTCATGAATGCATGAACTAACTTTTCTGCATCAGGAATAGATAGCATGTTACGTAGCTTAGCAATGTTTCTAAGGTGGAAAAATGCCGTTCTTGTAACATATGAAATATGATTTTCGAATGTCAGGTTGAGGTCTAATATAACACCCAGGTATTTTACTGTAGTGGATAAAGTGACAGGATATCCTTCCAAGGTAAAATTGTATCTGAATTTAATAGCAGAAAATTACACGTCATCCAGTATTTAATATCTTCAACACACGCTGTCAGTTTAGATAATTTAGCGTTTTCATCCAGTCGTGATGAAATATATAATTGAGTGTCATCAGCATAACAGTGGAAATTAATTCCATGTTTTCTTATAATATTACCAAGTGGCAGCATATATATTGAGAATAGCAGAGGGCCTAATACGGATCCTTGCGGCACCCCATAGTCTACTGACATTATCTTGGATTTTTCCCCATTTAGACAGACAAAATGGTAGCGGTCTGATAAGTACGATCTAAACCAGTTTAATGCCTGTCCCTGAACACCAGTATAATTTTGAAGTCGATCTATGAGTATTTTATGATCTATAGTATCGAACGCAGCACTAAGATCGAGTATAACTAATATTGAGATACAGCCTTGGTCAGAAGCTAGAAGTAAATCATTTGTGATTTTAACAAGTGCAGTTTCTGTGCTATGATGCAGCCTGAATCCTGATTGAAATTTTTCATAGATATAATTTTCTTGCAAGAAAGAGCACAATTGAGCGGACACAACTTTTCTAGTATTTTAGACATAAATGGAAGATTTGAAATTGGTCTGTAATTTGCTAGGTTATTATGATCTAATTGTGGCTTCTTAATGAGAGGTTTTATGACTGCCAACTTGAATATTCTTGGAACATGACATAAAGATAAAGACGAGTTAATAATATTGAGAAGAGGCTCTTCCACTACAGGTAACAACTCTTTGAGTAGTTTAGTGGGTATTGGATCTAATAAACATGTTGTTGGTTTAGATGCAATGATAAGTTTATTTAGCTCTTCCTGTCCTATAGTTGTAAAGCGGTGTAGTAGTTCTTGAGGGGCGATAGTTGCGGTTGAATCATAAGACATCATTAAAGATTGTACATTTACAATTTTATTTCTGATGTCTTCTATTTTCTCAGTGAAATTCATAAAATCATTACTACTAAACTGTAACGGAATATTTTGCTCAGGCGATGCTTGTTTATTTGTTAGTCTAGCCACGGTGTTAAATAAAAACCTTGGGTTATTTTGATTATTTTCTATTAGTTTGCGGAGATGCTCAGCCCTGGCTGCTTTTAGGGCCTTTTTATAACGTGACATACTATCTTTCCACGTGATTCTAAAGACCTCTAAATTAGTTTGTTTCCATTTACGCTTTAAGTTACGAGTTTCTCTCTTGATAACATGTGTAGCACTGTTGTACCATGGTGCTTTAGTTTTCTCTCTAACCTTTTTTAATCTAATTGGTGCAACAATTTCTAATGTGCTAGATAAAATGGTGCTCATACTGCTAGTCATTTCCTCTAGTTCATCTGTTTGTTTGGGTTCACTGAGCAGCTGAGACAGATCAGGTAAGCTATTTGAGAATCTATCTATAGTGGTTGGAATGATTGTTCTGCCTGGTCGATAACGTGGAGCAACATGACAGATTTCAGCAGTACGCAGTATGCAAGTGACCATGTAATGGTCAGTGACATCATCACTTTGCGGTATAATATCTATATCGGTTGGGTTGGTTCCATGTGATATAATTAAATCTAGTGTGTGATTAAGACGATGAGTGGGACCAGTGACGTTTTGCTTGATCCCAAAGGAGTTTAATAGATCTGTAAATGCAGCCCCTAATGCATCATTTGTGTTATCTACGTGTATGTTAAAATCTCCAACAATTAATGCTTTATCGACGTTGACCAATAGATCTGAGAGAAAGTCTGCAAACTCTTTTAAGAAATCAGCATAGGGCCCTGGAGGTCTATACACAGTAGCCAAGGCTAGAGATAATACGGATTGCTTTCTTGCATCTAAGAGCGTAACATTTAGCACTAGTACTTCAAACGAATTAAACCTGTGACCCGTTTTCTGAGTAACATTTAGAATATCTCTATAGATTGTTGCAACACCGCCGCCACGACCAATCAGACGGGGCTCATGCTTATAACAGTATCCTGGCGGAGTAGACTCATTTAGACCGAAATAATCATTTGGCTTAAGCCAGGTTTCAGTAAGGCAAAGTACATCGAAACTATTATCTGTGACCATTTCATTTACAATAACCGCCTTAGATGTGAGCGATCTAATGTTTAGAAGACCTAGTTTTAGAAATTGTTTTTGTTCACTAATATTGAGATTTTCTGGTTTAATCACAGTTAGATTTTTCCTAGATCCTACAGTAGATTTAATGTTTGACCTCACTAAACGAGGAATAGACACAGTTTCTATATAATGTTCTACATTGGTACTTATGTCAATTAAGTTAGGACAGGAAAGACTGTGATCTGGACTTACTAGTCATATGGTGGTGTGTAACGCCCTGGAGATGTTGTCCGACAGAAGAGCCGCTCTGATTCTGCTGGGGTGAAGGCCATCAGGACGGAAGAGCCTAGGTCGCTCCCAGAACAGATTCCAATTATTTACAAAGAGCAGCTTCTGTTCATTACACCATGACATTAACCATTCATTTAGAGCAAATAATCTACTGAACTTTTCATGTCCTCGTCGGTACGTGGGAAGGGGTCCAGACACGATGATCGTTGCTTCAGGCGATGTTCTGCGCACCGTCTCTACCAGGCTCTTGTAGTCCTTCTTCAGAACCTCCGTCTGCCGAAGCCTGGTGTCGTTCGTTCCTGCGTGCAACACGACAGCTCCGATGCGCTCGTCACCGTTCAGGATCTCGGGAACCTGCGCAGCGACATTGAGAACACGAGCACCAGGAAAGCAGTGAGTGATTACCTTGCCTTTACCTGAGGTAGCGTGGACATGCTGGACGATGGAAGTACCGATCACCACAGCGTTGCGTTCCGTCTCGCGAAGAGGGGAGAAGCGGTTCCGGGTGGAGATCTCGAAGACCGGGAGGGGCGGAGAGGTCCTAGCTCTGGTCCTGGCTCGCGTCTTCTGCTGTGGAAAAACCCAGGCTCCATGGTGCTGTGTCGGTGCCGGAGTGAACGAAACCAGGGATGATGATCGCGTCCTGGGTGCTTGTGTCCTGTGCAAAGAAACACACGGAGTAGACAAGGTCGGAGTCAAGAGGTTACTAACCACTGACTTGTGCGCATCGGCGCGTGATGTTTCAAGCGCTGATCGTCGCTCTCTCAGCACGGCTTGTCTGTCTAGAAGGTTGCGAATCTGCTTCTCCACCGACTCCAACTCCAACTGCACCGAATGCAGCTCGAACATGTCCTCGCCTGCACTCAAAGGTAACATTAGACACACATCCGAGTTATTCGCCATTGTAGCAGATGGTAAACGCGTGGTAAACTCTCCGAGTCCACAAGGTAAATAAGTTTGCTAGCGGGCTACGGCTACCGGTGTAAATAAGTTTACCACGCGTGCAATGCTAGCGGGCTACGGCTAGTAGCGGAAGTTCGGATATAAGTAGTGATATCAAAGCGATCCGATTGTTTTTTATAGAGAATCGTATCGAAGATATATTCACACGCTGTAAATAATAGAAAATATTCGTTTGTAAGCGGGTGATAAGGAGAAAATCAAGGATTATGAATCAATTCGACAGAGCTCTAACACCAACAACGCGCTCACAGCCCGCGCATGCGCAAAAACATTTACTTGAATGTCGTTACCTGTTTTTAGTAGTTTGGTTCATTTATCCATCTTTGTTTTATAAATCAATTAATTTCATAATAGGAAAATATATGAATATAAATAAACAAATGATAAATGATTTGAAAAAAAAAAAGTTGTATCTAACTATTTTGTTTTACTTTATTTTTTATTTCTATATTTACTTAATTGTAATGCATTCATTTGTATCCATTTCCCTATTTGTAAATGCATGAAAGACAACAGCATCTACTTTTTAAGAAATCATAAATTCTGATTTTAATTCATAAAATTGTCTATGCAGGGGGATAATGGAGGACCATCCATGGATGTAAGTCAATTAATGCGTCAAGAACATGCAGCAGCACCAGAGGGGAGTGACCTGTTTCAATCTGCTGACTAAAGAACCGTTAACAAATACAAAATGTATAAAAATGTAAATTTTTGTTTAATCATATTTGTTTCTTGAGCAGTTTTTTTTTTGTGTAAGGAGAAGTTTTGTGTAAGGAGAAGTTGTGTAAAGAGAACAGCTTAACCACTTTCTTTCTGTTAAAGCTAATAAAGTTTAAAATGTTACACAACATTTGCATGTTATTGATGTCAGGACTTCTTAAATGGAGGACCCAGATGCAGAGTGAACAAAGATAATTTATTGATAGGACAGTTCAACAAGGCACAAGAGAATAGTGGATGAGTCAGTCCAAACAGCAGGGCCAACGGGGAACAATGACACGACGGATGAGTGTGACTGCTGGAACCAGCTCCAAGATACAGCAGGTTGAAGAACATCTGAGGACTGACCAGGCCAGGTAGATGGTAGTGGTGAAGACAGGGCAGGACACAATGAAGCAGGGATCCGTACTTGCTGCTCACACACTCAGAGCCAGTCCAGCTACCAGGCAGAGGTAACCAGCAGGCAGGGAATCCCAGGGAGGAGGCAGGAACTAACACAAGACAACACTCAGGACAACAAAAGAAAACCAAGCAAATAAAAACTGGCGAAACTAGAACACCAGAAACAAACGATAAACTAAATATAACTGGAGCTAGAAAAAGGGGAAAACAAAAGAGAAACCAAAATAAAGCCTGGAGAAAACCGACGCCACGTGACAGTGACGTATGTCAACAAAGTGCCGCGAGAGCGATTCGAGAGCAGTCGGCTAATACATCCGGTGCAGTTTCTCCAGAGCAGCTGCACGAGGCTACACGGACTCTGATGACGACACAGCTGTTCCACGATTGGCTGGATTCACCGCATGACAGCAATCACGTGTGTTTCGTGTTTATTCTGAAACCTTCAGCTCCACTAATGCGCACAAATCTGTTTTTTAAAACAGTAAAACCTCCTTAAAACAGTAAAACCTCCTTTCATGTAGTCGCGATGTTATATTGTTATGTTTATCAAAATAAAACTGATTAAACACGTAAACCCCACTTCATTGATAGTGTAGCTGCTTATATGTTGAACTTTATTCTTGTACATACACACGCTGTATTAAGCAGTACATAAAGAATTACATGACAATAATGTCTCTGAAACATCTGTGTATTGCATTAATTTCACTTCAGCTGATAAAGTATGCAAACACAGCGCGAGCGTCACTGCGGGAAGCAGAAAGTGTCCGACTTCACGTCTCCGTTTGCAGCTCCTCCCCGCCTGCACGCGACTACTCTCGCCGATCAGTTGAATCCGGCCGAAGCCGATGTCGAACACACCTAAGGACTAAACAAGGGGGCGTGGTAACAGGAAACAAGGAGGCGGGACAAGAGGAACACACGGCAGACACAAACAAAGACAGGGCCATGTGCTTAACAAGGACAACACAGACAAGGCTGCCAGGGAAAACCCTGACAATTGGCTTTATGCACAGCTGCACTACTTCCTGAACTTCAGCCAGCTCCTTTGTTTCCTGTCTGCCATTATTGGACAAACTGATTAATCCAGGTGTGTCTGATTATTGTTGTTGTGACTACAGAGGTCAGGCACAACTGGTCGCAAGAAGCGTGTGGAAAAACCAAGGCCCGTGAACTGAGAAAAGTCAAGCGTGCAGCTGCCAAGATGCCACTTGCCACCAGTTTGGCCATATTTCAGAGCTGCAACATCACTGGAGTTCCCAAAAGCACAAGGTGTGCAATACTCAGAGACATGGCCAAGGTAAGAAAGGCAGAAAGTCGACCACCACTGAACAAGACACACAAGCTGAAACGTCAAGACTGGGCCAAGAAATATCTCAAGACTGATTTTTCTAAGGTTTTATGGACTGATGAAATGAGAGTGAGTCTTGATGGGCCAGATGGATGGGCCCGTGGCTGGATTAGTAAAGGGCAGAGAGCTCCAGTCCGACTCAGACGCCAGCAAGGTGGAGGTGGAGTACTGGTTTGGGCTGGTATCATCAAAGATGAGCTTGTGGGGCCTTTTCGGGTTGAGGATGGAGTCAAGCTCAACTCCCAGTCCTACTGCCAGTTTCTGGAAGACACCTTCTTCAAGCAGTGGTACAGGAAGAAGTCTGCATCCTTCAAGAAAAACATGATTTTCATGCAGGACAATGCTCCATCACACGCGTCCAAGTACTCCACAGCGTGGCTGGCAAGAAAGGGTATAAAAGAAGAAAATCTAATGATATGGCCTCCTTGTTCACCTGATCTGAACCCCATTGAGAACCTGTGGTCCATCATCAAATGTGCGATTTACAAGGAGGGAAAACAGTACACCTCTCTGAACAGTGTCTGGGAGGCTGTGGTTGCTGCTGCACGCAATGTTGATGGTGAACAGATCAAAACACTGACAGAATCCATGGATGGCAGGCTTTTGAGTGTCCTTGGAAAGAAAGGTGGCTAAATTGGTCACTGATTTGTTTTTGTTTTGTTTTTGAATGTCAGAAATGTATATTTGTGAATGTTGAGATGTTATATTGGTTTCACTGGTAAAAAATAAATAATTGAAATGGGTATAAATTTGTTTTTTGTTAAGTTGCCTAATAATTATGCACAGTAATAGTCACCTGCACACACAGATATCCCCCTAAAATAGCTAAAACTAAAAACTACTTCCAAAAATATTCAGCTTTGATATTAATGAGTTTTTTGTGTTCATTGACAACATGGTTGTTGTTTAATTATTAATGTTGTAAAATTAATCCTCAAAAATACAACTTGCCTAATAATTCTGCACTCCCTGTAATTTGGGCCTAATGGGTGGAGCTAGAATATCCAACCACACCTTAACCCTACTACCCTAACCCTACCCACAACTCTATCCCTCCATCCCATTAGACGTCCAGAAAGATGGAGCTGGACTTCATTTGACTCTGCAGTGAGTACCACTAGTCCTTTTAGGTTTAATGGAAAATGCTTTCCTGGGACGTTAGCTCTTTCTGCAACTGTGTGGCTCTTTTTTTTCCTCGTCTTTCTGACACCTTTCATACTGTTCCCTTTCGAGGGAACTCGCACTGCATCGGAACGACGCTTTGGGGATGCTCCCTTAGCATCAGCGAATCTGAAACCAGAATGCCAACTAGGCCAATCCGATTGGCGTGCGTGATGACGTCATCGTGACGGCATACCCGGAAGTATAAAAGGGGGGCTGGAACGTAATGACGGTAGTTATTGCTCTTCAGCATAGCGCTATCTGTCAAACTGTCTGTCTATTTACTGTTGTTTTGTCAGTGAAAGTGTGTGAAAAAGAAAAAGAATGAATGAGAGTGTGAGACACTTCAAGCAGTGTGTGCATCCGTGTCCCTATTACATTTCGGGCTCAGATACACACCTGCTTTGTGTGCAGTGTCTGGGTGTTGAACAACATTGTGAGCTGTTCACACTCAGACTGCGCCGCTCTCGGCTGGCCGTGTTCGATGAGGCCGGCCAGCTTTGTGAGCCCCAGGGTTCTGGACCAGCGATCACTGAGGCGTCTCGGTGTCACAGACCATGGGGTTTACATAAGGATTTGTCAGCGGGATCTGGGACTGCTGCGGCACTTTCCCAATCCTTGTCTGACAGTTCTAAAGATCTTCCTCCCCGTGTGGAAGCCCGCGCTGCGGCTTCTTCCCCCGGGGTTGAGGATCTGATGCTTATTCTCTCCGGTTCCGAGGAGCCGGATGAGTGTTGCATCAGGGCAGGTGGAGAAGCAGGAAGTGTTTCATCGCTTCATCCACTCGCCCAAGAGGAGTTAATTGAGGTTTTCACTCGTGCGGTGACCAAATTGAAGATCAATTGGTCACAGGAAGTGCCGGAAATTCAGCCACCTAGTAGGCTGGACGACCGGTTTCTTTCTCGCCGGGTCCAAACACCTCGCCGGGGTTTTCCTTTCTTCCCGGACCTACACACCGAGGTGTGTAGGTCGTGGAGGAAAGCCCTATTCCTCGCGCATTCCTCCAGTATTGGATTATTCCAATGTTTTGGGGGCGCGTGAGGCGGGCTATGGGACGATGCCTCGGGTGGAAGAGGCTCTCACGAGTTATCTTTTCCCCGATTCTGTGTCGTCCCTTAGAACCCCGGAGCTGCCCACCAAACCCCTTCGGGACACCTCATCGTTGGTGGGCGAAGCTTATATGGCGGCTGGGTGGGCTGGTAGTTCCCTGCACACATTAGCTGTCTTGCAGGCCTACCAGGCTGACCTCCTGAAAGAGCTCAATGAGGGCGACGGTCCCTCTTCGGAGGACGTGCTAAAGAGAAGCCTCCCTCGCCACTCAGAGCCTGGCAAGGTGGCCCCTAAGGGGCAGCCTCAGCCGTCTGCCAGCTCCTCGCACCGACAGGTGCAGAAAGAGAGCGTCGCCTCTAGAGCCCCTCCTCCAGGAGCCTGGCAACAGAGGCGGCGTTCTCATCAACAGTCCCAGCAGCGGTCTTTTGCTCCTGGAGGCGATCTGAGGAACGTACTCCAGGGCGGAAGGCTGCTGGGAAGAAGTCCTGGCTTCGGCTGGACTTCCAAGAGCGGTCCCCCGCGCGGGGGAGCGACCGAGGTTGCTTCCTCTGCGGCGCTCCGGGGAAATCGAGGTAATCCCGCCGTCTATGACGCTTCGGGCCCCATCGATTTCCCGCGAACGCATGCTGCTCCAGCCGCCTCCGAAGGGACTTGCGGCTGGGCAGCTAACGCGTCCGCACATAGAGAATCGTTCCCAACTACTTCCTGCCGGTCATCCGCTTCAGGGGGTTGGGAACGAGGCTCGTGTAACACCCGAAGCCAGCCTCGAGAGGGAGTCCGGGTTCTACAGCCGGTACTTTATAGTTCTCGGAAGGGAAGGAGAGTGGCGTCCGGTAGACCTGAGGTATTTGAATCGGTCTCTGAGGAGGCTTGGTTTCAAAATGCTCATGGTCTCCATCATCGTGAGTTAGATCCAGTTCGAGGACTGGTTCGTCACGATAGATCTGAGGGACGCATACTTCCATATCTTCATCCTTCCATGTCACAGGAAGTTCTTGAGGTTCGCTTTCGGGGGCGAGGCGTACCAATATCGAGTGCTTCCCTTCGGTCTAGCTCTTCACCCACGCACATTCACAAGGTGCATGGATGCAGCTCTGGCTCTATTAAGACTCCAGGGCATCCGTGTGCTGAATTTTCTCGACGACTGGCTCATATTGGCCCAGTCGTACGGGATGGCAGTTCGGCATTGAGGTGTCGCTCTGGCCCGTATGAAGTGCTTGGGGCTGAGACTCAACACAGCAGGAGTGTTGACGCCGTCCCGGAGGACTACGGTTCTAGGGATCGTATGGGACTCGACGACGATGCGGGCACAATTGTCTCCCGCGCGAGTCGAGACCATACTGGCGATGGTCTCAGGAATAAGGCTAGGCCACTGCATCACTGTGAAGCACTTTCAGGAAGTGCTGGGGCTCAGGGCAGCAGCGTCCAACGGGATACCCTTTGGCCTGCTGTACATGAGACCTCTACAGTGGTGGCTGGAATCCAAGGGGTTTCCCCCAGAGGGAATCTTTTCCGTATGATCAGGGTAACGCGCAGATGCCTTCGTTCCCTAGTCACATGGAAGAAACCTTGGTTTCTGTCCCAGGGGTCAGTGTTGGGAGCGTCCTGTTGCCGGGAAACCGTTTCAACAGACGTCTCCTTCATTGGCTGGGGCGCCGAAGGCGCTTGGGTTTCCCTAGTCCTAGTTGTGCCCGGTCTCCGGCTTCACACTAGGGCAGGCACTACCCTCGGTAAGGTCCCAAGGGCCAGTGTTGGGAGCGTCTTGTTGCCGGGAATCCGCTTCAACAGACGCCTTCCTCACTGGCTGGGGCGCGGTCATGGACGGCCGCTTTGGGGGGGAAGTCCTAGCTTTGGCTGGACTTCCGAGAGCGGTTCCCCCCGTAGAGGGGCAACCGAGGTTGCTTCCTCCGCGGCGCTCCGGGGAAATCGAGGTAATCCCGCCGTCTATGACGCTTCGGGCCCCATCGATTTCCCGCGAACGCATGCTGCTCCAGCCGCCTCCGGAGGGACTTGCGGCTGGGCGGCTAACGCGTCCGCACATAGAGAATCGTTCCCAACCACTCCTGCCGGTCATCCGCTTCAGGGGGTTGGGGAGGAGGCTCGTGTAACACCCGAGGCCAGCCTTGAGAGGCTGGTTCCCTCAGTAGATTATCTCGGCGTATGGAATGCCTTCCGAATATTTCTACATGGGTCCTGCGTACTGTAGAAGAGCAGACATCCTGTTGAGGCAGGGGCTGAGGCCCGGGGAGTGGCGACTCCACCCAGAGGTGGTGGAGGCCATATGCAGGAGGTTCGGCCCAGTGGAAGTGGGTCTGTTTGCGTCTCGAGAGACGTCCCACTGTCCTCTGTGGTTTTCCCTCACGCATCCAGCCCCGCTGGCTGCGTCTGTACGCATTTCCCCCGATTGCTCTGCTCCCGGGAGTTCTGGAGAGGGTCCGGCAACAGGGGGTCAGTCTACTTCTGGTAGCACCCCGTTGGCCGACTCGAGTTTGGTTCTCGGATATCACAGCTCTGCTAGCAGGTCAGCCGTGGGAGATTCCTCTGAGGAGGGATCTCCTATCTCAGGCGGCGGGTACGATATTTTACCCCCGCCCGGAGATTTGGAATTTATGGGTCTGGCCCCTGAGGGGGCCAGGTACATAGAGGCTGGCCTATCGGCGGAGGTGATAGAGACCTTACTCAGTTCCAGGACTCCGTCTACGAGGAGACTGTACAGCCTCAAGTGGAATGTATTTTCCACTTGGTGCAGGGAGCGTGAGGTGGACCCAGTTAACTGCCCGGTGTCTTCAGTGCTGGAGTTCCTCCAAGATCGCTTCTCTGCAGGGCTTACCCCGTCCACACTCAAGGTGTACGTGGCTGCCATTGCGGCTTTCCACGCTCCTAGGGGTGATGGGCCTCTGGGTAGGCACCATCCGGTTGTACAATTCCTCCGTGGGGCTCGGAGGATGAGGCCTGCGGCTCATTCCAGGGTTCCAACCTGGGGCTTGGCAGTGGTTCTCGAAGGTTGGCTGAGGCCCCCTTCGAGCCATTGGAGTCGGCTGAACCTAAGAACCTGACCCGTAGGGTGGTTTTTCTCCTCGCCATGACCTCTCTGAGGAGAGTGGGAGATCTCCAGGCCTTGGCGGTAACGCCAACCTGCCTGGGGTTTGCCCCGGGAGGAGTAAAAGCCATCCTACACCCTAGGCCGGGCTACGTGCCTAAGGTGCCTTCAAGGGTGGTCAGGTCTTTGGTTCTGCAGGCATTTCATCCTCCGCCTCATGTGACGGCGGAAGAAGGGAGACTTCACCTACTCTGCCCGATATGGGCGCTCAGAGTTTATTTGGTGAAGTCTGCACAGTGGAGGAGATCACAACTGCTGGTGTGTTTTGGTTCACTTAGGAAGGGATTGCCTGCGTCTAATCAGACAATCAGTAACTGGATTGTCCAGGCGATTACCATGGCCTATCAGGTGCGCAGTCTGCCTTCACCTGTGGCTGTGAGGGCTCATTCCACCAGAGGCATGGCCTCTTCGGTGGCCCTTCTTTTTGGGGTCCCCTTGCAGGATATCTGCGAGGCGGCCGGGTGGGCTACCCCACACACTTTCATCAGGTTCTATAGCCTGGATCTCCCTACGACGCCTGGTGCGAGGGTGCTCCAGTCCTAGCTGTGCCCGGTCTCCGGCTTCACACTAGGGCAGGTGCTACCCTTCGGTGTGGCCTAGTGGGTACTCGTTCCCCAAAGCGTCGTTCCGATGCAGTGCGAGTTCCCTCGAAAGGGAACTGCTCGGGTTATGTATATAACCCTTGTTCCCTGAGAAGGGGAACGAGCACTGCATCCCGACGCCACACCTCGGCGCGCCTGGAGCGCATGCTTCAGAGCAATTACTACCGCCATTACGTTCCAGCCCCCCTTTTATACTTCCGGGTATGCCGTCACGATGACGTCATCACGCACGCCAATCGGATTGGCCTAGTTGGCATTCTGGTTTTAGATTCGCTGATGCTAAGGGAGCATCCCCAAAGCGTCGTTCCGATGCAGTGCTCGTTCCCCTTCTCAGGGAACAAGGGTTATATACATAACCCGAGCAGTTTTCCATTTTTAGTTGAGTAAAGACACTTGAGATATATTCCTTTAGAACAGTGACTTTTGCTTTGTATATTAGACAGGTAGCATTTCCATTCAACTCCACAAAAAATACTGCAATGTCCATCTTCATTGAAATTGTAAATGGCCTGTGGGCCTGCAGTTTGAGACCCCTGATTTAAGAAGAGGAGGACACAAGATATTAGCTTAAGTCTGAATTAAATGCTAATTTAATACAGCCTTTTTTTATATTTCTATAGAAAGACAGGATAGTGAAACTATTCCGTAAAAAGGTTTGTAGAGCTTAAGTTTTGAAATTTAGGTATAATACTTATTACAGTAAATGAGTATGTTTGAAAGAATTCATGACTTTGTTACAGTTGAATTTAATTATCTTCATGGACAGTTAAATGACTGTCAGTCTGGCACTTACTGTCCCACAGCAGTTGTTCCTGTGATGCTGGGACAGCACTGTGCAACCACACTGTTGCACTACTCTACCAGACAGAACACTACTCGCAGCTTGGCATCAGAGAAATTCCTCCTAGTCATTGGATTAATTAATGTAATAAATAAATGCATTGGGGATAGTCAGGTAAGATGAGCCACTGGGTAAGTTGACTCCTCCTGTGGAAAGGAGAAACTGTGGAAGGCACCCTTTTCTTTAAAACTTAAAGTTTTTGGCTTGTCAAAATACAATTTTAGCATAACAGATGTAGTGGCTGTTACATCAAAGTAGATGTGTCCAGGTCTAAAAATATTTATGATCCATATTGGTGATTTTGCAATGTACTGTATAAAACCATGCAAATCATTCAGCTAAATATTAGCAATCTAGTTTTGTCCAAAATGTTATAGCTATAGGGCAAAGTGAGCAAAATACTGTAGGGTAAATTAAGCCAGCATTTTAACTTACCCCAAACTGACATTTATTAATTCATTCTAATTCAGTTTTTAGTTAATTTTACTCAACAAACTCTGTTTAGTCTGTTTTTGTGAAGGTTATAACTTTGGTGTTCAACATATTGTTTCAGAAATGCAAACAATTAAATATATTGAAATTTCAACTTTAGTTGCTTGGTTTTATGTTAAGTTACCTTTAAGAAAAGTAATACAATGATTTGTAAATGGCAATTTGATTATTAAACTAGTTTTTAAAAGTTAAAGTTTTTGAAAATTTTACATGGGGTTGATTCAGATTCAGTTAGATGGTCAGTTTACACCCAGATAGTGCAACTTACCCACTGAATCAGATCAACTTATCCCTTACATCGGGCAAATTGAGCCAGAGGAACACTTTTTTTTATAAAAAGCCATATTTTTAGAACCATGTGTCATGGATGTATTCTAATCATTTAAAATGATAGGAAACATCCTGAAATTACTTTAGATACTTGCATTTTACTTACCTCATTTTCCCTTAATTTGAGGACCACATACGTTAAAAAAAAATGGCTCATATTACCCCACTCTCCGCTACATACTTTTAGTTCAAATTATTTGTATTGGCTTTGTCGGAAAGATTATAGATGAGACAGAAGAAAACACAACCTATGCTCTGTATGATATAAATATAGGATGTCTGGTTGAAACGTACAGATTACACAGTATTTCTGTGAACAAGTCATTATTTGAAAAAAATTGGACTGTTGAATATACCTACTATAATTAGTAAATTTGTCAGTATATTACTTTATATAAACTCCACATTTTTGCTTAACTCATAACAGATAAAATACTGCATGAGATCAGGCCTAGAAATAACATATGGCCTGTCTCACTATCAGTGTCAAAAATTAACCTTTTTAATTGTATTATTGTTTTTTGGTTTTTGTTGAAAAAACAGCAGATGCTGGTTAGGTATGTTTTGAAGCATTACAGCTGGTTTGAGCTGGCTGGTCCTTAGTTGGTCATGAGCTGGTTTAAGCTGGACAAGTGCTGGTCCTAAGCAACTAGCTACAGCTCAGGACCAGCTTATAACCAGCTCAGGACCAGCTCAAACCAGCTGCCATGCTTCAAAACATACCTAACAAGCATATGCTGTTTTTTCAACAGGGTGTTTACATTATTGCAGTGCAAGTATCAAAGTACTTTATATGTAAATGTTTGCATTACTGCAGAGCATAACAAAGTAATTTATATTTACATATTTACATTGCCTACATCTGTACAAATACATGTCTGTTCTTGTACAGACAGTATTTGCCCTCTTTCTTTTAGGCCAGCACGAGCCACTCCCTCTAATCCTTGGTTATCTGATGTCATTTGTGAACACCGGACGATACTCAAGGCAGCAGAGAGAACATGGCGTAAATCTAACCACCCATCCGATCTAGGTAAGTATCAGTCCCTGCTCTCATCCTTCTCAGATGAAGTACATGCAGCTAAATCTTCTTATTTCCAAAACAAGATCAACAACACCTCAAACTCACGCACACTGTTCAGAACATTTAACTCTCTCCTCTGCCCTCCCCCACCACCTCCCTATCTCCAGACGATTTTGCACAATTCTTCACAAACAAAACAACAACCATCAGCAGTCAGTTCTCACCCACGCGCACTGTGGACTTTAGTTCAGCCACATCCACAACCAAACATCCTCTCTTCTCATTTTCTACACTCACTGAGACATAAGTATCTAAACTTCTCCTCTCTAGCCATCCAACCACCTGTCCTCTTGATCCCATTCCCTCACACCTCCTTCAAGCCATCTCTCCTACAATCCTACCAGCACTCACACACATCATCAACACATCTCTCTGCACCGGCATCTTCCCTACCACATTCAAGCAGGCTCGAGTAACTCCACTGCTTAAGAAACCCACATTAAACTCATCACTCATAGATAATGACAGACCTGTTTCTCTCCTACCATTCATAGCAAAAACTATTGAACGAGTTGTTTTCAACCAGGTTTCATCCTTCCTATCACAGAATAATCAGCTGGACATCAACCAATCAGGTTTCAAAAGGGGCCACTCCACAGAGACTGCACTACTGTCGGTCACTGAAGTCCTGCGGATAGCTAAAGCTGACTCTAAATCATCAGTCCTCGTCCTGCTCAATCTATCTGCGGCCTTTGATACGGTCAATCATCAGATTCTTCTGTCCACCCTCTCATCACTGGGCATCACAGGGACTCCACTCCTTTGGTTTGAGTCCTATCTCACAGGTAGGTCTTTCAAGGTTGCCTGGAGAGGAGAGGAATCCCACTGGGGTTCCCCAGGGCTCAGTGCTTGGTCCTCTCCTCTTCTCCATCTACACTACACTCCAGCAACACAGCTTCTTGTCCAGGCCCTGGTTATTTCTAGACTTGACTACTGCAATGCGCTTCTGGCTGGACTCCCCTCTTGTGCGATCCAAACACTTCGGATGATCCAGAATGCAGCAGCACGTCTTGTCTTCAACGAGCCCAAAAGGACCCATGTCACACCTCTCTTCATCTCCCTGCACTGGCTACCACTCGCTGCTCGCATCAAGTTTAAGGCGCTGACGCTTGCATACAGAGCCACCACGCGCTCCGCTCCTGCTTACTTTGACTCCATTCTACAAATCCACACCCTCACCAGAAGCCTTCGCTCAGCAAAGGAATGACGGCTTGTGGTACCATCACAGAGGGGGAAAAAATCCCTTTCCAGAACATTTTCATTCAACGTTCCCAGCTGGTGGAACGATCTTCCCAACACCATCAGAATCATTGACATCATTCAAAAGTCAACTTAAAACTCAGCTCTTCCGTGAGCACTTAACCTCATAAAAAAATAAAAAAAAATAAATAAAAAAAACTTTCCTTTCCTCTTCCTCTTCCTTCTTCCCCCCCTACTCTAGCCTGTGCTACACTGAGCAATGTACACGGTCTCAGGATTTCAGGCTCTTATTGCGCTTCTTGACTCTTCATGACCAATCGCTTCATGTACCGCCAAGTTGTAAGTCGCTTTGGATAAAAGCGTCTGCTAAATGCATAAATGTAAATGTAAACGATTTAAAGGTTTACTATGTGAAAGATTTACATTATGCTTATGTAACATTGTATAATCTTAGACTAAAACTTCCTGTTTTATGGCACAATTGCTCATCAAAACAATGACATTTTTGTTGTGATAGCAGTATTATGAAATGAAACGATAGGGATTTTTGGTTAATTTGGAAAATGATCATTGTATACTTGATGCTTCAGCATTCTTGCAAAAGAGCTTGTTTCATTATGTTACCAGTACAATCATGTTCAGACAGTTTTGGAAAGTCCCTAGAGTTCCATGGCGCAAACACATCAACACTTAAGATGCTGTCATCATTCACAGTAAAAAAGGGGGAAAAAAGGAGAATCAAAGATACCACAAGACTGCACAGCCTCTAGTTGTAAAACCAGGTGCGATGTAAATTCTCAAAGAAATGGGATAACTTAAGGAGAAGGAAATTATGACAACACTGACTGCTTTAGAAACAGATAAGATGGGGATTGAAGGGAAAAAATGAATAATAATAAAAATAAATAAAATAAGCCACAGAGAT
The DNA here is from genome assembly GCA_023566225.1 of Romanogobio albipinnatus. Lineage (NCBI taxonomy): Eukaryota > Metazoa > Chordata > Actinopteri > Cypriniformes > Gobionidae > Romanogobio > Romanogobio albipinnatus. The sequence continues at coordinate 23,778,863 of CM042253.1, read as the reverse complement.
TTAATACAGTATATTAAAAGTGGTGCAAGGCAGTGCCGGCCTTGGGAGCCTAAAAGTGACCCGATATGACTCTGCCAGGGAAAAGGAGAGGCAGAGGCTGGTACAGGAGGAGGTGCGAGCTTCAGTTGAGGAAGAGCGAACTAGCAGAGCAGAGGCGCCTGGATGAAGTGGGAGTAGGCGATGGAGTGGAGTGTCACCTGGAAGGACATCTGGAAGTGGGACCCCCAGAGGATCAAGTTCTTGATTCAGAGGGTCTATGATGTCCTCCCAAGTCCATCCAACCTGTGCACATGGGGCAAAATAGAAACACCTGCATGCCCCCTTTGCTCCAAAGTAGGGACATTAGAACACATCCTGAGCAGCTGCTCCAAGGCATTGGGTGAGGGCCGGTATTGATGAAAGCACGACCAGGCCCTCAAATCCATCGCTGAGGCAATCAGCAAGGGAATCAAGGACTGCTGATACACCCAAGCTACAGTCAAAGCCATTCACTTAATCAAGGAAGGACAAAAGACAGAGAAAGTATTGAAAAACTGCTCTGCAGGTTTGCTCTCCATGGCCGGGACTGGGCGATGACAGTCGGCCTGGAGAGGCAGCTAAAAATCCCAACACACATCACCCAGTCCAAATTGAGACCTGATCTTGTTGGAGCTGACAGTGCCCTGGGAGGAGAGGATGGAGAAGGCTCAAGAGAGAAAGAGGGAGAAATACCATGAGCTGGTGGAGGATTGTCAGAGGAATGGATGGAGGACCAGGTGTATGCCAGTAGAGGTAGGCAGCAGGGGATTTGCCAGTCAACAATGAGCCATAGGCAACAATGTGGAGGCTGAAGAAAAAGCATCCAGATGGCTCTGGTTGAAGAGGGGAGAGCAGTGGGGGCAGTAAGAATTTTAACTTGGACACAGGCCGGGGTCTGATCAGCCTCGGTCGGGTCGCCAGGACTAGGATGTCTGTTGCAAGACCCAAAACACCCAGTGACTCCTAGAAACAACACTGATGATGTGTCCAAAATCATGCATCAGAAGATGTTTCTGTAACTATCATCACAACATTACACAAAAGAAAATAGTGCCTAGGAAGGTAATAAAGAATAAAATAAATGTAAAATTAAAAAGTTTATATATATATAAACTATATATATATAAACTATAAATCAAACTTTAAATTTGATTTTGAATACAATTCTTCCAAATGATAACACTTTGAAATACCCTTTTCACTCTTGTTCTCCAGAAAATAAAAAAATATATAAAACCAAATTATTAAATAAAAAAATAAAATAAAATAAACTGTATAATTTGAGAGAAAATAACATAAGAAAAAAATCACAATAAATCAACTTTACTGCTCACAATAGCAGTCTCAATATAAATTAGGATTTCACTAAATCTCAGAGTTTTGCCTTTCTGGACACTTCATAACTAAAAAAATTGAATTCTCTTTGTAAGTGAAGTGATTAAATCCTCAATTACAGAGGTTGTTTTGTATAAACGTTTGGTAAATGGTGTTTAACCATTAAATGCTGTTGTAATATGTGCAGTAAAGGATTAAAGGATTTTCAAGGATTGAAAAGTTAATCTTCTGTTCTCTTACGAGAGGTTCTCTCGTATTGCGTAAGTTCCTTACGCTACGGGAAAGTATTCTTTCTTCGAGATTTCTGAAAACCCAAAATTATCCTTAATTTTGTAACATTGTCAACGCAGTGCGGCAGCCTGGCAGACCATAGCAGGCTAATCCAACGTGCTATTGGCTGCTCTGCTGGCATCTGCAGCAGCCTATAGGTGAGCCCGCGTGACGTGGCGACCAATGAGGGCGCTTCGCGCCCACCTTATCTCATTTGCCTACAGGTGGGGCGTGGCCACGTGTATATAAGCAGGGCTCGCAGGCTGCATATTCGATTTTCTTTTCTTCAGCGAAGCCCTTCGCATCGCTGGATCTGGAACCCGCCGCCGTTGATCGCGCAGACTAGCAAGCAGAGGACAGCGTCTGAAGAAGCCGGCCGCATTTCGCCACCTTCAGCCATCCGTGCCTGCTCTGCTATCCGGCAGCTCATATCCTTTTATTGCTCAAGTGTCGTCGCCGCTGCGTCACACTTTTCTCAAAAAGAGCCGAGCGTTTGTTCCAAAATGTCTCGTTCCAACTGCGGCTCGTGTCACGTGCAGCTCAGTTCCGGAGACCGCCACGTGATCTGCGCTCTCTGCCTGGGCCGTGATCACGCCGCTGCCGCACTCCTTGCCGGCGGATGCCCGGAGTGCGAGGACCTGACGATGTCGACCCTGCGGGCTCGACTCGATCAGTTCGAGGATGATGTCCCTCCAGTCCCTGTCAAGCCGCGCAGGAAGAAGCGCCGCTCGCAGCGGACACCGGAGTTCGCGGAGAAAAGCTCGCCGGAACCTTTCCCGCCAGCCTCTCTCTCGCCTTCCCCGCCCCCACCCCAGGCCGCCACGTCTGTTGCCGCCTCCGGGGATGAGGCGGATGCGGCTGCGGAACGCGCCGACAGCTGCTCCATTATGGCTTCCGACAGCGAGGATTGGTCCTCCGCGGCCTCTTCAGTCCGGACCTCCGGACGCTCTCGAGCGGGTGAGGACGCGGAGGTTTTGCGCCTTCTCACCCGGGCTGTCGAGCAGCTAGGCCTCGAATGGTCTCCGCCCAAGGTGGCAGCGCCGAATCGACTTGACGGATGCTTCCTAAACAGTCGCTGCCGTGCGCCCACCTCCAGGACTGCACCTTTTCTGCCAGAGCTTCACGAGGAGCTCGGGAAGTCCTGGAACGCGCCATTTTCCGCGAGGGTTTCGTCTCAAGCTTCATCGACGCTCTCACAAGTTGACAGCGCGGCTGAGAAAGGCTACAATGCTATCCATCCGGTGGAAGAGGTGGTCGCAGCGCACCTTTGCCCGCCCTCTGGCTGGCGCTGCAGAGTGACGTCATCGCTGATCGGCCGTGCTTTCGCTGCCTCCGGTCAAGCGGTGTCTGCCTTGCATTCTATGGCTGTGTTGCAAATCCTCCAGGCTAATCTCCTACGCGACTTGGACGAGAAAAGCAAAGACACTGAGTTGGTCACGGATTTGAGAAGTGCGACGGATCTCACCCTCCGCATTCTGGATCTGAGGCGTCTGAACAAAGCTCTTATGAAAAGATCGTTCAAGATGCTCACGACCAAGCAGATCCTCGCGCATATTCGCCCTAGAGACTGGCTAATTTCCCTAGATTTGAAAGACGCATACTTTCAGATCAAGATAACGCCGCGTCACAGGCCATTCTTACGATTCGCCTTCGACGGCCAGGCTTATCAATACACCGTCCTTCCGTTCGGCCTGTCGCTAGCATCCCGTACATTTACGAAGTGCATGGACGCGGCCCTCGCTCCCCTGAGAAGGCAGGGGATGCGAGTTTTGAATTATCTGGACGATTGGCTCATCCTGGCGCAGTCAGAGGCCGAGCTCCTCGCCCACAGGGCAGTGCTGCTCAGCCATCTGGACAGCCTGGGGCTCACGGTCAATTGGACCAAGAGCTCATTGGTGCCCACGCAATCAACCTCATTTCTGGGTTTGAATCTGGACACCGTGGCAATGTCAGCCCGCCTGTCACCCCAACGCGCGCGTCAGGTCCGACGCATGGCTGCGTACTTCCAGCCGGGCAAAATCGCACCTCTCAGACTTTTTCAGAGGATGCTGGGACGTATGGCCTCAGCTGCAGCAGTGCTCCAGCTGGGCCTAATGCGCATGCGCCCACTGCAACGCTGGTTAAACGCCCGAGTGCCTCACAGAGCCTGGGCGTCCGGAGGCTTCCGGATCAGAGTGACTCAGAGCTGCGTTTTAGCCCTGGAGCCCTGGTTAGTAGCCGACTGGTACCAGCGGGGAGTAACGATGGGAGCCATCTCACACCGCAAGATTATCTCGACGGACGCCTCCACCTCGGGTTGGGGCGCCGTTTTCGAGGGCAAATCGGCCTCTGGCCTCTGGTCGAGCCGAGAAAGACTCCTACACATAAACGGTTTGGAGATGATAGCGGTAGAGAACGCGCTCAAGCAGTTTCTCCCTCTTATACGAGGCCACCACGTGTTGGTCCGGTCGGACAATACCATGGTGGTGTCCTACGTGAACCGGCAGGGCGGGGTCAGGTCCAGGTGTCTGGGCAATCTGACAGAACGCCTGCTCGTGTGGGCACACAGCTCGCTGCGCTCGCTAAGAGCCGCGCACGTACCGGGCCACCTCAATGTGGGCCCGGACAAGCTGTCCAGGGGCCTCATTCACCCAGGCGAATGGTCCCTACACCCCCAGACAGTCCAGCTGGTATGGCGCCTATTCGGCAGAGCGGAGCTCGACCTCTTTGCAACGAGAGAGAACGCCCGCTGCCCGAGGTTTCTGTCCAAAAACGAGGATGCGCTGTCCCAGCCTTGGCCCAGCCTTCCGCTGTATGCTTTCCCGCCGATTTCCCTATTGCCCCAGGTCATAGCGAAAATCAGGGAAACGTGCCGCCCGGTGCTCCTTGTAGCGCTGCGCTGGGAGAACCAGGTTTGGTACCCAGAGCTGGTGAAGCTGTCACACTCACCCCCCTGGCCAGTTCCGCTGAGAGCAGACCTCCTCTCTCAAGCCGGAGGGTCAGTTTGGCATCCCCATCCAGAGCGATGGTCTCTGCATGTATGGGTGACCAACGGATACCCGTTGACCTGCCCGAAGGGGTTATGAACACGATCTCACACTCTAGAGCCCCCTCTACGAGGCGGTTATATAGTTCTAAGTGGTCGGTGTTTACTGAGTGGTGTGTTTCCAAGGGATTGGATCCACAGCAATGTGGGGTCCAGCGGGTGCTCTCCTTACTCCAGGAGCTTTTGGAACTGGGCAGGTCCCCTTCCACGCTCAAGGTGTATGTAGCGGCTATAGCAGCGTTCGCTCGGACGACGCTAGGCAGCACGCTAGGAAGGAACGAGCTCATTATCCGTTTCCTCAGGGGAGCTAGACGGATGAATCCCCCGCGGCCCCCATCGGTTCCTATATGGGATCTGGCATTGGTCCTAGAGGCCTTGAAGGCTCATCCCTTCGAACCGCTCGAAGCCGTGGAACCGAGGTTCCTTTCGCTCAAAACCGCGTTCCTGATAGCTCTGGCTTCAGTGAAACGCGTGGGGGATCTACACGCGCTCTCAGTGAGCCCGACGTGTATGGAGTCCGGTCCAAATGACTCCAAGGTCATTCTTAGGCCGAGGCATGGGTATGTCCCCAAAGCGATTGGCACTCCCTTCAGGGCGCAGATTATCTCCCTCTCGGCTCTGCCAGCATCCGACGAGGGGGACGGTGGCAATGTCCTCTGCCCTGTCAGGGCATTGAGGGTTTATGTCACACGCTCCGCCGCCTTCAGGCGTTCTGAGCAGCTATTCGTTTCGTTTGGAGGGCGCACTAAAGGTCTCGCCTCTTCGAAACAGACCCTGTCCAGGTGGATAGTGGACGCGATTGCAGCAGCTTACGCTTCCAAGCACCTGCAGTGCCCGCTAGGTGTCAGAGCACACTCCACTAGAGGTATGGCCTCTTCGTGGGCTTGGGCCAGAGGGATTTCCATCCACGATATTTGTATGGGGGCAGGCTGGGCCTCCCCGTCTACATTCGTGAGATTCTACAATCTGGAAGTTCCTGCCTTACAGGCGAAAGTGTTATCAGTTTAATAGGGCTGTTAGCTCTGCCCAGTGATTCTGTGCAGACATAGCTCACATACTGGTAGTAAGTTCGGTACTATGCTTATGTGAATTTGAAGGAGACCGGCGGTGCCGCTCCCTCATTTACTAGACAAGCTGTTGTGAGTTTGAAGGTGACCGGCGGTGCCGTTACCTCACTCATAAAACAAGGTATTGTGAATTTGAAGGCGACCGGCGTTGCCGCTCCCTCATTCATGAGACAAGGTGTGGTGAATTTGAAGGAGACCGGCAGGTGCCGTTCCCTCATTCATGGGACAGGGTGTTGTAACCACCTGTTGGAACCACCCGTCAGTTCAAATGAAGTGTCCGTATATGTGGTGGCCCATTTCCTTACCGGCCATCCTGCCCGAGCAGTGTTTCTTTCCCCGGTTCCCTGGGATACATATGCTGTATGCGAGGCGCGCACGGCGTTGACAATATGTTCCCGTAGCGTAAGGAACCTACGCAATACGAGAGAACCTCTCGTAAGAGAACGATACTCGGTTACTTAACGTAACCTCGGTTCTCTCTAGAAGAGGGAACGAGTATTGCGTTCCTTGCCGTGCACCCCGCGGGCTTTTACGCTTCAGACTACGAAAACCGAATATGCAGCCTGCGAGCCCTGCTTATATACACGTGGCCACGCCCCACCTGTAGGCAAATGAGGCAAGGTGGTCGCCACGTCACGCGGGCTCACCTATAGGCTGCTGCAGATGCCAGCAGAGCAGCCAATAGCACGTTGGATTAGCCTGCTATGGTCTGCCAGGCTGCCGCACTGTGTTGACAATGTTACAAAATTAAGGATAATTTGGGGTTTTCAGAAATCTCGAAGAAAGAATACTTTCCCGTAGCGTAAGGAACTTACGCAATACTCGTTCCCTCTTCTAGAGAGAACCGAGGTTACGTTAAGTAACCGGGTATCGTTTTAAAACGGGAGGAATTTTGTGTGAATGTGTTAAAAAACTAATGTTTCAGATTTAAAAGTTACTTTAAGCAGTTTACAAATGTTATTTTATTGTTTTTTGTCTTGTATTCGAGCTATGAGCAAATGGCTGATCGTGACGCACATGTGATACGGGCAGATGAGGCCTAAGCGCGTCATTTGAAAAATTCTCTTCGCACATCTATGCAATTCCAATGTGCTAATGTTAGATGGAAAAGAAGTTAAATATGTTGAATGTTGTTTATTTGCATATTAACTCATGCTGTAATGATGTATATTTTTGAAAGGAATGTCTAATTGTATTTTTGGCCTTGTCTTTTGCAAGGTTGGGTTTTTCCCTTTCTTTTCTTCCCTTTTTTTGTCTTTTCTATGCCATTCCAGTGTGCTAATTTTAGATGGAAAGGAAGTTAAATATGTTGAATGTTGTTTTTTTTGCAGATTAACTGCTGTAATTATGTAAAAAAAATTTAAAGGAATGTCTAATTGTATTTTTGGCCTTGTCTTTTGCAAGGTTGGGTTTTTCCCTTTCTTTTCTTCCCTTTTTTGTTGTCTTTTCTCATTTTTTTCTCTCTCTCTTCTGCTTTTTCATAATTCCCTGAGTTGGATGTTGCACACTTCCTGGACACTGGACGATTTCTGAGGAAGATTTTGAACTTGAACTGTCCCTGCGTCGTACTAGAAAGCGATTGCGAGCAGGAACTGTTGAGCCATGCCCAAGGATTGAGCTAAGAGAATCAAGAAATCAACAGAGTGGTTGGATTGTCCTCCCTTTCTGACTGAACTGTGTTGCTCAGAATTCAGTTGTGGAAGAAGGATCTTGTGCAAGCAGCATTGAACCGGAACTGAGATTTAGTGAAATCCTAATTTATATTGAGACTGCTATTGTGAGCAGTAAAGTTGATTTATTGTGATTTTTTTTTCTACTGTCATTTTCTACTCTCAAATTATAAAATATAATTTTTTTTTCATTAAATGTTTTTGTTTTATATATATTTTTCTTTTCTGGAGAGCAACAGTGAAAAGGGTATTTCAAAGTGTTATCATTTGGAAGAATTGTATTCAAAATAAAATTTAAAGTTATTCTCTACATTAAATAAGAATTAGAAACAAATTGAATAAACAGGTGAAAATAAATTCTGTACACATTAGCAGAGTAAGGGTCAATTAACTTTATTAGCTTGAATCTAAATAGGTCAAAAAGAGATAAACAATAATATGTACAAAACTGAATAGAATATATTTACATTTATTTTATTCTTTATTACCATCCTAGGCACTATTTTCTTTTGTGTTATGTTGTGATGATATATTGAATCGTTCTGCCTTATTTTATTTATTTGTATTATTAAAGAGGTGGTAAACCACGATTTCACTTTTCTAACTTTAGCTAGTGTGTAATGTTACTGTTTGAGCATAAACAACATCTGCAAAGTTACAACGTTCAAAGTTTAAAGCAAAGGGAGATATTTGCTTTTAAAGAAATCAATTTCTAAGGACTACAGCAAACGGCCGCTAGGGACTACTACACATTCCTCCAGGGTTGCTGACATCACCAGCCCCAATATTTACATAAACCCCTATTTTGAAATTTTGAGAACATGAAATAAGGGGGGGTGAGGCCAATTTGTATCGCCGCGGGGAATAGTTGTTGTGGTATAGATAGTTAGTAGGCTGGAGTGTTGTTGCCAATGCCAACGAAACGCTGTTATTTTCATCCGGAGTGCAGGTCCACTTTGTTCAGCCTTCCTAGGGACGGGGGTGTGTTGCAGTGCGTTTAACATACAACGTTTATATGCATGTGTGTACGAGACAGAGGGGAACACGGTCTCATTTGCAGCAGATATATGCTGCCCATCATAAATCAAAGCACGAGACAGACAGGGGTCGGAGGAGAACACCAGAAAATGTGACATAATGGACAATATTCGTCTGTATTTGCAATACACGAGCCGCGGTTCAGCTGCGTGAGACAAACACTGCCAGTGAGAGACGGGCGCGCACGGCTCCTGCTGCACATTTCACGGAGGAAAGCTTCCACAATCTTCACGAGTTCAATGAAGGATTCTTACAACGGCTTGTCCTGAAAGATGGATTTAAAAACAGAAGCTGTTTATGGGCCACAACCTGTAAGTATGATTTATTTTTCGTCGATGTGTTTTCCTGTACTAGTTTGCATTGTTAATTGTACGTTGTAGCAAGGAAGTAAATAGATGACAACGCTCATTTGGATCTGCAAACCAGTTTGTTAAATGCTCATTCATACTTAACGTTATCCGACAAACACCTAACGTTACAAACTTTTTAAAATCTCAACAGCGAACTTGGCATTAGTGTAAATTATTCTTTTATTAGAGCTTTTATGTATTGTTTATCTACAGGCATGCTAAACATGGTTCTGTGTTTGATTTGGCTACTAGTAAAGCCAATGTTTAGTGTTCGTTCTTGCGACAGATATTTGGCAAATCGTTCTAAGAATACAAAAGTAACGGTGCCATTCAGTAGCGATCACTATAGAGCCGCAGTCTTTATGTGGTAGTGTGAGTTAACTCGTAATGAGCAGGCGTTCTTTTGGCCAATCATAGCTACAAGCCCCCCCCCATAAATACAGGGGGTAGTCTCCTTTACTGCCCTCTTGCTCGCTGGTGACGGGAGTGCGTCATACTTCCGGGTCACTCACTTTGTGTTGTGCTGCTGCGCGTCAGGTGAGGTAGCGGCTCTGCTGTCTGACTATTTTACTGTTATCAGCTACCGGTCGTTTACTATGTATTGAACGTCCGTAGGTCTCCGGTTGACGGGTCAATCCTCCACCCCGTCGTTCAACGCATTTAAAAGCGGATGTTACCGAAAGCTACCTTTACTGTTTTTACTCTTTTGAGCTGCTTCCTCTCGGGGTGATACAGAAGGCTGCGTGATCGGTATGTAGACTACATGGTATGGGATTTATTTGTTTTACATGGGGATAACTATTTTCTTTCATAAATAACAGGAACCGGGCTGGTTCAACTGGAGACTGACTTCAACCGCAGAGTATTTATTCACTAGCTGCTGTTTTGCCTGGACTGTTGTTTTGCCTGGACTGTTGTTTTGCCTGGACTGTTGTTTTGCCTGATGTAATGTAAATGTTGTGAACACTATATGAGAAACGTTATTCGAACTCTGCACGCCTGTCCTCCACAGCTGTTTGCCTAACGTGCATGTTTGGAACATTTATATGAGAAACGTTATTCGAACTCTGCACGCCTGTCCTCCACAGCTGTTTGCCTAACGTGCATGTTTGGAACATTTATATGAGAAACGTTATTCGAACTCTGCACGCCTGTCCTCCACAGCTGTTTGACTAACGTGCATGTTTTGAACATTTATATTAATAATTATTTATGTATTAGCCTTCACGGCTATTGAGCAACTACGGCCATACTGTCTATTGAGAGCCGTTTTATGTAGGCTAGTATTCCAATTGGAGTGAATGTAACTTAGTTGAGGGGGTGATGCTTTATAATTCTTATTTGGCTGATCAAGTGTTTAATTTCTTTGTTATGTGCTTTCAATTAAGTCGAGTCGCCTTTTTGTTTTGTTTTCTTTACCGACTTGAGTTAAATTAATTTAGTTCAAGAGGTATTTATAGTGTTTGATTGTTTTATCATTACATTCGTTTCCCTTGGCCAAGGTCTTTTTGTGCTAATTATATATATGTTTTTTTCTGGTTTATTGAGAAGTGTTTTTTTTCCAAGTTCTAGTGTACTGCCGTTTGGAACCATTGTTGGTTCTGGCAGTTTGTCTATTTTGTGATTTATTTATTTTGTTTTTCATATTATATTGATTTGATTTTCCCTCCTGTGAATGAATCCCCTTTGATTGTGTGTTTCTCTGTTTCAGTCGCTGAGTGCCGAAGGTGGTGGTGTTGGTGTCCGGGTGGTGGTGTCCCCTCTTCTGTTTTTGTGTTGTGGTTTTACCCTTTTTCCGTTGCTGTGTTCACTGTCGTGTTTCTTTTTTTTCCTTTTTGTGTGATCACGTGGGTGATTTTTGTTTGGGATTTCCCTCTGCCTTCACGACTTCCTCTCCTCCACTGGTAAGCCTCAGCAGCCATTATAATTTATCTCTTTGTTCTCCCCCCCAAAGTATGAATGTGTTTTATTATTTTTTTCTTTTGTTTTTATTATTATAATAAAGTTGCCCATTGTCAAAGTTGAACAGTCTCTGGCTGAATTGTATGCGTACCTGGGTGTCCTTAAGTATATTAATAGTTTTGCAACTAAGAAGTATATACCATCATTCTCTGGGTGAAAGTCCCAGGGTGGCGTAGTCTGCGTTTTTGGGGTAGGTTACACCTAGACTATAACCTCCTCAGTTTTGTCCGTACTCGTGCCGCCACATTTACTTTTGAGGACTGAACAGGTTCTGCTTGATCATCTTCACTAAAATTGTCTGGGTCTGATTCAGGCTCAAATTGGTATGGTTTTATTGACGTCATTGTACTACCCAAAGCACAGGCTACCGGTAAAGGTAAGGGGCGTGTCGTTTCCGACAAATGTGCACTAGACGGTTAGCGAATCACAACACACTGGGCCAGCTAACCAATCTGAGTCCATTGCGTATTTTTGAGGGATTGGCTTCATACAACCCGGAAACCATCAGACCGTTTTTACAAGGAGGGACAGAGCAGTGTAGAATAAAGGTAAAATATATGAAAAATAATGCAATTTTTTAAAAACGAAGCATGAACACATGTTACAGTGTACCCCACAAACACAATCAAGCCTTCGAAAGAATGTGTTTTACCACCCCTTTAATTGTTTTCCCTCAATACATCTTACCTATTTCTTACTCAGCTGTCGTCATTTCCTTCTCCCCTTGTTGCTGACACAGTCTCTTGAGCGAGTCTAATCTTCTGGTCACTGGTCCAAATCTAGAAACATTGCACTCCCTTCACACTCATTTCTGTTATTCACTGTTTGAGTTACATACGCGTTACATATGCGTTACATACGCGTTACATACGGTTCATGTGAACTCTGGTACGGTTCGCTGCTGATATGAATGCAATCGTACTAAATCGCAGAAGTGAACTGTTTTTAATGATGTAAGATTTGATAAAAATGTGTGTTTTTGTGTGTTTCCAGGGGCGCCGCTGGCAATTTTGGGTCCTATGAAAGAATGCAGGTGCAGGTAATTAGAATATCATCAAAAAGTTGATTTTCACTAATTCCGTTCAAAAAGTGAAACTTGTATATTATATTCATTCATTACACACATATGAATATGATATATTTCAAATGTTTATTTCTTTTAATTTTGATGATTATAACAGACAACTAAGGAAAATCCCACATTCAGTATCTCAGAAAATTAGAATATTACTTGAGACCAATACAGAGAAAGGATTTTTAGAAATCTTTGTCGACTGAAAAGTATGAACATGAAAAGTATGAGCATGTACAGCACTCAATACTTAGTTGGGGCTCCTTTTGCCTGATTTACTGCAGCAATGCGGAGTGGCATGGAGTCGATCAGTCTGTGGCACTGCTCAGGTGTTATGAGAGCCCAGGTTGCTCTGATAGTGGCCTTCAGCTCTTCTGCATTGTTGGGTCTGGCATATCGCATCTTCCTCTTCACAATACACCATAGAGTTTCTATGGCGTTAAGGTCAGGCGAGTTTGCTTGCCAATTAAGAACAGGGATACCATGGTCCTTAAACCAGGTACTGGTTGCTTTGGCACTGTGTGCAGGTGCCAAGTCCTGTTGGAAAATGAAATCTGCATCTCCATAAAGTTGGTCAGCAGCAGGAAGCATGAAGTGCTCTAAAACTTCCTGGTATACGGCTGCGTTGACCTCGGACCTCAGAAAACACAGTGGACCAACACCAGCAGATGACATGGCACCCCAAACCATCACTGACTGTGGAAACTTTACACTGGACCTCAAGCAACGTGGATTGTGTGCCTCTCCTCTCTTCCTCCAGACTCTGGGACCCTGATTTCCAAATGGAAATGCAAAATTTACTTTCATCAGAGAACATAACTTTGGACCACTTAGCAGCTTCTGACGCTGTCTGTTGTTCAAGAGTGGCTTGACACAAGGAATGCGACAGCTGAAACCCATGTCCCATGCAACCAATCATGACAGATGGTAATAAAGAATAAAATAAGTGTGTGTGTGTGTGTGTGTGTGTGTGTGTGTGTGTGTGTGTGTGTGTTGGTTTTGGTGGATTACAAGGACATTTCACCAGTTTACACACCATTATAAGGACATTTGGGATTATAAGGACATAGGACATGTCCTTGTAATTCAAACAGCGTGAAATCATCTGTATGAACCTCAGGAACATTCTCCTGCTTTTTTATTGAATGTCCCTTTAAGTAGGTATACCAGTTTTATGGTGTGTGTGTCTGTGTATCTCATCACTCCGCCTATCGGCGGGATCTGCCACTGCTAGCGTACACAATTTACACATTAATGTGCGAGGACGGTTCGAAAATGGCGGGCGGTTGTCTGATTGGTTAAAGACGCGCACGCGCAGTACCGGAGTGTGATCACCATTGCAGCCCTGTGTCAAACAGCAGCCTAGTAGGTAAGTACATTACGTTTATATGTTTTATATAGTGATAACTATATATTAGTCATATCTATGTGTTTGTCTGCACTTAGTTTTCTGTTGGCAGACTTTAATATATATATATTTACACAGTCAAGCGCGAGTCTCGTCATGGTAATGTTAACGTTACTTTTGATGAAATTGTGACAGAGTATAATTATTATAATGCAAATCTTCCCTAAAATAACCTTTGGGCAGCTTTACACTCCATTAGTCTACATTTTAAACATATTTAATAATAAAAAAGTTATGTAATAAAGTTTTGTCATGTAATATTTAATGTCTGACTTTTTACTTGAACCTAGGTTAAATATAGAATTGATCATTCTAATTATTAATATTTTGACTGTTACAGTACAATTTAACCTGTCAAATTTAGCATATTAACTTATATAATTAAACATGTTTAAGGCTGAAATATCAGAATAAAAAAACATAAAGGAATAAAAGGATATTATCTTTACTACATTTTTTGTTTTGTAAGCATAATAAAGTAATATATGGATTAAAAGTGAAAACTGAAAATTGATATGGAAACAATTAGAGTTACTTTCAAGCCTGCTCATGTAAAATAAGCTGTCATGTGAAACAGGAAATGAATTGTACTTATTTATAATCATCGGTCAGCCTTAATAATACAGCAACATAGAATAGCATTATGCTTTACTCATAATGGTGCTGATGAATCAGAAATCTTGTGCATTCAAAGAAAATGGGTTACTTTTGCATTGCGAAATAAGGTGGATAGGCACTGTATGGATGTGTATCATTTAAGATTTATGTATTTGCAAATATTTTATGCTGTTTTTTTATTTTGTTTAAAATACTATACCTTTAATTCTGCAGCCAGATGAAATGGACGACACAGACCTAAGCCTGTACGAGACGCAGAAAACCACATTAACTCAAGACCTGACGAGCCACAGCTTGACCAGCCGTATATCCACAGATTTAAAGGTACACCACATACATCTATCCTGTTATAATGTCAGAGTACAACACAATAGTACATTTGAAGACATGTACGATCACACGTATGTGATGAGAGCGTTCAGTGCGTCACGTGATAAACTGCCAAAGGACAAGGAGGGCTGTGCGATATATCACGATCTTAGATTGTGAACTATTATATTATATCCACGTTCTCCCTTGTAGAGAGATCGTTGCACTTCTGGCACCTCCGTCCCAACATACTGTCCAACATGATGTGCGTTCACATAGGGCTGGACGATTAATCGAAAAGTAATCGACTAATTCAGAACCTCTAACCGATGTAATTTTGCCATGTCGGTTATTGCGGTTTTAATCATGTGACTCCGCCCCATCAGTCACATCAAGTGCAGTTTGCAGGCACACGGAAAGATACAGGAGCAGTTATCTGTGTTTATAGATGCTCAGTTTTACTAGGGTAATTTAAGGAGTTTAAAGGCTTGCCAGTTTGAACATTAAAGCGATTGTGCTCTATTCAAGAACAACAATATGGAAAACTTCTCCGTTCAGTGCTCATGAGCTGTTTTCTGTGACACAGAGCCGAGCCGTGTCGCGTCTCTGACCCTGAAGGCAGAGCTCTTCACCTGCATCCTCACAAGCTTTGTCATTTGTTTGTGTTTTAAGGCCTGCCAGTTTGAACACTGAAGCGATTTTAGACCATCGGATGCGTATTATGTTGAACTAATGCCTGATATATTGTGATACACGAACACTCAGACAGAAGCTCGCAGAGAGGAGCGCAGAAACTCGTTGTCAACGTTGTCTTGTGATTCATCACTAAAGTAGCTTAGAAACCGTTATGGCATAGATTTGTCTACCTTTTGAAGTAAGTACAAACGACAGCTTCATAATTAATAATACGGTATGACTAATTCTCACACACAATCACACTCTCATTAATGCATTCAGATAAATGTAATGTAGGCCTACTGTGTTAATTTATCTGTATCTGATGTACAACAAGCAGAAATCTGCCCCATAGACATCAATAACTGCTGAAAGTGAACCGTTTCCTTCAAGTATTTTAAAATCACAAAGAAATGCACTTTCATTAGAAAAAAAAAAATCCCACCTTTTAATAGTAGAACATATTTACAGTACAAACCTTATCAGTGAACTATGAGGGCAAAAAAGGAAAGCTAAAAAAAAAGAAGAGCAAAATAATCGTGTATTAATCGTAATCGAGGTAAAATGTTCAATTCATCGAGATTTTTATTTTTGGTCAAATCGTTACAGCCCTACGTTCACATCACATGATTTGCAGCGCAGCGGTAGAGATGTGCTCACATGGCATCGCAAATCTTCGCCATCATGAAAGCTTATGTTTGCATGCGTTTTAAAGCCTTGCCAGATAAACTTTATATTTACACACTGATCTAACATACACTTTTCTGAGCATGTACACTTAAGGCGACATTCGCACTACGAGCCTTGGTGCTCAATAGACCCTTTTCACATCACACAGTTCTCAGAGCGGAAGTCATCATAGTTGGGTTAAATATTATAGCTGTGAATGAGAGAATACGTTAAATATTTTTTTGTGTGCCGATTTACTCAAATAGCAAAAGAAAAACGCCACAGTAGTGATTTCACAACTTTCAAAAAGAGGGAAAAAATAGAGTGAGATTGATAACGGCAGTGAAGAGAGAGAAAGATGTTCATTTTTACCATAGATGCTGTATTAGTAACACCCTCACAGCAGCGGTCACTTGTTTTTGTAATTTTATGCAAAAGCATTAAAATACAAAGTATTAGTGTTAAGTATTACCGTTAAAACGCGTCATCAGAGTCTGTGAAAAGGGTCTATTCTCATTTACTGCTCAGATCAGATTTTTTGGTACAGCTATTCACATTGTTGTTGTTACACTTTTAGGAATGAAACGATGTCACTTCCTGGGGCAACACATTTATTTGTCTGTATAAAACACTGTTCAAACAAGGAGCACATTTCTCTGCACTTGCGCGCTTCATCTCGTGCTGAATACTATTTCTATGCTCTTATCCTGTGATACCTTTACAAATTATCATAAACAATCACATGTCTAATAGTGCAAATGTCTAAGCTGGTACGTAACACTAGGCGCATTACTCTTTATACAGTACTCAATTCTCAAGAAATACATGCCCTATATACACAAACATTGACATAGATCTAAACATGTGCTGTGCCCGCTATAAAATGACATTAATGATGGTATTCATCAGACCTTTCCTTTTAAGTATTACAAACTCTCTTTTTAAAATGAATACAAGTGAATCATTAAACATAACCATGAAAATAGCATTTGGAATTAGTAACAGTAGATATTCAGATCTCAGTAATAGTTTAGTCTACCTTCACATTACCCTAGCATTGATAACTGCACACATATTTTTAATTCTCTTTCATATCACTGTTTTAATTATCTTTTAATCCGTTTTTACTCTTTCATGAAATATGCTAATGAACTGACTATATCATGAACTATGTTTCAACCGTTCTACAGTTACTGTGTTCTCACTATAAACTCAGAAAATGATTAATAAAAGTGTTTTACCTCTGAATCTGACTGGAGTTCTTATTTAACTACTGAATAAAAGTACTGAAATCGTTTTTACATGTAATGGCTGACAGAATAAAGCTAAATGAGGGTAACAGGTCTATGCACGGACCAATAACAGACACGTGTGCCTCGTTAACTCAGACACGTCAATACACACGACTTAATAATGTTTGTACACACCTATTTGGTTAATTATCCCTCGTCATGCACTCACATCTCGAGTATATATCGTTTTAAGCCTTTATTCCTCCGTTTTGTTCACGTTAAAAGTTACTAATTTTCCCGTTGAGTTGTTAATGTAACCGAGCTTTTGTATCGGGTTCGCCTAAACACTTTCACATAATGAAATAAATGAAAACGAGACTTAGAACTTTCATTTATTGTGCACTTTTAATTCTCCCACATCTTCACCACATGTTCTCCCGGGACTAACAGTAACCTCCTGCGCATGCCCATCCCTCTCTTGCCTACGGCAAGTCCCTAAGGACAGAATGTATTACACACGCATAAATGTAACATCCCTATAACCTTAACTTTGACAGAGAATTTATTCTGTTACATTAACACTATCGTCCACCCTTTCACGCACGACACTCGTAATCACAGTAAAAACTCAACTTTTCTTCACATCTTAGGCACGAACTACAGCTCTATAAGAATACAATACTGTTATGAATGTAATAGTATAAAGATTATTGTCAGCTTACCTGTAGGAGCACATTTCTCTGCACTTGCGCGCTTCTTCTTCTTCTTCTGTTTTATGGCGGTTTGGCAAACCAACTTAAAAAGGTGCATTCCCGCCACCTATTGATCTGGAGTGTGAAGCTCACATATAGGCTACTTAATCATCTCTTTACCTTAAAAAAAAAAAAAAAAGAAAAAAAAAATATTCAAATTCTATCCATTATTCCAATCCTTTTTAAATACTTCAACATTATTTCATATACCCTTGATTGCATTAACCCATTTCCTAATAGCACCTGCATCGATATATTATTTATTCCTATCATTTCTAATTCATGAGATAACTGAGATCTTTCCCTTTCATATGCAACACATCTTAAAAGAATATGCTCTACCATTTCTGGCAGACCACATTTGTCACAATAACCATTTTCATGTTTCCCCATCCTTTGCAGACTGTGATTTAATGTTGTATGCCCTATTCTCAATCTTGATATGATCACATCCTTCCTTCTATTGCCATACCTTATCCTTTCAGCACCAACACATCCCTGAACCTGATATAAATGTCTTCCTTTTTGATCACAATCCCAGATTTTTTGCCATTTCTTTCTTACTTCAATCTTTATTAATCTCTTCATTTCAGCTTTACTTATTGAAACCGTAAATTCAACTTGATTTTGTTTCAGGGCTTTCTTTGCCAGCTGGTCCACTTCCTCATTCCCTTCCACTCCTACATGTGCCGACACCCAAAGAAAATATACCATTATACCCAACTGCCTTACTCTGTACAAACACTGTAATATTTCATATATTACGTCTTGTCGTGCTTCAGATTTTCCACTCTGTAAACTTTTAAGGGCAGCCATTGAATCTGAACATATCACTGATGCATTAGGTTGCACCTCCTCTATCCACTGTAAAGCTATACATATTGCAATTAATTCGGTAGTATATACTGAAATATGATCTGATACTCTCCACTTGCGCTTCATCTCGTGCTGAATACTACTTCTATGCTGCTAGCTAGTCAGCCACTCATGCGCCGTGCAACTCCCGGCTGCCCCCTGCTGACGACTCCGAGTTTCACCAAATTGAACCCAATGCAATAAAGTAATACAAGTAACTAACAATAACTTTAACAGTTTGAAATTTAAAGGGGGGTGCACTGATATCTGTCCCGTTTTACATTCTTAGTGCTACATTGTTTTAAATGTAGCCAATATCAGATTCCAGTGCCAACAGATCATGGTCCATACATATTTAGCTGTGAACAGTTCAGGTACACGCACTGTAGAAACAATTAAATTAACATGCACTACGTCTGATATAAAGTGTTCATTTTATTGGTAGTTGCATGGGCGTCAGAAGCAAAGATTGCTTAAAAAGAGGTATAATATGTGATACAGTTTAAGCCAAAAGTTTTATTACTAAGAAGAATTAGGGGTGTAACAATTCACTTGTTTTCTCGATGCATCGATTACAAATCGATCTTGAAACATGTATTTTTGAATCGTGCTGCGTCATCCACACCCTCACAACTGGCCTTCACAGACACGCACTGCTTCCTTTTCCGCCTTCACTGGATTGGGCTTGCTCTCTGTCCGTCGCGCATTGACACGTGTTAGAGCAGCCCACGTTTGAGCTCTCCTCAGGACGGCCACTGCGATCACATGAGCAGATGACAGCTCTCTTTTGAGACAGGAATAGTTCTGAGTCAAACCGCTCAAGCCATTGTCAACTGCAAAGTCGTCACCGCGGTCACTTCTGTTGAAATAAAACGCTTTCATTGCGTGGAAACGTCACCGTTATTTTATGTAAAATAAAATACAGAAGTTTTACGGAAATGGGTCATACCTGAGCAGTTGAAGTAAAACCCCTCTTATTCAAGGATGCACATATATTGCATGGACGGAGCAAACACTGTAAGTGTCTATAATGCATACGCACAGTTCTGATGAATAATACATGAGATTTAACTGAATATACGAAGGAAACTGCTAAAGTAACTACAACATTAACAACACTGAAATAAGAGTGTGCGGTTTATCCATCAATCAGATGCGCATTAAAGTAGCCTCCGATAATAGCAGCAGTAGACACCGGCGCGCTCTCTCTCAGAATCATCAGCAGGAGAATGATCCGTATAAAGAGAACAAAGAGGCTTTTCTTTCTATTCCGTGAAGAAAAGTTAGTTTAGGATTAGTTGGAAAAGTGCATGATATTCTGGTCTCTCCATGGAAGCATTGCATGTTTACTGCCAGGAACACTTTAATGAGGTTGTGCAATTCTTTTAAAGCCTTTTTAAATTTTGGCTTATGTAAATTTCTACAAATTCCATTTTTTATAGACTATTAAAATAAAGTGTGTAATAATAATAAAACAATAAAGTAATAATATGAACTAACATTAGCAATGGGCAAAAGTGTTTTTTTGCCCACTCTGTGACCTCTGAAGGCCGCTGTGTAATTCATACCCTGACTAAGACACATTAGGGGAAGCATTTTAATGATCCTATGAATGCATATACAAAATACAGAATCAAATTAATCGAATCGCATCGAATTTGAATGTGATTAATCTCAAATTGAATCATTCTGAATTGGCAAAAATTGTTATTGAATCGATTCAAAAACCTATGAATTGTGAATCAAATCGATTTGCTGCCTACCCAAAGAATCACAGCCCTAAGAATAATTTATAATATTTGTATTTGTTTTGTTTTTTCTAATGGGTATGATTTCCTTTATATCAAACATTGCTTCAGTGGTCTGAAAATTAGTTGATTAGTTGATGTTGAGTTTTAGCAGATCTTGTTGTTTTCTTGCTCAGTTTTCCTTATTTGTAATATCCGTAAAACAAGCCTTGTTCATATTTTCAAAATAAGGTTGATTCAATCCACACCCTGTAGGGTTGTGCCGATGGAGCGCCATCATCGTGATGCCATGCCCCCCATTGCGAGTCTTGTTGTGAGTGCAACGCACACTAACTGTGCGTTCACACCGCCGCCGGCGAGAGCGTCAAACTTCGCTCTGGCCGCCCTGCCATCGACGCTGTAGAAAGATTTGCGGACGCGCTTCCGCTCTGACGTAGATCGAATGCTTGGTCTTTTTTAAAACTGCATTTAAAGGGGCTGCAAAGCAAACAATCATGTTGATCGGCGTTTGTGCAGACTGACCACAGGTAGGGTATAACTGTATAATATAACATCATGAGATCATTTAAATGTGAAATTTTATTGATGGAAAGAACTAAACAATTATAGTTACATGTTTGCTAACGAAATAAACCAATTAAAAGCCATTTGCGTGGTGTATAAATAATGTTGCGCGTCTTCTTATCAAACCCGCCGCACCAGCAGTGATCAACCTCTCCTCTATTTTGCTGGGGAACTAATGTGGTCGGAACCAAAGTTTACAGCACTGCGTTCTCTGGAATCCTCTCAAGCAGAGCACTTCTACATTCCCATTGGTTGCCGCCGGTTGCTGCCGATCCGCGTCATAGCTCATTACCATAAAGTTGACCTGATTCCAACTCTCCTCGAGCTCGCCGCCGGGCTCCCATTGAAAATGAATGACTTCCGGCCACTTTGACGCTCTCGCCGGCAGCGGTTGTGAACGCACCATAATCCTCTTCTATAGTTAAACTAAAAACTTTGCAGGGATTGCTCTGTAAATTATATTGAGAATATAACTAATGCATATATTCTATTTTAAATACTGTAGTCTTTGCCAGATATAGCCTACATTTTGAAATAATAAACGAGGCTCAAACATCCATTTTATAAGCATGCATGTTTATATTTCAGCACTTCAGTCAGTGAAACAACACCACAGCCTGTAAAACATTTAAACGATTATCAGTAAATAATGGTAACCTAAAGAATATAAGAAAATTAAATATTAGTAAAAAAAAAAAAAAAAATCTAATTTCCCCTCAAAGATGCGTCATATACCGCTCTGCGCGAGATGAACCAAGAGCTGTAGGCACCTTAAATATCTTCGTCTTCATGTGTTCTCCTGATGTTGCAAAGCAACACTTGTTCTGAAGAGCGAATTTTATCTTCCACAGGGTCAAGACATTTAAGCTATGTTTGATTATTCACTGCCAGAGAAAACAAAAGTAAAATGGCCTGTGTGTGTGAAATGCGCCATTCAAATAAACTTGACGCGCCTTACCAAGTCTAATTACGGAAGCCCTGAACCGCATGGTGAAAAAAAAAAAATAAATACTTGTGGTGGGAGAAAAAAAAAAAGAGAAAACTTATCTCGTTATATCAACATAATATCTCGTTATATCAACATAATATCTCGTTATATCAACATAATATCTCGTTATATCAACATAATATCTCGTTATATCAACATAATAACTCGTTATTTCAACATAATATCTCGTTTTATCAACATAATAACTCGTTATTTCGAGATATTAAGTCGTTATTTCAACATAATAACTTGTTATATCAACATAATATCTCGTTATTTCAACATAATATCTCGTTATTTCAACATAATATCTCGTTATATCAACATAATAACTCGTTATTTCAACATAATATCTCGTTATATCAACATAATATCTTGTTATATCAACATAATAACTCGTTATTTCAACATAATATCTCGTTATATCAACATAATAACTCGTTATTTCAACATAATATCTCGTTATATCAACATAATATCTCGTTATTTCAACATAATAACTTGTTATATCAACATAATATCTCGTTATTTCAACATAATATCTCGTTATATCAACATAATATCTCGTTATATCAACATAATATCTCGTTATTTCAACATAATAACTCGTTTAATCGACATAGCCTAAGTCTCTTATGTTAAGCTTTGTTTTTATTCCAATATTAGCCACTAGAGGGCAGAATAAGAAAGGGAATCAATAAACTCTAATAACAAGCACAAACTGTGTTAAATAAAATTAAGTAAAAAGGTAGCCTACTCATCCTACAGTGTTTTTCTACTTTCCCACAGTAAAGGACGTGAATGGGTATAATAGACTTAATTATAAACAAACGAAAGGAAGAAAAGTTTATTCCCTGTGAAAATGGGTGCGACGCGAGTGAAGATTTGAGAAAAGAAACGAGATGTCCATGTGGGATAAAAGGGACTAACGTTAGGCCTATTGTTAAAATTCACGGAAGTCGCAAAACAGAATAAAAAAGCTGACAAATCTTAAATTGGGCTCAGCCTACCTCTTCCATTCGGCATGAATCCATTCATGGCTGCGAATTTATTTCCTTTGTAAACAAAGCATTGTGCTTCACTCGGTATTATTCACGTAAAACAGTATTAACATACAAAACACTGGGCTAGTAACGAAATTATAGTTTTAAAGTAGAAAATAGCATTTATGTAAAGAGATTTATTAAAATAAAAAGTGCACAACTCTTCTTAAGTGGAAGGAAGCTACTTTTTTCCCTCAATCTAGCGCGGATGAGTCATTATTTGGGATAGTAAAATAACGAAGTGATATATAGGCTAGTTTTGAAGTAGAAAATAGTATTTATGTAAAGAGATAGTAAAATACAGATATAGTAAATTATATATTTGTATTAATTAAAAAAACGACGATATCATCGTCCATCACGATGTTTTACTGTAAACATCGTCAGCTGCCAATTAGGAGACATCGCCCAACCCTAACACCCTGTTTGCCAGAAGCAAGTTCAGAACAGGTATTGTGTCGTTTTGTAAGATACATTAGTGTTTAAGCCAGATGGATTTTTAATATTAAAGTATGTTTATTTATTGTACATCTGAAAAGTATAAAGTTGATAGAGACTTGATGTAGAGTCAAGCACTGTGTGATCCTGAAAACACACTGCATTATGAGGACAGACTGGTTTACTTGGACACTGTAGTGTATTAGTTATATTGGGAACACTGGGGCATGAGTGTGTGATCCTGAAAACACACTGCATTATGAGGACAGACTGGTTTACTTGGACACTGTAGTCTATTAGTTATATAGGAAACACTGGGGCATGAGTGTGTGATCCTGAAAACACACTGCATTATGAGGACAGACTGGTTTACTTGGACACTGTAGTCTATTAGTTATATAGGGAACACTGGGGCATGAGTGTGTGATCCTGAAAACACACTGCATTATGAGGACAGACTGGTTTACTAGGACACTGTAGTGTATTAGTTATATAGGGAACACTGGGGCATGAGTGTGTGATCCTGAAAACACACTGCATTATGAGGACAGACTGGTTTACTAGGACACTGTAGTGTATTAGTTATATAAGGAACACTGGGGCATGAGTGTGTGATCCTGAAAACACACTGCATTATGAGGACAGACTGGTTTACTTGGACACTGTAGTCTATTAGTTATATAGGGAACACTGGGGCATGAGTGTGTGATCCTGAAAACACACTACATTATGAGGACAGACTGGTTTACTTGGACACTGTAATCTATTAGTTATATTGGGAACACTGGGGCATGAGTGTGTGATCCTGAAAACACACTGCATTATGAGGACAGACTGGTTTACTAGGACACTGTAGTGTATTAGTTATATAGGGAACACTGGGGCATGAGTGTGTGATCCTGAAAACACACTGCATTATGAGGACAGACTGGTTTACTAGGACACTGTAGTGTATTAGTTATATAGGGAACACTGGGGCATGAGTGTGTGAACCTGAAAACACACTGCATTATGAGGACAGACTGGTTTACTAGGACACTGTAGTGTATTAGTTATATAGGGAACACTGGGGCATGAGTGTGTGATCCTGAAAACACACTGCATTATGAGGACAGACTGGTTTACTAGGACACTGTAGTGAATTAGTTATATAGGGAACACTGGGGCATGAGTGTGTGAACCTGAAAACACACTGCATTATGAGGACAGACTGGTTTACTAGGACACTGTAGTGTATTAGTTATATAGGGAACACTGGGGCATGAGTGTGTGATCCTGAAAACACACTGCATTATGAGGACAGACTGGTTTACTTGGACACTGTAGTGTATTAGTTATATAGGGAACACTGGGGCATGAGTGTGTGATCCTGAAAACACACTGCATTATGAGGACAGACTGGTTTACTAGGACACTGTAGTGTATTAGTTATATAGGGAACACTGGGGCATGAGTGTGTGATCCTGAAAACACACTGCATTATGAGGACAGACTGGTTTACTAGGACACTGTAGTGTATTAGTTATATAGGGAACACTGGGGCATGAGTGTGTGAACCTGAAAACACACTGCATTATGAGGACAGACTGGTTTACTAGGACACTGTAGTGTATTAGTTATATAGGATACACTGGGGCATGAGTGTGTGATCCTGAAAACACACTGCATTATGAGGACAGACTGTTTTACTAGGACACTGTAGTGTATTAGTTATATAGGGAACACTGGGGCATGAGTGTGTGATCCTGAAAACACACTGCATTATGAGGACAGACTGGTTTACTTGGACACTGTAGTGTATTAGTTATATTGGGAACACTGGGGCATGAGTGTGTGATCCTGAAAACACACTGCATTATGAGGACAGACTGGTTTACTAGGACACTGTAGTGTATTATTTATATAGGGAACACTGGGGCATGAGTGTGTGATCCTGAAAACACACTGCATTATGAGGACAGACTGGTTTACTAGGACACTGTAGTGTATTAGTTATATAGGGAACACTGGGGCATGAGTGTGTGATCCTGAAAACACACTGCATTATGAGGACAGACTGGTTTACTAGGACACTGTAGTGTATTAGTTATATAGGGAACACTGGGGCATGAGTGTGTGAACCTGAAAACACACTGCATTATGAGGACAGACTGGTTTACTAGGACACTGTAGTGTATTAGTTATATAGGGAACACTGGGGCATGAGTGTGTGATCCTGAAAACACACTGCATTATGAGGACAGACTGGTTTACTAGGACACTGTAGTGTATTAGTTATATAGAGAACACTGGGGCATGAGTGTGTGATCCTGAAAACACACTGCATTATGAGGACAGACTGGTTTACTAGGACACTGTAGTGTATTAGTTATATAGGGAACACTGGGGCATGAGTGTGTGAACCTGAAAACACACTGCATTATGAGGACAGACTGGTTTACTAGGACACTGTAGTGTATTAGTTATATAGGATACACTGGGGCATAAGCAATGGAGCGTATAGCGTGACTCTCGCGATACAGCGAGACATGAATAATGGAGCCGAGCCTAACGGATCTACTATACTATAACAACCCTTATTATAAACATGACCAAATAAAAACAAGGAAACACATGAACTATTTCCCATTTCCATCTCCTTTAACCATAAACAATTGTTAAACTAAAGTTATATATTGAACAAAACTATTACTGTACTAACCCACAATTAATGTCTGCTAATATGGACTACCAATTACATACTCCCCTTCAAAATAGATGTTGTCCCCAACATCCCACACGTTTGACTCTTAGTGCCGCAATTAATGCTACGTATCATTAATGAAGATCTCAACTTTATCACACTTTTGACACTTATGCAATATTGGTCTTACAGTTACAATCTGGAACTCTTTTCATACATTCTCTTTTTTTTATATACATATATATATATTACCTCACACCTTTAACAATCCTTTAACAAGTTTTTGTCTTGTTATCAGTCCCCTCTGGTGATGCATGTGCATTAGAATCTCAGATACGTATAGCTCATATTCAACAGTCTATTGAGATGCAAACTCTCTGTGGTATTTAACAGTCCATTATGTGCTAAATGCACTTGCATTTGTTCAGTTCGGGGGAATGGGGTTGTAGGTTGCACAGTTATTTCAAACCTCTAAACTCTGAGTTCATAGGGCTGGAAAAATAGGTACGGATACACTGTGGGTGTCCATAGCATTTCAAAACTGGTATGATGTGGTTGTGCACTTATATTGTAACATGTTGGTAAGCCCAGTCTATCGTATGTGAAAACCTTTGGTCGCCTACGTGGTCGTCGAGGTCGCTGACATTCCCCCTCACTGCAATTACTTGGAGCAGGTGAGTGGTTGATGTTTTCTACAGGTTGGTCCTCAGTCAAACTGTCCTCCCGTTCTAGAAAGGACTCCACCTGGTCTCGCTCTAGGGGTGTATCAGTACACACAGGGTTTTCTGTTTCAGGTGGGCAAGACTCAGATTGCTGCTGGACTGGCACTGGATAATACTCATCATCGTCATCTTCCTCCTCTGATTGTCCCAATTCCTCATTTTTTGTCTCACCGCTTTTCTTTGTACGTGTCTGTACGGGCATTTCCACAGGTAAGTGGTCACATGGGAGGAGGAGATTGCGATGCAAGATTCTTGATCTCTTTTTTCCTTTCTCAGGTCTGAGTTCATAGACAGGGATATCTTTACTTACTTGGCGCACCACTGTGTGAATAGTGTCCTCCCAGTGGTTTCTCAGTTTTCCTGGGCCGCCACGAGGTGTCAAGTTTCTGATTAGGACGCGATCCCCAGGCTGTAGTACTTAACTTTTTACCTTACTGTCATAATGATGCTTGTTTTTTAGTGCAGCCCTCCGAGTATTTCCCCTTGTGATCTCGTATGCTTCTTCCATACCTTGCTTCCACTTTTCCATGTAGGTTTGATGATTACCGTCTCCCTGCTCTGGAGTCAGACTAAACAACATATCAACAGGCAGTCGTGGGGAGCGTCCATACAACAAGTAAAAGGGTGAGAAACCAGTCACTTCACTTCGAGTGCAGTTATATGCATAAATCAGTTTGTTTAATGAGTCTTTCCAGCTAGTCTTTTGTCTCTCTATGAGGGTCCTTAACATCTGGAGCAGTGTTCGGTTGAACCGCTCAACCTGTCCGTTCCCTTGAGGGTGGTAGGGAGTGGTTCTCGATCCTGCAACTCCACAGTATGCTTTCAGTTGTTTGAACAGTTGATTTTCAAATTCACCACCCTGATCATGATGTATTCTGGTTGGGAATCCAAATCTCAGTGCATAGTCATTGAAAATCTTTTCTGCAACGGTTTTGCCGGATTTGGATGTGGTGGCATAAGCTTGTGCAAAACGTGTAAAATGGTCTATTATTACCAGGATATACTCGTAACCTCCGCTACATCTATCAAGGTGCAGGAAATCGATCGACACCAGTTCAAACAGTTGAGTGGTAACAATGTTCGTTAGTGGTGCTCTGGTTTCATGTTGGGGTCTTTTATGTTTAAGGCATACACATCT
Organism: Romanogobio albipinnatus; assembly: GCA_023566225.1. Classification (NCBI taxonomy): domain Eukaryota; kingdom Metazoa; phylum Chordata; class Actinopteri; order Cypriniformes; family Gobionidae; genus Romanogobio; species Romanogobio albipinnatus. The sequence continues at coordinate 23,751,214 of CM042253.1, read as the reverse complement.
CCTCGTGACATAATCCTCAATCTCTTTTAGCATATACGGCCAGTAAAAACGATCCCGTATCAGTGAGGTGGTTCTGTCCACACCTTGATGACCCATTTCATCATGGAGTTCTTTTAACACTGTACTTATATGCTGCACTGGGAGTACCAGCTGTTTTCTGCTTGCAGTTTTCCTGTACAAGATCCCTCTCTCATCAGTTTCCAGCTTGTCCCACTCTCTGAGGAGACATGTCACCTATGGACTGAGTTGTTTAAGTTGCGGACCTGAGGGTTTTTCTCCTGTCAGCTTGCACTGAACAACTGGTCCCACAGTAGGGTCATTTCTTTGGTCATGCTTGATTTGATCTGTGGTTAATGGAAGGATAGATGTCTCTGGAGATATTGTTGCGGAGATGGCTGACACACCCATGGACCATGACACACTGGACTCGTTCTGATTTTCCACCGCTTGTGTAGCAGCCCCAGTCACATCAAATGCCATCTCCTCTGAACACTCTTTCAAGAATGTGTCCATCTAGAGGCATTCTGGACAGACTGTCCGCATCAATATTTTCCCTTCCAGGGCGGTATTTAACCGTAAACTGAAAGTCTGCCAGCTCTGCTACCCAACGGCACCCTGTTGCGTTCAATTTGGCAGTGGAGAGTATATAGGTAAGTGGGTTATTGTCACTATATACTGTGAAGAATGGGGCATAATACAAATAATCCCGACATTTTTCTGTAATGGCCCATTTGAGGGCTAGGAACTCCAATTTGCCTGAATGCAAGTTGTAGTTTTTCTCTGCTATAGTCAGAGTACGGGAGCCATAGGCGATCACGCGGAGCTTTCCATCCTGCTTCTGGTATAATACAGCACCTAGTCCCTGATTAGACGCATCAGTATGAAGAATAAATGGTTATGAATACTCTGGGAAGTCAAGGACAGGAGGTTGAATAAGGCAGTCAATCAACTGTTCCAGAGTTGACTGGTGGGTGTCAGTCCAGTCAATGGGCGTGTTGGACGGAACTCCCCCACCACTTTGTTTAGTTTGCCCTTTCCTCTTTTGGTTGGTCCCTACTTCTGTTCTCTTGGGTATTTTAAGCAAATCATATAGGGGACTGGCTATCCGTGAAAAATCCTTCACATACTGCCGATAATAGCTCAAAAGTCCCAAAATTGCTCTCAGTTCACCAACATTGCCTGGCTTTTTGTGTTTCAGTGCTCTTACTGCAGCGGTATCAGCAGGGTCCATCCTGTTTCCTTCCACCGACACTATCCGTCCAAGGTACCGAACCTCAGCTCTGAACAGGTCACATTTTTTTGGTTTCAGTTTTATCCCGTGCTCCCTTAGCCGCTGCAACACCTTTCTGACATGGTTGACATGGTCCTCAAACGTCCTACTAAACACAAGAACATCAGCCAGGTATGGCACACATATCTCATCCCTTAAACCCTCTAAACATTCCTCCATGCAGCGTTGAAATGCTGCTGGTCCATTCATGAGCCCGAATGGAATCCGTACCCATTCGTATAGCCCCCAGGGGGTCACAAAAGCTATTAGATGTCTGCTGTCTTTTGCCATGAACCCCTGGTGATAGGCCTTACCATGGTCCAATAGTGAAAAGAGGGTGTTTCCACCCAGGTTATCCATTACATCCTGGACCCTGGGGATTGGGTGTCGATCAGGATGAGTCTTCCTGTTGAGCTCTCTGTAGTCGATACATAAACGTAGGGTACTGTCTTTTTTTCTCACGCAGACGATTGGAGAGGAATAGGAAGACATAGACTTTTCAACCCACCCTTGTGCTGTCAAGTCCTGCAAATAGTCTTTCATTTCTTTATACAAAGGCTTGGGCACAGAAAGGTATGTTTTTGTTACTGGTTCCTCATCTTTGAGTGAAATGTTCATTTGCAAACTTGGTACACAACCAATGTCATCATCAGTCCTTGAGAATGATCCTGATTCCTCTCTTAACATCTGAGTGACCATTTGTCTCTGTTGCTCATCTAGGTGTGTTAGATCAATAGGGGGATCCCATTGTTCGTGTGCAGGGGTACTGCCACTGGATGCCTGAGCTTGGGGGTTATGAATCGATGGAGCAGGTAGGTGATGTGTGTTAAAGATGTTAACTGGATACTCTGACCTCACAGACTGTACAGATCCAAGAACAGTCCTCCCTGGAAGTATAATTTCGTGGTGTGTGGGATTCTGCACACTGATACTGACTTTTGGGACCATTCCAGCCTTCACTGACACCAGAGTATCGCAAAATTCCAGTCCTTCAGGCCACTGCAGATTCTCGTGAGGCTCAAAAATCAGAGTTGTGTTCTCTGTGAAAGGGGGGGCCTGTACTCGACACTCAATTTGAATGGAGCTACGTTTAGGTACACTGATTCGCTCATTTACTGTTCGCACTCTATGCTCACACGCTTTTTCTAGGCTCACTGCATTAATTAATGTTTTTGCTTTGTTTCTTCTAAGGTGAGGGAATGCGATCCTTACTGCCTTGACCAACTCCTCTTCCTTTCTGTGCTCTACCTGATCTCCTCGACTGTCTAGCACAAGGTGTTCAATAACGTTAAATCCAATAATAGGGCATTGTTGCTGTTTACCTTTTAGCACTAGCACAGGTATTAGCCACTCACTATCGCTAGCAGTCAGTTGAAAGAGCACTTCCAGCCACCCAATATATGGCATTTCGGTTCCATTGGCTGCTTCAAGTTGTAAGGGGTCATGTGGGTCAATTAGCTCTGCTATATCCCGTAGCGGCACATCAGGTAAATGGTTGTTTTTCCAGACCTCATCTATAGCACAAACTTGTGAGCCTGTGTCCCAAAGTGCCTGTGTCTTTTGTCTGTGCAGGAAACATCGTGACACTTCTTTCCAACTAACTCTCTCACCGTATTTGTTTTTTCTGTAGCAAAAACGTTCTTCCTCTCAGGTTTTCCACATGACTGGATACTTTGTTTCCTAACACATGAACATGTATGTGGCTCACAATCTCTCTTGTGTACGGGCCAATGGGATTCCTGGCATTCTTTTGAGCAGTATAATGTAGTTTTACACTCTGAACAACATTTTAATTTCTGTCTTTCTGTTTTTTTTTTCTGCAGTTTGCGCAAGACTGGGACTTATTTATGGACTTGGTTACCCCGTGTCCCTTGGGAGCAACCCTTCTTAGTTTAAATGGCCCCGATCCTGCTGTTTCTCTGCTCTACAGCCCGCCCTGAAATGCTCAGTGCTCCCACACCTAAAACAATGCTGACAATACTCTTCACCCGCTTGGATACATGCAAAGCACCTGGGTTAAGGGTGGGGTGCTGGATAATATCGCTGTGGCGCAAATCTCTGTTGGAACTGAGTTGTCTCCCCCATCCGTCCTGGGCCATAGGGTGGTCGGTAATCCCGCATTGATGTAGTTTGTTGGTGGTGGTAATATGGCATGTTACTTGATCCGGCCCTATAAGGAGGGGACTGTGGATTTGAAAACATTGGACATGGGGCAGGCAGTTTTTGTGACTCTGACTACTGACTACTGTGGGGGGGTGGTCTTTTGTATAGTTTCCATGATTTGGGAAACCTCAGCTTTCAGGTCTTTCAACAGCACCATGTCAGCACGCATTTCTTTAATTTCACATAACAAATCAGGGGGGAGGGGTTTGTGCTTTGCAGGGTGGTGCGTTTCTTTTCCACCGCCACCTCACTTGATTGAACTGTACTCACATTAGTGGCTCTTGATGAAGCATTATGTTTCTTTTTGTCTTGTCTCTCCTTCTCATTGGCACAGGCGATATTAACTTTCTCCAGCAAGAGCTCATCTGAGGTGTTAGGCTGCAAGAGGTAAGGCTGTAGGTCACTTTTAATGTTGTCATTCTGAAGGCCAGTCAAGACAGTGTGCATAAACAGACTCTGAACTAAGGCTGGGTCGTACTTTAGGCTGGACTCAGTTTCCTGAGAAGCGAACAGTATTTTCTGCCTCAGGTCCATTGCCTTTATCAGAAAGCTTTGGGGGGGCTCTTTACTGCTATGAACTTCAGAGGTGAGTTGTTTGTATAAATCTGTGGCCCCTCTCTCTTGGTAGTGGGATCTAAGGATCCTGCGGAGGGCAGGCAGTGTAAGCTTTTCTTTCCCTTCAAGGTAACTCCGTAACTGTAGGCCTGGTGTGATTGCACGGATTACAGCGTCAATGATATCCGATTCTGGGTAACCTTTGCAAAGCCCATTTTCAATCTGTCTGGCCAGGCTAGAAAAAATTAGCTTATCCTTCTGCCCGGGTTCACCTATTTGACCTGCTATTTTGAAATCCTTGCGCCACATGGAACCATCTGGTGAAGCTAGAGTCATATTCTGTGCAGGAGTACTGACACTTGAAAAGGGGTTCTTGTTTTTGTTTAATGCGTCCCGTATTGCATTTTCTTTTTCTTCTAATGACATCCTGAGTGCCTCAACATCTTTCTGCAGTTTTTCCTGTTCATCAGTTTGCTTTGGATTTTCATTTTGTATTTGATCTATTATGTCTTGAATATGGAGAAGTTCTGACAGACCCTTATTCTCTAGCTCCGTGATTTCTTCCTGTTCAAGGTGCTTTATGATATGGGAAATCAGCTGACTGCGGCTTTTACCAGTCACATGTTTCTCGCCAGGCCCTGAGATCTGAAGTGCGTTGCATAATCTAGTTAGTTGTCCTACAGTCAATCTGTATAACGCTCCCTTAATTTCCAGCTGAAGCTGCTCCAATTCAGACTCCATTTCATCAGAAGCAGTGAAAACAACAGTAATGGAGATTTATCTGACTTAGCTGGCTTTTGATGCCCCTAGTGGTCACTTAGCTCACTTCAGGATGCAGATTACCAGCTACTGTCTGAAAACCACCGTCGGCTGCTGAACTTCCTCTGATGCCTGAGTACTTTTTGGGGGATGATCGACACAAGGGTTCCACCTACAAGTGGGGGGTAGTCCTCAAGTCAAACATCCCAGCGTTGCCTCCAAATGTTACGCCTGAGAATAAACAGGGAGAATAATCGCAAGAGATTGAGTGATGTTTTCTCAGTGATGGCATTTACTCGTATGAGGCGCGATCTCACCTGAGAACATTCACCCATATAGCGCAATTCTCGCGATATAGCGAGACATCAGCAATGGAGCGTATAGCGTGACTCTCGCGATACAGCGAGACATGAATAATGGAGCCGAGCCTAACGGATCTACTATACTATAACAACCCTTACTATAAACATGACCAAATAAAAACAAGGAAACACATGAACTATTTCCCATTTCCATCTCCTTTAACCATAAACAATTGTTAAACTAAAGTTATATATTGAACAAAACTATTACTGTACTAACCCACAATTAATGTCTGCTAATATGGACTACCCATTACACGTGGGTTATGTGACCCATTAGCTGGACATGTTTGTGACTGGGAGCACTATTACTACTGTCAGTGAAAGTAACCCAGCTGTTAACTCGTGAGTGACCCAAAACCTAGTCGTCATAGTGAAAACCACCCAACAAAAAGGACTGAACCCAGCATGTATAACATAATCCAAACAATTAACCTTAAAGCTAAAGGCCTGTTTTGGTTTCATGGGTGATATCAGAGTACAAACCTTTCTGGTTTTGTTTTTGTGTAGTGATAATTAACGTTCATGTCAAAGACATCTCACAGTCCCAGTAAACCCATCTGTCTTTGCAGTGCAGTGTGTAGTCATGTTTCTTTGTATATGCTAATGAACTGTGATGTCATTGTGACATCACACAGTCCTTGTAAACCATTTGTCCTCATAATCCTGGTTTTTGTCTTCTAGGACACACGTCCTTGTAAGTCAGCAAAAAATCAGGGTGCCATGTATCATGTTTTATACAGTTTAAATAAATAATAAAGTTTGTGTTTTGAACCCAGGATTTTTTTAAAGCATTTCCATTTTTATTTGAAAGCTCTAGCATAAAAGGAAGTCATAGTCCCCCTAAACCACCTTTTTTTTCTGGTTTGTCCTTATAAGTCATGCTAACCTGTGTGTGTGTGTGTGTGTGTGTGTGTGTGTGTGTGTGTGTGTGTGTGTGTGTGTGTGTGTGTATGTGTGTGTGTGTGTGTGTGTGTGTGTGTGTTTAAATTTGATTTTGAATACAATTCTTCCAAATGCAGAGGTGTAAATTACTTGAGTAATTTTACTTGATTACTGTACTTAAGTATTATTTTTGGGGATTTTTACTTTACTTGAGTACAATTAAAAATCAAATCTTTTACTTTTACTTAATTACATTTTTTAAGAAAAAAAAGTACTTTTTACTCCATACAATTTTATTTACAGTCAAAAAGTACTTCTTTTTTGGAGATCACTTCATTCTATTTTACCTTGCTATTACCAAACCAATTGAATTGCGCTGATGCCCAGTTTAATTTAAATGTTTAATTTAAATTTATTTATTCTGCCAATGAGATTCATTTTCACATTGGTCCTTTGGAAGTTTCACATTGGTCCTTTGGAAGTGATGTCATGTCGCATCAATTACCACAATGCAGCACCTTGACCAGGGCTGCCATCCATCCATCCCATCCATCTTCTTCCGTTTATCCGGGGCCGGGTTGCGGGGGCAGCAGTCTAAGCAGAGATGCCCAGACTTCCCTCTCCCTAGACACTTCCTCTAGCTCTTCCGGGGGGAAACCGAGGCGTTCCAAGGCCAGCCGGGAGACATAGTCCCTTCAGCTTGTCCTTGGTCTTCCCCGGGGCCTCCTCCCGGTTGGACATGCCCGAAACACCTTCCCGGGAAGGCGTTCAGGAGGCATCCGGAACAGATGCCCGAGCCACCTCAGCTGTCCCCTCTCGATGTGGAGGAGCAGCGGCTCTACTCCGAGTTCCTCCCGAGTGACTGAGCTTCTCACCCTATCTCTAAGGGAGCGCCCAGCCACCCTGCAGAGAAAGCTCATTTCGGCCGCCTGTATCCGGGATCTTGTCCTTTCGGTCATGACCCAAAGCTCATGACCATAGGTGAGAGTAGGAACGTAGATTGACCGGTAAATCGAGAGCTTCGCCTTACGGCTTAGCTCTTTCTTCACCACGACAGACCGGTACATCGACCACATTACTGCAGAAGCTGCACTGATCCGTCTGTCAATCTCCCGTTCCATCCTCCCCTCACTCGTGAACAAGACCCCTAGATACTTGAACTCCTCCACTTGGGGCAGGAACTCTCCACCAACCTGAAGTGGGCAAGCCACCCTTTTCCGACTGAGGACCATGGCCTCGGATTTGGAGGTGCTGATCCCCATCCCAGCCGCTTCACACTCGGCTGCAAACCGTCCCAGTGCATGCTGAAGGTCCTGGTTAGAAGGGGCCAACACGACAACGTCATCCGCAAAGAGCAGAGACGAAACCGTGTGGTCCCCAAACCTGACACCCTCCGGCCCTTGGCTGCACCTAGAAATTCTGTCCATAAAAATTATGAACAGAACCGGCGACAAAGGGCAGCCCTGCCGGAGTCCAACATGCACCGGGAACAAGTCTGACTTACTGCCGGCAATGCGGACCAAACTCCTGCTTCGGTCATACAGGGACCGGACAGCCCTCAGCAAAGGACCCCGGACCCCATATTCCCCCAGCACCCTCCACAGGATGCCGCGAGGGACACAGTCGAATGCCTTCTCCAAATCCACAAAACAAATGTGGACTGGTTGGGCAAACTCCCCTGAACCCTCCAGCACCCTGTAGAGGGTATAGAGCTGGTCCAGTGTTCCACGACCAGGACGAAAACCACACTGTTCCTCCTGAATCCGAGGTTCCACTATCGGCCGAATTCTCTTCTCCAGTACCCTGACATAGACTTTCCCCGGGAAGGCTGAGAAGTGTGATCCCCCTATAGTTGGAACACACCCTCCGGTCCCCCTTTTTAAAAAGAGGGACCACCACCCCGGTCTGCCATCCCAGAGGCACTGTCCCCGACCGCCACGCGATGCTGCAGAGGCGTGTCAGCCAAGACAGCCCCACAACATCCAGAGACTTGAGGTACTCAGGGCGGCTCTCATCCACCCCCGGTGCCTTGCCACCGAGGAGTTTCTTGACCACCTAGGTGACTTCAGCTTGGGTGATGGACGAGTCCTCCTCTGAGCCCCCAGCCTCTGCTTCCTCAATGGAAGACGTGACGGCGCGATTGAGGAGATCCTCAAAGTATTCCTTCCACCGTCCGACAACATCCCCAGTTGAGGTCAACAGCCGTCCATCGCCACTGTAAACAGCGTTGGTAGGGCACTGCTTCCCCCTCCTGAGGCGCCAGACGGTTTGCCAGAATCTCTTCAAGGCCAGCCGATAGTCCTTTTCCATGGCCTCACAGAACTCCTCCCAGGCCCGAGTTTTTGCCTCAACAACCACCCGGGCTGCAGTCCGTTTAGCCTGCCGGTACCTGTCAGCTGCCTCAGGAGTCCCACAAGCCAGCCAGGCCCGATAGGACTCCTTCTTCAGCTTGACGGCATCCCTTACTTCCGGTGTCCACCACCAGGTTCGGGGATTGCCGCCTCGACAGGCACCGGAGACCTTGCGTCCACAGCTCCGAGCAGCCGCTTTGACAATGGAGGTGGAGAACATGGTCCACTCGGACTCAATATCTCCAGCCTCCCTCGGGATCCGGTCAAAGCTCTGCCGGAGGCAGGAGTTGAAGATCTCTCTGACAGAAGACTCGGCCAAACGTTCCCAGCAGACCCTCACAGTACGTTTGGGTCTACCGAGTCTATCCAGCTTCCTCCCCCGCCATCGGATCCAACTCACCACCAGGTGGTGATCAGTTGACAGCTCCGCCCCTCTCTTCACCCGAGTGTCCAAGACATACGGCCGCAGGTCAGATGAAACGACCACGAAGTCGATCATTGACCTACGACCTAGGGTGTCCTGGTGCTATGTGCGCTGATGGACACCCTTATGCTTGAACATGGTGTTCGTAATGGACAAACTGTAACTAGCACAGAAGTCCAATAACTGAACACCACTCGGGTTCAGATCAGGGGGGCCGTTCCTCCCAATCACGCCTCTCCAGGTTTCACTGTCATTGCCCACGTGGGCGTTGAAGTCCCCCAGTAGAACGACGGAGTCCACAGTCGGAGCACTCTCCAGCACCCCTCCCAGGGACACCAAGAAGGTCGGGTACTCTGCACTGCTGTTTGGCCCGTAGGCACACACAACAGTGAGAGACCTATCCCCGAGCCGAAGCCACAGGGAAACGACCCTCTCGTTCACCGGGGTAAACTCCAACACATGGCGGCAGAGCTGGGGGGCTATAAGCAAACCCACACCAGCCCGCCGCCTCTCACCATGGGCAACTCCAGAGTGGTGAAGAGTCCATCCCCTCTCGAGGAGTGTGGTTCCAGAGCCCAAGCCGTGCGTGGAGGTGATTCCGACTATCTCTAGTCGGAACCTCTCAACCTCACGCACAATCTCAGGCTCTTTCCCCGCCAGCGAGGTGACATTCCATGTCCCAAGAGCCAGTTTCCGTGTCCAGGGATCGGGTCCTCTAGGCCCCCACCTTCGACTGCTGCCCGATTTGCTTTGCACCGGCCCCTTACGGTCCCTCCTGTGAGTGGTGGGCCCACGGGAAGGTGTCCCCACGTCGCTCCTTTGGGCTGAGCCCGGCCGGACCCTGTGGGGGAAGGCCCGGCCACCAGGCGCTCGCATACGAGCCCCAACCCCAGGCCTGGCTCCAGGGTGGGGCCCCGGCTGCGCCATACCGGGCGACGTCACGGTCCTCCTTTTTTTTGGCATCATAAGGGTTTTTGAACTGCTCTTAGTCTGACCCGTCACCTAGGACCTGTTTGCCTTGGGAGACCCTACCAGGGGCATATAGCCCCGAACAACGTAGCTCCTAGGGTCATTCTGGTACTCAAACCCCTCCACCACGTTAAGGTGGCAGTTCATGGAGGAGACCAGGGCTGAGTTTCCCAAAAACATTGTAAGCCTAAATTGATCGTAGAGACCATTGGTGGCAATTGTTCTACGATCAACTTAAGCTTACGATGGTTTTGGGAAATGCAGCCCTGGAAATTAGAGTGAGAGGCTTTGCAAGCCCTGCAAGACGCTTGACACTCACAATTTTGAAAATCAGCTTCTTCTTAAAGGGGCAGTTCACCCAAAAATGAAAATGTGATGTTTGTCTGCTTACATGTAGGTGTCTTTGTTTCTTCAGTAGAACACAAATTAAGATTTTTAACTCCAACAGTTGCAGTCTATCAGTCGTATGATGCATGTCAATGGTACATGACTACTAGCATCATCTATGAGAGTAAAAAAAACCTGCACAGACAAATCCATATTAAACTCTGCAGCTCGTGACAACACATTGATGTCCTAAGACATGAAACGATCGGTTTGTGCGAGAAACCAAACAGTATTTATATAACATTTTAACCTCAAAAACGATCCATGCCCGACACCCGTTCAGTGCGCCATCACTTCCGGTAAGTGTGGTCAATGTACATAATAATAATAATAATTATAATAATTTGTTACTAGGGGTGTAACGATTCGTTTTAATAACGATTCGATTCGTATCACGATTTGAGGTTGTCGATACGATTCAAGGACGATATTGGTTCATTTAGAACGATACGATCCGAAACGATTCAGTGACTTGAAATCGATTCAGTAACTTTTTAGCCAAAAATTGTGTGACTGAAATAAATATCTGGATACTGGTCAGTGCAGGTGAAGTTTCCTAGATTCCTGTTGTTTCTTGTAAGGGAATCAGGTATCAATTAATTATGGATATAAACAAACAAGTAAACAACAATTAATGGCAAATACATTCAAATTTTATTTGAATAAAGTGCAACCAACAGTTTAGGTTGAATTAACAGGAAGTTAACCTTTTCTGCTCTCATTTTCAATATTTAATACATTTTCAATAAAAGCACAGTAAGTGCAACCAACATTTCAACAGTAGGTTAACCTGCTTCTTCTGCTTTTGTTATCCAACATATTAATATTACAATATTAATATCAAAAATAAAGTGCAACTAACTTCTCTTCAGGTTTAATTAATAGTAGGTGTACCTGTTACTTTTGCTGTTGTTTTTCAACATTAAAATAATACAAATACAATATTAATATAAAAAATAAAGTGCAACTAACTTCTCTTCAGGTTTAATTAATAGTAGGTGTACCTGTTACTTTTGCTGTTGTTTTTCAACATTAAAATAATACAAATACAATATTAATATAAAAAATAAAGTGCAACCAACATTTCTTCAGGTTGAATAAACTGGCTGAACCTGCTACTACTCTCAGTTTAATAAACAAACAATATTTAACAAAAGATCAAATGTAACCAACTACTCTTCAATGACTCTACATATTTCTTTTTCAAAAATATCAACATCAGTGGCGGCTACTGGTCTGTCAGAGAGGGGAAGCTCATTTTCGGCCTACATCATAAAATTGTCTATTTATTTAAAAGTAAATTCTGCCCTACGTTCCTTTTCAAGAAAGTTTCACCCACGACGCTAGCCTAGCCTACTAACTTTATATGAATGAATGAATGAATGAATGAATGAATGAAGGAATGAATGAACGATCTAAAAAAAAAAATATTAAACTCTGTAAAACTGAAACAAGGAATGTGGTGTATAATTGTGTGAAATGTATGATGAAAATCAAGCAATTTCGCCAAGCAAATATCAAAGAAATAGGTTGCAGCAGTTTTTATTTCGACTGAACTTGAGAAATCCGCGATGGGACTGAGCGCGAATAGCTTCAGTGATTCCTTATAGTACAGAATCGCTGTCAGTCAAAGGGAGATGCAGTCTTTCGACAGACCCTCCAATCATCACGCAGAAGCTCGGAGTCCGGGCCAGCCCACTCCCCATTCACCCCCAGAGACGCTGAGCGTCCGTGGGCGGGACATAATCGCAGCGTTTATCCAATGACCGTCTAGTTTCGAAGCGCTGAAAAAAAAGTTCACAGTTCACATTGAAGTCAATGGACGCTGGGCTTCAATAGGGAAATGCACTGTGACGCTGCGGGAATGTATGAGAAGGAAATCGAGTCAGCCGACCTGCTATATGTAACTGATTCTGAACGAACTCGTCTTTGAGATGAACGTTTTCTAACGCATTTTTAGTCAATAAAATGTTAATACAATAGTACATATTTGACCATTAATTTTGTGACATTATAAGGGAAGCCGAGCTTCCCTTGCAGTCTTAAAAAAATCGCCACTGATTCAACATGATCTGACCGCAGAACACTTCTCTGTACGTTCACTATGTCGCCAGCAGTACTACAAACTCGCTCTGCTGGCACACTGGTCCCAGGAATGCACAGGTAACATTTAGCAAGGGTTGAAAGTACAGGTAGCTGTTTCTCCTGGTGGCTTGATAATTTCTCGCTGGTTGGCTTCTCCTCTGCCATCCGCCGCTATGTTTTGTTTTCTTAGCGCTGCTGCGTGCGTTGATGTCACAGATAGGCAGAATGAATCGAGTAACGTTTAACGCCGTTATCATTAAAAGTGCTAAGAAAAAACATCCATTTAAAGTCTGACGTGCTTAAATCCAATGCGTTATTTCCTATGATCGATACAATCGATTGATTACCTTTTAAAACGATGTTAGATCGATATATGTCGTCCGGAAGGCCAACTTGCCGAGCACAGATCGATGTAGTTAGATCGTAGGAAAATAAATCGATACATCGATGTAGTAGATGAATCGTTACACCCCTATTTGTTACATTTATATAGTGCTTTTTGGGTACTCAAATCACTTTACATATAGAAGGGGGAAATCTCCTCAACCAACACCAATGTGCAGCTCCACCTGATGATGCGACAGCAGCCATATTGCGCCAGAATGCCCACCACACACACCAGCTTATGGTGGAGAGGAGACGGAGTGATGAAGCCAATCGGTATATGGGAATGATTAGGTGGCCATAATGGACAGAGGCCAATTTGGCCAGGATGCCGGGGTTACACCCCTACTCTTTTTCCGAAGGACATTCTAGGATTTTTTTTAAGACCACAGAGAGTCAGGACCTCGGTTTAACGTCTCATCTGAAGGACGGTGCTCTTTGGCAGTATAGTGTCCCCTACTGGGGCGTTAGGACCCATACAGACCACAGGGTGAGCGCCCCCTGCTGGCCTCACTAACACATCTACCAACAGACACCTGGTTTTCCCAGGAGGTCTCCCATCCGGGTACTGACCATGCTCAGCCCAGCTTAGCTTCAGTGGAAAAAGACTTAGAAACAAGTCTTGGGCAAAAGGGTGATATGGCTGCTGGCAAATGATCAGACAGAGTGCCGGAAGTGATCTCTCGCACGTATCTCTCTGCCAGATTGTGTACATTGACCTCACTTACCGGAAGTGATAGCACGCTGAACAGGTGTCGGACATAGAATGTGTTCGAGGTAAAAAAAAATTACAAAAACTGTTCGGTTTCTCGCACAAACCGATCGTGTGTCGTCACGAGCTGCAGGGTTTAATATGGATTTGTCTGTGCATGTTTTTTTTTACTCTCATAGATTTTGTTTCCATTCACATGCAATATACGACTGACAGACTGCAATTGTTGGAGTTAAAAATCTTAATTTGTGTTCTATTGAAGAAACAAAGACACATCTTGGATGCCCTGGAGATAAGCAGATAAACATCAAATTCATTTTTCATCAAATTCATCAAAATCCATTTTTGGGTGAACTATCCCTTTAAGTTAAATCCAAGGTTTTACAACTTTGAGTAGCATGTTGCATACTGGCATTAGGTAGTAGTCTTATAGCCTGGTCTTACCAGACTCTTGTACATTTCATTTGTACATAGAGCCTGGCCACTCTCCATTGACAATCGTTTACTTCCTTGAAGGCGGGTTCTCTGTTGAAGTTTAAAAATATTGGATCTGCCAAGAGTCACTCTGGATCTGCATAACCAATCGCTAACGTTTGGTCGTGACGTATGTCACGCGCCGTTCGCCTTTGACTCTCACATTAACTGTGCACACCACCTCAGTGTCAGTGATAAAACCTTGTGCATTCGGATTGTGATTTATTCACGGCGGAGAGGAGAGTTTTGTGATCGGAACAAGCTGCTCTCGTGGTGCATATCTCGTGCAATCATAACATGATAAATGCTGTAAATAAAATGTAATATGCTTGGTATGATAAGAATAAATGCTGCCATAAATAACAGCCCAATTCAAATGTTTACATGCTTTTCTTCTTTTATTTTTTAAGCGGTGATATAATGTTTTGCTCTTGTAAACACTTGCCAGCATTTAAAGAAATACAAGTTTAGAAATGCATCCAAATTATAGCGCACGCAACCGCACGGTGCTCTGCAGGGGTCTAAAAAGGAAATAAACAGTGAATATTGAAGTGATATATTCCTGAAAACTCAGAGATGTGGATTCGGAGAGCAATTACATTACCACATGACCTGGGTGTTTGTCAAAAGCAGTCGGTAATTGAGCCTGGGTTTTTTTCGCGGGTGGTGGGAGACGGACGGCTTCAGCAACTCCTTCACCACTAACTGAGTGAGCTGAAAAATACTTTTCCCGGACCACAACATCATGGCCACCAACAAAACTCAGCAGTGATTGTTCTTGCTCCATGTCACGGAGTTCTTTTGTTCAGGGAAGAAGGAGGCGGGAACCGGCGAACGTTTAACAACTTTTAATCAAATAATAAACACAAAATGAAAGTAAAATCTGCAGCCCCTCACGGACGACTGCTGCGCACATGCATAACAAAACGTAAACAAAACGCAACTTAAAATCCAGGCCTGGTCCTCTCTCGTCCTTCACCGGTGTCGCTCGTCCTTATATGCCTCCGTGCTCCCTCATGAGAGGACTCGAGACCGGTGTGTCTCATTCTCAATCACACACACCGATCTCGCTTGCTCGTCCCATGTCTCGCTCGCTCGTCAACCTTGCCACACTCCAGCTTTAACTTCTGGACATTTGTCAGCGGTGCCACACGCTCGCATCTTTCACCGCCGCCATTACTGAACTACAACTCAGACTAGCGCACGACATCCACGTCATCGCTCTCAGCCACTACATCTGTTCGCTGATTGGACCGGTAAAAAATTGTTCGGGCAAAAACCAAGCACATTCAGTACTTGTACTTTAACTTGAGTAACATTTTTGAGTACTTTTTACACCTCTTTCCAAATGATAACACTTTGAAATACCCTTTTCACTCTTGTTCTCCAGAAAAAAAGAAGAAAAAAAAAAAAAGAAAAAAAAAAAAAAAAAATATATATATATATATATATATATATATATATATATATATACACTCACCTAAAGGATTATTAGGAACACCTGTTCAATTTCTCATTAATGCAGTTATCTAATCAACCAATCACATGGCAGTTGCTTCAATGCATTTAGGGGTGTGGTCCTGGTCAAGACAATCTCCTGAACTCCAAACTGAATGTCAAAATGGGAAAGAAAGGTGATTTAAGCAATTTTGAGCGTGGCATGGTTGTTGGTGCCAGACGGGCCGGTCTGAGTATTTCACAATCTGCTCAGTTACTGGGATTTTAACACACAACCATTTCTAGGGTTTACAAAGAATGGTGTGAAAAGGGAAAAACATCCAGTATGCGGCAGTCCTGTGGGCGAAAATGCCTTGTTGATGCTAGAGGTCAGAGGAGAATGGGCCGACTGATTCAAGCTGATAGAAGAGCAATTTTGACTGAAATAACCACTCATTACAACCGAGGTATGCAGCAAAGCATTTGTGAAGCCACAACACGCACAAACCTTGAGGCGGATGGGCTACAACAGCAGAAGACGGCACCGGGTACCACTCATCTCTACTACAAATAGGAAAAAGAGGCTACAATTTGCACGAGCTCACCAAAATTGGACAGTTGAAGACTGGAAAAATGTTGCCTGGTCTGATGAGTCTGGATTTCTGTTGAGACATTCAGATGGTAGAGTCATAATTTGGCGTAAACAGAATGAGAACATGGATCCATCATGCCTTGTTACCACTGTGCAGGCTGGTGGTGGTGGTGTAATGGTGTGGGGGATGTTTTCTTGGCACACTTTAGGCCCCTTAGTGCCAATTGGGCATTGTTTAAATGCCACGGCCTACCTGAGCATTGTTTCTGACCATGTCCATCCCTTTATGACCACCCTCTGATGGCTACTTCCAGCAGGATAATTCACCATGTCACAAAGCTCGAATCATTTCAAATTGGTTTCTTGAACATGACAATGAGTTCACTGTACTAAAATGGCCCCCACAGTCACCAGATGTCACCGTGTCCTCGATGTGCATCCCACAAATCTCCATCAACTGCAAGATGCTATCCTATCAATATGGGCCAACATTTCTAAAGAATGCTTTCAGCACCTTGTTGAATCAATGCCACGTAGAATTAAGGCAGTTCTGAAGGCGAAAGGGGGTCAAACACAGTATTAGTATGGTGTTCCTAATAATCCTTTAGGTGAGTGTGTATATATATATATATGTATGTATATATATATATATATATATATAAAACCAAATAATTAAATGAAACAACAAAAAAACAGTAAAAGATGAAAAAGCAGAAGATAGAGTAAAAAACGAGAAAAGGGAAGGAAAGAAAGGGAAAAACCCAGCCTTGCTGAAGACAAGGACAAAAATACAATTAGACATTCCTTTCAAAAATATACATCATTACAGCAATTAATCTGCAAATAAACAACATTCTACATATTTAACTTCATTTCCATCTAACATTAGGAATGTTAAATTGGAATTGCATAGCTGTGCGAAGAGCATTTTTCAAATGATAAAAAAAAAAATCCTCATCTGCCTGTATCACTGTTGTGTCTTAGAAAAGATGCAAGCAACCACGAGATAACTCACAAACTTTTTTTTATTCACACATGCGTCACAATCAGCCATTTGCTTGAATACATGACAAAAAACAATAAAATAACATTTGTAAACTGGTTAAAGTAACTTATTAAATCTGAAACATTAGTTACCCGGCCAACATTTATATGTGGGGCTCAATATGGGATTGTCTCCGGGTTCCATAATGACCCTTTGTCAATTGCCCACGTGGATTTCTTAAAGGATGGCACTAGTCAACAGGTGGGCCCTAACTGAGCAACATGCACAAGACCAAGCTTTAACCCAGACAACATTTATATGTGGGGCACGTGGGGATTGAAATGGGCTGAAAAATGGGCTCTATATGGGATTGTCCACGGGTTCCATAATGGCCCCATGCCAATTGCCCACATGGATTTCATATAGGATGGCACTAGTCAACAGGTGGGCCCAGACTGGGCAGCATGTAATCCAACTGGGCAACGTATGCCGTCTCGGTCCCAGCTTTAGGTTTTGTGTGCGTACTACATGGTTTCTACATGGGCTGAAATACGAGCTGTAAGTGGGTTTGTCCACGGGTTCCATGTTGGCCCCAGAAACTTACTCATGTGGGTTTAATGCAGGATTTCACAGGGCTTTAGGTGGGGCACATTAGGGGATCATCTGGGTTCCATCTAAATGAGTAGTGTTACGACCGCTAGGGTTTCAGCCATAACAGAAAAAGGTAGAGAGTCAACTAGTGAACTAGTTACATATGACACTGAAGCGTCGATGCGCGTATCGCGCATGCGAGACAATTTCTAGTGAAGCTCCGTATCGGTGTGTATTGGTTTCTCAGAGTCACGTGATCGATGACAAATGAAGCCTCACTTTCTGTCCAATCACGTGCACGTTTCGCTTTGTGTGTCAGAAGGTTCGAAACCCCAGATCTTACTTAACGAGTCCTTGCTGGCTTATTCAGTCTGGTTGATGGGTTTGTGAGGAGAGTGCTGTACTTTGAAAGTTAATCAATACATTACATTTAGATAACCAAAAATGTATTGTTGTTGTTGTGTCTTTTTATTTTGGTAAAATCTTTTCACTTTTGTTGTTTTTTAGGTAATTTGGTGTTGGTTAGGGTGTTTGGTGAAGGGTTTGTATTTAGAGAAATGGCATCAGGCAAAAAAAGAGGGAGGGAGACCTTTAACACCTTTTAATTTAGGTTTTAAAACACACAAAAAAAACACTTAAAAAAAAACAACAACAAAAAACAAAACAAAAACAAAAAACCCACAACACATTTTACCAATTAAAAACTAAACTTCTGTACTCACTCACAGACACCAATGCCTCTCTCACACCCCATCTCCATTCAAACAAAGCAACATTATCAGTGTATTTGTAATATGTATACTCAATGGCCACTCGAGATTCTATTAAAGATTTAAAGGTCCCATGGCATGGCATTTTTCTATTATTTTATAATGTTTCCTGAGGTGTACTTATATTGTTAGTATGATTTTTACATCATAAAATGTCATAATTTAGAAATAAAAGGCATTTTTTCAATACTGCTGTTTGCCCTGTGGCTGAATGCCCTGCTTCAAGAGGCGTGTCTGCTGTGAGACTTCAGTAAAAACGCCCACTGTTGTGATTGGCTGACATCTTTGCATTTTAAATGAGCGGAGGGGGCGTGGTTTAACGAGGCACGAGCCTGCCACAGACGGATGGACCTGAGTTCACTTCTCATCAGTTCTCAGTCTCAGTTCAGGGTGAACTGTTGTAGTTACTAGCATATACTTCAGGTTATTAGTTTATTTCTAGTCGGAGGGGCTGTCACTCATGTCAGAAAGTTAGTAACTTTAGTAAATGATGGATCAGCGCTGACTCGAGACGCGAACCGTTTAGAACGATTCAGTCCGATTTGGTGAACTGGTTCGGTTCACTAAAAAGAACCGATTCAAAAGAATGATTCGTTCGCGAACCGGACATCATGGAGACGGAGCGATTGCTAACAAAGTTATTTATAGTAACTTCTGAGTTATGAGAGCGCTATCAGTCAGCGCGAGTTTATTGTGTTTGTATCTGAGAGTTCTGAATAAACACGAGTCCCAGTCACGCCGAGTCCGTATTCATCATTATTCTACCAACTTTGTAACACATGCAATGTACCATTACAGCGAGATGAACGAGTTAGTAAGTGTTGAGTATAGCATTATTTCTAGATATGTTCCAATCATATGAATAGCGTCAGTGACGCGCATTGAGTAACGTTACACAGCGCAAACAAAGACACAACAACAGTAATCGAATGTAATCCAGTTTATTGTGGGGAAAGATGGCTAGCCTAGCCCAGATATGCTCATGCTTACCCCCCGTCTGCTTAATCTCACGCCGCGTTTGGTGCCTCCGCTGTGGGCCAGATGCAGTACTGGGGGTCGGGGATGTTGAAGGCCAACGGCCAGTGCAGCCCGAGCTTCGGCGTGTGTGAGGCCGATGTTGAGCAGAAACTCAAGACTGTATGCACATTTTAGAACCGGTAGACGCGATGAGGACGTACAAAAACACTGACTCACAAGATAGAAAACACGAAAACACCGTTCTGTCGGGAGAGAGAGAAGCCGCTGCGTGTGCACGAATAATAAATAATTAGCTACACATAAGAGATCACTGATCACAGATCAGAAGGAACTGAAGAAAGACTTCTGTTTTCATTTGTACATCCAAACACTAAGAAACTGCCTGCGTTCACAAGTAACGTTAATGATCTCTCGAGCGTTTGCATGGGCGTGCCAGATTCTCTGGGCGGAGGAAAGGGAGGTAACCGTTCCTGCTTGGACGTCAAAACAGGAGACTTCAGGATTGGCTCGTCTGGCCTGTCATTTTCTCAAAGGCAGAGAGAGACAGCCAGAACTCTGGTTTTACACCGATCAACATTTCTATCCAATTGGGGACAATATTCAGGCTAGGGGAACTCATATTAATGTTGAAATACCTCATAAAATGAAAATTTCATGCCATGGGACCTTTAAACATGGCAACCATACCAACTTCTTTTCCTGCATTTTTACTCTGGTGGGATTTAAAAATGGCTAACTTAGCTTGGCCAATTAAAAAATTGGCTAGAACACATTGTTGTTGCCATGACCTTCTATATTTATATCCCAATATGAACAAAGTATTGTTAAATGAAAACCCTAATTTTGTGAGCAACTTTTCAAGTATTACAAATAAAGGATCAAGTCTTGGACATTCAAAAAACATATGAAAAACAGTATCATGAGCATTACAGAAGGGACATAATAAAACCATCTTATTAAACTTTGAAACCAAGCTATTTGAGGCTACAGCACAATGGAGTACTCTCCACTGTATATCTCCACATTGCTTAGAGATAGGAGGCTTATACAATACTCTCCATGATGGATGCACTTCTTCACAAATAGAGATCTTATCCCTCCATTTAGTATCTGTTTTTCCTTGCAATTATCCAACATGCACAGATTTAACACAAATATAGTAAAGATATTTCTTCGCCACATTATGAAAAAACAAATCCCCATATCCCTTCAACAATGTAGTCTGGTTTAGATTACCCCCAACTCCTCCATCTTTAGCGATCACCTTCAGCTCAGGAAAGTTCTGAGGTGTAAAACCATTTACCAGGGCTGAGTTTATAAAGAACATCAATGCAGGGGTGATAGCATCCCTAATACACTTGACTATCCTATCCACAGTTCTCAGAGATTTTAATTCAACCTGTTTAGCAATTGATAACACAGTTCGCCACTGACATTGTGTCAAATCAATTAAATCCATTACTCGACACCAGCAAATTAGATGGTAGTTTTATAAGGGGGTTAAAAAACAAAGGTTCTGCAATCCCATAGTGCACATCTTCTGTTCTTGAAAAAATTAAGTATTTCCATGATTTAATGACTGACATGTAAAAATGACAGAATAACCATTGTGCATTTTCCTCAACTGGCTTTTCCATTAAAAACATCTGTTTATCAAGGCCTATCCCACCTAAATCTGTTAGTATAGACAACCCAAATGTAACCCACCATAAAGGAGCCGAACAATATAACAACCTCTGTAATGTTTGTAATCTCATTCCTGATAGTTTAGACTCTAAATGTATTAGTCCTTGACCTCCCTCTGCCACAGGAAGGTAAAGTATACCAGGAATAAGCCAATGGTAACCGTTCCAAAAAAAAATCCACAAAATCTTTTTGAATGGTAATAAGCAATTCCTTAGGAGAATTTAAAACAGTTACTCTATGCCATATCATTGAGGCAGCCAGATTGTTGATAATCAAACACCTCCCTCTGAAAGAGAGCTGTGGGAGAAGCCATCGCCATTTCTGTAATCTGCGATTTGCTAATCCCTCCCAATTATTTTCAGTGTATTGAGCGGTCCCAAAAAAAATACCAAGTACTTTAATTCCATCTTGAACGCATTTACACTGTTGTGGCAATCGAGGT
This sequence comes from Romanogobio albipinnatus, assembly GCA_023566225.1. Classification (NCBI taxonomy): domain Eukaryota; kingdom Metazoa; phylum Chordata; class Actinopteri; order Cypriniformes; family Gobionidae; genus Romanogobio; species Romanogobio albipinnatus. Next base: position 23,729,953 of record CM042253.1, on the reverse strand, counting down.
GGTCCTATATCCACCCAGTCTCCCAACTTCTGGAGAGAAGGCCACTGGAGCAGCTGAAGAGGATGTCACTGGAGCAGCTGGATAGAAGGCCACTGGAGCTGCTGAGGAGGAGGCCACTGGAGCAGCTGAAGAGGAGGTACATATCTAATGAAGACTGTAATGAAACAGATCAAATACTGGAACACAATTTCTACATGCAGACACAATTTGAATTGCAGACACTTTGAATATTATTGTTATGTTAGATTACCTTTTCCTGGATATAAAGTGCTGATCTTCCAAGTTGTCCACTAGCAATTATTGCTGCTGGGGTTTTTGACTCCAGCCTCAAACGTGAAACCTGCCTCTGTGCATCAACCCTGCACAACTCAAACTCCCTCTCTTGAAGCTGCGGAAAATGACTTCTAAGAGTTTCTGCAAACTGAACCTCACTCTACTCTCTCTGTACCACAAGCCTCTGACTGGCAATGGCATCTATTGGGCAACAGTGTGCAATGCCGTCAATTTAATATAGCCAAGCACAGCTAATATACTGTTTACAATCAACATGACAATTTCATGAACAACATAAGCAGAGTACATACCTCTCGTAGATGTTAGGCGTTCAGTGGAGCGGCTAAGTGATATAATCGTTCAGTTTATGATACAATCGTGAAAATTGGCATGAGCAGTTTCCATGGGTCACTTGACAAGAAAATTGTCCGAGCCACTTGAAATTTCAAGATGGCGGCCATTTTTCAAGATGGCCGACACCTTTTAGTGGAGCAGTTAAGTGATATAGTGGTTTATTTGGTGATACAAGCATGAAAATTGGCATGAGCAGTCTCTGATGGTCACTAGACAATAAGCCACCCACAGCTATTTGAAATTTCAAGATGGCGGCCATTTTTCAAGATGGCCACCATCTTAGTGGAGCAATTAGGCTTAAGAAATCATTTAGTTGGTGATACAAGCATGAAAATTGCCTTTAGCTGTCTCAAAGGGTCATTTGACAAGAAACTGCCCACAGCAACATGAAATGTCAAGATGGCGGCAATTTTTCTGGATTACTGCCGCCTGCCATGTGGATCTTTAAATGGGTCATCAGGGTTCATTGAGGTAAGTTCATGCCTTAACCCTACACTTAGTCCGATCGTTCATCCAATGCCATTTATATCCCGTGCGATCTGTACACCATCCGGTTAACTAAAACCCCATTAACCTTGGCTCGGCTCTGCCTCGCTGGCACAACCTGTCAATTCAGGTGCGGCTATCTAACTGTTTTGGGGTAGATTAGACAGCATTTGGGATACTAACTTTACAATTAGCTGACATTGAACCCCACTCTTGAGTTTAACAGCAGTGATATATCACCAGTGTGCCCTGGTAGTGCAGATATTCACTCTTGTCTAATCTATCAATAATCAACAAATCAACACAACTGTATTTTGATGCGTTAAAAGTTGTTCTTTAGAATAATCTAAAACATATAAAATAAAATGACACCAAATCGTCCTTAATGAAAAAAAAAACAATACATTTCTATCGGAAAATTGATCTTTTGAGGATCCAGGGGTCGGCCATCTTGAAAATAGAAATTTAAAGTGGCTGAGAGTGTTTTCTTGTCAAGCAATCCTTAGAGACAGCTCAAGGCAATTTTCATGCTTGTATCACCAACTAAATCATTTCTTAAGCCTATTTGCTCCACTAAGGTGGTGGCCATCTTGAAAAATGGCTGCCATCTTGAAATTTCAAGTAGCTGTGGGTGGCTTATAGTCTAGTGACCATCAGAGACTGCTCATGCCAATTTTCATGCTTGTATCACCAAATAAACCACTATATCACTTAACTGCTCCACTAAGGTGTCGGCCATCTTGAAAAATGGCCGCCATCTTGAAATTTCAAGTGGCTCGGACAATTTTCTTGTCAAGTGACCCATAGAGACTGCTCATGCCAATTTTCACGCTTGTATCATAAACTGAACGATTCTGCCAAACATAAGCACTTAGACGCTCCACTACCTGACCGGAGACAAGTTACTCAAAATGCACAAGTCACATTTCTCCTCCTTGCCCTTCTGGGACGTGCAGAACCATGCAATGACTGTTCGTTTCGAAACACCTCAAACCTTTTCAGAGAACATTTACACATTAGGCTACTACAAAATTTAAATAGGTTTCCTATTAACTAATTAATGATCTGAGACATTTACATTATAAATACAAACATGTCCTTCAATTAATACTTTAAGAGAAATGTGTGGTTTTTGGCTTTTAAAAGAAAGTGCCATTTTCATCTACTCAGATATACATAAACCAATACCTTTTGCATAGCACAGGGCCTAATTGGTTACACTTTAGAATAATGGTCATTAGTTAACATTAATTAATGTATTAACTAACATGAACTAACCATGAGCAATACATTTGTTGCTGTATTTGTTCATCTTTGTTAACGTTAGTTAATATAAATCCAGCTGTTCATGGTTTGTTCATGTTAGTTCACACTGCATTAACTAATGTTATCAAGATTTTAATAAAGTATTAGTAAATGTTGAAATTAACATTAACAAAGATTAATAAATGCTTTATAAATGCAGTTCATTATTAGTTCATGTTAACTAATGTAGTTAACTAATGACCATTATTCTAAAGCGTTACCGCTTAATTTTTAGAAAATATAAATTAATTTGCCCCATAAATAAATTAAACAACTAAATTATATTATGATAAACTAATAGTAAAATGTATGGAAAAACAATGTTATTTTACAGACTTTCAAAGTCTGTATAAATACTGTATAAAAAAGAAAATTGAATAATTCAGTTTTTGAATAAATACATTTAATATTTAAAATACAGTAGAACCGTTTCATCAAAATTGTAAATATTCTCAATTTAAAACTGAAAAGAAAATACCAAACTGATACATCTACGAGATTGTCACAGTTTCACAGCACTATTTGAAAACTGTTATTATCAATGCTATTTATTATTCAGATGTAAATGTATGTAAACAAATCTTCACAAACAGTTATTCAGAGCCCCCAGGAGGAATTGAAAAACTAAAAATTGCATTTTATCTTATAAGTTAGGGTTAACTTACGATCATGAGGTCATGATTTCCCCTTTGAAACAGATAGCGAAAAAAACTAATTGTGCCATTTACTTTTAGATATGCATTTTAGCTTGTATTTTCCAAATCAGTTTTATATTGTTTTCCTCAATATTCAACTGACCCCTGTGGGCTCCATATACAGGTGAAACTCGAAGAAATTTTATATTGTGTAAAAGTTCATTGAAACTAATATATTAAATAGACTCATTACATGCAAAGTGAGATATTTCAAGACTTTATATGTTATAATTTTGATGATTATCTATGGGCGGCCCTTGATGCCCAAACACAACCAAAACAACAGTCTTAACAAAAAAAGTCTTGGGGGAGAGATGGTGGGCCAGGCCCGTGCAGGGGCACCGGACGGAGACCCAGGCACAACAAGGACGGGCCTGGGAGCGTGGGCAGACCTGGACCCTGTGGCGTGGGCGGACCTGGACCCTCAGGCGTGGGCGGACATGGCGGATCAGGAGCCGTGGATGGCCATGGCGGCAACGGCAGTTCAAGGGGCCATGGTGGTAACGGCGGTTCAGGGGGCAACAGAGGCGTGGCCTTCATGGCCTCCATGTACCCCTTTCCCCCCAAAAAAAAATGTCTTGGGCAGGACTGCAGGCTCGTGGGCTGGAGCCTGGAAACATGGAGCTGTGGCTTGGCTGTGGATCGGAGACATGACTTGACTCTGAATGTGGACGAACCCAGACATGACGATGGTGGAATGAAGGCCCTCTGGTGTGGTGGGTACTGTGGAATGGCATGGCCCTTCCGCCATTCCCACAGTAAATGCCGAGCCGTACAACAAAAGGGCCTGGTCTATATATTGGGCCAGGGAAAAATGGATCTTCCCCCCCTGGCACCTGTGAAAGGATCGGTTCATTCAGCCCAAATCTAAAAATGTCTTTAAGCGCCACGTCATTAAAATCCACAAAACAACAAAGTCCACAAATCTCCTACACATAATCCACTAGGGGACGATTCTCTTGGCGTAAATGCAGTAAAGAAACTGCTGGGTCCATTTTGTCGGTCTGTTATTCTGTAACGATTGATCCACTGGAAGGCAAGTTGCTGAACCCAAGTGCAGTTTATTTAACTCAGAACAAAACATTGACTTGACTTGACTTGACTTGACTTGACTTGACTTGACTTGACTTGACTTGACTTGACTTGACTTGACTTGACTTGACTTGACTTGACTTGACTTGACTTGACTTGACTTGACTTGACTTGACTTGAAACAAAGACTTGGTAAAAACGTGACATAAACAGACTTGACTATACACTCACCGACACAGCAGGTTACACATTCAATAACAGACAAGGACGCATGGCAAACATGAGGGCTAAATACACTGAGACAAATGACTAGACAAGTGACACCTGTGAACAGTGATCAAACAATAAACCAATGACAGAACAAGACACAAGAACACATGAGGGCATGGGAGTCACATGACAAAAACCAGGAAGCAAGACAGTGAACATGACTATACACGGGTTTCCTGTTTACAAACATTACAGGGTGCGTGCGCATCCTGGAGGCAGAAAGACAGATCGCTGAGCTGGTCCGCTACTGCAACAACCTTAAGTATTGAAGCTTTCCTTATTGTTTGTATATAACTGCTGACTCAATAAAACGTGATTTTAGTTGGATCTGTTTGTCTGTCTTTAATTTTGCAGTGTTGCTGTGATACATGTATGAATGATCATGTCAGGCTAGTAATGTAATCAATTAATCAAACATCACAGATACAGTTATTAATAAGCACTGGCTCTGTTGGTACAATTAACCACGCAGCAACTCCTTGGCATTTTGACTTTCAGACACGCCGCTGCTAACCTACAACACGCGAGGTCTCTTCTTTCTGCCTCTCGGTTGTGTGCGCAAGCAGTGATGACGTCGCCGAGAAATCCATGTATAGGCTTGTTTGACTTCACCCAGCTATGCGCAGATCGATCGGCGGCTGACTTGAAGCAGTGCATGCCGGTTAGAAGTGTCCGACTTCACGTCTCCGTTTGCAGCTCCTCTCCGCCTGCACGCGGCTACTCTCGCTGATCAGTTGCATCCAGCCACAGCCGATGTCGACCACACCTAAATTAAAAACATGAAACATGAACATGAACCAACACCAAAATACCCTGTGACAACTGTATGAAATTCTATGAATTAATATCAATTGATTCTTAAAGATGCAGTCGGTCTTTTCTTATAGTCTTTTGTTGTTTGATTAAAATTATGACAGACAGCAGTTTATTAAGCTGCTGCCCCTTTAAGAACGAATGCACAGACTGACATGTATCCGGGTTTCACCACGTTAACTTTAACTGTTTAACTTGACTTCAGACATAACTGACTGTTTAAAACAAGCGAATACCTCACATGACAGGGATTTTGAGAAAATTGTGTGTGTTTTACCAAAGGATAGCATGCTGTCTGAGAGAGGGCGTATTTTAACACATGCATGTCCTGCTCTTTATCCTCCATTCTTGCATGTTTCTTTATCAAAATGTCAATAACTTAAATGTAGTACAATGCTACGCAGATATATTTACATTCCGCGATATAAAAAAGTAACTGTTATAGCAAAATCTCTAACGAGTCACTATCATCGTCATAGCTTGTATACATAGCTATGTATACATAGATTTTTTATTAGCGACTGTTTCTATGGCCTGCTATAGCTACGTTAGCCGTCCGCCATATTCGAGAGGTCAAAGCCAGTCGGGAACACGCTTTGTGAACATTTAAAAGCAAGGTGCCTGTGCATCTGCAACTATAGTTACTGTTACATGCATGCATGAATATATCTGCAATAAAAGCTGATGATTTTATAGGATTTAGTTTATCATTAATGGTAGTTAATTCTGCATATGCTAAACATATAGATTAAATAATTTATTGATCATCAGAGACACAGACACATTGCTCATGGCTTTTAATGAAAGCAGTGAAGTCTTTATAAACAAGGTAATTTGAAAGAAATCATAAACTATCAAACAATCAGCCATCAAAATAAATTAAAGGTGCCCTAGAATGAAAATTGGAATGAACCTTGGCATAGTTGAATAACAAGAGTTCAGTACATGTAAATCACATACAGTGAGTCTCAAACACCATTGCCTCCTCCTTCATATGTAAATCTCGTTTGTGAAAAACACCACGGAAAAATAGGCGAATCTCAACGTAACACCGAGAGTGATGCAATCGTCGGGATCATTAATATGTACGCCCCCAACATTTGCATATGCAAGCACATGTTCACTGTCAGGCGAAACTGCGCAGCCGAATCATCTCTGCAGGTAAACAAGCGTCACGCGAGGATAGCTAACATGGCAGATCATGGAAACAATTGTTATGTTCCAGGCTGTGCAGGGGATGTGAAGACGTTTCATACTCTTCCCACAGATAAAAAATGTCAACAGGCATGGTTGATGTTTATTTATAATCGGATACCGCAACAATTTAATTCAAAGTTGTTAGTTTGCTCAGCCCATTTCACCACAGACAGTTTTTCAAACCTGGGACAATATCAAGCAGGCTTTGCTCAGCGTCTGAAACTGAAGAAAGGGGCAATTCCAACCATATACCTGCAAGCAGTAAGTGATTTTATCCACTTCTTGACTGTCTAAACAATTTCTGATTATATTGATAGCTTCTTAGAGAGACAACATTACCGAAAAAATCCCTGTTGTTGTCTAGATCCAACGCAAGATGCTAGTACAGTAACAATAGGATAATCTAAGTAGTTTACATAACTAAATGGCTAAATAAATCGACTTTTAAATCAGTACTCTACAGTCAAACTCAAATGTTACTGTACAAACAACATATTTAAGCGCTACCCAGTTCAGTTTGTGATTCAAAGTGAAGAAGCTATCATTGTAAAATCATACAGGGACACAATTACAATTAAAATATTTTTACAATGCTAAAAAAGTTGTGACTGCTGATGTGTATATTTAATGCTATATGCTAGTTAACGTTATCGTTTAGGCTGAAGTTCTGGTATGGACGTAATGATTTTGCAGGTCCCTAATTAAAATTAAGACTTAACTTACCATTCAGAAGCGTTCATTTCCAATCTCAAAACATGTTGTTGTTCCTCAAAATCTGCATCTTCGTCAGAAACAGGCTCAAACTGTTTCAAAAAAAGGGGGTGGGCTCCCCATTATAAGTCAATGGGGAAATTCGGGCAGCTCTTGCGCCCCAGGGGTACAACTTGCATCTTCTTACAGGTCCTGCCAGCCTCTTCAAATGTGATAACCCACGAGTTTCTATAAAATCATATGATTTGTTATGAATCATCAAAGTTCGCCGCAATGTTAAGTCAATGGCGGACATCGTACTCCCGATCCCTTAGAAAAGATATAGCACACCACACCGCAATAATCCGCACGATTTGACGCCTCATTCATGGGTCTGTGACAAACGGTATGGGAAGAGATAAATGCGGAGGAAAGTGTGAAAGAATAATAAGAAGAAGTATGGTGGATAACAATAGTGATGCCTTGCTAAAGCAAGCACCACTAAAAAATAAGAAATTACATTTATTGATTATGACTGATTTTATTTAACATGCACAACATGGACCGATGGGACAGTTGCACGCAGCTGCACGCTGTTTTGGATGGGAATTGAAGAAGGAATTGAAACAGGGGTCTCAAACTCATTTTACCTGGGGGCTGCTGGAGGTAGACTCTGGGTCAGGTTGGGCCGCATCAAGTATTAAAAAAAAAAGTAGCACAACTGATCCAATTTTCTCAATCTTTATTATTAACAGTTCTTCAACATGAATGTTTCTTCTGAACATGAACTGTTCCTCTGAATTTGAACTAAATATAGCCTATAGACATTAAATCATGTAATATGAAATAATTAATGATTTTAATTTTATTTTAAATAATAGACTAATTCACAGCAAGGCCGTAACCAGGTCAAACAGAACAGTGAGCGAAATCCTAGGTCAGAGAGTAATAAAGGGTACCTTCTGCCACTTTTGATTGATTTATGACATGTACACCTGTTTCTGGACACCTGTTCCGGACACCTGTTCTGGACACCTGTTTTGGACACTTGTTTTGGTTGTGTGTTTTGACCCCTACTGTTTTATTATCCACCCCCCTTGCTATTCAAAGGTATTTATGACTGTTTGGGGGCTTTTGTGTGTTTTTGTAAAAAAGTTTGAAAACGATCAAAGAATGTTTAAAAACAAATGTGCTTGAATAAAATGTCAGACATTGTGTTTGGATAACAATGACAAGATCAGGTAATAGTTTTAGGTTTTTTATTAAGCAAAGATAGTACTTTACATACATTTGAGCTTTGAGAGATTTAAAACATTTAATACATTTAAAGCATTTAAAAAACGATGTAGTTAATACAATGCATGGGTTTCAAGACGAAAACATGTAAAAACAAGTTAAAGTGTTTTCTTTCACATAATACTTTGTAAAAAAGTTAAATCATTTAAAATGTTTTCATATAAAAACAATTTAGAGAATATATTTGATGGTTTTTGGATAACAATGACAAGATCAGGGAGTAGTTTTAGGGTTTTTTACTAAGCAAAGATAGTATTTCACATACATTTGAGCTTTGAGAGATTTAAAACATTTAAAACATTTAAAAGCGATGTAGTTAATACAAAGCAAGACAATCAAGACGAAAACATGTAAAAACAAGTTAAAGTGTTTTCTTTCACATAAAACTTTGTAAAAAAGTTCAATCATTTAAAATGTTTTCATATAAAAGCAATTTAGAGAATATATTTGATGGTTTGTAAAGAAAGAGTAATCAATGTATTCAAACAAGTGTAGGCATTATAAGCATATCATGTCAATGTGGTTAAAACCACATGAAACAAATAATGTTAAAGTTTTTCTAGAGTTTTGGTCCAAAAAATGATCTCTTACGGACTAAGAAGTGAACGCGTCCTTCCCGATCGACGACAGAAACAGACTGTAAGCTTGCTGAGGCTTCGCGCGGCCTCCCTCAGCTCCGCCCCTAACACTCCCCCTCGGCGCAGAACAGAAGTTAAAAACAAATAAATAAATAAAAGCAAGACGAATAATATTAAGTTGTTTCACATTACAATTACTGTTATTTTTTATTTAGTTTAGGTAAAAACAAATGTCTCTTACGGAACACCATGCAAACACATCCTTTCTCCCTGGCGATGAAGCATGAATGGGCTCTTTGGTTGTGTGTAAACCCGCCCCCAGACCCCGCCCCTAACACTATCCCCTCGGCTCAGAAGAACACACCTCCCCAGCCCATACACGCGTGAAGATTTAAATAACGGTAAAATAATTAAACAAATGACTTTTATAAACAGTATTAGTTTTAACATTTTGTTTAGTTCATAGTTTATTTAGTTATTCTCTCTTAGCCCTTCGGTCCTCTCTTCAGTCTTCGAGACGAGCGGTTCTCCAGAGTGTTGGTGTGACGGCGCATTCCAGCGATCTCGCATTGCCTGCCTGCTGATCTGTGCAGTGATCTGCAACAGCTGTGTGTGTTTTCCCTGGGCGCTTCGGCACTCTGCAGAGCTTTCCTCTCACAAAAAGAGCTTGCGCGTGGCACGTCTTTTTCAAGACGGTTCGCCCGTGCACTTCCGGGTGCGATCGATCTCCGTTGCTGTCTATGGGCACATTCACTGCTCGACGTGTTTGGGCTTCAGCACGTTCGGGCAGTGATTGTGGATGTGTCATGTTCCCACTGCGGGAACGTGACCATCGCGATGTCGCGGTCGAGACTCAGTGATCTCCGCGAGGAGAGAGAGTCCCCTCTGCCACACCCCAATCTACCGTCTCTGAGAGAGGTGGTACTTTGGCTGGTGGCCAGGGTGACCTGAGGGCGGTGCGTGGTATAAGAACCCCGACGATCATTCCTCGGGCCACGCCCCCCTCTCGCACATCGCTTCCCACGAGTGCTGGACTGAAACAGCGGCCCGTCTCTGACGCCTCGTTCGTTTCGTTCACACTCCAGATAGCGGCGAGATGTCGATCGCCGCATCCCAAGGTGGGCTAGATCCTTTGGGGATGACGATTAGGTTGTGCTCCGCCTCCGGGTGTGTCAGCACTGCCTGATCTGACCTAGAGTTGATAGCCATGTTATCTCGGGCCGCCGCGAGCCTCGCGCTGGTGTGGAACTCCGCCCAGTCGCGAGTGCTCGTGGTTGCGCGATCGGTTTTTGTGGGCGGCACCCGACAGCTGTTGGGCCCCGCCCCCAATGCCTTTCGCTCCCGAGGTGCATGAGGAGATCACGCGGTCCTGGAAGTCCCCGTGCTTCCCGTGACCGTTTGGTGGCCTCCTCCGCCTTCTCTGCCCTTGATGGGGCCGCGGCCTAGGGTACACTGGGGCCCCCCCCCCACTGTTGAACAACTCTGTTGCGCACTACGGTGTCCACAGAGGGCTTTGACGTGGTGTGGCTGTCCTAAGCACCCTCCCTAAGCCTGTGGGCTCGTCTACTTCGGTGGCGTGGTCCTGCAGTGCTATGGGGTAGGCCGCCGCCCCTTTGCACATGCACAAGGGTGGAGCTGACCCAGGGCTCTTTTTTGAGCTGCGTGCCGCCACTGATCCCGCCCTCTGGGTGGTGAAGGTCGCCACACGCTCCCTCGGTCAGGCGATGTCCACAGCTGTGGTCCGGGAGAATTTCCTGGCCTTACCTGGTGATATGGGGGGGTTGACTGAGCCCGCCTCCTCAACTCGCCCATATCCCAGGCTGGCCTCTTCGGCGGCGCGGCTGAGAACTGCGCCCAACAGTTCTCGGCCGCCCCAGAGCAGACTGAGGCTTTAACACGTACTGCCCCGGTGGCTGGCTGCTGCACCAGCCGCCGGCCCAGTCGCCTCAGTCCGCTCGCCGCCGAGGGCGCCCTCCCTCCTCCTGTCCGGCCCCAGCAGCAGCCTTCTCCGGGCCGCACTGTGGAGGTGGTTGCAGGATGTCGCCCAGTCCGCTCCTCAGCCTGGCTAAACGCCTTGCTGGAGGTGGACAACTCAGAGATGGGTTCCAGTTCTTTCCAGGGGATGGTTGCAGGGCCTCTCCTTCCCCCGGTGGAGGGCCGGGGGAAAATCCTTCCGCTGCTGGCCCCCGGGCTAGCAGCGCTTGGAAAGAACTCATGTTCCTGTCTCTGAGGACCCAGAGACCGGTGATGGCAGTGTGTGCCGCCTCCGGGCCGCGCCACTCTCGTCCCTCTCTCTCGCCAGCCTCCTCTCAGAGCAGACCCCAGTGGAACGTGCGTCCTTCCCTGGTCTCCTCTGTCAGGACACAGCAGTTAACCGTGCCCCCGCACCGGGACGCCCAACAGCCTCCCATGTCCGGGCCAGTAACGCTGCCTCGCTGCCCCACCCTGGGTACGTCTGTGGTCCGAATGACCCCGCTGGTGCAGTTCCTGGGAGTCTGGCTTCAGCTTCCGGGACTGTTCCACTGGGTCACGAAGACCGTCAGGCGCGGCTACGCGATTCAGTTCGCGCAGGTTCCTCCCCGCTCTGGGGAGGCCGCCCGCTATGATGGGGCCTATCCCCTGTCATGCGTGCGGAGGTTGTCACCCTACTGGCGAAGGGTGCGATCGAGCCTGTCCCTCCAGCCGAAGTGAAGTCCGGCTTCTCAGCCCTTGCTTCATTGTACCCTAGGAAACCGGTGGGTTATGGCCAATCCTGGATCTGCCCGTCTTGAACCGATCCTTCTCAGGCTTCCGTTCAGGATGTCGGTAGCGAACGCCTCTTTGGACACGTTCGTCCGGTAGATTGGTTGCAGCGATCGACCTGAAGGACGCTTACTTCATGTCTCCTTCCTCGACGTGGACCGTTCCTACGGTTTGCTTCGAGGGGCGGACATTCAGTACGCAGTCCCCCCATTCGGGCAGCTCTGTCCCCTCGTGACTCTACGTAGTCTATCGAGGCAGCCCTTGCGCCACTCGGCAGCACGGGGTTCGCATCCTGAACTACTTCGATGACTGGCTCATACTGGGTCACTCTCGTAAGCAGGTCTGCGGACACAGAGTCCAAGTGCTCCGGCACTTAGCCCGTCTGAGCCTTCGGGTCGACTGGGAGAAGAGCAACTCTGCCCCGTGCAGAGGATCTCCTTTCTCAGTGTGGTTGCCAACTCGGTCGCAGGTGCGTGCTGCTTACCAGCGAGCGCGCACACAGTCTCTGCTGACTGGCCTTTGTCAAATCGAGGGCGAGAATGCGGTCCCACTGAAGCTATTTCAGAGGCTCCTGGGGCATATGGCATCTGCAGCCGCGGTGACGCCGCTCGGATTGCTACATATGAGACCGCTTCAGCACTGGCTATGCGATCGAGTCCCGAGATGGGCATGGCGGTCTGGCACGCTCCGGGTACAAGTGACTCGGGCCTGCTTACAGACTCTCACCCCGTGGTCGAACCTCAAGTTTCTACGGACCGGTGTGTCCTTAGAACGAGTTTCCAGGCATCTTGTTGTATCAACAGATGCATCATCCACGGGCTGGGGTGCCATGTGCAATGGACAAGCAGCCGCGGGCTCCTGGACAGGACCCCAGCGCCTTCTGCATGTCAATTGCCTCGAGTTACTGGCAGTACGGTTCGCCCTGCACCGCTTCCGAGCGTTGCTGAAGGGTCAACATGTGCTAGTCAGGACAGACAACACGGCCGGGGCGGTCTACGCTCCCGCCGTATGTCTCAACTCGCCCGCCATCTCGTTTTATGGAGTCGGAAGCATCTGAGGTCCCTTCATGCTGTCCACATCCCGGGAGTCCTGAACCGTGCAGCCGACGAGCTCACGGCTTCAGCCACTTCCTGGAGAATGGAGACTCCATCCCCAGACGGTCTAGCTGATATGGGAACGGTTCGGCGACGCACAGGTAGACCTGTTGCCTCCCAGGACTCTTCCCATTGCTCCCTGTATTATTCCCTGACCTATGGTCGGCACGGATGCACTGGCGCACAGCTGGCCGTCGGGGCTACGCAAGTATGCGTTTCCCCCAGTGAGCCTTCTCGCACAGGTACTGTGCAAGATCAGGGAGGACAAGGAGCAGGTCATGTTGGTCGCCCCGTTGGCACGGCCAGGCCTGGTTCTCAGAACTGCTACTCCTTGCGACAGCCCCTCCCTGGCCTATTCCTCTGAGTCAAGACCTTCTCACTCAGAGACGGGGCACCCTTTGGCACCCGCGTCCAGTGTTCTGGAAGCTCCACGTGTGGCTTCTGGACGGGACGCGGCAGGTTTGAGTAGCCTTCCACCTGCGGTGGTCGCTACCATCACTTCCGCTAGAGCAGAGTCTACACGACACCTCTATGCGTTGAAGTGGAACCTCTTCGTCACATGGTGCTCTTCCCGCCAGGAAGACCCCTGGAAATGCCCGATTGGGTCCGTGCTATCGTTTCTCCAGGAGGGGGTGGAAAGAAGGCTGTCTCCTTCCACCCTTAAAGTGTATGTGGCCGCAATATCTGCCTACCACGATCTCCTGGGAGACAAAAAGGTAAGTCAGCACGACCTGATCATCAGGTTCCTGAGGGGGGCGAGGAGACTGAATCATCCTCGCTCTCCTCTCGTTCCCTCTTGGGACCTCTCAGTAGTCTTAAGTGCTCTGCAGAGGCCTCCCTTGAGCCTTTGCGGTCGGTTGAGATTAAGTTCTTGTCTATAAAGACGGCTCTGCTGACCGCATTGGCCTCTCTTAAGAGGGTCGGGGACCTGCAAGCATTTTCGGTTGACGAAGCGTGCCTTGAGTTCGGGCCGGCTAACTCTCACGTGATCCTGAGACCCCGGCCCGGATATGTGCCCAAGGTTCCCACCACTCCGTTCCAAGAAGCCAGGTGGTGAACCTGCAAGCGCTGCCTTGGAGGAGGCAGACCCAGCCTTGGCATTGCTCTGTCCAGTACGCGCTCTCCGTGCTTATGTAGACAGTACGCGATGTTTCAGGACCTCAGACCAGCTCTTTGTCTGTTATGGTGGAGAGCGGAAGGGAAGTGCTCTCTCAAAGCAGAGGTTGTCTCACTGGATAGTGGACACCATTGTTTTGGCTTACCAGCAGCAAGGTCGACCATGTCCCCTTGGGGTCAGGGCACACTCCACCTGGAGTGTGGCCTCCTCTTGGGCTTTAGCGCATGGCGCCTCGCTAACAGACATCTGCAGAGCTGCAGGCTGGGCGACACCAAACACATTCGCCAGATTCTACAATCTCCGAGTGGAGCCAGTGTCCGACTATGTACTCGCCCCTACGGGTGGCCGGTATGGGCCAGGCTCAGGTGTCTTCGCTTGCTCGCCATTCCACTCCACGGACTGGATACGTGCGATATTTTTCCTCAGGTGAGCTCCCCGAGAGCCCTGAGCTCCTCCAGCACTGCTTACGCCGACATCAGTTCAGTCTGCCCTTCGAGCCCAGACCCTCATGTCCGGCCAGGTGCTCCGTGTGCATGGTTCCCCTCCGGCGACCCCCACACGAGTATTTCCACCGTAAGCCTCCTCAGCGAGCAGGTGTCTTTCCCTTGGCAAGTCCCTGCCGCCCCTAGGGTTAAAAATCCACCTTCGGCTGGTACCCTAGAGATCTTCCATATGCAGCCCTTAGCGGGTCATATGTGTATTCTCTAAGTCCTCCCCACGGGTAGGCATCTTGGCATTCCCTCACTGGGATATGCTTCCCAGTGTACCTTGGTAATCCTGTGATAAGTGGGAGTCCTTCGTCCGTACTAGTCTTACGACAGGGTACTCACACTTACGCAGGGCACTGGATGACAGCTGAGTGGCGTTGTTGTATTGGAACCCCCATTCGTTAGTCACTAACGTACGTCGTAGTGACTGAACGAAAGGGAACGTCTCGGTTACGTATGTAACCCTCGTTCCCTGAGGAGGGAACGGAGACGTACGTTTCCTTTGCCACGTCAGCTGTGTTGCTGGTATGCGGAGTTCAGTCTTGGCTCCTGCAGCAGTAACATAATGCGATGTTGCCAGCGTACTTCCTTATATACCCACAGGGTGGGGCGGAGTTACGCATGCAAATTCCGCATGCCCATGGCATTGGCACTGCCATTGGGCGCTGTTGAATTCTCGAAGATGATAGGCTTCTAAGCGAAACCCCCATTCGTTAGTCACTAACGTACGTCTCCGTTCCCTCCTCAGGGAACGAGGGTTACATACGTAACCGAGACGTTACCCATGAAAGATACCAGATGAAAGATGCACGAGTAAGTTACTGTAAGTGACCATTACAATGCGAAAGCATTAAACACATCACGCAACAGTAGTTTACATTTGTCCAACAAGCAGTTTTTAACATTTAACATCAAATAGCTTAATCTGGTCTGTTTGAAACGTCATCACACACACACACAAATGACAAACATTTGAAATGAGGATAGAACTGGTGTGTGTAGCTCTATCTCCCCGACCAAAGGAAATGTAGGCCAACGCAAAGACACACACCAGGGGTGTAGATTTAAACTTTGGTAAAAGAATTAAACCAAATATTGTTTTAAACTTAATTTTATTTTATTTAGTTATTTACTCATTCTTTGATCTTTCACACCCCCCACCACACACACACACACACACACACACCACACACCCTCACACCCACACAGACAGTTGAACGTCTAAACTTTTACGACATCTTACAGAATGTAAATACTTTGTATCATGCTGTTTTGTATAACGAGAAAGGATGTTTGGTCGCGACGTAGAATCAGTAAGGCGTCAAAGGCTGTAAAACACGTTCTAAAGATGTTTTGCGATGTTTTACAACACAGCTCTGGTAAATCTGCAAGGGTCTGGCATCGTGAACTCTAGATGGCATTGTGACCTTTGGTTGGCATTGCAAACCTTTACATATAGCCTATATAAAATTTAGGTTTCTCTCAAGAAATTGATAAAACATTATAAAAACATTAATGCAACTTTTGCTTGACCAAGTACGGTTATTTTACTAAAACAAGACAAAACGTAGGATTTTTCACTTACATCCACAGTTATTTTTCCCCAGTTAGCCATACAGTTATTCCTTTATTTCTGTATTTTTCAAAACTAAAACCATGATGCTCTAAAGCATGGATTCCAATTAAATAATCCAAAGTCAATTTAAACATTTATACATGTTTGTGTGTCACAAAAACAGAAAACCTACATTTAAAATTAATTTCATTGAGTGTTCAACAACCACAGGGATTACCACATGATTACCCAGTTGTTGTGCTAATATCTTTGTGCGTATTTTTACACACATACATATTTTGTCAGGGATATGTCACAACGCTGTGATGCAAAGTACCACACTCTTGTAAAGGCTGAGATAACTTTCAAACATAAACTCTACACAGGAATTATGTGTATCTAGAATATCCATGTAAAATTCAAAAGACCAAATAACTTAGGGGGGCACAGCACATTTTGTGAAGTACCAATTATAATAAGCACACAAAATCCATTTGTGAGTAGTTTTGGAAATGTAGTTTTTGTAAATTACGTTTTTTTGTCAAGTTAGACAAGTCATCTTGAAAAGATGAAAAGCAGACGACACTGTTCACATTTATGTGTTGGACTGTATGTGTTTTAGGTGAAGACTCTTTTTGAGAGCTGTCAACATTCAATTTATATTGGAATAAATAAAAAAAAAATTAAGAATTTAATTTGAATAGTTTTTCTGTTTGAGAAGGTTTGATCAAATTGACATTTTAGTGCAACTTTACAGCTATCTATGTTGTGGGGTCGCATGAAGCATCAACACAAATTAATTTGTGTATTTTACACTTAAAACAATTACAAGTAACTGAATCACATCTGATTATTGTACTGAACGCTACACATTCATTAAAGTTTGAGGTTGTTAAACAAAGGTACAACTCTGGTAAAACCTGTAGACAAAATTAGAGTGTACAACACACCATCTAAATTCAAGACCCCCAAATAACAAATACACCATACAAGAAAAGCACTGTTTATAATGTATACAGAAAATCCATTTATGAGCAATTTGCTAGTTTGTTACATGTTTGTAAATATGGATTTACAAATGATTTTTTTACTCCACTATGATTTAGCCACCATGTCCAGATAGCATAACACTGTTCACATTTCTCTGTTTGCTGGAGTGAGTTCTGTTTTAGGTGAAGACGCTTCTCTGGATGTTGTCAACAAAGAGTTGTGAGTTCAAGCTATTCCTCACATGGGAAACGTGTGTTGAACGTAGACCTTTCATTTAAGAAACTTTTAAGATTGAACTTTCTCTTTTGACAAACCAGCATTTCAAATATAATTTTTTTCCTAAGGTGTTTAATGTACGCAAAATGGCTTCTTTCAACATCCTACTTGATATTAAAGATTATAGTATTTATACTGATGATATAGTCAACTATTATCACCATCTTACCATCATCATCATCATCATCATCATCATGCAAATAAAACTACTATATGTGCTAAAAATCTTTGCACATTTTTGCTCTTCTGTGGGGTTTGTTAGATAAACAAGGCAACTATGTAATACTAATACATTTAAGAACTATAATGCTCCACACTCTTTTAAAGACTATGGATAAGATTCAAACATAATCTTTATACAGAAATTAGGTTTGCACAAAAGTATATTTAAGAGAGCAACTTACTAAAAATAAATAGCATGAACCATTTAAAATGAATACAGAAATCTTCTTGTGAAAGTTTATGTTGATTTGTAAGTGACCCTAAGTAAGTGAAGTGTAAGTTTTCCTCTAGTCGATGACTATGTTCACATTTTGTTTCTTTTGTTTTGTACACTTGTACAGTTTGTAATAAAACTAGTCACTGAGCATGGTCAAACATGTTATCATCATAGGAATTAATTAAAACACATGAACAATGATAGTCCTTCTACAAGAGAGTGTTTAAGACTAAACAAATGATATTTCTTTTAGGACATCTTTCTGGTTTGTCTACGATGTGGACATGACACCTCAACATGACAAAGTGAGTCTTTCTGTCCTTCTGTTACAACTACACAACTAATACATTTAAAACATTTCTAACTATCATACTTAAAGCTGTGTACATTTATTTTGTGTACTTCTCTAAACAACAGCTAGGTAAATTAATTACAGTTGATAGGTAGACATTTTAGGTGAAAGGTGGGATGATTCATGGTTTTTTTTCCCCTGATCCACACCAATACTGTAACACCAGTTTTTAGGTGTCTGTCTATTAGGTCTTGTCCAAAAAACGTTTTATGTTTTAATATTTTGTTCCGTTTCGAGGGAACTCGCACTGCATCGGAACGACGCTTTGGGGATGCTCCCTTAGCATCAGCGAATCTGAAACCAGAATGCCAACTAGGCCAATCCGATTGGCGTGCGTGATGACGTCATCGTGACGGCATACCCGGAAGTATAAAAGGGGGGCTGGAACGTAATGGCGGTAGTTATTGCTCTTCAGCATAGCGCTATCTGTCAAACTGTCTGTCTATTTACTGTTGTTTTGTCAGTGAAAGTGTGTGATTGGAAAGAGAAAAAAGAAAATGAGTGAGAGTGTGAGACACTTCAAGCAGTGTGTGCATCCGTGTCCCTATTACATTTCGGGCTCAGATACACACCGGCTTTGTGTGCAGTGTCTGGGTGTTGAACATGCTCGGGCAGCTCTCGAGGGAGCTGCCTGTCAACATTGTGAGCTGTTCACACTCAGACTGCGCCGCTCTCGGCTGGCCGTGTTCGATGAGGCCGGCCAGCTTTGTGAGCCCCAGGGTTCTGGACCCGCGATCGCTGAGGCGTCTCGGTGTCACAGACCATGGGTTTTACATAAGGACTTGTCAGCGGGATCTGGGACTGCTGCGGCACTTTCCCAATCCTTGTCTGACAGTTCTAAAGATCTTCCTCCCCGTGTGGAAGCCCGCGCTGCGGATTCTTCCCCCGGGGTTGAGGATCTGATGCTTATTCTCTCCGGTTCCGAGGAGCCGGATGAGTGTTGCATCAGGGCAGGTGGAGAAGCAGGAAGTGTTTCATCGCGTCATCCACTCGCCCAAGAGGAGTTAATTGAGGTTTTGACTCGTGCGGTGGCCAAATTGAAGATCAATTGGCCACAGGAAGTGCCGGAAATTCAGCCACCTAGTAGGCTGGACGACCGGTTTCTTTCTCGCCGGGTCCAAACACCTCGCCGGGGTTTACCTTTCTTCCCGGACCTACACACCGAGGTGTGTAGGTCGTGGAGGAAGCCCTATTCCTCGCGCATTTCTCCAGTATTGGATTATTCCAATGTTCTGGGGGCGCGCGAGGCGGGCTATGGGACGATGCCTCGGGTGGAAGAGGCTCTCACGAGTTATCTTTTCCCCGACTCTGTGTCGTCCCTTAGAACCCCGGAGCTGCCCACCAAACCCCTTCGGGACACCTCATCGTTGGTGGGCGAAGCTTATATGGCGGCTGGGTGGGCTGGTAGTTCCCTGCACACATTAGCTGTCTTGCAGGCCTACCAGGCTGACCTCCTGAAAGAGCTCAATGAGGGCGACGGTCCCTCTTCGGAGGACGTGCTGGAACTACGGAGGGCTGCAGATTTGTCTCTTCGCATCACCGGGGAGATGGCCCGTGCTATCGGCCGGGCCATGGCCTCCGTGGTGATGGTGGAGAGGCATCTCTGGCTGAATCTGTCGGGGATGAGGGAGAAGGATAAGTCCTTCCTCCTAGACTCCCCGATTTCGCCTTCTGGTTTATTTGGTGACGCGGTTGAGACCGTTGTCACTGGGTACCAGGAGGCGAAGATGCAGTCAGCAGCCTTCCGCCAGTGCCTCCCTCGCCACTCAGAGCCTGGCAAGGTGGCCCCTAAGGGGCAGCCTCAGCCGTCTGCCAGCTCCTCGCACCGGCAGGTGCAGAAAGAGAGCGTCGCCTCTAGAGCCCCTCCTCCAGGAGCCTGGCAACAGAGGCGGCGTTTTCATCAACAGTCCCAGCAGCGGTCTTTCGCTCCTGGAGGCGATCTGAGGAACGTACTCCAGGGCGGAAGGCTGCTGGGGAGAAGTCCTAGCTTCGGCTGGACTTCCAAGAGCGGTCCCTCCCGCGGGGGAGCAACCGAGGTTGCTTCCTCTGCGGCGCTCCGGGGAAATCGAGGTAATCCCGCCGTCTATGACGCTTCGGGCCCCATCGATTTCCCGCGAACGCATGCTGCTCCAGCCGCCTCCGGAGGGACTTGCGGCTGGGCAGCTAACGCGTCCGCACATAGAGAATCGTTCCCAACTACTTCCTGCCGGTCATCCGCTTCAGGGGGTTGGGAACGAGGCTCGTGTAACACCCGAAGCCAGCCTCAAGAGGCTGGTTCCCTTAGTAGAGTATCTCGGCGCATGGAAATGCCTTCCGAATATTTCTACATGGGTCCTGCGTACTGTAGACAAAGAGCAGGGTCGGGCAAGGGAACTGGTAAAATCCTTGCTGGCGAAGGAAGCCTTAGGGTGCGTTCCTCCGCCAGAGAGGGAGTCCGGGTTCTACAGCCGGTACTTTATAGTTCTCGGAAGGGAAGGAGAGTGGCGTCCGGTAGACCTGAGGTATTTGAATCGGTCTCTGAGGAGGCTCTGTTTCAAAATGCTCATGGTCTCCATCATCGTGAGTTAGATCCAGTTCGAGGACTGGTTCGTCACGATAGATCTGAGGGACGCATACTTCCATATCTTCATCCTTCCGTGTCACAGGAAGTTCTTGAGGTTCGCTTTCGGGGGCGAGGCGTACCAATATCGAGTGCTTCCCTTCGGTCTAGCTCTTCACCCACGCACATTCACAAGGTGCATGGATGCAGCTCTGGCTCTATTGAGACTCCAGGGCATCCGTGTGCTGAATTATCTCGACGACTGGCTCATATTGGCCCAGTCGTACGGGATGGCAGTTCGGCATTGAGGTGTCGCTCTGGCCCATATGAAGTGCTTGGGGCTGAGACTCAACACAACAGGTGTGTTGACGCCGTCCCGGAGGACTACGGTTCTAGGGATCGTATGGGACTCGACGACGATGCGGGCACAATTGTCTCCCGCGCGAGTCGAGACCATACTGGCGATGGTCTCAGGAATAAGGCTAGGCCACTGCATCACTTTGAAGCACTTTCAGAGAGTGCTGGGGCACATGGCAGCAGAGTCCAGCGTAATACCTTCTGGCCTGCTGAACATGAGACCCCTCCAGTGGTGGCTGAAAACCAAGGGGTTTTCCCCCAGAGGGAATCCTCTCCGTATGATCAGGGTAACGCGCAAATGCCTTCGTTCCCTAGTCATATGGAAGAAACCTTGGTTTCTGTCCCAGGGGCCAGTGTTGGGAGCGTCCTGTTGCCGGAAATCCGTTTCAACAGACGCCTCCCTCACTGGTTGGGGCGCGGTCATGGACGGCCGCTTTGCGAGGGGCCCATGGGAGGGCCGTCATTCCTCCTGGCACATGAATTGCCTGGAGATGATGGCGGTTTACAAAGCTCTCAGGAGCTTTTTCCCGGACCTCCGCGGCCAACATGTCCTGGTACGGACAGACAATACGTCTGTCGTAGCGTACATCAACCGCCAGGGGGGATTGAGGTCGCGCCCTCTTTACAGACTGGTGCGTCAAGTCCTCCTGTGGTCCCAGGGGAAACTATTGTCCATCAGGGCGATGTATGTCCCAGGGGTCCAAAATCAGGGAGCAGACATCCTGTCGAGGCAGGGGCTGAGGCCCGGGGAGGCTGGATGCCATGGTTCAGACGTGGCCGAGGCTGCGTCTGTACGCATTTCCCCCGATTGCTCTGCTCCCGGGAGTCCTGGAGAGGGTCCGGCAGCAGGGGGTCAGTCTACTTCTGGTAGCGCCCCGTTGGCCGACTCGAGTTTGGTTCTCGGATATCACAGCTCTGCTAGCAGGTCAGCCGTGGGAGATTCCTCTGAGGAGGGATCTCCTATCTCAGGCGGCGGGTACGATATTTTACCCCCGCCCGGAGATTTGGAACCTATGGGTCTGGCCCCTGAGGGGGCCAGGTACATAGAGGCTGGCCTATCGGCAGAGGTGATAGAGACCTTACTCAGTTCCAGGGCTCCGTCTACGAGGAGACTGTACAGCCTCAAGTGGAATGTATTTTCCACTTGGTGCAGGGAGCGTGAGGTGGACCCAGTTAACTGCCCGGTGGCTTCAGTGCTGGAGTTCCTCCAAGATCGCTTCTCTGCAGGGCTTACCCCGTCCACACTCAAGGTGTACGTGGCTGCCATTTCGGCTTTCCACGCTCCTATGGGTGATGGGCCTCTGGGTAGGCACCATCTGGTTGTACAATTCCTCCGTGGGGCTCGGAGGATGAGGCCTGCGGCTCATTCCAGAGTTCCAACCTGGGACCTGGCAGTGGTTCTCGAAGGTTTGGCTGAGGCCCCCTTCGAGCCATTGGAGTCGGCTGAACCTAAGAACCTGACCCTTAAGGTGGCTTTTCTCCTCGCCATGACCTCTCTTAGGAGAGTGGGAGATCTCCAGGCCTTGGCGGTAGCGCCAACCTGCCTGGAGTTTGCCCCGGGAGGAGTAAAAGCCATCCTACACCCTAGGCCGGGCTACGTGCCTAAGGTGCCATCAAGGGTGGTCGGGTCTTTGGTTCTGCAGGCATTTCATCCTCCGCCTCATGTGACGGCGGAAGAGGGGAGACTTCACCTACTCTGCCCGGTTAGGGCGCTCAGAGTTTATTTGGCGAAGTCTGCACAGTGGAGGAGATCTCAACAACTGTTGGTGTGTTTTGGCTCACCTAGAAAGGGATTGCCTGCGTCTACCCAGACAATCAGTAACTGGATTGTCCAGGCGATTACCATGGCCTATCAGGTGCGCAGTCTGCCTTCACCTGTGGCTGTGAGGGCTCATTCCACCAGAGGCATGGCCTCTTCGGTGGCCCTTCTTTCTGGGGTTCCCTTTGCAGGATATCTGCGAGGCGGCCGGGTGGGCTACCCCACACACTTTCATCAGGTTCTATAGCCTGGATCTCCCTACGACGCCTGGTGCGAGGGTGCTCCAGTCCTAGCTGTGCCCGGTCTCCGGCTTCACACTAGGGCAGGTGCTACCCTTCGGTGTGGCCTAGTGGGTACTCGTTCCCCAAAGCGTCGTTCCGATGCAGTGCGAGTTCCCTCGAAAGGGAACTGCTCGGGTTATGTATATAACCCTTGTTCCCTGAGAAGGGGAACGAGCACTGCATCCCGACGCCACACCTCGGCGCGCCTGGAGCGCATGCTTCAGAGCAATTACTACCGCCATTACGTTCCAGCCCCCCTTTTATACTTCCGGGTATGCCGTCTCGATGACGTCATCACGCACGCCAATCGGATTGGCCTAGTTGGCATTCTGGTTTCAGATTCGCTGATGCTAAGGGAGCATCCCCAAAGCGTCGTTCCGATGCAGTGCTCGTTCCCCTTCTCAGGGAACAAGGGTTATATACATAACCCGAGCAGTTTTCTTTATATAAAAAATGCTAAACATGTGGTAAGCAGTTTTTGTACTCATCAGCAAAATCACAAAATGTTTTTAACATATAGTACATTTCAATAGTAAGCTAGCAACTGCCAGTGATATCATTTACAGTAATGTGAAACAAACTCAGTCACATCAGAGTTGGGTTCTAGTTTATATTAAACAGTTAGTGCCCACAGCATGTTTATCAGTGCTTTCATGCTTAACAAAGTTTACACAAGTGACAAAGTTTTCATTGTAGTATACTGACTCTGAAACCATACCAAAAATGTTATGCGTGTGACAGTTTGGAGACATCTGTGTTTCATGCATCTTAGATTTTGTTTGCATTTCTCCTCAAACACACTGCTTTGGAAACTGTTTACCAATTTTAACATCACCATTCTCAATGTAATGTGTGTGTGTGTGTGTGTGTGTGTGTGTGTGCGTGCGTGTGTGTGTGTGTGTGTGTGTGTGTGTGTGTGTGTGTGTGTGTGTGTGTGTGTGTGTGTGTGTGTGTGTGTGTGTGTGTGTGTGTGTGTGTGTGTGTGTGTGTGTGTGTGTGTGTGTGTGTGTGTGTTTTCCTTACACTTTGTCCGAAATAAATATGTTTTCATGTAAAACACCTATGTAGCGTTTGAACTCATTTAAGATCATTATTTTATTATTCAGATAATTACGATTTTTATTATGATTATTTATTTATTTATTTTATTTGTATTTTTACCTACTAAGAACCAGGGTTGCAGGCTGTGTAATCCAGTTTTGAGCTCACACCACAAAAGAATAACAAGTTAAGATTCAACTTTTTATGTCATGCACATACAATATATTGATACATGTTGAAGTAGTAAAGAAAATGGTAAAATGGCATTAGATACAAACAGTTAAAAAAATTAATGACATTACAGATCTAGCCAGAAAAAAAAAATAATGTTTTGCTCTAGTAGCTGACTAGAGTTTCAACTATTTCATCAATGTCCGTTTTCTCATTTGTTGAAAACAGCGAAACACATAGATCTGTTACAAATGTACACATATAAAAAACCTCAGTAACTTCTAACTCGTCACTACATTCATGCATTATATGACTGAATTTAATTCATGAATTTGTACTTACAAAATTTGTTTCTCTTGCAACATCCATTTCATTTTTGGTATTTGTTACACGTTTGGTGTACAATCGTTATTCGAATCACATGCAGCATCGATGATCTTATGCATCAAGCCAACCATCTGTCTTCTAAAATGATCTTTAAACATGCAGTCTAATGTAGCTTTTGAATGATGTTAACGGCGCTGCTTGTGCTCAGCATCGCCAAAACTCCTGTCCTCCATGAGTTTTTTGCGTAACCATTCCAGAAATCCATACGGCTTCTTCAGAACTCAACATTGTGTACAATATAAACTCTGTCCCCTATTTGATGCAGAATGATTTTAATAGTTCCAGGAATCAGGTCATCAGGAAGTCATAAATACTATATAGGATTAAAGCCGCAATGAAACATAGCATCATGGAGAAGTTCTGCATATGTCACCAGAGAGATGTCTATTAATTTCACCAAAAGATTTAGTTAACATATCTTGATTAAAGATTACAAGGTGTTCACAATAAGATCCATAAGGATGCATTTCATTTTGAGATGTCTTCAAGAGATGTTAAAGTTCAGACCTTTAGCGCATTAAAATATATTGAGTAAATTCAATGTAACATACATATTGCATAAAACGTCATTAAATACAGATTTCAGCGGTAGGGATTTAAGGATGCGACACCTTGAATATTCATTAAACAACAGCTGCTTTTAATACACTTAAGATGCACTTAAGTGAGATTATTCAGCAAAGGATTCATTAGACTGGTTCAAAATACAAATAAAATAAATAAATAAATAATCTTAATAAAAATCGTAATTATCTGAATAATAAAATAATGATCTTAAATGAGTTCAAACGCTACATAGGTGTTTTACATGAAAAAATATTTATTTCGGACAAGATGTAAGGAACACACACACACACACACACACACACACACACACACACACACACACACACACACACACACACACACACACACACACATTACATTGAGAATGGTGATGTTAAAATTGGTAAACAGTTTCCAAAGCAGTGTGTTTGAGGAGAAATGCAAACAAAATCTAAGATGCATGACACACAGATGTCTCCAAACTGTCACACGCATAACATTTTTGGTATGGTTTCAGAGTCAGTATACTACAATGAAAACTTTGTCACTTGTGTAAACTTTGTTAAGCATGAAAGCACTGATAAACATGCTGTGGGCACTAACTGTTTAATATAAACTAGAACCCAACTCTGATGTGACTGAGTTTGTTTCACATTACTGTAAATGATATCACTGGCAGTTGCTAACTTACTATTGAAATGTACTATATGTTAAAAACATTTTGTGATTTTGCTGATGAGTACAAAAACTACTTACCACATGTTTAGCATTTTTTATATAAAGAAAACAAAATATTAAAACATAAAACGTTTTTTGGACAAGACCTAATAGACAGACACCTAAAAACTGGTGTTACAGTATTGGTGTGGATCAGGGGGAAAAAAACCATGAATCATCCCACCTTTCACCTAAAATGTCTACCTATCAACTGTAATTAATTTACCTAGCTGTTGTTTAGAGAAGTACACAAAATAAATGTACACAGCTTTAAGTATGATAGTTAGAAATGTTTTAAATGTATTAGTTGTGTAGTTGTAACAGAAGGACAGAAAGACTCACTTTGTCATGTTGAGGTGTCATGTCCACATCGTAGACAAACCAGAAAGATGTCCTAAAAGAAATATCATTTGTTTAGTCTTAAACACTCTCTTGTAGAAGGACTATCATTGTTCATGTGTTTTAATTAATTCCTATGATGATAACATGTTTGACCATGCTCAGTGACTAGTTTTATTACAAACTGTACAAGTGTACAAAACAAAAGAAACAAAATGTGAACATAGTCATCGACTAGAGGAAAAGGGTCACTTACAAATCAACATAAACTTTCACAAGAAGATTTCTGTATTCATTTTAAATGGTTCATGCTATTTATTTTTAGTAAGTTGCTCTCTTAAATATACTTTTGTGCAAACCTAATTTCTGTATAAAGATTATGTTTGAATCTTATCCATAGTCTTTAAAAGAGTGTGGAGCATTATAGTTCTTAAATGTATTAGTATTACATAGTTGCCTTGTTTATCTAACAAACCCCACAGAAGAGCAAAAATGTGCAAAGATTTTTAGCACATATAGTAGTTTTATTTGCATGATGATGATGATGATGATGATGATGGTAAGATGGTGATAATAGTTGACTATATCATCAGTATAAATACTATAATCTTTAATATCAAGTAGGATGTTGAAAGAAGCCATTTTGCGTACATTAAACACCTTAGGAAAAAAATTATATTTGAAATGCTGGTTTGTCAAAAGAGAAAGTTCAATCTTAAAAGTTTCTTAAATGAAAGGTCTACGTTCAACACACGTTTCCCATGTGAGGAATAGCTTGAACTCACAACTCTTTGTTGACAACATCCAGAGAAGCGTCTTCACCTAAAACAGAACTCACTCCAGCAAACAGAGAAATGTGAACAGTGTTATGCTATCTGGACATGGTGGCTAAATCATAGTGGAGTAAAAAAATCATTTGTAAATCCATATTTACAAACATGTAACAAACTAGCAAATTGCTCATAAATGGATTTTCTGTATACATTATAAACAGTGCTTTTCTTGTATGGTGTATTTGTTATTTGGGGGTCTTGAATTTAGATGGTGTGTTGTACACTCTAATTTTGTCTACAGGTTTTACCAGAGTTGTACCTTTGTTTAACAACCTCAAACTTTAATGAATGTGTAGCGTTCAGTACAATAATCAGATGTGATTCAGTTACTTGTAATTGTTTTAAGTGTAAAATACACAAATTAATTTGTGTTGATGCTTCATGCGACCCCACAACATAGATAGCTGTAAAGTTGCACTAAAATGTCAATTTGATCAAACCTTCTCAAACAGAAAAACTATTCAAATTAAATTCTTAATTTTTTTTTTATTTATTCCAATATAAATTGAATGTTGACAGCTCTCAAAAAGAGTCTTCACCTAAAACACATACAGTCCAACACATAAATGTGAACAGTGTCGTCTGCTTTTCATCTTTTCAAGATGACTTGTCTAACTTGACAAAAAAACGTAATTTACAAAAACTACATTTCCAAAACTACTCACAAATGGATTTTGTGTGCTTATTATAATTGGTACTTCACAAAATGTGCTGTGCCCCCCTAAGTTATTTGGTCTTTTGAATTTTACATGGATATTCTAGATACACATTATTCCTGTGTAGAGTTTATGTTTGAAAGTTATCTCAGCCTTTACAAGAGTGTGGTACTTTGCATCACAGCGTTGTGACATATCCCTGACAAAATATGTATGTGTGTAAAAATACGCACAAAGATATTAGCACAACAACTGGGTAATCATGTGGTAATCCCTGTGGTTGTTGAACACTCAATGAAATTAATTTTAAATGTAGGTTTTCTGTTTTTGTGACACACAAACATGTATAAATGTTTAAATTGACTTTGGATTATTTAATTGGAATCCATGCTTTAGAGCATCATGGTTTTAGTTTTGAAAAATACAGAAATAAAGGAATAACTGTATGGCTAACTGGGGAAAAATAACTGTGGATGTAAGTGAAAAATCCTACGTTTTGTCTTGTTTTAGTAAAATAACCGTACTTGGTCAAGCAAAAGTTGCATTAATGTTTTTATAATGTTTTATCAATTTCTTGAGAGAAACCTAAATTTTATATAGGCTATATGTAAAGGTTTGCAATGCCAACCAAAGGTCACAATGCCATCTAGAGTTCACGATGCCAGACCCTTGCAGATTTACCAGAGCTGTGTTGTAAAACATCGCAAAACATCTTTAGAACGTGTTTTACAGCCTTTGACGCCTTACTGATTCTACGTCGCGACCAAACATCCTTTCTCGTTATACAAAACAGCATGATACAAAGTATTTACATTCTGTAAGATGTCGTAAAAGTTTAGACGTTCAACTGTCTGTGTGGGTGTGAGGGTGTGTGGTGTGTGTGTGTGTGTGTGTGGTGGGGGGTGTGAAAGATCAAAGAATGAGTAAATAACTAAATAAAATAAAATTAAGTTTAAAACAATATTTGGTTTAATTCTTTTACCAAAGTTTAAATCTACACCCCTGGTGTGTGTCTTTGCGTTGGCCTACATTTCCTTTGGTCGGGGAGATAGAGCTACACACACCAGTTCTATCCTCATTTCAAATGTTTGTCATTTGTGTGTGTGTGTGATGACGTTTCAAACAGACCAGATTAAGCTATTTGATGTTAAATGTTAAAAACTGCTTGTTGGACAAATGTAAACTACTGTTGCGTGATGTGTTTAATGCTTTCGCATTGTAATGGTCACTTACAGTAACTTACTCGTGCATCTTTCATCTGGTATCTTTCATGGGTAACGTCTCGGTTACGTATGTAACCCTCGTTCCCTGAGGAGGGAACGGAGACGTACGTTAGTGACTAACGAATGGGGGTTTCGCTTAGAAGCCTATCATCTTCGAGAATTCAACAGCGCCCAATGGCAGTGCCAATGCCATGGGCATGCGGAATTTGCATGCGTAACTCCGCCCCACCCTGTGGGTATATAAGGAAGTACGCTGGCAACATCGCATTATGTTACTGCTGCAGGAGCCAAGACTGAACTCCGCATACCAGCAACACAGCTGACGTGGCAAAGGAAACGTACGTCTCCGTTCCCTCCTCAGGGAACGAGGGTTACATACGTAACCGAGACGTTCCCTTTCGTTCAGTCACTACGACGTACGTTAGTGACTAACGAATGGGGGTTCCAATACAACAACGCCACTCAGCTGTCATCCAGTGCCCTGCGTAAGTGTGAGTACCCTGTCGTAAGACTAGTACGGACGAAGGACTCCCACTTATCACAGGATTACCAAGGTACACTGGGAAGCATATCCCAGTGAGGGAATGCCAAGATGCCTACCCGTGGGGAGGACTTAGAGAATACACATATGACCCGCTAAGGGCTGCATATGGAAGATCTCTAGGGTACCAGCCGAAGGTGGATTTTTAACCCTAGGGGCGGCAGGGACTTGCCAAGGGAAAGACACCTGCTCGCTGAGGAGGCTTACGGTGGAAATACTCGTGTGGGGGTCGCCGGAGGGGAACCATGCACACGGAGCACCTGGCCGGACATGAGGGTCTGGGCTCGAAGGGCAGACTGAACTGATGTCGGCGTAAGCAGTGCTGGAGGAGCTCAGGGCTCTCGGGGAGCTCACCTGAGGAAAAATATCGCACGTATCCAGTCCGTGGAGTGGAATGGCGAGCAAGCGAAGACACCTGAGCCTGGCCCATACCGGCCACCCGTAGGGGCGAGTACATAGTCGGACACTGGCTCCACTCGGAGATTGTAGAATCTGGCGAATGTGTTTGGTGTCGCCCAGCCTGCAGCTCTGCAGATGTCTGTTAGCGAGGCGCCATGCGCTAAAGCCCAAGAGGAGGCCACACTCCAGGTGGAGTGTGCCCTGACCCCAAGGGGACATGGTCGACCTTGCTGCTGGTAAGCCAAAACAATGGTGTCCACTATCCAGTGAGACAACCTCTGCTTTGAGAGAGCACTTCCCTTCCGCTCTCCACCATAACAGACAAAGAGCTGGTCTGAGGTCCTGAAACATCGCGTACTGTCTACATAAGCGCGGAGAGCGCGTACTGGACAGAGCAATGCCAAGGCTGGGTCTGCCTCCTCCAAGGCAGCGCTTGCAGGTTCACCACCTGGCTTCTTGGAACGGAGTGGTGGGAACCTTGGGCACATATCCGGGCCGGGGTCTCAGGATCACGTGAGAGTTAGCCGGCCCGAACTCAAGGCACGCTTCGTCAACCGAAAATGCTTGCAGGTCCCCGACCCTCTTAAGAGAGGCCAATGCGGTCAGCAGAGCCGTCTTTATAGACAAGAACTTAATCTCAACCGACCGCAAAGGCTCAAGGGAGGCCTCTGCAGAGCACTTAAGACTACTGAGAGGTCCCAAGAGGGAACGAGAGGAGAGCGAGGATGATTCAGTCTCCTCGCCCCCCTCAGGAACCTGATGATCAGGTCGTGCTGACTTACCTTTTTGTCTCCCAGGAGATCGTGGTAGGCAGATATTGCGGCCACATACACTTTAAGGGTGGAAGGAGACAGCCTTCTTTCCACCCCCTCCTGGAGAAACGATAGCACGGACCCAATCGGGCATTTCCAGGGGTCTTCCTGGCGGGAAGAGCACCATGTGACGAAGAGGTTCCACTTCAACGCATAGAGGTGTCGTGTAGACTCTGCTCTAGCGGAAGTGATGGTAGCGACCACCGCAGGTGGAAGGCTACTCAAACCTGCCGCGTCCCGTCCAGAAGCCACACGTGGAGCTTCCAGAACACTGGACGCGGGTGCCAAAGGGTGCCCCGTCTCTGAGTGAGAAGGTCTTGACTCAGAGGAATAGGCCAGGGAGGGGCTGTCGCAAGGAGTAGCAGTTCTGAGAACCAGGCCTGGCCGTGCCAACGGGGCGACCAACATGACCTGCTCCTTGTCCTCCCTGATCTTGCACAGTACCTGTGCGAGAAGGCTCACTGGGGGAAACGCATACTTGCGTAGCCCCGACGGCCAGCTGTGCGCCAGTGCATCCGTGCCGACCATAGGTCAGGGAATAATACAGGGAGCAATGGGAAGAGTCCTGGGAGGCAACAGGTCTACCTGTGCGTCGCCGAACCGTTCCCATATCAGCTAGACCGTCTGGGGATGGAGTCTCCATTCTCCAGGAAGTGGCTGAAGCCGTGAGCTCGTCGGCTGCACGGTTCAGGACTCCCGGGATGTGGGCAGCATGAAGGGACCTCAGATGCTTCCGACTCCATAAAACGAGATGGCGGGCGAGTTGAGACATACGGCGGGAGCGTAGACCGCCCCGGCCGTGTTGTCTGTCCTGACTAGCACATGTTGACCCTTCAGCAACGCTCGGAAGCGGTGCAGGGCGAACCGTACTGCCAGTAACTCGAGGCAATTGACATGCAGAAGGCGCTGGGGTCCTGTCCAGGAGCCCGCGGCTGCTTGTCCATTTTACATGGCACCCCAGCCCGTGGATGATGCATCTGTTGATACAACAAGATGCCTGGAAACTCGTTCTAAGGACACACCGGTCCGTAGAAACTTGAGGTTCGACCACGGGGTGAGAGTCTGTAAGCAGGCCCGAGTCACTTGTACCCGGAGCGTGCCAGACCGCCATGCCCATCTCGGGACTCGATCGCATAGCCAGTGCTGAAGCGGTCTCATATGTAGCAATCCGAGCGGCGTCACCGCGGCTGCAGATGCCATATGCCCCAGGAGCCTCTGAAATAGCTTCAGTGGGACCGCATTCTCGCCCTCGATTTGACAAAGGCCAGTCAGCAGAGACTGTGTGCGCGCTCGCTGGTAAGCAGCACGCACCTGCGACCGAGTTGGCAACCACACTGAGAAAGGAGATCCTCTGCACGGGGCAGAGTTGCTCTTCTCCCAGTCGACCCGAAGGCTCAGACGGGCTAAGTGCCGGAGCACTTGGACTCTGTGTCCGCAGACCTGCTCACGAGAGTGACCCAGTATGAGCCAGTCATCGAAGTAGTTTAGGATGCGAACCCCGTGCTGCCGAGTAGCGCAAGGGCTGCCTCGATAGACTACGTAGAGTCACGAGGGGACAGAGCTGCCCGAATGGGGGGACTGCGTACTGAATGTCCGCCCCTAGAAACAAACCGTAGGAACGGTCCGCGTCGAGGAAGGAGACATGAAGTAAGCGTCCTTCAGGTCGATCGCTGCAACCAATCTACCGGACTAACGTGTCCAAAGAGGCGTTCGCTACCGACATCCTGAACGGAAGCCTGAGAAGGATCGGTTCAAGACGGGCAGATCCAGGATTGGCCATAACCCACCGGTTTCCTAGGGTACAATGAAGCAAGGGCTGAGAAGCCGGACTTCACTTCGGCTGGAGGGACAGGCTCGATCGCACCCTTCGCCAGTAGGGTGACAACCTCCGCACGCATGACAGGGGATAGGCCCCATCATAGCGGGCGGCCTCCCCAGAGCGGGGAGGAACCTGCGCGAACTGAATCGCGTAGCCGCGCCTGACGGTCTTCGTGACCCAGTGGAACAGTCCCGGAAGCTGAAGCCAGACTCCCAGGAACTGCACCAGCGGGGTCATTCGGACCACAGACGTACCCAGGGTGGGGCAGCGAGGCAGCGTTACCGGCCCGGACATGGGAGGCTGTTGGGCGTCCCGGTGCGGGGGCACGGTTAACTGCTGCGTCCTGACAGAGGAGACCAGGGAAGGACGCACGTTCCACTGGGGTCTGCTCTGAGAGGAGGCTGGCGAGAGAGAGGGACGAGAGTGGCGCGGCCCGGAGGCGGCACACACTGCCATCACCGGTCTCTGGGTCCTCAGAGACAGGAACATGAGTTCTTTCCAAGCGCTGCTAGCCCGGGAGCGGACTGGGCGACATCCTGCAACCACCTCCACAGTGCGGCCCGGAGAAGGCTGCTGCTGGGGCCGGACGGGAGGAGGGAGGGCGCCCTCGGCGGCGAGCGGACTGAGGCGACTGGGCCGGCGGCTGGTGCAGCAGCCAGCCACCGGGGCAGTACGTGTTACAGCCTCAGTCTGCTCTGGGGCGGCCGAGAACTGTTGGGCGCAGTTCTCAGCCGCGCCGCCGAAGAGGCCAGCCTGGGATATGGGCGAGTTGAGGAGGCGGGCTCAGTCAACCCCCCCATATCACCAGGTAAGGCCAGGAAATTCTCCCGGACCACAGCTGTGGACATCGCCTGACCGAGGGAGCGTGTGGCGACCTTCACCACCCAGAGGGCGGGATCAGTGGCGGCACGCAGCTCAAAAAAGAGCCCTGGGTCAGCTCCACCCTTGTGCATGTGCAAAGGGGCGGCGGCCTACCCCATAGCACTGCAGGACCACGCCACCGAAGTAGACGAGCCCACAGGCTTAGGGAGGGTGCTTAGGACAGCCACACCACGTCAAAGCCCTCTGTGGACACCGTAGTGCGCAACAGAGTTGTTCAACAGTGGGGGGGGGGGCCCAGTGTACCCTAGGCCGCGGCCCCATCAAGGGCAGAGAAGGCGGAGGAGGCCACCAAACGGTCACGGGAAGCACGGGGACTTCCAGGACCGCGTGATCTCCTCATGCACCTCGGGAGCGAAAGGCATTGGGGGCGGGGCCCAACAGCTGTCGGGTGCCGCCCACAAAAACCGATCGCGCAACCACGAGCACTCGCGACTGGGCGGAGTTCCACACCAGCGCGAGGCTCGCGGCGGCCCGAGATAACATGGCTATCAACTCTAGGTCAGATCAGGCAGTGCTGACACACCCGGAGGCGGAGCACAACCTAATCGTCATCCCCAAAGGATCTAGCCCACCTTGGGATGCGGCGATCGACATCTCGCCGCTATCTGGAGTGTGAACGAAACGAACGAGGCGTCAGAGACGGGCCGCTGTTTCAGTCCAGCACTCGTGGGAAGCGATGTGCGAGAGGGGGGCGTGGCCCGAGGAATGATCGTCGGGGTTCTTATACCACGCACCGCCCTCAGGTCACCCTGGCCACCAGCCAAAGTACCACCTCTCTCAGAGACGGTAGATTGGGGTGTGGCAGAGGGGACTCTCTCTCCTCGCGGAGATCACTGAGTCTCGACCGCGACATCGCGATGGTCACGTTCCCGCAGTGGGAACATGACACATCCACAATCACTGCCCGAACGTGCTGAAGCCCAAACACGTCGAGCAGTGAATGTGCCCATAGACAGCAACGGAGATCGATCGCACCCGGAAGTGCACGGGCGAACCGTCTTGAAAAAGACGTGCCACGCGCAAGCTCTTTTTGTGAGAGGAAAGCTCTGCAGAGTGCCGAAGCGCCCAGGGAAAACACACACAGCTGTTGCAGATCACTGCACAGATCAGCAGGCAGGCAATGCGAGTTCGCTGGAATGCGCCGTCACACCAACACTCTGGAGAACCGCTCGTCTCGAAGACTGAAGAGAGGACCGAAGGGCTAAGAGAGAATAACTAAATAAACTATGAACTAAACAAAATGTTAAAACTAATACTGTTTATAAAAGTCATTTGTTTAATTATTTTACCGTTATTTAAATCTTCACGCGTGTATGGGCTGGGGAGGTGTGTTCTTCTGAGCCGAGGGGATAGTGTTAGGGGCGGGGTCTGGGGGCGGGTTTACACACAACCAAAGAGCCCATTCATGCTTCATCGCCAGGGAGAAAGGATGTGTTTGCATGGTGTTCCGTAAGAGACATTTGTTTTTACCTAAACTAAATAAAAAATAACAGTAATTGTAATGTGAAACAACTTAATATTATTCGTCTTGCTTTTATTTATTTATTTGTTTTTAACTTCTGTTCTGCGCCGAGGGGGAGTGTTAGGGGCGGAGCTGAGGGAGGCCGCGCGAAGCCTCAGCAAGCTTACAGTCTGTTTCTGTCGTCGATCGGGAAGGACGCGTTCACTTCTTATGTGGCGTTCACACCGGACACGATTCGCGCGAATAATTCGTGCTTATCCGCGAAGGTGGACGCTTGAACATTTTGAGTTCACTCGCTTCATTCGCGCGTGAAAAACGCGTGTGACAACTACACACCAGACGCGAATTCGCGTCATGGGCGGGGCTTCTGCTCTATATGAGCCTATATGAGTTTTTTTGTAAAAAATACTACTATTAATGTGCGACAAAACGTAGTTTAAAGACTTTTTCAGGCGATAATATAGTTGTTTAAAGCTCAAATCTGTGGTTAATTTATAAAAAGAGTGCCTATTTGAGCATTTTATCTGGTGTTTTCGGAGTTGTGAGATCCAGGGGATCGGCGGCGCTCAGCGCTCGTGTACCCGGGGAGACCCGCCTTCCCTCGGCTAGTCCTTCTCACATTTGCCGCTGGCTCTGGCTCTTTTTTTCTGCTCCTGTCTCGTTGTGAAATGGCTCACTTGGCTCACAATGGCTCACAATAACTCACAATAACTCACTTTCTTCCAAGCAAGATCCTTTTTATTCCTTTTATTCCTGTTCCTGTAGTGATAGGATGATGTATTGTATAGCTCCGGGTATCCACATACGGCCACGATTATCTTGTCCTCCATTGTTGTTGGGATTTCTGCCTCCGCTTGTAAATGCGTCACTACTAGAGCAAGCTCGTGATTGGTTAACGCGGCGCGAAATATCCGCCAGAGTTCAGATTTTTCAACTTGAGCGATTCGCGCGAATCGCGCGTTCAAAACGCTCAATTCGCGTCATTCGCGCCGCCTCAATCGCGCGAATCACTCGAATCTCGCCGCCTCAATCGCGCGAATCGCGCCGCAGAATGCCATTTCGCGTCTCTGCATTGACTTAACATGTAAATCACTCGTGCGAATCGCGTCCGGTGTGAACGCAACATGAGTCCGTAAGAGATCATTTTTTTGACTAAAACTCTAGAAAAACTTTAACATTATTTGTTTCATGTGGTTTTAACCACATTTCCATGATATGCTTATAATGCCTATACTTGTTTGAATACATTGATTACTCTTTCTTTACAAACCATCAAATATATTCTCTAAATTGCTTTTATATGAAAACATTTTAAATGATTGAACTTTTTTACAAAGTTTTATGTGAAAGAAAACACTTTAACTTGTTTTTACATGTTTTCGTCTTGATTGTCTTGCTTTGTATTAACTACATCGCTTTTAAATGTTTTAAATGTTTTAAATCTCTCAAAGCTCAAATGTATGTGAAATACTATCTTTGCTTAATAAAAAACCCTAAAACTACTCCCTGATCTTGTCATTGTTATCCAAAAACCATCAAATATATTATCTAAATTGTTTTTATATGAAAACATTTTAAATGATTTAACTTTTTTACAAAGTATTATGTGAAAGAAAACACTTTAACTTGTTTTTACATGTTTTCGTCTTGAAACCCATGCATTGTATTAACTACATCGTTTTTTAAATGCTTTAAATGTATTAAATGTTTTAAATCTCTCAAAGCTCAAATGTATGTAAAGTACTATCTTTGCTTAATAAAAAACCTAAAACTATTACCTGATCTTGTCATTGTTATCCAAACACAATATCTGACATTTTATTCAAGCACATTTGTTTTTAAACATTCTTTGATCGTTTTCAAACTTTTTTACAAAAACACACAAAAGCCCCCAAACAGTCATACATACCTTTGAATAGCAAGGGGGGTGGATAATAAAACAGTAGGGGTCAAAACACACAACCAAAACAAGTGTCCAAAACAGGTGTCCAGAACAGGTGTCCAGAACAGGTGTCCAGAAACAGGTGTCCAGAAACAGGTGTACATGTCATAAATCAATCAAAAGTGGCAGAAGGTACCCTTTATTACTCTCTTAGGTCTAATTCTAGTTGGGAAATAATCTTTTTGGGACTATTTTTAAACAATATTTGCATTAATTTGCGTCAAATATATTATTAGTCCCGATATTCTTTGCATGAGTGAGTGAATAAATACACAAAGAGTTGTTACCTGTATTGGAAGAGCCTCTTCTCAATATTATTAACTCGTCTTTATCTTTAGGTCATGTTCCAAGAATATTCAAGCTGGCAGTCATAAAACCTCTCATTAAGAAGCCACAATTAGATCATAATAATCTAGCAAATTACAGACCAATTTCAAATCTTCCATTTATGTCTAAAATACTAGAAAAAGTTGTGTCCGCTCAATTGTGCTCTTTCTTGCAAGAAAATGATATCTATGAAAAATTTCAATCAGGATTCAGGCTGCATCATAGCACAGAAACTGCGCTCGTTAAAATCACAAATGATTTACTTCTAGCTTCTGACCAAGGCTGTATCTCAATACTAGTTCTACTCGATCTTAGTGCTGCGTTCGATACTATAGATCATAAAATACTCATAGATCGACTTCAAAATTATACTGGTGTTCAGGGACAGGCATTAAACTGGTTTAGATCGTACTTATCAGACCGCTACCATTTTGTCTGTCTAAATGGGGAAAAATCCAGGATGATGTCAGTAGACTATGGGGTGCCGCAAGGATCCGTATTAGGCCCTCTGCTATTCTCAATATATATGCTACCGCTTGGTAATATTATAAGAAAACATGGAATTAATTTCCACTGTTATGCTGATGACACTCAATTATATATTTCATCACGACCGGACGAAAACGCTAAATTATCTAAAGTGACAGCGTGTGTTGAAGATATTAAATACTGGATGACGTGTAATTTTCTGCTATTAAATTCAGATAAAACGGAGGTATTACTTATTGGTCCAAAAAACTGCCCACAAAACCTTGCACAATACAACTTTACCTTGGAAGGATATCCTGTCACTTTATCCACTACAGTAAAAGACCTGGGTGTTATACTAGACCGCAACCTGACATTCGAAAATCATATTTCAAATGTTACAAGAACGCCATTTTTCCACCTTAGAAACATTGCTAAGCTACGTAACATGCTATCTATTCCTGATGCAGAAAAGTTAGTTCATGCATTCATGACCTCGAGATTAGATTACTGTAATGCTTTATTAGCTGGTTGTCCTGCATCCTCAATAAACAAACTACAGTTAGTCCAAAACGCAGCTGCTAGAGTTCTTACTAGGTCAAGAAAATATGATCATATAACACCAATTTTATCATCTCTACACTGGTTACCTATTAAGTTCCGTATCAATTACAAAGTATTGCTACTGACCTATAAAGCCCTAAATGGTTTAGCTCCAGTGTATCTAACGGATCTTCTATCGCCCTACAACCCATCGCGCTCTTTAAGGTCACTAAACTCTAGGCTTCTGGTCATTCCTAGGATATCTAAGTCCACTAAAGGAGGGAGGGCTTTTTCACATTTGGCTCCTAAACTCTGGAATAGTCTTCCTGATATTGTCCGAGGTTCAGACTCGCTGTCCCAGTTTAAAACTAGATTAAAGACACATCTCTTTAGCCAAGCATTCACATTATAATTACCTTTTATACTACAGTTAAATCGGAACAACAGCATTAATATAATATTCTGAACAGCAGCTACGCTAATTATTTCCCATCTGCTTTTCTGTTGTTATCTCGGGACACTAGTCCCGAGGTAAATAGTTCGTCAGCTCCGGTTGGTATCCAGCCTCTCATGAAGACTTCGGATGCCCCAACACCTGTGATGAGACGACTCCACGCCTGTGAAGAGACGACTCAACGCCAGCGTTGTTATGGCCTAAATTAATACACGACTGATTATCTTTTTCGAACATTGTTCTTTAACATTGTGTTTTTAACATTTTTTATACTGTTCATCTATGAAATGCACTTTCTGTAAAGCTGCTTTGAAACAATGTGTATTGTGAAAAGCGCTATACAAATAAATTCGAATTGAATTGAATTGAACATAGATCTGTGAAAGACTATTGAATTCTCTCGTGGTCTGGTGGTAGAATTTTTGTCAACCGTGTCAAAGGTTCTAATCCTCTCTCATATAGTTTTTCTTCATTAAAATCAAAGATGCTCATCAATGATTGTATAATAAGACCATGGACACCGGAAAGAATAGAGTCTCTCTCAGCAACGGCATTAAGCGATAGATTGACTGTGTGTGAAGACTGTGCAGTGTGCACGGGCCAAAAGAGAACGTAAACCCCGCCTACTTTGATTTGATTGGCCATCTCAATCATTTTGACATTGATGAGCGCTGTTAGATCACATTCGTTTCAATTGTCTGATCAGCTTCGTTCGTCTGTTCCTGTCAATCACGCGGTGTCAACCAATTATACTGCACGAGGGAGGGGCGAGCCAACTCTCTCTCTCTCACACACACACACACACACAAAGGAGGCAGCCAAGCGTGACAAGCGCTGCACACGCAACGATTCAGCAAAAAGGTGCTTTTCAGAGCAACGCGCGGGCTGCACTAACACTAAACTTTGATGTCAAGAAGGGGGCCACAAAATATCCTGCGGGCTGCGAGTTTGAGACCCCTGAATTGAAGTCTGTCATGTAAAACAAAAGCTTATTAATTCAGTTCAGTCAGTCTGCTATATTATTCCAATATATTTCTTTCACACAAATGCATCACTTCACTTCAGAAGGCCTTTATTAACCCCCCGGAGCTGTATGGAGCACTTATATGATGGATACAGACACTTTTATGGACTTCAAAACAGGAAAAGCCATTCACTGCCATTATAAAGCTGGAAAGAGCCAGGACTTTTTAAATATAACTCCGATTGTATTCGTCTGAAAGAAGAATGTCATATACACCTAGGATGACTTGAGGGTGAGTAAATCATGGGCTAATTTTCATTTAATTTTCATACATATATACAGTATATATATCAAATTTACATGACACAATAATACTTTTTTGGTTTCAAACAATGGTTGTGTGAAACACTTAAAAACCTAATTTAAAAAAACAAGCAGGCTTTGAATGGTGTTGAATAATGAATAATGGTGTACACAACCCATTCTCAGTCCCAAGCTGTCAAAATCCGAAGCATGGTCAAGTAATTCCGCCACAACGAACACGCTAAAGGCACCCCTAGTTGTCACCATATCGACGCGCAGGTGCTCCATTTCCGTTATTTACCCAATGCGTCAGATCAAGACGCATTTTATTCTTAGCATTTGTAAAAGCAGACATTATTTTATTAATATTTAAAGGCTACTTTTATATTTTGGAGCAACTAACCCCACTCCTACCCTAAATCTACCCACTTTTAAACAATATA
Source organism: Romanogobio albipinnatus (assembly GCA_023566225.1). NCBI lineage: Eukaryota > Metazoa > Chordata > Actinopteri > Cypriniformes > Gobionidae > Romanogobio > Romanogobio albipinnatus. Next base: position 23,689,703 of record CM042253.1, on the reverse strand, counting down.
AAACACGTAGGCAAAAACAAGTACAGTCATAGGTATTTATTGCAAAAACGGACCAAAAAAAAACAAATTAACTCATGTTGCATTCTGGACTCTTCTGAAGTCATACGATATGGTCAAGTAAAGAACAGAGTTGATCTTAATGTTTTAATCGCTGAGATGATGATCCCGCCGCTCCGTGAACGCACTCATTCATATCTCATTCAAATAAGGCCTAGTCCACACGTACACGGGTATTTTTATTACCGGAGTTTTTCCTTCTCCGTTTAAAAAAACAATCGCGTCCACACAAGCACGGTTTAAAAAAAATCTCCGTCCACATGAAAACGCAAAACCGCGCTATGATTGGCTGCCTGATTTCCACATGGGTCCAATCCACGGAGGGATGCTATGGGCTCAGTGAAACCCTTCTACAAGACAAGTTTACTTTGGACTCAGTGACAGGTAACTGTATATACAGGGGCAGGGCTCAAGTGGACTGAAGCTTCACACACTTGCCTTACTATGTTGTATTATTGAATTCTGGCGCCTCTGTTCTGCAATACAATGAGATAACTGTCACGGTTCATCAATTCATGGTCTCTCTTCTCTGTGTTTGTGAGGTTGTGTGGAGGCGTGGTTACTGATTACGGTGCTCATCACCTCCACCTGCAGCACATTATCACCAGGCTTTATGTGCAGCTCTCTCACCCACTATCACTGTCAGTTCGTTACAGGCTTCCTGGCGTTGTGTTGTGTTCGTGGCTGTCGTCCTGTTTCCCGTGTGTCTTCTCCGTTCCGGATTCCTGGATTCCGCCTGGCCTATTGCCCGCTGCATTCCCTGCTTCGCTGCCTGCACTGCATCGCCAGGGTTTTGCCTGCCTGTCTGCTGTTTGCAGTCTCTTCCATCCTGTTATCTCTTTATCTCTTTGGACATTGAGCTTCTTTGAACTGGTGCCTACCCAATAAATGAGCATATTTCTCACTACGCTATTGGATCCATTGTCTTTGATTCACAGCCGTAACAATAACTGTGCATGTATCTGTATACATGTGATAAGCGCTATTAGCAGAGTTAAAAGCTACGTCCGCGCTTGCATAGACTCGACTCATGTAACGTTAAACAAAATCGATAACGGCGCACAAACTGACGTCAAACAAAGGAGAGAACGGCGCACATTTTGACTTAACAAGCCTAAATCTCCGGTTTCACCGTCTACACGACAACGCTGTAACCGGAGTTTCTAAAAAACTTCACCCTGGCCGGAGTTTTCAAAAAAGTCCGGTTTCAGTAACCGGATACTGCGTTTGCGTGTGGACGAACAGCCAAACTGCATAGAAAAAGCTGCGGTTTTGAAAATACCCGTGTTCGTGTGGACAGGGCCTAATACACAACTCTTTAGCATGACGCATTCAATCACAAGAGCATTTTATAATCAAAGCCAACGTAATGACGCAATTGGTTACACGAGACATACGAGAGCCAATGCAATTTCACTATGAAAACTGACGTAACGGGCGGCAGTTTTTGAAATTTGAATGTGTGCATGATCTTCTGCGGATGGAGACGCTGATCGCTTTTGGGGATTTCCTTCACACAAATCAATCGCTTGGCCTCGGAACACTTGGAATATTTGTACTTTTTAAATAAATTGTGCATGCAGTCATATCTATCTGCCTGTTATATCTGTGTTTTATATAATATAATACACAAATGGGTAGGTTTAGGGATGGGATGGGGTTGGGTTACATGTTCAAACGTGTCTAAATAGCGTAAATAAAATAAATATAAATAAAATGATGCTGGCTGATTAAATTGAGAATCACACCCCAACATGTCATAATGGCAAAATCATAACCCGATATAATTTCATCATGACGATAACACTCCCATGCCCAACGCGTCTGTATATGACGGCAACCCTAGTGAAAAAAAAGTATGCTAAGTATACTTGCAGCCAGACTAATTATCAGTATACTTGAAGTGTGTTAATGATTAGTTAACTTGAAATGTGCTATTTTGAAACAACAAATTTTGTACTAATATATTTTAGTTGTAAATAAGTTGTATTAAAGCATAATTTAAAGTGTATTTAGTGTACTTTTACGTGCTAAATTGGAACAACTTTAAGTATACTTGGTACGCTTTAAGTATAGAGACTAATTACATGCTTGATTAGTGATATTAAATGTGCTTTATTTGTATTATAAGTATACTTTTTGTTATAAGTATACTTTAATTGTATTATAAGTATATTTATTTGTGCTATAAGTATATTTTATTCGTGTTAAGTGTACTTTATTTTATTATAAGTATATGTATTTGTGCTATAAGTATATTTTATTTGTTTTATGTGTACTTTATTTTATTATAAGTATATTTATTTGTGTTTTAAGTACATTACAAATTAATTACCAGTGTCTTCAAAACACACAAGCAATATACTATGAATATTTTTTTTTCAGGTTTATTTATTTACTTTACCTTTCCTAAATACAAAAAATATACACTTTGTAGTCAATAACAATATAATGTATTACTTAGCTATACATTGTACAATATACTTTGAATGACATAATGTCACACAATCGTCTCAGGTTACGCATGTAACCATGGTTCCCTGAGAGGGAACGAGACGCTGCGTCAAGCGCTGCGGGAACGCCTCTGCGTTTGCGTCATGAAGCACTCGTAAAATCAGTCCAATGGCGTGACAGGACGTCATAGGCGGGTGACGTCAGCGACCAGGAAACTATAAAGCACCCCTGAACCAAACAGTGTCAGCTTCTGAAAAAGTCAAACAAGTCGGTCATGGGCATGCCGGGAGTATGGCAAAGCGACGCAGCGTCTCGTTCCCTCTCAGGGAACCATGGTTACATGCGTAACCTGAGACGTTCCCTTTCAAGGGAACTCGCGCTGCGTCAAGCACTGCGGGAACTCAATACCCACGCCGCCATAATTCTCAAGTGCCCGTACATGTGAAGTCGTAACGCACATTTAAGCTACAAGCACCCGAGAACCTGGAGTAGAGGCTACATCTAAGTTGTAAAACCTCACAAAAGTGTGCGGAGAGGACCACCCTGCCGCATCACACACCTCCTGCAGGGAGACTCCTGACAAAAGAGCCAAAGAGGCAGCCATACTCCGAGTAGAGTGGGCTCGGACCTTTAGTGGTGAAGGTTGGCCGGCCGACTCATATGCGAGTGAAATAGCCTCGACTATCCACTTGCTTAGCGTTTGCTTAGATGCGGGTTTCCCTTTATTTGGAGACCCGAAACAGACGAACAGTTGCTCAGATTTTCGCTACAGGGCAGCTCTGTGGACGTAAGCATCTAGTGCCCTCACTGGGCAGAGCAGATTTAATTTCTCCTGGTCTGAATTCTGAAAGGGAGGCGGAGAGAAGGCCTGCAGCATTATAGGACCTGCCACGTTCGTGGGAACTTTGGGGACATATCCTTCTTTTGGAAACAAGAATGCTTTCACCATACCTGGCGCAAACTCAAGACAGGAAGGGGCAACAGACAATGCTTGCAAATCCCCTACTCTCTTTAGAGAAGAAATAGCCAAGAGAAATACAGTTTTTAGTGTTAGAAATTTCTCTGGCACCTCCTCAATAGGCTCAAAGGGGGCCAATGCTAGACCTTCTAGCACCACGGCCAGATCCCAGGTCGGCACCCTCGAGCGTGCCGCAGGCCTTAGCCTCAGAGTACCACGAAGAAAGCGAGTAACCCATGGGTGTCTCCCCACCGATGCACCATCTAGATGAACGTGATAGGCCGATATTGCCGTCACATATACCTTCAAGGTGGAAGGGGATAAACCCGAAGAGAATTTTTCTTGTAGGAAATCCAGCACTGAGTTGACTTGGCAGTTAACTGGATTTAGAGAATGGTTGGAACACCATGCAACAAAGACTCTCCATTTAAGGGCATACAGCCTCCTCGTAGCAGGAGCTCTGGAGTGCAACATGGTCTCAACTACCTCGGCAGAGAGACCTGAGTCTGTGAACTGATCCCCCTCAGGGGCCAAGCCCACAGTTTCCATAACTCCGGCCTCGGGTGCAGAATCGACCCCGACGCCTGAGAGAGAAGGTCCTTCCTGATGGGAGTCTCCCACGGGGAACCCTCTAGAAGGGACACAATGCCCGAAAGCCATACTCGGCCCGGCCAGAACGGGGCTATTAGCAACAGACGAACCCCGTCCCGGCGTACTCTCTCCAGCACTCCTGGTAGCAACGCCAGAGGGGGAAAGGCGTACAGACGCAGCCTCGGCCACGTCTGCACCATGGCATCCAACCCCAGAGGGGCTGGATGTGTGAGGGAATAAAATAGGGGACAGTGCGTTGTCTCTTGAGACGCAAACAAATCCACCTGAGCCTGACCGAAGCGGTTCCATAGGAGCTCCACCACCTCGGGGTGGAGTCTCCAATTCCCTGGCACCACTCCCTGCCTTGACAGGGAGTCTGCCGTCGTGTTCAGATACCCCGGAATGTATACTGCTCGTAGCGATAACAGTTTGCCCTGGGCCCAAACTAAGACTCGATGAGCCAACTTCCAAAGCCGGCGCGAACGTAGCCCCCCCTGGCGATTTATATAGGAGACCACCGATGTGTTGTCCGAGCGAACCAACACATGATGGCCCCTCAGGTCTGGGAGAAAGTGCCTGAGTGCCAGGAACACGGCCATCAGCTCCAACTGGTTTATATGCCAGGAGAGCTGATGGTCGCTCCACAGACCTTGAGCTGAGCGACCACTCATGGTCGCCCCCCAGCCGGTGAGAGATGCATCCGTCGTTAGCGTTAAGCGACGACAAGGAGCCCCCAGCACCGGACCCTGGGACAAGAACCAAGGATCTTTCCACATAACTAAGGCACGTAGGCATCGCCGCGTGACCTTGATCATGCGAAACGGATTTCCCCCCGGGGAGAATCCCTTGGTCTTGAGCCACCACTGTAAGGGTCTCATGTACAGCAGGCCAAAAGGTATCACGTTGGACGCTGCTGCCATCAAACCCAGCAGTCTCTGGAACTGCTTTACAGTGACTGACTGGCCTAGCTTCATCTTGGTTACTGAGTCTAGTATCGATTTCACCCTGTTGGGCGCCAGGCGCGCCCTCATGGTGCTCGTGTCCCAAACTACGCCGAGAAAAGTGGTACTCAGTTGAGGAGATAGCACACTTTTCTTTGCGTTTAACCTCAACCCCAACACCTTCATATGAGCGAGCACAGCATCTCGATGCTGAGCCGCTAGCTGTTCCGACTCTGCTAAGATTAGCCAGTCGTCGATGTAGTTCAGTACGCGAATGCCCTGGAGTCTCAGCGGAGCCAAAGCTGCATCCACGCATTTTGTGAAGGTGCGGGGTGATAATGCTAGGCCGAATGGAAGAACCCGATATTGGAATGCCTCGCCCCCGAAAGCAAACCTGAGGAACTTCCTGTGTTGAGGAAGGATAGAGACATGGAAGTATGCGTCTTTCAGGTCTATTGTGACACACCAGTCCCTGGACCTGAACTGACACACGATCTGTTTTAGCGTAAGCATTTTGAATCTTAGCTTTTTTACCGCCCGATTTAACTGGCGCAGATCCAGAATAGGACGCAGTCCTCCATCCTTCTTCTGAACTGTGAAGTACCGGCTGTAAAACCCCGACTCTCTGCTGTGGGGAGGGACCCTTTCTATAGCCTCTTTTCGCAGAAGAGTCTGTACCTCTTGTTCCATTACCAGAGCCTGCTCGGAGTTTACTACTGTGGGTAGTACCCCGTTGAACTTGGGCGGGTGTGACCCGAATTGTATTCTGTACCCTTTTTCTATAGTACGCAGCACCCACTCTGAGATATTTGGCAGAAATTTCCACGCTGCCAGAAAATCTACTAAGGGAACCAGCCTCTCGAGGCTGGCCTCTGAATTTTGTTGCGTGGGCAGTTCGGTGTCCTGAAACGGCGTGCCGGCCGGAAGCAACCGAACTGACCCACTTTGAGCCCTCCTTGGAGGGAGCGAGCATCCCCGCGCCGCTACGTTTCCGGGCGGACGTGGAGATATGCGCTCGCCGGGAACCGCTGCGCCCTGAAGCACCAGAGGTGGCAGGGTTGGCAGAACGGCCCCCTGATGGCACCGAGAGGAGACGGGTGCCTCGGCACACCGCTTCCCCTCGGAGGGGACTGCCATCAGAAGCCTGACACCTCCGGCGTCAGGACTTCTTCGCCGAGGCCTTCCTAGAGATAAGAACGGTCCTCAGATCCGCTCTACCTCGGGAAGACCTCGGCTGAGAGCGCTGCCCCGGCCCCCAGTCTCTCTGTGGGGGAGCGCGGGTAGCAACACTCTCTTTTTGTTGCGCTCTGTATGAGGAGGACGTACTCGGCTGGGGCTGCTCCCGCCCAGCAGCCCCAGAGACATGAGACTTTCTGGGGAGAAACCTCTGAAACGCCGCCGCCTGCTTTTTTGACTCTTGGAACCTCTCGACGACCGCATTAACGGAGTCGCCGAAGAGGCCAGCAGGGGAGATAGGAGAATCTAACAGAAATGTTTTATCTTTCTCTGTGATGTCTGATAAATTCAGCCACAAATGTCTCTCTGTGGCTACCAGGGCTGCCATAGAACGGCCGATGGATTTGGCCGTCTCCTTGGTAGCCCGAAGAGACAAATCTGCAGCTCTCCTGATCTCCGCGATCGTTTCTCTCCCCACTTCTTCACATTCGTCATCAATGTCTTTCAGCAGGTCGGCTTGGTATGCTTGAAGTACCGCCGTTGTGTGTAAACAGGCGGCCGCCTGACCTGCTGCCGAGTATGCCCTACCCACTAAAGCTGATGTTGTTCTGACTGGCTTAGTGGGCAGCTGCGGGGCTTTAAGCGATGACGCGGACTCGGGAGAGAGATAGCTCGCGAGCGTCTCTTCTACCCGCGGCATCACCGCATAACCATGCTGCTTCAACCCCACAATGTTTGAATATGCAGCCGTTGTGGGGTTAAATGGCCGAAATGATGCCGGTTTAATCCATGATCTAGACACCTCGGTGTGAAGATCAGGAAAAAACGGCAAGCCCCGCTTTGGAGGTTGCGATCTAGATGGCAAAAAGCGTTCGTCTAATTTACTCGGCTGACGAACCTCTTTCTTCTCGGCTGGCCAGTCTATTTGCAGCCTGGCAACAGCGCGAGTCACAACCTCCAACAGCTCCTCATTAGCGTGTGAATGAGGCGGCGAAACCTCATCTAAATAATCCAGGCTCACCACATCCAACTCCTCAGAGCTGGAATGATGCTGAGCCTGCGCTTCACGCCATTGGACTGATTTTACGAGTGCTTCATGACGCAAACGCAGAGGCGTTCCCGCAGCGCTTGACGCAGCGCGAGTTCCCTTGAAAGGGAAACAGTAGTTTAAATGTGCTACCAAGGCTGTGAAGAGACATTCCATTAACAAGCCCAAAAACTTCACATGGTTTCAGCAAAACTAAACAAAATGATCTTACTATGTTTTTCATTAAAACAACACTGGAAGATAAAAAAAAAACATATTATTGGACCAATTCCACTGACCCTCTATACACAAATATAAATTGCACATTATATTCACTTTTCTGATGAGCTGCTCAATTTCACACTTGTGACTGATGGCCGCTTGCACATCAGAGGCAGTTGTCAGCAAAAACTCGTGAAGAAACAGCATCTGTACAAAGAATATACAAGACATAAGGTCAAACAGCGTTCATACAACTTTTATTCACGTTTACATTAGTCTTACTTACCTCCAAACAGCAGGACTTTTTCTCCAGTTCTTTTCGGCATCGCGTAACGTTATTCCGAACTAGTTTGTCGTCGCCATCAAGGTCAGGCTGCAAACCTCCCGTGAGTGAGAGACGAGGGAGGGAGCGTCAGACAGACAAACAGTAGCTCAGCCTCTGATTGGCTGCAGGCAGTGAACAACACAATCTGATTGGTCACAGACCAAGTTGAAGAGACATTTGAATTCCGATAATACTCAACTCATATTTTCTTGCGTTGTATTTTAGTGTGCGATTGTAACACGATTCTTCTCTGCCAGTGTAAACTCATTAAACATATTTACACTTAAATCACAACTACAGTAGGGCTTGTACACTGCATATATTTAAAAATGGGCTTTTAATGCATTAGTCATATTTTTAAACACTTATTTATTAATGCTTAATTATAAAACTTAAGCATGAATAAATAACCTTAAACATCAAATTTAACTTTAAATATACATACTATAAATTTAAATATAATATACTTTTTAATATACAAATTAAGGATATTTAATATGTAATTTAAAATGTGCTTTCAGTGCATTGTTAGAATGACAAATTTGAGCACAGTTTAAAATATACTAAAAATATATTTAAAGTAATGTTCAAATAAGTACACTTTTAAAAAGTACACAGAACTTTCATTTTAAGTATATTTTTCTAAAATATATTACTCTAAAATATACTAAAATACAATTATTTAAAAGTGCATTAAAAGTTACATTGTGAAAATATGATGCTAATATACTTTTTATATGTTTAAAGATGGTACAATTTTTGTTAGTATATTTACAATATACTATTGATCAAGAGAATATATTTGAAATACAATAAAGTATACTTTTTTTTCACCAGGGAAAGGTTTCTCATTGAAATGAACGGAACACCCTGCGCGTCGTGGTCGTGGACACCTATGGTTACCTTTAGCATCTGCATTGTGACGCGGAAGGCACTTTACCATGCTTCGGATTTTGACGCCTTGGGAGTGAGAACGGGTTGTGTTACACATGAATGATCAGCTTTGTCATTTTACTTAAAAGCTTTAACTTGCATTCAGCATCAGTTGAAAGAACAACAATAAGGGTGAGAATGGTTATGTACAGCTCCATCTTGATAGTTTAGGGTTGAACAAATATCAGAGAAATATTTAACAGAGGTGAAAAAGCAGGTATTTTCTCTGTTAATGTGTTTTGCATGATCATCCACTCAGAGTTTGACCCACACAGTGACATCACTGTATCTAGGAGAAATAAAAGGTTTTCCTCTTTGTTCTTAGCTGATCACAGTCAATCACACTCATTGCTGGGTTATTTTTGCATGTCAGATTGTAAATATAAATTTTTTAACCTTACATTTAGTTTAAATCATATCCAGTTCATACACAGTAACTGTTTGACCAGAGTCAAAGTGGTAACCAGCATTAGTTATTTCAAGGATCTGATTTTACTTGACTGAACCCATTACAATTACTTCCATTTATGCAAACTAATTCATCAAGTTAAAGGGATTGTTCACCCAGAAATGAAAATTAGTCATCCTAGGTGTACACTCACCTAAAGGATTATTAGGAACGCCTGTTCTTAAATTTAATTTTTCATTAATGCAATTATCTAATCGACCAATCACATGGCAGTTGCTTCAATGCATTTAGGGGTGTGGTCCTGGTCAAGACAATCTCCTGAACTCCAAACTGAATGTCAGAATGGGAAAGAAAGGTGAGTTAAGCAATTTTGAGCGTGGCATGGTTGTTGGTGCCAGACGGGCCGGTCTGAGTATTTCACAATCTGCTCAGTTACTGGGATTTTCACGCACAACCAGTTGGTGTGAAATGGTGTGAATGGTGTGAAAAGGGAAAAACATCCAGTATGCGGCAGTCCTGTGGATGAAAATGCCTTGTTGATGCTAGAGGTCAGAGGAGAATGGGCCAACTGATTCAAGCTGATAGAAGAGCAATTTTGACTGAAATAACCACTCGTTACAACCGAGGTATGCAGCAAAGCATTTGTGAAGCCACAACACGCACAACCTTGAGGCGGATGGGCTACAACAGCAGAAGACCCCACCGGGTACCACTCATCTCCACTACAAATAGGAAAAAGAGGATACAATTTGCACAAGGTCACCAAAATTGGACAGTTGAAGACTGGAAAAATGAGTCTCGATTTCTGTTGAGACATTCAGATGGTAGAGTCATAATTTGGCGTAAACAGAATGAGAACATGGATCCATCATGCCTTGTTACCACTGTGCAGGCTGGTGGTGGTGGTGTAATGGTGTGGGGGATGTTTTCTTGGCACACTTTAGGCCCCTTAGTGCCAATTGGGCATCGTTTAAATGTCACGGCCTACCTGAGCATTGTTTCTGACCATGTCCATCCCTTTATGACCACCATGTACCCATCCTCTGATGGCTACTTCCAGCAGGATAATGCAGCATGTCACAAGGCTCGAATCATTTCAAATTGGTTTCTTGAACATGACAATGAGTTCACTGTACTAAAATGGCCCCCACAGTCACCAGATCTCAACCCAATAGAGCATCTTTGGGATGTGGTGGAACGGGAGCTTCGTGTCCTGGATGTGCATCCCACAAATCTCCATCAACTGCAATATGCTATCCTATCAATATGGGCCAAGATTTCTAAAGAATGATTTCAGCATCTGTATGGTGTTCCTAATAATCCTTTAGGTGAGTGTATATCACATTCTTCTTTCAGACGAATACAATCTGAGTTATATTACAAAAGTCCAGGCTAATCCAAGCATTATAATTGCATTAATAGTCGCTCTGTTTTTGAAGTCCATAAAAAGTGCATTTGTCCGTCAAATGACATGCTCCACGCGGCTCTGGGGTGTTAATAAAGACCTTCTGAAGCGAATTGATGCAATTGTGTAAGAAAAATATTCATATTTAAAACTTTATCAAGTAAAGTTCCAGCTGATCGCCTTCCATGGAAAAGTGTTGAAAGTTGAAAGTGAAACTCAAGATGCGTACGTGACAAGTATACCTGGTCGTGTTAGTCTTTCGATTGGCAGGGGACCTTTCAACACTTTTTCCATAAATTGAACGCGGAAAGCTGTCGGCCGAAACTTTACTTTATAAAGTTTTAAATATGGATCGTTTTCTTACACAAACGATTTGCTTCAAAATGCCTTTATTAACACCCCAGAGCCGCGTGGAGCACGTTATTTGATGGGCAGATGCATTTTTTATGGACTTCAAAAACAGAGCAACTATTACTGCTATTCTAATGCTTGGATTAGCCTGGACTTTTGTAATATAACTCAGATTGTATTCGTCTGACAGAAGAATGTCATATACACCTAGGATGACTTGAGGGTGAGTAAATCGTGGGCTAATTTTCATTTTTGAGTGAACTAACCCTTTAATATAGTTAGATTAAATTAAATTTCTAATTTAAATTAAACCAGTAAAATTAGTTGTTTCCACAAGAATCACACCTTAAGCACACCAAGAACTGGAATTACTGTAAATATTTTTAGAATTCTTATGCATCAAATTGTAGTGTTCTGCACTCATGACAAGGCATATTCTGGGAAATGCATATTTTAATACATTAAAGGTGCCCTAGAATGAGTTGAAACAATATTTTAAATTGTTCTCTGGTATCTACATAGAGGGTATGTGACTTATTTAAGGGCAAAAATTGTTCAGATACGGTTTTACAAGTCCATTTACAACCTTAGAAATTGTCCCAATGGTGTGTTTTTGCCTTATTTGAAAAGGTCATGAATATTAATGTAGAGTTCTGTTCTGATTGGCTGTTGCACTGCGCGGTTAATTTCAGTAGCTTTAGTGATAATTGTTATAGATAAAGATCAACCCTGTCTGTTGACAGTGCTCACGTCCCCTGCAAAGCCTGGAACATAACATTTATTTCCATGATCTGCCATTTTCGCTATCCTTGCGTCGCGCTTGTTTCTTCACAATACCCGCAGATACGCAACTCCTGATGATTCGAATGTGCAGTTCTGCCTGGCCTAGAACATGTGCTGGCATATGCAAATGTTGGGGCCGTGCATATTAATGATCCCGACTGTTGCGCAACAGTCTGAGTTATGTTGAGATTCGCCTATTTTTCCGTGGTGTTTTTCACAAACGAGATTTACATATGAAGGAGGAAGAAATGGTGTTTGAGACTCACTGTATGTGATGTTCATGTACTGAACTCTTGATATTCAACTATGCCAAGGTTAATTCAATTTTTCATTCTAGGGCATGGATTTTCATGGGGGTCCTCCAGAAGGTTCTAAGGGGTCCCCAGAAAATTTCAGAGAGTAAAAAGACAAAGCAAAAATGTCTACCGAATATTCTAACGGTTTCATTTCTAAATGTTTCTTTCCTTTCTTGCCGTATACATTCCAGAATTGTATATGTTTGCTTTGTATCTTTCTAGTAAGTTTTTCTCACCATAGTCCCCTTTATCTCACTCACTGGGAGTGTAAGACCGTTTACTTAACACAGTGCTGCTTACATTTATTGTGAAAGATGCTTATACAAATAATTTTGAATTGAAAATGTTCTTCTTTGGGTTTATACATTCAACATTAATAGCCAATTTAGGTTGGGAAACAATATGTTGTATTTATAATGTCACACTTACTATTTATCTAACAGTTTAAATGTTTTTTTCGTACATAAAAATAGATGGATTTTAGGAATCCTCATAAAGGTTCATCATATTTGGGGGTCCTTGCCATCATAAAGTTTGAAAACCCCTGTTCTAGGGCACCTTTAAAATACATTAAATCATATTTAACACTTCAGATGCTCCATTTAGCTAATATGTTTTATGAAGTGTCACACAGCAGTGAGTGAAATAATTCTAAAGTGAATGTGGAATGTTAATTTATATAAAAAATAAAAATGATTATACAGCCTATGGAATATACACTTCTTAAAACCCAATCATGTGTCAGTCATAGGACTTTTGTTCTCTAAATCTACCATATGGACTATCAAAGTGGCAAAGTAATACAGTTGATAAGGATTTTCTTGTGGATGAAAATGAGGCTGTGAGAGATAGACTTACAGTCTTTACAATGACACACACAATATAAAGATCCTACATCACATGTCATTTTCAAAACTCAGAACTTTCAAACCTGTTTTATGTAGTTTTTGTCTACTTAAAGTTTTGTTTTTCACAGCCTCACACATCACAGCCTTGTTTTCACATTAAATGGTGCTATCCTGACTAAGGAGGTGAATACAAAAAATCATTGGATTTAATCCATACCAGGTCCCAGAATATACACTCACCTAAAGGATGATTAGGAACACCATACTAATACTGTGTTTGACCCCCTTTCGCCTTCAGAACTGCCTTAATTCTACATGGCATTGATTCAACAAGGTGCTGAAAGCATTCTTTAGAAATGTTGGCCCATATTGATAGGATAGCATCTTGCAGTTGATGGAGATTTGTGGGATGCACATCCAGGGCACGAAGCTCCCATTCCACCACATCCCAAAGATGCTCTATTGGGTTGATATCTGGTGACTGTGGGGGCCATTTTAGTACAGTGAACTCATTGTCATGTTCAAGAAACCAATTTGAAATGAATCGAGCTTTATGACATGGTGCATTATCCTGCTGGAAGTAGCTATCAGAGGATGGTACATGGTGGTCATAAAGGGATGGACATGGTCAGAAACAATGCTCAGGTAGGCCGTGGCATTTAAACGATGCCCAATTGGCACTAAGGGGCCTAAAGTGTGCCAAGAAAACATTCCCCACACCATTACACCACCACCACCAGCCTGCACAGTGGTAACAAGGCATGATGGATCCATGTTCTCATTCTGTTTACGCCAAATTCTGACTCTACCATCTGAATGTCTCAACAGAAATAGAGACTCATCAGACCAGGCAACATTTTTCCAGTCTTCAACTGTCCAATTTTGGTGAGCTCATGCAAATTGTAGCCTCTTTTTCCTATTTGTAGTGGAGATGAGTGGTGCCCGGTGGGGTCTTCTGCTGTTGTAGCCCATCCGCCTCAAGGTTGTGCGTGTTGTGGCTTCACAAATGCTTTGCTCTCATACCTCGGTTGTAACGAGTGGTTATTTCAGTCAAAGTTGCTCTTCCATAAGCTTGAATCAGTTGGCCCATTCTCCTCTGACCTCTAGCATCAACAAGGCATTTTCATCCACAGGACTGCCGCATACTGGATGTTTTTCCCTTTTCACACCATTCACACCATTTCACACCAACTGGTTGTGCGTGAAAATCCCAGTAACTGAGCAGATTGTGAAATACTCAGACCGGCCCGTCTGGCACCAACAACCATGCCACGCTCAAAATTGCTTAACTCACCTTTCTTTCCCATTCTGACATTCAGTTTGGAGTTCAGGAGATTGTCTTGACCAGGACCACACCCCTAAATGCATTGAAGCAACTGCCATGTGATTGGTCGATTAGATAATTGCATTAATGAGAAATTAAATTTAAGAACAGGCGTTCCTAATAATCCTTTAGGTGAGTGTACACCTAGGATGACTAATTTTCATTTTTGGGTGAACTATCCCTTTAACTTGATGAATTAGTTTGCATAAATGGAAGTAATTGTAATGGGTTCAGTCAAGTAAAATCAGATCCTTGAAATAACTAATGCTGGTTACCACTTTGACTCTGGTCAAACAGTTACTGTGTATGAACTGGATATGATTTAAACTAAATGTAAGGTTAAAAAATTTATATTTACAATCTGACATGCAAAAATAACCCAGCAATGAGTGTGATTGACTGTGATCAGCTAAGAACAAAGAGGAAAACCTTTTATTTCTCCTAGATACAGTGATGTCACTGTGTGGGTCAAACTCTGAGTGGATGATCATGCAAAACACATTAACAGAGAAAATACCTGCTTTTTCACCTCTGTTAAATATTTCTCTGACATTTGTTCAACCCTAAACTATCAAGATGGAGCTGTACATAACCATTCTCACCCTTATTGTTGTTCTTTCAACTGATGCTGAATGCAAGTTAAAGCTTTTAAGTAAAATGACAAAGCTGATCATTCATGTGTAACACAACCCGTTCTCACTCCCAAGGCGTCAAAATCCGAAGCATGGTAAAGTGCCTTCCGCGTCACAATGAAGATGCTAAAGGTGCCCTAAGGGTGTTCCGTTCATTTCAATGAGGAACCTTTGCCGTCATATACAGACGCGTTGGGCATGGGAGTGTTATCGTCATGATGAAATTATATCGGGTTAGGATTTTGCCATTATGACATGTTGGGGTGTGATTCTCAATTTAATCAGCCAGCATCATTTTATTTATATTTATTTTATTTACACTATTTAGACACGTTTGAACATGTAACCCAACCTTTGTGGATTAAATATAAAATTAATGAATGTTAGATTTGGTTTTACCTGTGCTAGTGTGCAAGGATAATGTTTAGTGTGCATGGTTTAAAAACCACAAACACCTCAATGAAAGGCAAATAATAAGGAAATAAATAAACCAAATTGCAAAATAACCATTTTGACCTTTTTTAACTTTACTAATTTGTCACATAAATAATACAATTATATATATATATATATATATATATAATTACTATAATTTTATTGGGAATTGATTGGATCTTTGGTTCATTGTGGTTTGCTTTTGCTGTGATCTCGTGTGTGATTTTTGTATTTTATAAAAAATAAAAATAATGATGTGCATAGATAAATCATTTATAAATATACTGAAATATTCTATTTAAAAAAATAAGAATTGTCAATTTAGATTTTTATGGTGACTAATATTTTGAGACAAGAGCCTGTAATTTTTTATTTTTAACCTCTAGGTGGCAGTATTATCCCAAAAGTCCCAATAATTAACAATACCTATCAGAAGGTGTGTGATCTTGGGAATCTGAAATATTAACAACCACAAGATGGCAGCTAAACCCTGTGATGCCATCCATTCATTTCTATGCCTTTGATCCGAGAGATGAGATATCCAGCATCCCTGCGACCCTACAGATGACAAGTGATCTGGAAAATAGATAGATGGAAGACTGTAGTCTAGCAACTATTGAATTAATTCTGTACAGTAATTAGATGGTATTTATAGATGGTATATGGCTATATGATATATGGTATAGGCTATGGTATTTGAATTAAAGGTTTACTATGTGAAAGATTTACATTATGCATAACATTGTATAGACTAAAATTTCCTGTTTTATGGCACAATTGCTCATCAAAACAATGGCCCTTTTTTGTGATAGCAGTACTATGAAATAAAACTATAGGGCACTTTTGGTTAAATTGGCAAATGATCATTGTTTACTTTATGCTTAAGCATTCCTGCAACAGAGCTCATTATGTTACCAGTACAATCATGTTAAACCAGTTTTGGAAAGTCCCTAGAGCTCCAATGCTGTCATGTACACAGCCAAACCTAAGCCAAGTATTTAGGTTTGTGATACTTCCTCACACAGAAGTCACATGGTTAAACGAAAGTTCATTAATCATATGAGAGTTACTGTAATTGTAAT
The DNA here is from genome assembly GCA_023566225.1 of Romanogobio albipinnatus. Taxonomy (NCBI): domain Eukaryota; kingdom Metazoa; phylum Chordata; class Actinopteri; order Cypriniformes; family Gobionidae; genus Romanogobio; species Romanogobio albipinnatus. Next base: position 23,673,454 of record CM042253.1, on the reverse strand, counting down.
ACAGATATACCTTATTCTGTTATTCATAATATTTAGTTGCAGCCAGGCAACTACACTGAAGATATACATTTTACAATGTTTAATGGTCTTCATGCTTTAAAATAAATACATAAATAAATAAGACTTTTTTTAATGAGGCTTATAATTTATTTGGGAAATCTGAATTTATAAAAAAAAAAAAAATTAACTACTTCAAATACTTTTAAAATGATAAAATGTAATATATATTGGCTATACATTTGATGCTCTGTCTGTGGTCTTGTATCTGTTTTGGCCCACTCATCAGAAAGTAAACACGCTGACATTTCCCACAGAATGCTGACAATAAATTCTCCCTATGGTTTCATTTCAGAAGCTTGGACAAACAAAACCACAACCATTAACTGGTTATAGCATGTTCTTCCTAAGCCACTTTCCAAAACCATCCAATCGCAAGAGAGACATTTTATTACATAATGAGTCTCTAGGCAAACTGAAATCTAAAAATTATTCAGTTACATCTAAACAATTAAAAACAGAAACACTTTTTCACTGATTGTAAACAGTCAAGTTGCTTAATGTAATGTTCCTTCACAAATAAAAAAAATGTTTTATTTTCAAAATAAGGTCTTTACTTGGATCTAATGACATGTATCATAAAACTGATACTATTTTAAACCCTATGAACTTGATTTTATGTGGAGTTATTAAAAGTGTACTGTCAAAACACGGCCCCATAAAATAAAATAATAAATACATACAATTAAATAAAATAAAAGCTTTAAGACGAAACTAACAAACTGTTCTACAGCTTTCAGTTTCATTGGTATCATTGTTCATGTGAAACATCAGCCACAAACCAGTTTAAAGAAGTTCCCTTTCGAGGGAACTCGCACTGCATCGGAACGACGCTTTGGGGATGCTCCCTTAGCATCAGCGAATCTGAAACCAGAATGCCAACTAGGCCAATCCGATTGGCGTGCGTGATGACGTCATCGTGACGGCATACCCGGAAGTATAAAAGGGGGGCCGGAACGTAATGGCGGTAGTTATTGCTCTTCAGCATAGCGCTATCTGTCAAACTGTCTGTCTATTTACTGTTGTTTTGTCAGTGAAAGTGTGTGATTGAAAAGAAAGAATATGAGTGAGAGTGTGAGACACTTCAAGCAGTGTGTGTATCCGTGTCCCTATTACATTTTGGGCTCAGATACACACCTGCTTTGTGTGCAGTGTCTGGGTGTTGAACATGCTCGAGCAGCTCTCGAGGGAGCTGCTTGTCAACATTGTGAGCTGTTCACACTCAGACTGTGCCGCTCTCGGCTGGCCGTGTTCGATGAGGCCGGCCAGCTTTGTGAGCCCCAGGGTTCTGGACCCGCGATCGCTGAGGCGTCTCGGTGTCACAGACCATGGGGTTTACATAAGGACTTGTCAGCGGGATTTGGGACTGCTGCGGCACTTTCCCAATCTTTGTCTGACAGTTCTAAAGATCTTCCTCCCCGTGTGGAAGCCCGCGCTGCGGCTTCTTCCCCCGGGGTTGAGGATCTGATGCTTATTCTCTCCGGTTCCGAGGAGCCGGATGAGTGTTGCATCAGGGCAGGTGGAGAAGCAGGAAGTGTTTCATCGCTTCATCCACTCGCCCAAGAGGAGTTAATTGAGGTTTTGACTCGTGCGGTGGCCAAGTTGAAGATCAATTGGCCACAGGAAGTGCCGGAAATTCAGCCACCTAGTAGGCTGGACGACCGGTTTCTTTCTCGCCGGGTCCAAACACCTCACCGGGGTTTACCATTCTTCCCGGACCTACACACCGAGGTGTGTAGGTCGTGGAGGAAGCCCTATTCCTCGCGCATTTCTCCAGTATTGGATTATTCCAATGTTCTGGGGGCGCGCGAGGCGGGCTATGGGACGATGCCTCGGGTGGAAGAGGCTCTCACGAGTTATCTTTTCCCCGACTCTGTGTCGTCCCTTAGAACCCCGGAGCTGCCCACCAAACCCCTTCGGGACACCTCATCGTTGGTGGGCGAAGCGTATATGGCGGCTGGGCGGGCTGGTAGTTCCCTGCACACATTAGCTGTCTTGCAGGCCTACCAGGCTGACCTCCTAAAAGAGCTCAATGAGGGCGACGGTCCCTCTTCGGAGGACGTGCTGGAACTACGGAGGGCTGCAGATTTGTCTCTTCGCATCACCGGGGAGATGGCCCGTGCTATCGGCCGGGCCATGGCCTCCGTGGTGATGGTGGAGAGGCATCTCTGGCTGAATCTGTCGGGGATGAGGGAGAAGGATAAGTCCTTCCTCCTAGACTCCCCGATTTCGCCTTCTGGGTTATTTGGTGACGCGGTTGAGACCGTTGTCGCTGGGTACCAGGAGGCGAAGATGCAGTCAGCAGCCTTCCGCCAGTGCTTCCCTCGCCACTCAGAGCCTGGCAAGGTGGCCCCTAAGGGGCAGCCTCAGCCGTCTGCCAGCTCCTCGCACCGGCAGGTGCAGAAAGAGAGCGTCGCCTCTAGAGCCCCTCCTCCAGGAGCCTGGCAACAGAGGCGGCGTTCTCATCAACAGTCCCAGCAGCGGTCTTTCGCTCCTGGAGGCGATCTGAGGAACGTACTCCAGGGCGGAAGGCTGCTGGGGAGAAGTCCTGGCTTCGGCTGGACTTCCAAGAGCGGCCCCCGGCGCGGGGGAGCGACCGAGGTTGCTTCCTCCGCGGCGCTCCGGGGAAATCGAGGTAATCCCGCCGTCTATGACGCTTCGGGCCCCATCGATTTCCCGCGAACGCATGCTGCTCCAGCCGCCTCCGGAGGGACTTGCGGCTGGGCGGCTAACGCGTCCGCACATAGAGAATCGTTCCCAACTACTTCCTGCCGGTCATCCGCTTCAGGGGGTTGGGAACGAGGCTCGTGTAACACCCGAACCCAGCCTCGAGAGGCTGGTTCCCTTAGTAGAGTATCTCGGCGCATGGAAATGCCTTCCGAATATTTCTACATGGGTCCTGCGTACTGTAGACAAGAAGCAGGGTCGGGCAAAGGAACTGGTAATATCCTTGCTGGCGAAGGAGGCCTTAGGGTACGTTCCTCCGCCAGAGAGGGAGTCCGGGTTCTACAGCCGGTACTTTATAGTTCTCGGAAGGGAAGGAGAGTGGCGTCCGGTAGAACTGAGGTATTTGAATCGGTCTCTGAGGAGGCTCGGGTTCAAAATGCTCATGGTCTCCATCATCGTGAGTTAGATCCAGTTCGAGGACTGGTTCGTCACGATAGATCTGAGGGACGCATACTTCCATATCTTCATCCTTCCATGTCACAGGAAGTTCTTGAGGTTCGCTTTCGGGGGCGAGGCGTACCAAAATCGAGTGCTTCCCTTCGGTCTAGCTCTTCACCCACGCACATTCACAAGGTGCATGGATGCAGTTCTGGCTCTATTGAGACTCCAGGGCATCCGTGTGCTGAATTATCTCGACGACTGGCTCATATTGGTCCAGTCGTACGGGATGGCAGTTCGGCACTGAGGTGTCGCTCTGGCCCATTTGAAGTGCTTGGGGCTGAGACTCAACACAATAGATGTGTTGACGCCGTCCCGGAGGACTACGGTTCTAGGGATTGTATGGGACTCGACGACGATGCGGGCACAATTGTCTCCCGCGCGAGTCGAGACCGTACTGGCGATGGTCTCAGAAATAAGGCTAGGCCACTGCATCACTGTGAAGCACTTTCAGAGAGTGCTGGGGCACATGGCAGCAGCGTCCAGCGTAATACCTTCTGGCCTGCTGAACATGAGACCCCTCCAGTGGTGGCTGAAAACCAAGGGGTTTTCCCCCAGAGGGAATCCTTTCCGTATGATCAGGGTAACGCGCAAATGCCTTCGTTCCCTAGTCATATGGAAGAAACCTTGGTTTCTGTCCCAGGGGCCAGTGTTGGGAGCGTCCTGTTGCCGGGAATCCGTTTCAACAGACGCCTCCCTCACTGGTTGGGGCGCGGTCATGGACGGCCGCTTTGCGAGGGGCCCATGGGAGGGCCGTCATTCCTCCTGGCACATAAATTGCCTGGAGATGATGGCGGTCTACAAAGCTCTCAGGAGCTTTTTCCCGGACCTCCGCGGCCAACATGTCCTGGTACGGACAGACAATACGTCTGTCGTAGCGTACATCGACCGCCAGGGAGGATTGAGGTCGCGCCCTCTTTACAGACTGGCGCGTCAAGTCCTCCTATGGTCCCTGAGGGAACTATTGTCCATCAGGGCGATGTATGTCCCAGGGGTCCAAAATCAGGGAGCAGACATCCTGTCGAGGCAGGGGCTGAGGCCCGGGGAGTGGCGACTCCACCCAGAGGTGGTGGAGGCCATATGCAAGAGGTTCGGCCCAGTGGAAGTGGATCTGTTTGCGTCTCGAGAGACGTCCCACTGTCCTCTGTGGTTTTCCCTCACGCATCCAGCCCTGCTGGGGCTGGATGCCATGGTTCAGACGTGGCCGAGGCTGCGTCTGTGCGCATTTCCCCCGATTGCTCTGCTCCCGGGAGTCCTGGAGAAGGTCCGGCAACAGGGGGTCAGTCTACTTCTGGTAGCACCCCGTTGGCCGGCTCGAGTTTGGTTCTCGATTATCACAGCTCTGCTAGCAGGTCAGCCGTGGGAGATTCCTCTGAGGAGGGATCTCCTATCTCAGGCGGCGGGTACGATATTTTACCCCCGCCCGGAGATTCGGAACCTATGGGTCTGGCCCCTGAGGGGGCCAGGTACATAGAGGCTGGCCTATCGGCGGAGGTGATAGAGACCTTACTCAGTTCCAGGGCTCCGTCTACGAGGAGACTGTACAGCCTCAAGTGGAATGTATTTTCCACTTGGTGCAGGGAGCGTGAGGTGGACCCAGTTAACTGCCCAGTGGCTTCAGTGCTGGAGTTCCTCCAAGATCGCTTCTCTGCAGGGCTTACCCCGTCCACACTCAAGGTGTACGTGGCTGCCATTACGGCTTTCCACGCTCCTATGGGTGATGGGCCTCTGGGTAGGCACCATCTGGTTGTACAATTCCTCCGTGGGGCTCGGAGGATGAGGCCTGCGGCTCATTCCAGGGTTCCAACCTGGGACCTGGCAGTGGTTCTCGAGGGTTTGGCTGAGGCCCCCTTCGAGCCATTGGAGTCGGCTGAACCTAAGAACCTGACCCTTAAGGTGGCTTTTCTCCTCGCCATGACCTCTCTTAGGAGAGTGGGAGATCTCCAGGCCTTGGCGGTAACGCCAACCTGCCTGGAGTTTGCCCCGGGAGGAGTAAAAGCCATCCTACACCCTAGGCCGGGTTACGTGCCTAAGGTGCCATCAAGGGTGGTCAGGTCTTTGGTTCTGCAGGCATTTCATCCTCCGCCTCATGTGACGGCGGAAGAGGGGAGACTTCACCTACTCTGCCCGGTTAGGGCGCTCAGAGTTCATTTGGCGAAGTCTGCACAGTGGAGGAGATCACAACAACTGTTGGTGTGTTTTGGTTCACCTAGAAAGGGATTGCCTGCGTCTACTCAGACAATCAGTAATTGGATTGTCCAGGCGATTACCATGGCCTATCAGGTGCGCAGTCTGCCTTCACCTGTGGCTGTGAGGGCTCATTCCACCAGAGGCATGGCCTCTTCGGTGGCCCTTCTTTCTGGGGTCCCCTTGCAGGATATCTGCGAGGCGGCCGGGTGGGCTACCCCACACACTTTCATCAGGTTCTATAGCCTGGATCTCCCTACGACGCCTGGTGCGAGGGTGCTCCAGTCCTAGCTGTGCCCGGTCTCCGGCTTCACACTAGGGCAGGTGCTACCCTTCGGTGTGGCCTAGTGGGTACTCGTTCCCCAAAGCGTCGTTCCGATGCAGTGCGAGTTCCCTCGAAAGGGAACTGCTCGGGTTATGTATATAACCCTTGTTCCCTGAGAAGGGGAACGAGCACTGCATCCCGACGCCACACCTCGGCGCGCCTGGAGCGCATGCTTCAGAGCAATTACTACCGCCATTACGTTCCGGCCCCCCTTTTATACTTCCGGGTATGCCGTCACGATGACGTCATCACGCACGCCAATCGGATTGGCCTAGTTGGCATTCTGGTTTCAGATTCGCTGATGCTAAGGGAGCATCCCCAAAGCGTCGTTCCGATGCAGTGCTCGTTCCCCTTCTCAGGGAACAAGGGTTATATACATAACCCGAGCAGTTTCTTCTGCCACTGATTTACCAATGAGATGAGGGAATTTAAATGTCATCAGTATCTAGGTAGATTTAAGCTGGTGAAGACTGGAAGCCTTTTTAAAGACAGGACTCTTTGAAAGGGCCTTCATTGAAAAAGATAGTAAGTGTGTCTAATAGTGTAGATTACACAAAAATATCAATGATTTCTATAAATAGTGCAGATTTGTACCACTTTAAATCCATTACACAATCTATGAAACAATCTATGCCAGATTTGTCTGTCAGATTGTTATTAATGAAATTGAAACATACGCCTATATATATATATATATATATATATATATATAATATATATATATATATATATAATTTCAGTTCTCCATTATTTTATCTAGTTTATGAATGATCCATTCTTAATTTACATAGAAACCAATGACATAACAAAATAATTCTGCTCTCATTGGCTCTTCTACTTCTCCAAACCAGTTCATGTTTTTTGTAAGATGTATTTTACTGGTTTCTGCTTGTGGTTTAATGGATTGGATAATTATCTTGCAACCTTGAATGCAGTTTTGGTTATTTGAGGTCCAGTAAAGTATTTTAGTTTTTCATGACCATTTTCCCATTCTGCAGCCCTTGAACACTCTTCTTTCCTGCTATACCTTTAATAAAAGCTTAAATATGAATACAGACTGACTGTAAGTTTTCTGTCATATACAATATCATTTTAACTCGCCTATCCTTCAGCGTCTTTGCAAAGTCTCCATTATATTTTGACAGGATCACAAAACAATCTGTGCTAAAATGTGCTGCAAACTGTTAAGATCAGACTGAATCTTTTAAGGGCCTACAGCTCTTTACTAAATATATATATATATATATATATATATATATTGTGTGTATATATATATATATATATATATATATATATATATTGTGTATATATATATATATATATATATATATATATATATATATATATATATATATATATATAATTGAACTAATTCTTAAGTTAAAGCTGTAAGATCATTAAAATGCCGTCATAGTCCACATTTGGATTGAATTATGCATTTCATTAGATCGGAACAACTTTCTAACTCTGCATAGAAAGAATTATGGACTGGTGTGGATTGAAAACAATTTACTGCATTAATATAGACAGACAAACAATGATTAAATGTGTGCCGGTGACTGCTGCCACAATTTGAAATAAACAAAAATAAATCTGATCTTGGCTCATTCTCATGACTAATAGTTTGGATTTGTGATAATAGTCCTATACATAGTTTCTTGCAATGTATGGTGTGTATTCCAATGTATTCTTGTAAGTGAAACTTTTTACTTTTTATTTGTGACTTTCGGGTATAAAAATACAAACACAACATTATTGTGGGGATAAGCATGTAGCAGGTCTAGCTAGGTAACAGTTAAACCAGTTTGGAAAAGTCCCTATAATCATACAAAGTCAACATGTGTTAGATAGCCTTCATATAAAAAATACATAAATAAATAAACATAATTAGGTATTTTCAGGTGCTGATAAGATGCCTTTATTAAATTAAACTATTCAAAACACACCTAACACTTATCATAACATAAAGCTACTGTATGTGGTAAACACACACACACACACATTACACAGTGCTATGTGTGGCCTGGTGAGACCCAACCTGTGGAAGTTAAACCATTATGTAAAGTCCCCAAACATCCATGGCATTCAAACACACAACCAAACTTGCATAAAATATTTGGACGTATGAAATATACTGTTTCCTCAAACAATAGCGAACATGCCAATTCTCAAACCAAAGTTCCCTAAACGTGTGAAAGTAACTCTCGTTTTGGTTTGGCTTGACTTTGTTATAATTAACTGTTCTAAACATTATGTTAACAGCAGCACTAATAGTAAAAATGTAGCAAAATGTAAGAAAGCCAATTATCTTTAATAGTAAAATTGTAGTAAAATGTAAGAAAGCCAAATATATTTAACTTAACTATATTTTTATTTTCTTGGTTACCATGGTATCATATAGTCAAAAAACTCATCAAAAAGGAAAAAAAACTCCAACCAGATGTTATACAAGATGTGCTGTACCTTCTATGCCCTTGTATAACCTTGGGAGTTTAATGAAAACTGACCAATCTTTAGATGTTTTTTTCTCAGGCAACTTGAACAGACATGTTAGCTCTTACCCTTAAATTTGGTTAACTTAGAGTTAATGCAATATACATTGTATTTCCTACAGTTTCATTTTATCCCCCCTCAATTACTTAAGCACCAAAATTAATTTCTGTCAGGACCACTATCGTCAAAGATTGATTGACTATTAGCATATAGTTTGGATTGGCGGTATGGTTCTGTTCTTAAGGATAAGAGCAGGGAGAGCAGCAATAACCCCCCTAAGGGTAAATAGAACAGAACCAACATAATGTATTGCAGATATCATATATTAAATGTACAAAATAATTAGGTAATTTAGTGTGATTCCATTATCTTTAATGCACATCCTTAACTTTAATTATTTTTCTCATAGCTATATTTATGATTATTTTTATCGGTGTATATTGTATTTCTATGTATATTTTCATCTGTGTTGTATTGTATTTTATTCTTTTTTTATTCTTTTTTATTTTTTAATATTGCACTGTCCATGGAGCGGACCTGACTTTCATTTCACTGCTGGTTATATATGCTCTATATAATTGTGCATGTGACAAATAAATCTCTTGAATCTTGAATCTTGAAATCTGATTCAAGGGGAATCAGAATACCAAATCCTGACCAGTTGAGAGGAGGAGCTGGGGATGGAGGAGGGTAAATGAGCTCTGGAGACCGTGATACCAGCTGATAATAAGCTGAAGGAGCTTATATATGTATGCTGTGATAGGCATCGTATTCCTATAGGTAGACGTGATCAGCTGAGAGTCAGCTGATGTGAGCTTGACTAATGTGACCTGCCACAACTGACGCTATACTTGATTCTAGCCAAATATCTCAAAACATAACACCATTTTCCAAAAGAAAGGATAATTTCTCAAAACTATAAACACTTTTCCTGTTTTGCATGAGTTTCAAATCCATCTTTTAAACCTTCTTTTCAAATGCAATTTCAGCATTTTGTATGTGCTCATGTAAAAAGTCTTTCATTATGTCACAACACATAACACACAACACACAATTGTGAGCACAACATTGTTCACCAGTCAGAACCACAGATGAGATTATTGGCTTTGGATCTAAGAAAGTGCTGAAATTATAGGATGACTGCAAGTACAAGAAGGTGGTGGAGGAGGAAGAGGAGGAGGGAGAGAAATATCTGATGAGGTCTGTGCTACTGTAGTTTACCATATGCTTTTCTATGGAAATCTATTACAGAAATCCATATGAGCAGGAAAATCTTCCCCGGTGGAGATGGCTTGTGAGAACATTAGCTTGAAGTCGCTGAAGTTCATAAACCATTAAGGGCTTTAAACAACCTGAACAGAACTACAGTAATGTAACATTGTATGATGTAGTAGATGAGATTCTCTTATCTGTGTGAGACTACAGTGATTCAGGATAAATGTGACCATATATTTTATGCAAACATTTTTTCTCATACTCTATGTGGCTGAATATTTGAGAAGTATGTTTTATAGTATTTCGTTCTTTGAAATGTCTTAACAGGTTTCAGTCAACCTGATTTACATTTGTTGTTTTGCTAATTAACACAAACATTTTTTTTTTCAATAAAGATTCTAATTTTAAATATATTGAAAATATATATATTTTTCCAAAACTACAGGAATATATTTTATATTACTTTTACAGTAACTGCATACTCACTGCATGCTCAAAAAGTGTTTTTCAAGTTTAGGCTTACAACCCGGGTTTGGTGCTTCTACATCAGTGTGAAGATACATTCACCTATCATTTCCCTCTGATTTTAGGGATAACTCATGGGAAGGGTAAGGTTTAGGGGGAGGGATTACATTTTTGCATAACATTTTTAGATAGGAATGTTGTTCCAGGATCAACTAGGAACACGAAGATCCATGGAACACTAAGATAATTAACAATTTATTATGAACACAGAATAACAATCCAACATACGTGACAGTGTGCAAACGCACAGACAACAACCAACGTTGGACAGAGCAGGAATTTAAATACACAGTGATGAATAACTAAAAGACGAACAGCTGTGATGATGAGTGTTTGTGTCCATGGTTACTGATCAGTGGTGGGAAAACAAAGAAAAAGAATCTGAATGAAAACAAACTAGAAGTTAATGAACAGAACATAATGGCACACGTTTAACTTGGTCTAATCAGCTCTTAAAGGGTTAGTTCACTTTTAAGATGATTCACTTTCTGAAAATTTACTCACCCCACTCAAGAAATTAAATTTTTTGAGGAAAACATTGCTGGATTTTTCTCCAAATAATGGATTTCAAAGGCAACCAACGGGTTGAAGGTTCAAATCAATGCAGTTTCAAAGGGCTTTGAATGGCTTCAGAATAGTGATGTGTCGTTCATGAACGATTTGTATATTTTGAACGATTCGTTCACTTTAATATGACTCAAGAACAACGAGTTGTCTCAGAGAGCGATTCGTTCATTTTGTGTTGACCGCGCATGCGCAACATCCCATATGTTCTGTACAGGAAACAGAATTGATTAGTTCACCAGTCTCGAGTCTTGACAGTCGCAGTATCGCTGTAGCAAATTAGCTCTATATGAAATATTAATAATAAATAATAACTGGTTATAATTTATTATGAATATTTGTATTAGTTAATATAATTAATTTACTGTCGTAAATTAATATTACAATCAATGAACCTATTTGTCCCATGAACACTCAGGATCAATTGTTTATTAACTCTAAGAAATTTACATTTCCGGGGCATGGGAAATGTCTTTCTTAATTTACGATACTACTAAGAGCAGTAACCAAGATCTAAATGATTAGTGACTCCAGTTATGAGCTTGAGACACGGACAACTTTACGTGTAACATGAACAAGATTTTATTAACTAGTCTAAACACTTAAACTACTCTAACATACACACACATACATGTATACAGTTTACCAAGGGAAAAAGAGCTGAAGCAGAATACAGGAAAGCAAGAAGTTACAGCATAGTCTGGAATTCAGCAGATCAACAGCCTTGAGCAAACCATCAGTTTAGTTATATCATGCCCTTCTTTAAAAGGGGTAGGGATACTTCATGTATCAACTAATGAGACTAAGTTTGATACTTGCATGTCTCGCCCATTTGAATTAAACCGTCCTGATGCAATTTGTTGAGGCTCCAGTTGATCCTTGCTGATGGGGTCTTGATGAGAGAGAACCAGTGGTAGTCACAGTATTTTTGGTGAATGGAAAGACAAGGCCGCAGCCTGGCACAAGCTTGGGGGGGGGGTCCTTAGAGGCTTCTAATTCAGCATCACCTTCACGTCAGCATTTCAGAAAAAGAAAAAGCCCCAGCTAAAAGCTGATCAGTGACTTTAAAGCGTGAAGATGGCACCCCCCCTGGAGGTGCAAGAGCCAATGAGAAGATTTCCCTTTGGAGGGAAATTTTACGACCCTTTGTGTTCTAGCAGGGCATTTGAATATGTACTTTCATTGGGTGTTTAAGGAAAGAATCTTTAAGATTCTTATAATACTAATGCATCACAAAGTTAGCAACATGTAATGTAAATTAACAAATCGGTGACGAAGATTGGCTTTTTTAGAGACCAAACATGCCACACATATAATGTTGGTTAAGCATAATATGCAAAGTCTGAAACATTAACCCAATTGAGTTTACAAGAATACAAACGCCACATAAAAGGGAAAATCATGATATGGGAAAATTAGATACATGTTTGCACATTTATCAAGTGGTTATATATAGACTATATATATAGGATTAACAGGGTTTTTATTCCTCTAACTCTGCAAGAGTTTAAATGAGAGTCACACCTCTCAGGACATTCCTTTCCGTCGTAAAACCCAGTCTCAGTGTGTGTCCTGTAACAAGACACCGCGTCCTGCCAGTGTGTAGCTTCATTTGGGGAACCTTTCACAGGCCTTATTTGGGAGAGTGAGTTTGCTGGATTATTCATTATATAAATGAATATGTGTGTGTCTGATTGATCCAGACGCTACATATTCCCCCCTTTCGATCGTTGTTGTCCCTCTCAAGGACAACCACGAACGACATTGGAAGTGCAGAAAGATCAGACACACCTCTGTCATACAAGGCTGGAAGGCCATGGTGGCCTCTGGTTGTTTTTGTTTCCTGGAGCGGTGGTCGTTCCATCGGGTGATGTAGACAGTAGCCAAATCCAGGTCTCTGCAGCAGGTGCCAAGGCAGCAGGTGCCTTGAAAGTGTGTCAGGTGGTTGCTGGTGACTGCAGGGAGTGGTTATGGGTATTGTGTAGTGTGAAAAGAGTTTCAGACTGACCTAGTGTTGGTAGCAAAAGGGCAGCAGGTGGTCATTAGGCCTTTGTTCTGCACCCAGGGACCACGAGTCTGAAGTCTGCAGTGTTACTCTGCTCTGGCTGCGGTGCTGACTTAAGCTTGCCCAAGCTGTGTTGGGCAAGAGTAAGAGGTTCGTTCTTCCCAGTACTCCTCGGGGGAGTTCTGATCAAGGAGCTCTTTTACTAGTGCTAGCAGCTCTTGTAACTCAGAAGCAGGCGTGTACAGCTGTCTTTGTGCAGCCTCTGTTTGGCACCTGTGTGAAAGGTGTGGAGGAGGATGTCGTTGTTGAAGACTGCTGTGGGACGTCCTGTGGTGTTTGCTGGGTGAGAATGTTCTTTTCCATGGCTCCTCCCAGCGGTTGGTCTTGAGTCTAGATCTATGGCCCTGGTGATGGTTTTGCCCTCTGCTGGCTAGCTTTTTGTTAAAGGCTCTTGCATTGTGGAAATGCTGGGTGCCTTCTGGTGCCAGCTTTGGATTCTGGATTTTGCCGTTCAGAATCGCTGGGATCTTACGAACCCTTTTTGAGGAGGCCTTGTGTTTGTTAAAGGCCTTCTGTGTCAGGTCACGCAGTTGTTGGATAGGCATTGTGTTGGCGCAGGCCATGATGCCTAAATGATGACTTACAATAGGATGGAGGTTTCGGAGGAAAAGGCTCTTGAAGCTGGTGTCCTCCTCCATCCCAGGTTCGTTGCGAGCTCCGAAGTAAGCTCGTCTGAGTCTGTGATAATAAACATAGGGAGTTTCATGCCGACCCTGTTTGGTATCTAGGGCAGCGATCAGTCCGTTTTCAAACTCTGAGAACTCCTTTATAATGGCTTGTTTCAGCTGCTGGTAGTTAGACTTGATGCTTTCTGGCTGCCGAGCCAGAAAGCGTCGCACCTCTGGTCTGGATGTTATCCAGATCAGATAGAGTCTATCTTGATGGTGCACACTCATCAAAGACTGCAGGTGAAAGTCAATGTCTCGCAGGTAAGCATGAACGTCTTTGTCTCCTGCAAGCTCTGGTGTAAATGCAGGGATCTGTCTGGCCATTCGGTTGAGGTCTTTGAGTGTCACTACATGTGTCATTTCAGGATTCGTTTGAATCAGTCCTTTTCCTTCTGCGGCTGCAGAAGCTTTAAGGAAATTGTCTGATGACATGTTAAGCAGAGGGGTTTGTCTCCCCCCTTGGTAACTCTGTACTTGGCTGGGGGAGGTTTCTCTGCTGATTGCAAGTGGGGGAGTGAGATGTCTCTCCTGCTGTGGTTCTTTTTGCAGCAGGTAAGAGTGTCTCAGTTCTCGTTGGACCATGTCAAGTTCATCTTTGGTGTTGTCCAGCTGCTGGGTCAGTGCCTCAATTTCAGCTCTGGACACCTTCAGTTGACCTTGACAGGCCATGATTCTGGCATCTTTTTCCAAGATTTCAGAATTTGCTGCTTTTAACTGTGACTTTGTGTGGAAGAGTTCCTTTTCCAGGTCCTCTCTGGCTGTCTTTTCCAACTGCTCTTGTTGTTTAGCAGTTGTCAGTGCTGTTTGAAGACTGTCGATTTCCACCTGTGTCTCTCTTCTGCCAGGGTCCTTGTGTCTGTCCTGAGCCTCCATCTCTAGCTGGTCTATGCGGCTTTTAGCATGTGTCAGCTCCTTTTGGGACTCTGTGATCTGGAGTTTGAGGTTGTTTACCTCCTGTTTCAAACCTGTGAGGTTGTGGGCCAGGAGGATAACCTCAGTCAGATATTTGTGGTCATACCTCTGGTTTGAGTCATCTTTCATTAGTTGTCTTCCCTTGTTATCCAGTTGCATTTGGCTCTTGTGCTGAAGGTCGTCAGCGGCCGTGAGTAAAAGGATGTTCTTCAAAACACCTAGCCAGTCCTTTTGGTCTGCCATCTGGGCAGTTAGGCTGAGCATCTGCAACATTCTGGCACACTTGTGGTGAGAGTAAGGGCAAGAGACTAATGCAAGATCAAACAGAATTTGGAGCTAAAGGCAAAGTGAGACAGCTAGGTGTATAATGTACAGCTAGGTTTTGCCAGGTGTGGTTAGCAAGTTAAACGTGTACCTGATTATTACTATCTTAGCTGCAAATAGCAGGATGCTCAGATTTGTGTGGATCTGAGTGGCTTTGCTAGAAGAGCGTAAGCCTAGATTTAATAAATGACTTAAGATGGTTCTTATGGTCAAATTATTTCTCAGAACTTACTGATAGCATACAACAGGCTTGATCTCTGAACAAATGAAGAAGAGAAAGAAAGAGGAAGAGGAGAGCTTTCCGATTGGATTGTGTTTATTAGTGGTACTCAAAATTATGCCATAGCAATCGTCTAGATTACTTGTGTAGCTGGCTCATAAAATTAAAGCAACTGTTGAAAATAAACAAATCTAGAAGGAAAGTTGTCTAGTTACTTTTGCGGTTTCATGGGGAAATGAAACCACAATAGAACAAGAGGGTTAAATGAAAAATTAATAGCTGACTTCTATTATGATTAAATTTAATAAAAAGATTTAAAGTGATTAAAAACAGCTGACTGATCTGGTATTGGGAATAATCAATTGCACTTATGATCAACCATTAGATTTGCTTTGGACATCATTCTATAGTTGGTCACAGCTGCTGCGTGTTCAAGACCATACCATGTGTTTGTCCCTCCATAAAGTTTGAGTCAACGTGCCATTGAAAGTTCCCAATAACTATAAAAATTCTTCTCTAGCTAAACAGTTTACATGTAATTAAGTTTAGATTTAATTAACAAAGTAACTGCACATTTAGCTGAACAGCGTTCAGTAAGGAATGCACCTGAAAAGTGCAGGTGAAATTAGATGAGAAGAATTAAAGTTAAGATAAGAGAAAGTGAGAATTCAGAAACCAGAAATGGGGTTAAAGGAAAATGGTGTTGATCACTTCACACTGCATACACACAAGCTGTAGTTAAAGGCTTCATGTAAATGATGCTAACAACTAACTGTTGAAGTTATTAGTTGGCTTAGCCTAAGCTGAAGGGCTGCTAGGTTGGGTTAGCTTAGCCACTTCGGCTGTTTGTTTACAAAATGGCGTCGGAAGGTAACACGTGCTATCTAGAGTTAGCACTTCCTGTGACAAGTCGTTGTCATGGGAACCAATGCACTTCAGAGTTTCAGTTAGTGAGACACAGTTTTGATCACCAGGTAGCTATGCTTTTTAAATGCACGGATAAAGTTTAGATGAATGACATCAATCTAACTATAATTTGTAAGGCTTCTACACTGTAAAAAGGGGAGCATCGCCCATATTTACATTTATATAACACTGTACTGAGATTCCTTCGTCAGAAACAGGTTAAGCAATACTGCATTTGGAATTCTTTAACCAAAGCAGAATAATCAATTCTGGTACAGTTTATATGCCGCTGAGCTGAGATTCCTTCATCAAAACAGACTTACGCTTTAATACTGAAATTAGGGTTTCTTCGCTAAAATCATATTAACCTTACACTGATACCATTTGAAAATATGCTTAAATGTGTTAAGACTTTTTCAATTACAGTAGAGATGTCAATTCAAATCATCATTTATCTGCATTCAAATAAGCCAGCAACTAGCGACCTTAATGCGGTATCGCATGTTGTGTCCTATTCTGACTAGAATTATCAAATAAATGCACACTTTTAGGTTGAAAGTGGTTTAAGCTCATAACCTTTGTTTAATCATGCCCGCATCATTCTCCACCATTTATGTAGCAAATTAGCTCTATATGAAATATTAATAATAAATAATAACTGGTTATAATTTATTATGAATATTTGGATTAGTTAATATAATTAATTTACTGTCGTAAATTAATATTACAATCAATGAACCTATTTGTCCCATGAACACTCAGGATCAATTGTTTATTAACTCTAAGAAATTTACATTTCCGGGGCATGGGAAATGTCTTTCTTAATTTACGATACTACTAAGAGCAGTAACCAAGATCTAAATGATTAGTGACTCCAGTTATGAGCTTGAGACACGGACAACTTTACGTGTAACATGAACAAGATTTTATTAACTAGTCTAAACACTTAAACTACTCTAACATACACACACATACATGTATACAGTTTACCAAGGGAAAAAGAGCTGAAGCAGAATACAGGAAAGCAAGAAGTTACAGCATAGTCTGGAATTCAGCAGATCAACAGCCTTGAGCAAACCATCAGTTTAGTTATATCATGCCCTTCTTTAAAAGGGGTAGGGATACTTCATGTATCAACTAATGAGACTAAGTTTGATACTTGCATGTCTCGCCCATTTGAATTAAACCGTCCTGATGCAATTTGTTGAGGCTCCAGTTGATCCTTGCTGATGGGGTCTTGATGAGAGAGAACCAGTGGTAGTCACAGTATTTTTGGTGAATGGAAAGACAAGGCCGCAGCCTGGCACAAGCTTGGGGGGGGGTCCTTAGAGGCTTCTAATTCAGCATCACCTTCACGTCAGCATTTCAGAAAAAGAAAAAGCCCCAGCTAAAAGCTGATCAGTGACTTTAAAGCGTGAAGATGGCACCCCCCCTGGAGGTGCAAGAGCCAATGAGAAGATTTCCCTTTGGAGGGAAATTTTACGACCCTTTGTGTTCTAGCAGGGCATTTGAATATGTACTTTCATTGGGTGTTTAAGGAAAGAATCTTTAAGATTCTTATAATACTAATGCATCACAAAGTTAGCAACATGTAATGTAAATTAACAAATCGGTGACGAAGATTGGCTTTTTTAGAGACCAAACATGCCACACATATAATGTTGGTTAAGCATAATATGCAAAGTCTGAAACATTAACCCAATTGAGTTTACAAGAATACAAACGCCACATAAAAGGGAAAATCATGATATGGGAAAATTAGATACATGTTTGCACATTTATCAAGTGGTTATATATAGACTATATATATAGGATTAACAGGGTTTTTATTCCTCTAACTCTGCAAGAGTTTAAATGAGAGTCACACCTCTCAGGACATTCCTTTCCGTCGTAAAACCCAGTCTCAGTGTGTGTCCTGTAACAAGACACCGCGTCCTGCCAGTGTGTAGCTTCATTTGGGGAACCTTTCACAGGCCTTATTTGGGAGAGTGAGTTTGCTGGATTATTCATTATATAAATGAATATGTGTGTGTCTGATTGATCCAGACGCTACATCGCGGTCTCATGTTGTTTCCACCAGCGCAGCACATCTCATTGTTTCTTTTAATTAATGAATGTCTAAAATATAAAATGAAGGAAAAAGGCCCGAAGCCCGGCCCGCGTTTGAGGTACTTCTCCTGAGAGGAATCCTTTTATTTTTAATATTTAAAAATGTTTGTGTGCTGCTGTGCATCCCTGTGTGTGTAACTGTGTGTTCACACCGCTGCCAGCGAATTACGCTCTGGCCGCCCTGTAGAAAGATTTGTGGACGCTCTGATGCTCTGACATAGATCAAATGCTTGGTCTTTTTTTAAACTATTTAAAGGGGTCGCAAAGCAAACAAGCAATGACTTTTCTTTTTCAGACACTTGACTGTTAACTAATTCAAAATTGACTGTTAACAATTTATTCAAAACCCATAACCACAATGACATATTACTTAACAATTAGTTAACAGTCATGTGCCTCAACAACTAAAGTCATAACATAATTATACCTTTGCAAATCGTTATGATTAATTAAAGCAGACAACTGGAAGTTGAAATGCATGGCTTCAACCATCGTGGTAATTAATATATGAATTTACACTACTAGTTAATATAATATGTTATTTGGGAATTAATACATGATGTTATATTTAATTAATAGCAATTAATATATTACTTAATCTATTAATCATGTAGAAACTTCATTAGCTGCTGATGCAGTAATCATTAACAAATGGTTTATTTCTTCATAAGTCATACGTACATTAACTAATGATTATCTGTGCATAGTTAAACATGAAAAACTTGTAAAGTTTTACCACAATTTCATTAAGCTTCTACAACTTACTTTTTTTTCTTTTCTTTTTTTTTTAATTACACGACACAATAGTTAATGTAATGGTCAACATTATATTGTCACCTGGGGTCCGTTCTTCATACCTCTATGATTTGTTGATGATTTGGCATGATCTTGGATTGTTTGGTTCTTCGAAGCTCATCCTGGACTTGCTGTCATAGCAACAGGTCTGTAAACTTAAACCTGCTCGCGAGCATGTTATTTCATGTAAACAGGATTAGATTGTGTTGATACTTAAAAATTGTCCCAACCACTGCTACTTTATTACAAGAGTTTCTTACTTAACCAGGGGCAATAATATTTTTTAATAATAACAATAATAATATAAAAATGTATTTGAAAATAATATTATAATGTTGTGTATAATACTATAGACACAGCCACTTGATTGAGAGATTTATTTTTGATAGAATAAATACTTTATAATGTGATTGCAGTCTTACACACATGCTGTATGGGAGTGGCTTGATGCAGATAACTTGATCTTAAGAAACTTTAATTAATGCTGTCTGGTTCAAATTGAATTAAAGATTAAATTAATTGCTAATTACAACATTGAAATAAACATGTAAAGGGTGTACAAATACTATAAAATCGTGAATATAAACAATTGTGAATCAATAAAATAAAAAAAAACATTTATCATTTATCTATTATAACGTTTATGTTGGTTTGGTCATTTGATTGTTTCTTTATAAAGGTCCAGAAATTTGTGGGGTTTTTGTGTAATTTGTCCAGTTTTTTGCCAGGTGGCTTTTTTAATTATATGATGTCATTGGTCTGGACACCAGCCAATCGTTGCTTTACTGATCGTGGTTTCGAGTATCGATGCATCTGCCCTCTTCAGGGAACACAAGAACGCACATTAATCTTAGATAACTCAATCCAGATATTTTAATTCAATCCGCTAATTTGTTTGAAGAACCAAATTAGCCAGACATCAGTTATCACGATTAGAAGATCTGGGATCTGTCAAATCATCTCAGATGTATTAAGCGAGGAACGAAGAACGCACCCCAGAACTCAACAAAATAATGTTTGCAAATTAAAATGTTTAATTAAATTAATCAATTAGAATTTTTAACTTGCAACTGTGAATTTATTTAAGTTCTGAATTAAGGTCCCCTGAATTACTTTTTAGAGTCTAGTTTTTTTTTTTTTTTCTTTTTTTTTTGAAGGTTTGTTTTTGTTTTTGAAGGTTTGTTTTTTGTTTTTGAAGGTTTGTTTGTTTGTTTATTTTACAGCAGAGAATGAAATGTTTACTAGTTTATCAATTCTTTGTGGATTTCATGGTAATGGCCCGAGCACATTTCCATGCCCCAGACTAAAGGTGAGAAGTAGATATTATAAATAAAGTTGGACGTGGTATTTTGGTTGTTAGGACTTCGCCACCTTCCAGCAAATTACCACTATAATGTCGCCATGATGAATATGGGAATCACAAAGTTATGTCGCTGGAACGTCATTTGGTACGTCGCTGTGATGAATATGGTCCGGACCAGTTACGTCTTCACAAATTAACTGTGACAGCTGGGTGTAAAGCCAAAAAGGAATTATTGTCCTCATGAAGGTAGAAAGTAAGTGACCACTTTCCAAATTATGAAGTATCCCTTCTAGACAAATTCATAAATTATTAATTCCTGGACACATCTGCAGAATATTTCCCGAGTTGGACATATATGGATATAGATGAGATCATGTGACCTTGTTTTACACATCAATTTATATGTTTACAGATGGATATGTGTTGTAGACACAAGTTCATTAGTGTTGAAAAAGTTAAATTACAAAATTTGTGATTTACCCAAACATGTACTTCAGTGCATGAAACATAAAAAATAGCTGCCATTCATTTGTTTTTATAGATAAATGGTTTTGTAATGCAACCATGCAGGTTATTGTGTTATGAAAGCTGAGAATGTTTGCTACATTATGGTATATAATGAGTTTATTGTCAGGCATAAATGAAGTGTTTTAGGGCATTTTGTAAGAAAGATGAACTGCTGAGTGAGGCTGCATTTTAGAAGAAAAAAACAACAACTGTGTGAGGAGTTTTTAAAAAGTTTTCTGAATACTGAGAATTCTTACAAAACTGTAAAACTTTTGTAAAGACATATTTATTTATAATGAAAAGTTGAAATGAACATAGAACACAGAACCGATAAATGTTTCAGTGGTGTTTCTGAAGAAAAAAAGCATGGATATTTTGCAGCCATCAAATCATACAGAAGAATCATTGTCAGAATGAATAAGAAGAAAGAATAAAAATCTTTTTCTATCAAATATATTACATATAAGACTGCAATTTAGTTCTAATGTTTTATGGTACATGAGTAAAATATTAATCAGAAAAAGACTTCAGAGTACCCTTTCTCAGACCCAGAGCCTGACTGATACTTATTAGTAACAAAGACTTTCAAGAATGTGTTTTATAACATTATGAACCTATTTGCATGTTAATCCAGTAAAAGTGAGAAGAAAAAAACCCTAGCAAGAATGATAATCTCTATTTCTCTGTATATGATCTCTATATTTTACACACCATTATATTATCATCAACATTCAATAAAAATTTCAAATATCAGACAAATTGATTAGATTTGTTGTTATTGCTTTCATTTTCCAAAACTGTTTTCGTTGTTAAAAATGAAACATCAGTGTAAAGTTCAGACAGTGAGTTCTCCATCCATGAGTCAATTTGAATCCTCTTCCAGTCAGTCTGACCTGTAAATGTGTGATTATTACATGACATTTTAACAATGCGATAATTTATTTTATTATGGCAAAATGTTTGAGTTTTTAAAGTGTTAATTAAAAACTTACATCATTAAGATGGTACCAGGATCCTCCCTAGCAAAATAAAAAGTGATTAATAAAGAACTTGAATAGAGACATAATAGCTGAGTATCAGCTTGATTTGCTCTCATCTCCACTGACCTGTTGATTTCTTCTTGTAGTAAATGAGTCCAGCAGCTGCGATGATGATTCCCAGCACAAGTCCAGACGCTCCGATGGCGATTTTATTCCTCTCAGGCTCAGGAAGAGACGGATCTGTGAGGTACAGAAATAAACTTTTTATTTGAATATTTACCGTGTTTAATAATAGCTTATGTGTGAAAGGAGCTCAATCTTAATTTTGTTTGTCAAAATATGTAATTTACATAAGTCTAATGTGAGGGAAAATAAATACCCCAGTCTATGATGATGGGTTTATTTAAGCCGGCGTGATCCACTGCACAGGAGATCTTCTCTCCAGATTTTGGGGTGTACTCCAGATGCGAGTGAATCTGGTAGTACCAGTCTCCGTTAGGCATCTCCTCAGTTGAGGTCACATCAGACTTCACGACTTTACCGTCTCTCATCCAGGAAACTTGGATCTGGTGTGGGTAGAAGCGATATGCGCTGCACATCAACACAGCCGGATGTCTGCCACCCGCCTGCGTCACTGAACTGAGCTTGACCTTTGGTGGCACTGGATCAATAACAATAACATCTTAAGGGCACATCCTACAATAAATAGTTTGATTACATGTAAGGTGTACTATAAAGTTAAATATTAGAAATACACTCCCAAACACATACATACTAACAATATTTGGGGGTGCATTTCTAATATTTCCAAGGGCAAACAAAAATGAAAACATTGGCATGCTTTTTTTTTTTATTATGGCATTTTAAAATGTTAGTTAAGAAGTTAAAGACTGTCATGGTGTTATCATAACACAAGTTTTTAAAGAATTATAAAATTATCAAACTGTTGTGTAAAAGTACCTAATGTAAGCATTTAAAACAAGAGTTTCATGTGTGACAGGAGAGATCAGAATCTTGTGCTGCTTACCTGTTTTATCAGCGATTGCTGACTGATATAGTTCAGCATTATGTTTGCAGAATCTCTCCACCTGAGCGCTCTCTGACTGCAGTCGGGCGGGATCGTTGTTCCAGTTTTGTGCATTATGTACTCCAAGTTCAGTATACCCCACAAATGTCCCCACAGTGCTGTTGAACTGTATGAACACATCTTTATTGAAGATATAGTTTCTAATGAACACCATGTCACTGAAATCATGGGAGCTGTGGATGCATTTAGCCCACACAGAATTGTAGTATCCATTAGCTGAAAAGTAATGTTAAAACAGCATTAGTTATATCAGTTGATTTCATGTCAAATATATAAAAACAGGACTTGGATAGTTAGTTGCTGTAGTAAACGTTAACTTTTTTTACTACTACTCCTACTAACAATAATAATTAAACATGAAAAGAACAATGTTACTGTCATAATATATCTATTCATTTTGCATTATGCTTCATTTTATTTACCTGCTCCAGTGAATGCAGACAGCATCAACATGAGATTAAAATTCAAGAACTTCGGCAGTGACATTTTCCCTCACTGTGACTGTCCCGACTGAAGAGGAATCCTGCAACACTTTGAGAATATCTAAAACAACCAGCCAATCAGCCTCTACACATATAAGTGTCAAATGTTGCTAAGCAGGATCCTCTTTTATTTTAGAACTAAAGCCAGTTACACAATGACTGTATTCATCACGCTTCTCTGCTCATTTCAAAGGTTGAATTAACTCTTAACCCATATTTTATCATATTTTAACTCTTTTCATGTATATCATGTATATTTTAAAGTTAGTTGCTACAATCAAATACCATTCTGAAAAATCTCAACAGGAACTTATCAAGAGCAACAAAAACTAGAAAAAAAGTTTGTTGAGACAAACTTTGAAGTTGGCTTGAGAAAGCTTGAAAAGCACTCGGGTGGTTGCTTGGGTGTTACTATGTGGTTGCTTGGGTACTCAGGGTGGTTGCTAGGGTGTTGCTATGTAGTTGCTAGGGTACTTGGGCTGGTTTCTAGGGTGTTGCTATGTGGTTGTTAGGGTACTCTGAGTGGTTGCTAAGGTGTTGATATGCGGTTGCTAAGGTATTCTGGGTGGTTGCTAGGTTTTTACTATGTGGTTGCTAGGGTACTCAGGGTGGTTGCTAGGGTGTTGCTATGTAGTTGCTAGGGTACTTGGGCTGGTTTCTAGGGTGTTGCTATGTGGTTGTTAGGGTACTTAACGTGGTTGCTTGGGTGTTGATATGTGGTTGCTAAGGTACTTAACGTGGTTGCTAGGGTGTTACTATGTGGTTGCTAGGGTACTCAGGGTGGTTGCTAGGTTGTTGCTATGTGGTTGCTAAGATAATCAGGGTGGTTGCTATGGTTTTACTATGCGGTTGCTAGGGTACTCAGAGTGGTTGCTAGGGTACTTGGGCTGGTTTCTAGGGTGTTGCTATGTGGTTGTTAGGGTACTCTGAGTGGTTGCTAAGGTGTTGATATGGGGTTGCTAAGGTATTCTGGGTGGTTGCTAGGATACTATGGGTGGTTGCTAGGATGTTGCTATGCGGTTGCTAAGGTACTTAACATGGTTGCTTGGGTGTTGATATGTGGTTGTTAAGGTATTCTGGGTGGTTGCTAAGGTACTTGGGGTGGTTGCTAGGGTGTTGCTATATGGTTGCTAAAGTATTCTGTGTGGTTGCTAGGGTACTCGTTACTATGTGGTTGCTATGGTACTCGGTGGTTGCTAGGGTGTCACTATGCTAGGGTATTCTCTGTGTGTGTGTGTGTGTGTGTGTGTGTGTGTGTGTGTGTGTGTGTGTGTGTGTGTGTGTGTGTGTGTGTGTGTGTGTGTGTGTGTGTGTGATTGAGAGTGTGTGAGAATGATGAGTAGCAGTGGTGGGCCGTCAGGGTCAGCAAGGCCTGCTGGCCTAATCAGAATCTCTGACTTAAATTTTAATATATTTTTTCCATGAATGTGTGTTAAATTATTCCCAATAGTCCATTTTCTTAATTTCATAGATTTCTCTTGGTTATGCTGCTTCCAGTAGTGTTTATTTATGTTAGAGCTTTTATCCAATCATATTTCAGGCATCATCTGTTGCCAGGGTCAAAGAAATCTGCCTTGAGGCCTTCAGAATGAACAACCCGTTCTCACTCTAAAGGCGTCAAAGTCCGAAGCATGGTAAAGTGCTTTCCGTGTCACAATAAAGACGCTAACCCCTAGGCGTCACTATATCGACGCGCTGAGAGCTCCATTCATTTCAATGACAACCCTTTGGTGTCAGACACAGGGCATGGGAACGCTATCGTCATGATGATCATAAATTGGGTTATGATTTTGCCATTATGACCTGTTGGACTGTGATTCTCAATTTAATCAGCCAGCATCATTTTATTTACGCTATCTAGACACGTTTTAACATGTAAATAGGGTTGCCAATTTCAGTGTGACAAAATAAGGGACACCCTTTCACCCTTTTTGTGACTGAAATTCAAAAAAATAAAAAAATTGTATGAATTGATTTAAATTATGACTTATGTAATTATTTGTCCCATTTGTATCTAAATATATATTTTTAAATGTCATAAGCTTTATATGACAGGATTATTTATTATGTATTATTAATATAGCCTAGCAAAATGATAAATGAATAATAACATTAATTAGGCTATAATCTATTAACTAACCTGTCTAAAAAATATAATAATTCTGTCTGCCAAGCTCTGATAATATTATATTAATATATCATCCATTTAAAAAAAAATCAATAGGCCTATCTTTAGAAGCACGGATGTGTCGGTCACCGCATGTTGTTTTAAGTCAGTCAGTCTGAGCAACTGAAATGCTTCTCTGCAAAGTGTGCAGTTCGCCTGAGGTTCATCATGAGTTACTGGACAGACCCATTGATACCTTTTTCTATTCAGTCCTATATCTGGAGATCCTCTTGTGTTCAAACGTTGGACGCGAGCTCGACATGTTTTTAAAAAAAACGCGTGAGTGTACAGCTCATGGTCTCGAGAGACGCTGCCGCTATGGCAACGAAGCCACAAAAACGTGCAAATTAACTTCTCTACTACTTATTGTGAAATTGATTTCTTTATATTTGCTATTCGTGCTCTCCACACTGCAAAATCCTTGTGTTTATAGAACTATGTGTGGACCTATGTAAAATACGGGACAAATTGCGTCCCGCATTGGTTTGATACGGGACGCATCATTTTGCTTGTAAATACGAGACGATTCCGTATTTCACGGGACGGGTGGCAACCCTACAAAAACAACCCCATTCCATCCCTAAACCTACCCATTTGTGTGTATAAAACACAGATATAACAGGCAGAGTCGACTGCATGCACAATTTATTCAAAAAATACAAATATTCCGAGGCCAAGCAATTGATTTGTGTGAAGGAAATCCCCAAAAGCGATCAGCGTCTCCGTCCGCAGAAGATCAAGAACACATACAATTTCAAATATTGCCGCCCATTACGTCAGTTTTCATAGTGAAATTGCATTGGCTCTCGTATGTCTCGTGACTAATTGCGTCATTACGTCAGCTTTGATTTTAAAATGTCATTGGCTCTCGTGTGTCTTGTGACCGAATGCGTCATGCTAAAGAGGCGTGTGTATTATTTGAATGAGATATGAATGAGGGCGTTAACGAAGCGGCGGGATCATCGTCTCAGCAATTAAAACATTAAGATCAACTCTGTTCTTTACATGAAGACATCGTGTGACTTCAGAAGACTTGGAATGCAACATGAGTTAATACTTTTATACTGTTTTTGGTCAGTTTTTGCAATAAATACCTGTGACTGTATACTTGTATTTGCCTGTTGTGTGTTTTATATTGTTTAGGAGTGGGTAGATTTAGGGTAGGAGTTTGATTAGCTGCTCCAAAATATAAAAGTAACCTTAAATATGAATAAAATATTAATAAAATCATCTGCTTTTACAAATGCAAAGAAAAACATGCGTCTTGATCTGACGCATTGGGTAAACAACTGAAATGAATGGAGCACCCAGCGCGTCGATATAGTGATGCCTAGGGCTGCCTTTAACATCCTCGATGTGATGCGGAAGGCACTTGACCATGCTTCGGATTTTGACATCTTGGGAGTGAGAATGGGTTGCAATGAATGGCAATGAAACTTGCGCTTGCCTTTAACCAATTAGATAATCGCTCCGATTTAAACAGCCAATCAGATTTTGAGATGGCGTTCCCAGGGCCATCTAGCAAGTGTAAAATACGTTGGCCAGAGGTGGACAGTAAAGTAAATGTACTTCATTACTTTACTTAAAGGGATTGTTCACCCAAAAATGAAAATGTGATGTTTTTCTGCTTATCCCCAGGTCATACAAGATGTAAGTGTGTTTGTTTCTTAAGAGGTAAATAATAACATAAATACTGTTTGGTTTCTCGCAGAAACTGATCGTTTCGTGTCTTAAGACATCAATGTATCGTCACGAGCCGCAGGGTTTAATAAGGATTTGTATGTCTGTATGTGTTTTTACTCTCATTGCTCTCATACTCTAAAATGTCCCCATTGACATGCATTATATGACTATCACACTGCAACAGCTGGAGTTAAAATTCTTCATTTGTGTTCTACTGAAGAAACAAAGACACCTACATCTGATGCCCTTGGGGTAAGCAGATAAACATCACATTTTCGTTTTTGGGTGAACTATCCCTTTAAGTAAATGTTTTGAGTATCTGTACTTTAATTGAGTATTATTAGGCTCGTTTGAGATTAGCAAAATCTGCACAGAACCAATCACCGGTGATCACTGCGAGTTGCATGCCAGTTAGAAATGTGTCTGAACGTGGTCCGACTTGGGCCCTGTCCCAAATGGCACCCTAAACCCTCACAGTCTTCCTCTGAGTCCGCACTTTAAACCGGGAAGAAGTCCGCTGCATTGCATAACCCGCACCAGTGCGGGCTCGGCAGAAGTGCGCATCGAGGGCGCATATCGACCTCAAAGGGGGCGCTCGCGAGCACCCTTCTGAGACCTAAAATGACAAATGGGACACCCTGCGGTCTCGAGGACTTAACGAACACGCGCACGCAGCGGCCATTGTAAGTCCACATGACCGAAAGTGCACATGAAGTGTGCCATTTGGAACAGGGCTTTGCTCTGATGTCATGCTGACGTGTGTCAAAAAACTTGCGATGGCAAGGCGGACATGTCGGATTCTGCAGTCGGGCGCAGTTGCTCTCCACCGACTGCGCTGATCAAAAGCATGATAGGAAACGACTTGCTGACGACACAGCTAAATCCTTATTGGTTTAAACCACCGTGATGTATGGTTCTTTTTTTAAATGTTTGATTTTATGATTTTAAAGCTCTGATATCCTGTTTTTATGTGTGATTGTTGTCATATTTATAAAAAATATATAAAAACATGTACGTAATTAAAGTAAAAATGATTGATAAACACGTCTTTCGAATGGAAATAAATAACAAAAACCTTGGGTGTCTTGTCCATAATATTTATTTTCATATATACCGGTAAGCAACATAACTTAAATTACATCCAGTTTATCAGCAACAAAGCACACAAGTGTGAATCCTGCGATATCCGCCTTTGATCTCGCAAGTGTCTTATCCACTACAAGAAGAGAGAACTGTCCGTCTTGCCTGCATTTTTTTTTTACTCCCCTCACTACAGCTGCCTAGTCTCGGCTGAATTTCAGGCGAGGCGCATCTCAAGCAAGCCTATTTTTTCTGGAGACATGTTACTTCAACTTCACTACATTTGAAAGACAAATATCGTACTTTTTACTCCACTACATTTCTATCAAGGTCCTCAAAGTCGAAAGTCGTTTCTGTAGCAGCTTTGAAAGTCAGTGGATGTTTTTTTTCTTCTCTCTATCAGTAATCAATCTTGTGGGGTCATGTGAAGTTTCCCAACATTTCTTTGAACACTGATCAGTTTATAGCAAACTGGAAGAAGTCAGTTCCTCGGCACAGTGTGTGCACCCATGGCCATACTTAGACAGTATGTTTCAGTTTTCTGAAAAGATTAAAGATTAGTTTAATTGGCATACACTTGATGCATGTCTCATAAAATGTTAAAAAATGTAAATGTCTGGGAGAAAGAGAAGATTTAACAGTTGGGAGAGTATAGGGTCCGTGCATTCTGACTTAAAGTGACGGCAGTTTTGTAAAGCTTTGTAATTTTTATACAATCATTGAAATTAATTTAAGGTAGTTGTATGCTAGCATGTCGAATGGAGCTGTTTACTGTAAGCTCACACCACTACTAGCCCATCAACTCAAAAAATTCCTATTTGCTCATAGAAGAAAATGACCTTGATGTATTTAACATTAACAATTTATATATTACAACAACTTCACATTAGAATATTTTATGTGAATTTCAACAGTTTTAGGCAGGCTCCCAGAGACTGTGCGTGCGGGACCAACACAGACGTACCCAGGGTGAGGCAGCGAGGTGGAATGTTCAGACCTGACTCAGACGGCCCAGAGGCGACCCGGAGAAGGGTCTGAACATTCCGAAGTGGGGAAGTGTGGGGGAGAGAAGGCCCGGGGGCGTCCTCTAGCCTCACACTTCCCCCTGGCGAGAAGAGGGGAAGACTGGAGTGGCAAGGCCCGGGGGCGTCGCGCACAACGATCTTGGCCCTCTTGGGGCCCAGGGACATAGGAGACTGCTCTTTATTGACAATGTGGGTCCCACTGAGCTCCGAGGAGGGGGGGGGGGTGCGGATACCATCTCCCTCCGAGCAGATCCATCCGTCCCTGGGCTGCCCATCTCAGGGCCGCTACCCTTACGTTTTCCGCCAGACTTAGCGGAGCCCTGAGTGGGTTGGGCGGACCCCTTGCGTCCGGCGCCCTGCTTCCCGGGTGGAGGCTGCTGCTTGGGTTAGCAGGGGCGGAGGCGGACGCAGGGAGACGCCCTCGACGACAAGCAGATGGAGGCAATGCGGCCGACGACTGGTGGAGGCAGCAGCTGGTCGTCGGGGCAGGATTTTTTTTTTTTTTTTTTACCACCTCCATCTACTTCTGGGCCACCAAGAACTGCTGGGTGAAGTTCTCGATGGCGTCGCCGAAGAGGCCAGCCTGACAGAAAGGGGCGTTGAGGAACTGAACTTTGTCGGGCTCACGCATATCTGCCAGGTTTAGCCCCAGCTAATGCACATCCGGGCAGCCACTCCAGAAAGCATGGCTGTCAACTCTGAATCTGATTCAGCATGAGCACACACTATTATAGTGGGAAACGTTATCATTTCCAGCGCATAACTCAGCATTATCATTTCCAGCGCATAACAGCCCTCTCTCCGATGCAGCAATTGACATCTGTCCTCTGCCAGAGCCCCAAATGAAATGCTAGGTCCCCCCTTTTTTTCAAAAAAGGACCAGCAATCCCATCTGTAAGCTACCAGCAGGCATTTGGGACAATGAACGTGGCTGCCCGATGACGGCACACGGCGCGCTGAACACTCAAGCCCCTATTTAGAAAGAGGAACGGTGAATCAATGCGCTGACGTGGTCATGTTCTCATAAGGGAACATGAACCACCCACGAACAAAGTCTCACATGGTTGTGATGCGATAGAGGAGTGGGGGCCCACGGGGAATGGTTACCCGGCGGGGAAGCCCCACTGTAATCCTCAGGTCACCAAGGCTTATTAACCAAAGTAGCGCTTTTCTGGTGCACCAGAAAAAGAACTAGATCGGGGAATAAGCAAAAGGACTCAACCCCGTTTGAGGCATCATAGTCTCGACCGCGCACCAGAGCGCGAGTGACGCGCTGAGTTGCCGTGGCAACCCCCGCTGTCAGCCGCGCCAGACGGCACACGGCGCGCTGAACACTCAAGCCCTTACGAGAAAGACTTGAGACAAACAACGCGCCGACGTGACCACGTTCTCCTGAGAGAACACGGATCACCCACGAACGCCTCACATGTTTATATGCAAGAGAGATTGTGGCCGTCAAATGAGGACAGGAAACAACCGCATCCAGAAACACACAGTTTGAGTGACATCTTGAAAAAGACGCAGATCAAACTGTATGCTCTTTTAGGAATGGAAAATTGCTCTTTTAAAGTGCTGAAGCACTCAGGGAGATGGCCGCGGCTCCCCGCAGTCCGATAGTGCAAGCCCGCGGGTGAGCACTCAAAGGAAAACGCCCAGCGAACCAACACAGGAACTCTTTTTGCAGCCACTCGCTGACTCGCGCCGTCACGCCAACACCAGGAAGAGCACTTCTCCAGACCCGTTCTCTTGAACACTCTCGGCAGAAACAGTCTTGCACAGGTAAGCAGCAAAACTACCGGCTCCGAAGTTGAAAGCGGTATGCGTTGTTCACGTCCGTGTTTTATACCCGTGCTGCGGGGCGGTGCGTGAACCGCATGCCAATGTTTATTGGCTCGTTTCTATACACTCGAAGTAGATTGGTCTTTGAAAATAGATCCCAATTCGTCGGTCAGTTCCGACGTACGTCGAACGTGACCGACTGAAAGGGAACCATGAATACAATACATTGTTGTAAAATGTATTGAAAAAAATTACATCAATTGCTAACAGTGTGTGTTTAGTGCATTTCCTTCATGTTTCATGTGCTGTGCATATTATTAACACAACAGATTTAAATTTTATGGTTAATGAGTACATTCCACGTGTAATTAAGAATATGACAAATTCAGAGTACGGTACATATACATTTATTTGTGATTTGTGTAAAACAAATAAAAAGTTGCAGTCTTTTTTGTTGGCCGTATTACATGCTTTAAAACATGGATTTTTTTGTGCAGTGTTTTGAGAAATTGATGTATATAATTTGGAATTTGATTGAAATTAATGAGATCTTACTATATCTGTTCAAGCTTTTAGATGAATGTGTTGTTTAGAGAGCACTGATAATAGTTTGGAGAAAGGTATACAATCTATTGAAAAAAGAAGAAAACCTGTACAGCACCTCTTCAAACTGTTAATGTATTTATTCATGGTTATTTTTATTTATTATGTTATTAATCTCATTCACAAGCAAGGGCAACGTCACAACCATGAATGTTGAATAATTATTTTATTGAATAGAATGTTAGGGATGTATAGGGAGAGGATGAAGGGGGAATTGACATGATAGTCAGGTTGATCTGGTGTTGGTAGCTGGTAGCCTGTAGCCTGTAGAGGCTAGTTAGATGTAGGCTGAGCGATTAGGATACCCTGATGCAACCTGGAAGGGGGATTGTAAGGATGGTTGAATGGATGAGAGAGCAGGGACGTGCACAGGAATTTTGAGGGGCAGTTGCTCTGACCCCAATTTTTTTTTTAAATATATACACAAAGAAGTAAAACACTGAAATACAGCACTCAATCACCTTAACTGCTACTAATAATAACAGAAAAACATGACTTGAGTCATGAAAATCCCTACATGTGACTGCTCCTCATCTTAAATGGAATGTAATTATGAAACATTGCCAATAGTAGGCTAAAATATGAGTCTGATTAATGAATCAATTCACCTACACAGTGTCATGTCATCTTTATCACAGTGCAAAGTCTCTGTCTCACCTGCTGGGTGGCTTTTTCGCAGCCAAACCTGCAGTGATGTGCTGCCCTTTGCTGCCTCCCTGAATCCGCCTATTTTCAGTGGGCATCTTGGCTTCAAACAATACCCAAAATAGTGATAGGACATGGGCGTCGGAAGCAAAAAAAAATGTGGGTGGGTCCTCAGAATTACATTAAGTACAAATATACCGCTTTGCTTGCTAAACATATAGTTCGGAAAGACAAAGTTACGGAAATCGCCATAACATTGAGAGCGTCAGTAGAGTAGGGGTAAGACGCACATCAACAAGTTTTGACACAAATCGACCCGCGGTTCGAGTCCGCCTTTCGCCGAACTCAATCCTCTCCCTTTTCCCATCACATATCAGATCGGAAAGGCATTTATTTTCAATAAAAATTAAGAAAATATTAGAAAAGTGGAAATAAAGCGTCTAACGTGTTTAATAATATGTGTTTATCGATTAGGGGTAGGTAAACAGACATGTGCTGAATGTTAGAGATGATAAAAGTGAGTGGGTCCAATATCATTGATCGTAAAAAGTGGGTGGGTCTTGTCCCACCCACATACAATGGTTCCGACGCCCATGTGATAGGATTTAGGCAATTAACCATTTTGAATAAAATAATTAATGTGATGCAATACTTCCATCATTCATTCTTCTTGCTAAAACGAAATGTGAGAAACTAACTATCAGCAGACATGTAGCTTAGTTTGCCTAAAAATAGTAGCCTAGGCTGCTTGTCTGCAAGCTATCTGTCTTATTATTTAGGCTAAACATGGCAAACTCATCCTGGATTTATGAAGATTTTAATTCATTTCATAAAACTTGATGATGATGATCGTCCGTTTGTTATACCTTTCCGACAACGTTAAGTCGTCTCACCCGACAAACGCGACAATCTCCTTGTAGTGCCGCTCATGCAGGCTCAGCTCAGGTGCCGGTCGCGTGCAGCGCTGCAGCCACGGAAACAGAATTTGCCCTTCCCCCCTACTGACTTTCGCTTTCGGACGGGTGCCAGAATATGGAAGTGAAGGAGGCTTTGGGGTTCGGGAGAATGAGACATTAGGTTAAGTGTAAGTAAGGTGATTGGTTGAGGTGTGGCCCTGCTCCTGAACTTTAACTAGTTAACTCCCTTTATTATCACTATTATCATTACTATACAGAAGATAAATGAAAGTATATCAACTATTTCAAAAGAAACGTGGCTTTCCTGTAGCTCAAATAGTAGAGCACGGTGCTAAGAATGACAAAGTTGTGGGTTTGATTCCCAGAGAAAGCTAGAACTGATAATATTTGTACCTTGAATGCAATGTAAGTCGCTTGGATAGTCACCTGCCGTGTAGATATTGGCTACAATATTTCTGTAGGTCATTATAAGATATCATGTTGTTTTTGTTCCTCTGGTCTATTCTATTCTCATCTGTTCCTCTTTCATCACATATAGCCACCTGTCTGTTGTTTCATGAACAGACCCATTCAATAGGCTTTTGAGGCTAAACCTTCCCTAGGGACAGATATATAGATGACAACACAATATAAAATCAAGTGAAATCAAAATAGAGAATCTTTATTTGGAGTGCATGTCAGAAAACTTACAAGACCTTGTAAAAATGAAAACTTCAAATTGATTACAACAATGACAGGAAATTTCTAAATGTAAAAACAATTTCTTCCTTATTTTTCAAGCACACAGTACCACAATTATTAAGACCTCCATAATGTTTGTGGGAAAAGATTTTATCCAGCAATGAGGAAGACAGTGATAGCTCATAACAGATTAAATTATTCAATTAAAAGTCAAATCTCAGGTTTCTGGATGAACTGAAAAGGTGATGTATTAGCAAAAATATAAACTATCAATTTAAGCCTTTTAGACATCTGTATGTAAGTGTATATGATGTTACATTTCAATCTAAGATATTATTAGAAATACCAAGAAATATTAATGTTAAAGATTACATTGAGATATGTCTATGAATCTATTTATATATAATATCTAAGATGTTTCTTGTCACCATTGTGAGGAGAGACAGAATGATTGTGAAAATTCAGTGTAACTGTTTTGAACTCCACAGGTGTCAACTGAAACAGATTTTATTTGCAGGATCTGTTAAACACTATATACATTGTTTTGTTTTTGTATCTCAGAGCTGTCAGTTGCAGTTGTTTCCTTTAATGAGGAAGAAAGTTCCAGTGGCAACTCCCAGCAGCCCCAGAGTCAGACCCACTCCACAGAACACAGCTGGACCAAAACTGGGCACAGCAACATCCACATCTAGGATACACACATACAACCATTTTGTTTATACATTTTTTAATAATGTAGACTTTTTCAGTGAAGCACAATTTATAGGGTTTCATATGTATATTTTAAGCTGCTGTTATATATCACATCTATTTTATTTGAATATATATGCAGATTTTTTACGTATGTAATATTGTATAATACATGTATTATGTATAGAAAAAACTTGGGGGAAATAAATAATAGAAATCTAAAAGTCCAGTGATTCTAAACGAAACACACACTCACCCCATGTTTTGGTCTGAGGTTGTTCCAGAGATGTGTGGTTCACAGAGCAGCTGTAAATGTCTCCCTCTACAGGTGTGAACGTCAGACCGGAGAAGATGTTGTAAGTGCCGTCATCATTTGGGCGATACTGACTTAGACTGTCTTCTTTTAAAACCTCATTGTTTTTTGTCCATGAGACTCTGACAGGAGGAGGGAAGAATCCAGTCACGTGACAGATGAGGATGTTTTCAACATTCAGCTGCACATCATTCTCAGGATAGATGGAAGTCTGAGGTTTGTCTGTGAACACGGAAATACCTTGATGCTGTTATTTTTTCAAGCATTTGAGAGACAATTTGTTCAAACAAACCAAAGTTTGTTAGAAGTTGTTACACAGTTGTAGCATACATAAATAAATATAATTCAGATGCATATCCTACCCATTTTCTCTTGTGGATTTTTATAAGCTTTGATAGCTGTTTCTAAGTTTGCTTTGCAAACTTGCATATCAGATAAGCCTTGCTGATAAAATCCGTCAAAGGTCATGGGATCTGCAAAGTCAGGTAGAGTAACTACTCCTACGTCTTTAATGAAGTCTGAATGGTACAATTCCTCTCCATCCATTCCATACTCATATTCTTTATCTGTATCAGAGCATCCCAATAAATAGAAATCTTCATGCACAACTGAAACAGAAAAAATAAATAAGTATTAGCTCAATATAACAATTCATTATCAGTATGAACTACATGAGAAATGTACATATAATATTTAAATACACAATGTATTCATACCATTTGCACATGCATTTTTTTTTTTTTGACGATTACTTACAATAATTAACTAGATAAAAAATTGTATTCATCAAATTATAGTATAACTTTTTTTTGTAATTAGATTTTTCTATCAGGGCCTTGTCTAATTACACAATATTATGCTATTATTCAAAAATCTAATAAAAATCCACAACAAATTTTTTCAAGCCACTCATTTAAACACTAGAATAACCTTCAACCTCCACTGACTTACCTTTGTTCTCAGAAGAAACAAGTGCTGCAAGCATGAACATAAACACATAGAGCTCCATCTTTCTCCAAGCTTAATGGGACAAACACTACACAAACTCTTTTTTGTTTGACAGCATATCTTTACTCCGCCTTGTGGCTCATGTAGCAGCCTCATAATCCCTTCAACCAATCAAAATTGTCCCTCACTCTGATATTCTTGTATCTTGGCAAAAAAAAATTTTTCCCTGTTTTACATTTACACAAGTTCTCTAAATTTAAGAGCAACCAGCTAGCACATACAGTTTGATTTATATGTATGACATTTCAATATACAGTTGTAATCTTTTTGTTTTGCACTTGAAAAACTGATCTACATAATTTACTACATACTATATATATATATATATATATATATATATATATATAATTTTTTTTTTTTTTTTTTTCAACTGTTCATTCAAGTAATGCAGTGACACATGGATTAATTTTGAGGACAGGAAGGGAACATTTTAAAGAATCTGCATGGTTAGTGCGTGAGAAGTGAGATGAGACCTCAAAAATAAGGCAATATAAAATAAAAAGTGTCCAGGATATGGTTAAAACAATACTAATCTGCATAGGGTTTGCATGTTCCCTGTTGGTTTTCTTCTGGATACCCCCAATACAAAGATTAGAGACTCTAAATTGCCAGGAGGAGTGAGTGTGAATGTGTGTGTTAGCCCTGTGATAGACTGGCCATCTGTCTGAGAAGCTGGATAGGCTCCAGCATCACTTTTACCATATGATGACTGGAGAATGGATGAATGGACTAACATAAACTCTAACTACTTTTTTTAGAATAACGTCTATTTTCAATCTGCAACATAATTTTAATATAATCACCACAAATCACAGCAAGTAAAATAATTAAACTTCAAATCATTTCCTACACATGCTGCTTTTGTGTTTATACTTCACAGACATTTTATAAAGTTTTCAGGAAATGTGTCATATATAGGCCTACTGCAAAATGTGTCTTACTTTTTCCGGCAAAACTGTCTAAGCCGTAGGACAAATCTTTAAACCTTTAAAATCCATTAATCATTTTAATTTGGATCAATGGCCACTAGAAGGCATTTTGAGTTTTTACCTTGTATTATGGTCATTCAACACGATCTCATGACAATGCATATCAATCAATAGTACGAGTGTGCAATCTGGAATGTAGTGGAATGTATACGCCAAAATGAGTTTTGGCGTGCATATGCTACGCAGTTTTTTGCGTGCATACACACAGAAAAATCAAGGTACAGGAATGTACCTAAAAGAGTACAAATGCTTTGTCGCCCCAGCTGTACCCTAGAAGGGTACAGCAATGTACCTCTGAACACTGGTACATTTTTGTACATTTTTTTTGTACCTCTAAAAGAACAATTTTGCACCCCTAGAGATAAAAATGTACCTTTAAATGTTATGGTTTAAAATTACATCATGGTGTTCTCCCAGAGCCCTTCACTAATATCCGGGGGGGGGGGGGGGGGGGGGGGGGGTGGAGTCAATTCCTTCAAGTATTTTGTTACCAGTTGTAAATACAAAACAGAGGCAGTGCATTTTTCACAACTTTTTTAATCACAAAAGTATTACTAGATTAACAAGAATTACCAGAATTTAAATTCTTTCAGAAATGGACCAATCATGTCCAACGAACAGTTGTTGTTATCAACAATTCATCAGTTTTATGCGCACAGGTGGTTTTACAAGCATTTAAACAACGTGACAATACTTGTATAAAATACAGAGCTCCAGCAACTCAATTGAAACTCATATAGGATATTCTGTATAAAACACTTAAAATATTTAAAATGAACATGTACAATGTGTTTCAATTCATTCAGAGCTTAAATACAAAACTGAAATCATCGGGCTCAATGAGCAGTTCATTAATCAGATTTACATACAAAACTCTCAAGCATTTTAACACATCCTACCCTCAAACTTTTGCAGACTTGTTTTTATTTTTGTCCCTCAATAAACCTAGATGAGACCTAAATGACTAGATTCATTTTTGGTTTAACTATCACTAATGACAGGTATAAAGAGGGGGGGAACAATCATTTCTATTAATACTTGTACAATAAGCATCCTCTTCATATGACCTTGCCAAAAACTTACAAGCATTTATACAAAATGTCTCAATCCAACATACAGATTATCATCAACTGTATATGTGTCAAGCGATGTGTGGTCCAACTCATCTCCAGGTTTGAGCAAAATCCAATCACTGTCTACTCTTACACGATATGCATAAAAATGTGAATCAAATGACAACGGAAGCAAGATTTTAATGCAAAGCACCCATGTGGTATCAATATTAAGAATGTACTTGATCTGCCCAAACACAGGAATTTTCTCAACATGTAAAAGGTCTAACGTCAACACATCACTAACAGTATACTTGATATTGTCTGCAGTCAGTTGAGAGACGCGTTGCATTATTTTGCCATCAAATTCTAAATCCCTGAATATGCCACATCCTCTTAGAACAGTCTGAAGATCAATGGGTAGAGACAATAAGGGTGTGCAGATACTTCTGCCTGGCACCTTTTCACAATCACCCAATATAGTGACTGGTGAAAGTTCCCAGCATTGTTTGAACTGGTGCCGATTGCTCAGCGTCATTGTTATGTTTACAAAACTTTGACAGTTATAAGTCAGATTCTTAAAATATTGATGTTTTCCTTCGAATCTCATACACCAATGAGCACGAAGAGGACCGTACATTAACATTAATCTGGGATAATGTATAAGATAGTGACATTTAGGTGTTAAAACACTTCCAAATACTTCGGTCATCTCTGAAAGGAATGCGTGTACAAGTACTTCTAGATATGCTAGTTCATCTTTCCTCAACTTCGCTGCCATGACAATATCTGCAATCTCTTTACACAACAAGAACACATGCCAATATCTGGTGCCAGGAGGAACACGATGACCCTTTATAAATGGCAACAATCTGAATAGACACCATTTCTGAGTAGCTGTTCCTACGATCCCTGAGGTTTGAAGAAGTCGTTCAGACAACAGCACAGGCTTATTGGCCTTGTCATTCTGACCAAAAGAGAATTTTTGAAGCTCTTCATTTATCTCAGTTATAGTTATATGCTTTTGTTTATGAGCTTCGCAAATAATATGCTTCAATGTCAGTGGAAAAACTCCCTCCAACATATCATGCATGATGTCTGGGGGCAAAGACTTGGTCACATCAAAATATCCTAAGGCATCAAAAGAACAAATGCTCCGTACACCATACAAAGCAACATTTTCTTTGTTCTGCTGGATACACTGGAGATGATATTCATGAACCTCAGTTGTTCTCAGAACAAAACTATCTTCCTGGAATTTTTGATTAATTTCTGAATGTGTTGCCATACAGTAACGACAAATTCGACCTGAGTTGAAACACATGCGGAAGCCACCAATCATATGGGATGACAGATTGTCAGCAGAAAACGTTGCTAAAGCAGCATAAACTTTGTGTTCTGTTCCACAGACATTAACAGTGAAGCCATCAGTTGAAAGCCGTTTTAGGTCATCTATCAATGGTTTTAATATGATATCCATACCAAACTCCTTCAAATGTGAATGACGAACCAGCAGAGCTAAATGAATGTGCTTAAGATGAGATCGAAACTTTCCACCTAAATTTCCAACTGTGTAGTAAAATCCACACAACTTATACTTCATTCTCTTAGGACCTAAAGGGTTAACTACTTCAAATTCGTCTTCATATAAATGAAGTCTTAAAGCATCTGGATGTTCTCTAAAAAACAAATGCTCCTTAAAATAAAGGCCATCTTTATAATCCATCAGACAC
This sequence comes from Romanogobio albipinnatus, assembly GCA_023566225.1. Taxonomy (NCBI): domain Eukaryota; kingdom Metazoa; phylum Chordata; class Actinopteri; order Cypriniformes; family Gobionidae; genus Romanogobio; species Romanogobio albipinnatus. Next base: position 23,634,200 of record CM042253.1, on the reverse strand, counting down.
AGTTCATCTTGCACCTTGTTATTTTCAGATAGCATTTGATTCCAGACATCTTCATGTGAACAGTATTTTTTTTAAACTTCAGAGATAGGTACATAGGAATAGGTTCCTATTTTGTTCCCTGAAGGGCCTCTCAGTGTAAGGTGAACTGGTTCTGTATAGTCCATCTTGGCCTTACAGTGTTCTTTAATCATATGCGGAGAACGAACCACCTCAAAAGCTTTATCAAAGAAATCAGATGAATCCAAAACCTGCTGAAGTTCAGGGCACTTTGAAATATCAAAACCACTATTTTCAAGATGATGAGAAATAAAAGAATCATAGTTTTCTTTAAAAAAAGAAAATAGAAATTTGACATCATCTGCAATGTCTTGTTGGACTGACAAATGTAGAAGGTTTTTCTCTCTGCATTTTAGAATGAAGCCAAATAGATGTTCTTGGAAATCTTCTAAAAGTTTATCTAAAAGTGGCGTAACTTGGGGATCAGAGGAATTTGGATCAGAAGAATTTTGCAGATCCAGGTTCAAACTGTGCTGCTGTACTGCTGACTCTTCTTCACTGGGACAGTCATGGTTGTCATCAGATTGTCCAAAAACAAAGGATCTGTGCTTCCTGTACACATGTCTTCTATAAGAATGATAACGCGAAAAAGTTGACTGGCACTCATCTATACCACAGGTGATATTAAAATTTGACTGATGCGCATGAACGATTCCAACATGTTGGATTAATTTAACGAGACTGAATGTCCTCCGTGTGCACTTTGGGCAATGGTACATTTGAGGCATGAGGATTTAATATAGAAGGTTTATCATCCTCAGTAAAGTGACTGGCAGTGGCTTGTCTCCCTCATCCACGATGTTGACGATGCGCCTCTGAAGGAAAGTGAGGGTGTTCTTCAGGTGTGGTGGATATGTGATGTTAAAAGTAAAATACATACAGAAGGCAGTCATCTAGGCTGGTGCACTGGCACACGACCATTCCATCTACCTTCACCACACTGTGCCCTCTTCCAATGATTGCCATCTTCCAATCATTCTCCATCAGTTGAATGGTTGGAAAGGGTGTAGAAGGGTCCCCCTACATATGAAAACAGATTTTAAAAATCAAACAAGTAAATAATTTTTTATTTTTAGCTTATATTGAAAATTCCCTGTATATACTGTAGATGGCTGGGTTTTACAGCACATCTATAGGAGACAGAACAGTCCCAAATCTTTTTCTGTTCATGTACTAACATGAGGTCCACCAGCCAGCATTACAGGACAATTCAGAAGCCTACCTCTCTCATAGTAATGTAATGTTCAATCTTTTCTCTGAAGATGGATGGCAAGAGGATAAGCCCAGCCCTTAAGTCAATTCCTGCAATGTGGAAAAATATCCTACTTTAACAATCAATTATTTTGCAATGTGGTAAAGCAAATTACATATACTGTGAGTTTCACTAGCAAAGTGACTGTCTCTACCTGGTAGATCTTCATCCAGGGCATCCTGTCTGGTTTCAGTGTACGGTTTTGCTAGGGGGGATTTTGCCTTGGCAAGTTTCAGCACATTTGGCAGAACTCTAGCGAAGCCCTCTCTGAAGCGATGACAGAAGCTGCTTGGTGAAGGATGGATTCGGTCAATCTCATCAAAAAACTGTAGAATGTGAAGACATGATTAACATTATTATTATTTCATAAAATGCGGTTAGGTTTCATAAATGTTTATTTTCCATGACAGCAAACGACATGTCTTCAATTTCACAGCTACCAAAATCTTAAAGGGATAATTCACCCAAAAATGTAAATTAGCCCATGATTTACTCACCCTCAAGTCATCCTAGGTGTATATGACATTCTTCTTTCAGACAAATACAATCTGAGTATTATTACAAAAGTACAGGCTAATACAAGCATTAGAATAGCAGAAATAGTTGCTCTGTTTTTAAAGTCCATAAAAAGTGCATATGTCCATCAAATAACGTGCTCCACACGGCTCTGGGGTGCTAATAAAGGCCTTCTGAAGCTAAATTGATGGGTTTGTGTAAGAAAAATATACATATTTAAAACTTTAGAAAGTAAATTTCGGCTGACCGCCTTTCCTGTTCAATTTATGGAAAAATTGTTGAAAGTTTCTCTGCCAATCGAAAGACTAATGCGACCAAGTGCATCATGACATCACGTACGCATCTTGAGTTTCACCTTCATCATTCAACTCTTTTCCACAGAAGACGGTCGGTTGAAAGTTTACTTGATAAAGTTTTAAATATGGATATTTTTCTAACACAAACACATCGATTCGCTTCAGACGGCCTTTATTAACACCCCAGAGCCGCATGGAGCAGTTATATGACGGGCAGATACACTTTTTATGGACTTCAAAAACAGAGCCACTATTACTGCTATTCTAATGCTTGGATTAGCCTGGACTTTTTTGTCTGAAAAAAAAGAAAGTCATATACACCTAGGATGACTTGAGGGAAAGTAAATCATGGGCTAATTTTCATTTTTGGGTGAACTATCCCTTTAAAGGGTTAGGGTTAGGTTAGGGTTGTAACCAAGCAGATAGTATTTTTTTCCCTATGGTAGCCAATGGTTGCTCTCTCTGCTTGGTTACAAACATTCTTCAAAATATCATCATTTGTGTTCAGTAGAACAAAGAAACTCATACAGGTTTGGAACAACTTGAGGGTGAGTAAAAGACAGATATTTACATTTTTGGGTGAACTATTCCTTTAATAGATTGCTTCCATGTAACATTGAGATGTTTTCGATACTCACTCCATCAGGTGTTCTTAAGTATGGGTACTTTTTGACCACATCCTCCACAGACATTCCTTCCATGATTTCTTTACGTCTCCAGGAGAATGTTCGTGCCATGCGGTCTTTGACAGGCTTAAGCCTTGTCCCAGACTAAAATGCATGTTTGAGCTGTTTTAACTGAAAGTAATTCCTACTGACAGATCTTAAAATATGTCAGTGACATTGTTTGTGTCAAGATGTACACAGGTAATTTTTTTTTTCCTCTAGTAAACATTTATAAAAGCTACTTAAATCCCCTAATTGAACTAAGGCCTAAACCTGGCTTAGGCTAAGCCCTGTCTGTGAAACCGGGCCCTAATATACAGTCAATGAAAGAGTTAAGTGTATGCTAAACATATTTAAATATCTGCAATATCTGCCTTGCATTGTCCTGCACTAAGTGAAATGTAAAAGGGATTAAAAGTGGAAAAATAAATTATGCATATAGCAGTGGGCTTACATATGCTACACTAGCTGGCTTTCGACACAAACTTGCAGATGCACTGGTGGATCTTGACTGCTTTGAATGGCCAAATTTCTCTTTCAGCTTTCTTACTTCACTGTCACTGACAAGTGGTGCACGTTCTGCTTTAAATTTCCGCTTTAGAGACATGTGCCAGGTGTGCTAAAATAAAAATAAAAACACTTCACATATTCCAACAAGTAAAGATAAAATTACTATTACTTGTGTGATTGTGTAGACAGATAAATTAATGGCTTAAAACCATTCAACTTACAAAGCCATTTCCATCCTTATCTCTCAGGAAAGGGTATTTCACTATCAGTGCCTTGGCAACTTGAATATACTCGCATTAGTAGGATACCTAGTAGAAAGGTAGAAACAAACTCCAAATCAATCTCTTGGTTTTGTCTAACGCCCGTTTCACACATACTCCGTCTGCAGTGCGTATGCGGTGCATATTTTTTCCCGTAACCATGTTAACGGATTGCACCTTTCACACTGCACGCGGATGCTGTCCGTCAGTCCGTTCCAGGTGCAGTGCGGCGATCGTTTCCGTACAGAGTCTATTTTTTGCTGTGCTGCACTGCTGAATTAAAGTGACAGCGCAATGTTCGCATTAAAATAAACATGTACTGACGCGAAAAACTATATAATTTAAAATATATTCTGTTTCAAAATCAACATATGTTTTTTTTTTCTCGGGTAAAGCAAGGAAACGACACCTTACCTGGCATTTAGGTAAAAAAAATAAAATAATGGACAGCACTCGTACGTTCTTGGTGGTGGAAATACAAAGGTCTTTATGACCTGCTTTTAAAAGGGCTTAAACGAAAGAAAAGACGAGAGTCGGCTGTTTTTGTATAGCCTATAGTAAGTTTCTAATTTAAAATGTTTATAGGCTATAACCTGTTTAAATGTTTTGCCACTTGTGTGAGCTGAATCTAAAGTACTATATAAATGAATTGATAAAACGTTTAAATGTACCGAGTTAAAACGTGACTTCTATTAAAGTGTAAACAAAGAGAATTGCAATTCTGACAAGCCATGTTCAGTAACAACTTTTGGATTTGAAAAACAAACAAAAAAACAAGAATAAATGCTGTGTTTGTGGTAGGCCTATACAACCGCGGATCAGTTGCACGCTGCAAACGCGGCATATATGAAAGCACAACAGCGCTTGCTGCTCCTGCACCGCATACGCATCACGCACTGCATACGCCCTGCAGACGGAGTATGTGTGAAACGGGCGTAACAGTCTTCATAGATTGTGAATTGATCTTAAAGGGTTAGTTCACCAAAAAATGAAAATTCTGTCATTAATTACTCACCCTTATGTCGTTTGACACCCGTAAGACCTCCGTTCATATTCGGAACACAAATGAAGATATTTTAGTGTAAAGCTGATGCTGAGAAAGGCTTCAGATAGGCCTCCATTGGCATTCAGTACATTTACACTCCCAAGACCCATAAAAGGCACTTAAAACGTCGTTACAAAGTCCATCTCACAACAGTGACTTTACAATAATTTTAGAATAGAATAGAATAGAAAACTTTATTGTCATTGTACAGCTGTACAACGAAATTGTCTCATTTTGAAAGTGCATACACATAAGAAAACTATACAATTAAACAAAAGTAACCCGTGCAAATATGACAGATATGTGCAGTAAAGTGCAGATATGTGCAGACATTTGATTTACGATGCGACGACAATAGTTTTTGTGCGCAAAAAAAAAAATCTAAATCACACCTTTATCCAACTTGTTCTTGTCTTCCGTGTGTGCCTCCACGATGCAAGCGCGAGAATACGCCAGAATTTTAATTTTTGGGTGAACTAACCCTTTACGTAGTACAGTTGTAGTAGCAAAGATGGTAATAACGGTTATACTTACAGGGTGTATTCTGCCATCATTTCATACAGCGTTCTTATTATTTTGTTGCGTACTTTTGGCACTGTGTGACACGGTTCCTTCATGTCAAGTCTCGTCTGGACATCTTTGTGAAAGGTCGGAATGACAGTCACAACCGGTAGTCGCCTATGAGCTGCTTCAACACTGCAATACAAAATTACATCAGTAACCAATTGCAGGTTGATCTTATTGCATACAAAGAAACAATTCACCACACAGGTGCTCACACAGATTCTCATTTAAATAGCCTTTATTGTAGGGCAGTGCTACATGTATTTAAAAAAAAACACCCATCATTACGTCAGAGTTTCTATTTTATGGGCTATTGAACAGTGGGAAGAGTCAATATATTGCATAAATAAATGCATATGCATAGATTTAAGATTGACATTTTACAAAATATTAAGACAATATCTAGTTTTTTTTTTCACCGTTATAATTTTAAATTCAGATTATTTTATTTAATGCCATGTGAGCATTCAAAGCTATTTTCATGGCAAAAATTCAACTACAAAAATACAAATATCATATAAATGCAATAAAAAACAAAACAGCAAGTCATATTATACAAGATGTTTTAAATTAACATATGATAAAAAATCCAAAACCTTTTCAGGCATAATCTCATTAAATACGTCCTTAAGTGAAGTAACTTCATAAAAGAGCATTCTGCTTGTAATAATTCCAGGACAATCCAATAAAATATGTTTAACAGATAAAGGAATTTTACAAAACATACATAAAATTGGGTCTTCACCCTTAAGCAAAAAAGCATGGGTCAAACTTGTGTGACCCATACGACATCTGGTATAAACCACTTGATCAAGTCTAGTTTTAAAATTGTGAAAAAATCTGTTTGTAATTTCTGGATGAATTCCATACAATTTATTAGTCTTGTACATATTCCACTCTTCTTGCCACTTATTTAAAATATATCGATTAATAATCGGTCTGATGTCTGAAGGAGGAATTTGACATTCATTAACCTCCTGATTAAGAGCATCCTTAGCAGCTGCATCAGCTCGTTCATTTCCTGAAAGTCCCACATGTCCTGGAACCCAGCAAAAGATGATACTGAAGAACTGATTTAATAGATAATCCACTTTTGTTAAGATGCAGTCCACTAAAGGATGATCAGTTTTTAAAGTGTCCAATGCTTGAAGACAAGATTTCGAGTCTGTAAAAATTATAGAATTTTTTTGTTGTGTATTTTCAATATGTTCCAAAGCCAAAAGTAAAGCACGTGCTTCAGCAGAAAAAATTGAGCATTGTTTTGGAATACGTATTCCATAGCGTTGATGTCCAGTCACCATTGCTGCTGTTACACTATTTTCCACCTTCGAACCATCTGTGAATATAGGTATATGAAAAGGGAATTGGTTTCTTATGTCCAAATATTGCTGTCTATATACATTTGGATGAGTCACTCCTTTCCTCTGATGAGCCAAATCCAAATTGATATTAGGCTTCTTTAATTTCCAGGGAGATATAGAATTAAATTGTATTTGACTTAAAATGTTCAAATTTGTATTTAAGTTCTCCAAGTGTGGTTTAATACGTATACCAAAGGATCTGATGCTTTTAGGTTTGCTCTCATACAAAGGAGTAAATTGTGGGTTGAAGACTGTAGAATAGGCAGGATTGGTTTTATTTGCCTTTATTTTGACAGCATATTGGAGTGAGAGCTTCAATCGTCTATTTTGAAGGGAAGGTTCATTGGCTTCAATGTACAAACTTTGCACTGGCGAAGTTCTAAATGCTCCCAAGGCAAGTCGTAAGCCCTGATGATGTACTGAGTCAAGCATCTGCTTATATGATTTTCTGGCAGAGTCATATATTATGCTTCCATAGTCCAGACGGGAACGAATTAGTGTTCTATAGAGTCTCAAAAGAACAATGTAATCTGCTCCCCATTTTGTTTTTGCCAATACTTTCATTATATTCATAGCTTTAAGACACTTGTTTTTTAGTAATTTCAAATGAGGGATGAAAGTCATTTTGTTGTCAAATAGAAGTCCCAAGTACTTGATTTCCTTAACAACATTAATCGGTTCTCTATTAATGAAGAGTTCTGGATCATGATGAAGGGATCGCTGGATACAGAAGTGGGTACAAACAGTTTTTGATTTAGAGAACTTGAATCCATTTTCAACCGACCACTGATATATTTTCTCGATACATAACTGCAGTTTCCTTTCAATTGTATTCATGTTCTTCCCTCTATAACAGATACAGAGATCATCCACATATAGGCTGCAGAATATATTAGATCCGATGATACTCTCAATGCTGTTTATTTTAATGCTAAAAAGAGTGACAGAGAGAATGCTTCCTTGAGGAACTCCAAGTTCTTGTTTGTGGATATCCGACAAGGTGTTTCCTACTTGGACTTTAAAATATCTGCTAGCCAAAAAGTTTGAAATGAAGATGGGTAATCGTCCTCGAAAACCCATGTGGTAAAGATCTTTCAAGATTCCATATCTCCATGTTGTATCATATGCTTTTTCCAAGTCAAAAAAGACAGCGACCACATGTTCTTTTCTAATGAAACCATCTCTGATATAAGTTTCCAGTCGGATTAATTGATCCAAAGTGCACTTTCCACGTCTAAAGCCACATTGATAATCACTTATTTGTTTCTTCGATTCCAGTGTCCAAACAAGTCGATTATTTACCATTCTCTCCATTGTTTTACAGAGGCAACTGGTAAGAGCAATTGGACGATAGTTATTTGGATCTGTATGGTCTTTTCCTGGTTTAGGTATTGGGATTACGGTTGCTTCTTTCCAAGAGGACGGTATTTGTCCAGAAGACCAGACAAGATTGAAGTTATCCAAAAGAAGAGATAATATACTTTGGGGTAAGTGCTTTAAAAATTGATAATGAATTTTGTCTGGACCAACAGCAGTGTCATGTGAGCATTTTAAGGAGTGTATTAATTCTTCTATCTTAAAAAGTTGATTATATACTTCTTTGTTATCTGAACAGAAGTTCAATTTTTTCCTTTCCTGCTGTGTTCGTATTAACTGGAATTCGGGGAGGCAGTTTTCTATTGACGAATTATTTTCAAAAGATTCTGCTAATGTATTTGCTATATCCATTTCCTTTGTCTGAAGAATATCCCGTTTTTTTATATGTTGTATATAAGACCCATTTCCAATGCCCTTCATTTTGCGAATCATGTTCCAGATCCTCTTCATGGGAGTATAACATGTTAAACTTGATACAAATTGTCTCCAGCTCTGTTTTTTTGCTTCATTTATAGTTCTGCGAGCTTGAGCTCTACAAATTTTAAAAAGTGTAAAATTAGTCGTTGATGGCTGTCTATTAAAAAGTCTTTCCGCCTTTTTCCGTGCCCCAATAGCTTTTTTACACTGCTCATTAAACCAAGGGTTAGTCTTACAGTGTGATTTAGAGGACGTCTTTGGAATTGTTTCATTTGCAATATCAATTAACTGTTCAGCAAAAGTTTCTATAGAGTTCTGATTATCTTGAGTTGCTGAAATAAATTTTTCATAACACATGATTTCAAAAGAAGGCCAATCTGCTTTCTTAAGTAGCCATCTTGAAGGTCTTTGTTGGACATCCGATTTTGTAAATGAAGTAATAAGTGGAAAGTGGTCACTCCCACATAAATCATCCCAGACCCTCCATGTACAATCTAAAAACATTTCAGCACTGCAAATAGTCAAATCAATTGCAGAATAAGTGCCATGACCTGGATGAAGGTAGGTTTTTGTTCCATCATTTAGTAAACACAAATCATTATTATGTATAAAATCTTCCACTCTCTTTCCTTTAACATCACATCGATCTTCTCCCCATAAAGGATTATGACTGTTAAAATCACCCATAAGTATAAATGGAGTCGGCAATTGTGCTACAAGTTTATCCAATTCTTGCGTTGTAATAGCTTTACTGGGAGGTATGTAGATAGAGCATAGTGTAATGACTCTATGAAGGGTGATTCGTACTGCTATTGCTTGTATTTGGGTATCCAGTACAATATGACTGTGGATTATATCCTTTTTAACCAAAATGGCTGATCCACCAGAGGGTCTTTGTACATTTGGTCCATATACACTAAACATCTTAAAATTTTTAACAGTCAAGGGATCATTTGGAGATAAATGGGTCTCTTGAATACAATAAGCAAGGGGATTTAAAGCAGCTGTTAAACGTTGTAACTCCGCAAAGTTAGCTTTTAAACCCCGACAATTCCATTGAATTATATGGTTACCTATCTTCAAGTGGGGAAGATAGGTACAGGTCCTTTATTCTTGCACTTTGGAGAAAGGCTACGACTTCGACTAGTCATAGGTTCTGACATTTCAACATCTTTTGGATTATCATGTTTTTTAGTTCTATTTTTGTCTTGACTTGATTGTCGAGTTACTGTGCTTTGAGATTTCTTTTTCTCTCTGGATTCTCTTTGTTCCAACTGGATGTCTTGAGTCGGATTAGTTTGGATATATACATTCTTGCTTTTTTGTGAAGACAAGTTCTTATTACTGCTTACAACTTGAGGTTTGTCTGTAGATATCCAAGTCAGTTCTGTCTGAGTACTAATTTCCCGTATGTTTGGTTTAACCACATCAGAATAGGATTTATTCAATGTGAAGGCAGGGAAACCTTCAACAATTTTGCGAGCTTCAGGATAGCTCACCTTCTTTGTGTGTTTAATTTTTTGTATTTCCTTTTCTTTAATCCAGGCAGGGCATTTCTTTGATGAAGCTGCATGATCACCAAGACAGTTTTTACATTTAGCGAGATTAGTACAGTTTGTTTCATGATCATCCTTACCACAATTGTGGCAAACAGCCTTATTTTTGCATCCAGCAGAACCATGTCCAAATTTTTGACATTTATAACATCTCAACGGGTTCGGTATGTAGATATCCACAGTGACACTTAGATATCCTATTTGAATTCTCTCTGGCGGATGAGGTCTGTTAAAAGTCAGAATGTATGTTCCTGTTGGAATTATTTGTCCATCTTTTTTGATGCTTATTCTTTTGACATCAATCACACCCATATGATTTAGTTCTGAGGTTATATCAGCTTCGTCCATGTCTTGCAATTCTCTGGTGCGGATCACTCCTTTGCTGTTATTCAGAGAAGGGTGACAGAATGCTTTCATAGTGACTCCTGCCAGATTTGTTGCTCGTAATAAGTTCTCTGAGTTTGCTTTCCGAACACATTCCACCAAAATTTGTCCCGATCGCAGCTTTTTGATATCTTTGACTGTTCCTGCTATTCCTGTGACTCCTTTCTGAATAGCAAAAGGAGACAGTTTAGTGAGGGGGCTATCAATTGATAGAGACTCAAGTAATATAAATCTTTGCCAATTGTCATTTTTTGAAGTAAAGATAAGATTAGTGGTTAGTTCAACTTCCAAGTCTTGATCCAGTATCCGTTTTTTGGTGTTTTGTTTATTTGCCATGTTAGAAAGAATTGGTTCATCATCTCTGCTCCTCACCCACCTCGGAGTCCTACAAGGGGATGTACAGTGCCGCGGAAATCCACCGGATGTACACCAAGGATACAGTAATGATATACTTGAGCATATAAACACAAGATTTATACTACTCAATTGACCCTACGCCAGTGCCTTCTGGAAGTGGTGATAACTACATAGTTGAGTGTGATTCAAAGCCAAATCCAGGGCAAATCCTGACAAGCCGATTGGTTAGAATGGGCCATTCCAACCTCTCGTCTAAATGAAGTAGGAGCCAAAGTGATGTGTTGGAAATATGGCGGCCGCAGCAAGCCAAAATCCTCAAGCACCAGGATCTCTTCCTCCACTGACACGAGTCGCAACCCACGGCACACAAGCTGCCCCATTTGTCGCCTCTTACGATCAGCAAGGGGGTGCTAGGGACCTATTCTACCCCGGGTCCCCACGGGGGTATAATTTTAAATAACGTTAAATTTGATACGATGTTGTGTTATTGAACACATTTACCAAAACAGCACCGTCCAAATACTGCCCTTACCTTGGATCAGTGGAAGGATGAGGCTGGAGTTCTGCCGTAGACTGAGCGACTTCAACTGGTACTGGCTCTAATACAACAATGGTCTCATTCTCCTTGTATTTGTGTACAAACTGTTTAAATTTTAGTTGCTTTTTGAAGGAACCATCGAACAGGTAGCCAACCATGGCTTCAGTGAGTCCACAATCCACTGTTTCACCATCTACATCATTTTCTGAACACACGGAAAATTAAAACCGTTAACGTTATAGACATATAACGTTAACTGTAAAACACAGACAGACAGATTTGCGATCAAATGTGTGGAAAATAAGAATCGTCGGAAAATGTCAGTTAACTCTATGAACGCCTAAATGAAGATAAGCCAAAGACGATGCGCGTATATTACTTATGAATGGGAGAAAGAGCAATGCGCAATAGGGCCGATATAAACCCAAAATTCGAAGAAAAAAAAAAGAGAGAAAAAAAAACACATTCCCTGACTAATTAAGTTATCATTCACTGCAGCTGCCACTGAAGCTTCGGCCTTCTGTAGTTAACTTATAGAAACGGCATCCTTAGAAGCATGCTTAAATTATGCTGCCTTCACGTGCTATAGGAAAATTCCCTGAAAGACTGATTTTTTAAACGCTGAGCATAAGAGGCAACATTTATGGGACAGATGTTGTTGCTAAAGTGAAAAATGTTATTTAATTTGAGCAGACTTCGATATTCCACAGCAGACTGCACGACGCGGGAAAAAAATGGGTTGCACAGCGAAAGTCTGCAGGGGCTAAATAGCGATGGCAAGAAACAGCATTTTACACAGCTTTACTTGACTAAATGAACAAAATAACTAACTGTTACGTGTGTAACCCAACTAGCAACAAGCCATAACATGCTTAGTGTAGTTAACGATAGTTTAAGTTAACGTTATGCTTGTAATGTTATCATAGTTAACAGTAGCATACCATGAACAGAAAAATCAAGATTCGGTTACTTACCCCTGAATTTCCTTGCCTCATCTTCGTTAACCTGTATTCCAGCTTCAATTATTTTCTGAATTAGTTCATCAGTGGAAAAACTCGACAGGGGTGGACAATTAACCGACATTTTTGCTCATTTCACACACTCCTTTTCCAAGTGTGAAAGAAAGTGCACTCACTGTATAACGCGCAATGGCAAGTGGATATCGCGCGATTCGCGCCTTCTAAACAGAAGAGCCAATGGCAGATTAGTAAAGTCATCGCGTCATCTCAGCAGACGTTAAAAACTCTGGTTGCTATGGAAACAGTGTTCTTTCAAAAATAATGACTTCAAAGTGATACACCTGTATAACGCTTGATTCGCGCCTTCTAAATAGAAGAGCCAATGGCTGATTGGTAAAGTCCTCGCGTCATCTCAGCAGGCATTAAAAACTCTGGTTGCTATGGAGACAGTGTTTGTTCAAAAATAATGACTTGAGAGTGATAAACCCTTTTCACTAATGCAGTCGAAACAAAACAAAAATAATAATGAAAATACAAAAGTAATGTAGTCAACAACTTTTTTTTTTTTTTTTTGGTAAATGTGCTGTTCACACAAAATACATGTTACCAGTATTTTTTGAAAAGGTCCTGTTCACAGCCAATTTACCACTGTGTAAAATAGGATATATTCTTGGTATTTGAATTGGTCATATCATCATCCTACACTGATATGACATTGTAAATATATCCAGTTATACTTAACTATACTATAATCCCAGCTGAGTTCTTAATGCAACTTGTATAGGCCAATTGGATGGAAAGTAATCTGTTTTACTTTAATAGACAGCTCTTTTAAATGATGATTTTGTGATCTCTGATTTGCTGCATAATTTGCCTGTACCTTAGCTTGTTAAAAGTACAATTATGTACCCTTTGCTGTCAGAACTATTTTTGTACCTTTAAATTAAAACAAAGGTTCACAGTTGTCACCTTAAGGACCATTTTCTGTACCTTACAGGGTACTTTTGTGGCAATTGTACCTTTAGGTACAGAAACGATACCCCTATTTTTCTGTGTGTATGATACGCACTTTATGGCATTTATATGACATGCTTTTGGGTAGGATGCGGGTGGGTTCGTACGTATAATACGCCAAAGTGCGTATCATATGCACGCGAAAAATGGCGTACCATATGCACCACGATATTGCACACTCGTATTATTTATTTTTGCATTACTTATTCAACACTGTTTCAATTGGGAGATGAACATCCACTTTTAGTGGTTTGAGAAAATAATTAATCTTGTGTTACTGTACCTGTCCCTTATCCCTGTGCATCCTCTCTCTGCATTTGGATCCAAAATCTGCAAGTCCAGTTAGATTGTGTAGTGGACACTAATACAATTGAGTGACACAAGAGCTGTCAAAACTGAAGGCAGCTACTTTAATGTCTAATGGTCTAGAACAAATTCAAAAAATTTAAGAACCAAGTGGCAATGGCAGCATTTTTCATGTTTTGGAAAAAATGGTAAACCTCAGTGATGCTCAAGATGTGCATTCACTGCTATCAATTACCACTATCAGTTCACTAGGAATGTCTGTTACACCATATCGGAAGTAATGAGTGAAGTCAAGACATTTTCCTCATCACATTGAGTATCATTTAATGCATCCAATGCGATTGGTACCATGGAGTTATTCCCAAATCAACAAAATAATTCATAATAAAGACTTGAGAAATTAAAAAAACAGGTGACATGATGACAGCATGCTGTTAAATGTCACTAGATTTAGCAGCACATTTTTGTAAAAACTACAGTACAATACTGCATTTTTATATTACAGCAAAATGCTGTAATTTGTATTGCATTCTGGTAATTTCACCCTCAATACCACGACTGAGGTGAGACCCTTGAGCAAGGCACCGAACCCCCAACTGCTCCCCAGGCGCCGCAGCAATATGGCTGGCCACTGCTCCGGGTGTGTGTTCATATATATATATATATATATATATATATATATATATATATATATATATATATATATATATATATATAGTGAAGAAAATAAGTATTTGAACACCCTGCTATTTTGCAAGTTCTCCCACTTAGAAATCATGGAGGGGTCTGAAATTGTCATCGTAGGTGCATGTCCACTGTGAGAGACATAATCTAAAATAAAATCCAGAAATCACAATGTATGATTTTTTAACTATTTATTTGTATGATACAGCTGTAAATAAGTATTTGAACACCTGTCTTAGGGTGTAGGGTGTTCAAATACTTATTTTCCTCACTGTATATATACATGTCAAATCAATTAATCAAATCACTTTATTGTCACACAACCATATACACAAGTGCAACAGTAGGTGAAATTCTTAGATGCAGTTCCGAGCAACATAGCAGTCATGACATGACATGTACAACATTTAAAGCAACATCAGATTACACATCTGATGCGCCCACAATTACTCACAGCACAGTAAACTCTACAATAAACAATAAATCATTTACACAATGTGAGTGTAGTTCTCACAGCTTTAAACAATATACACATACTTACAATATACATATACTTTAAACAATGTACACTAAACATACATTAAACAATATACATTAAGCTATAATAATAATATACAATGTACAGTATACAATATTAATCACAGTAGAAATCCAATGTACAATAGATGCTATATGATAAATAAATGTGTATATAATGTGTGTGTATCTACAGGGGGTTGTGCTGAGTGATATTCTGTCCAGTGTGTGTTATGATCCTGATGGATCAAGAGTTAAGGAGTCTAATTGCTTGTGGGAAGAAGCTGTTCTGGAGTCGGCTGGTGCGTGTTCTGATGCTGCGGTACCGCCTGCCTGATGGCAGTAGTGAGATCAGCCCATGGTTCGGGTGGCTAGAGTCTCTGATGATCCTCTGAGCTCTCTTCACACACCGCCTGGCATAGATGTCCTGGAGGGAGGGAAGCTCACCTCTGATGATGCAGCTGGCCGTGCGCACTACACTTTGCAGGGCTTTGCGGCTGCGGGCGGTACTGTTACGTTACCAGGTGGTGATGCAGCCAGTCAGCAGGCTCTCTATGGTGCTGGTGTAGAAACGTGTGAGGATGTGGCGGTTCATTCCAAACCTCCTCAGCCGTCGCAGGAAGAAAAGGCGCTGATGAGCCTTCTTCACAACGGCCTCGGTGTGGACGGACCATGAGAGTTCCTCTGTGATGTGGACACCGAGGAACTTGAAGCTGCTGACTCTCTCCACCGGTGCTCCATCGATGGTGATGGGGCGGTGTTCTCTCTCATTCCTCCTGAAGTCGACCACCAGCTCCTTGGTCTTGCTGACGTTGAGGGAGAGGTTGTGCTCCTGACACCATCGTGTCAGAGTATGCACCTCCTCTCTGTAGGCCGTTTCATCATTGTCAGTGATGAGACCTACCACCGTCGTATCGTCAGCAAACTTGATGATGGTATTGGAGCTGTGGGTTGCCACACAGTCATGTGTGTACAAAGAGTACAGGAGTGGGCTGAGAACACAGCCCTGAGGGGCTCCAGTGTTGAGAGTCAGTGATGAGGAGATGTTGCTGCCCATTCTGACCACCTGGCGTCTGTTTGACAGGAAGTCCAGGATCCAGCTGCATAGCAAGCTGTTTAAGCCTAGAGCCCGGAGTTTCATGTCAAGTATGGAAGGCACAATGGTGTTGAATACTGAGCTGTAGTCTACAAACAGCATTCTCACATATGTGTATTGTTGATGAAATGACATCATCAGTGGAGCGGTTTGTGCGGTATGCAAACTGCAGTGGGTCCAGTGAGGGGGGGAGAACAGAGCAGATGTGGTTTCTGATTATTCTCTCAAAGCATTTGCTGATGATGGGGGTCAGAGCAACAGGACACCAGTCGTTTAAGCAGGTGGTTTTTGACTGCTTCGGTACAGGCACAATGGTGGACGTTTTGAAGCATGTGGGGACCACAGACAGGGAGAGGGACAGGTTAAAAATGTCCGGGAAAACTCCAGCCAGTTGGTTTGCGCACGCTCTGATGACGCGGCCCGGAATGCCGTCTGGACCCGCGCTTTACGGATGTTCACCCGCCGGAAGGATCGGGTTACATCCGCTACAGATACAGAGAGTGAACTAACCTCTGCATCTTCAGCCACGAGCTCTCTCTCCGCGAGGGCGGTGTTAGTTCCCTCAAAGCGAGCATAAAAGGTGTTGAGCTCGTCCGGGAGAGAGGCAGCGGTGTTCACGGTGGAGTTTGTGTTCCCTTTATAGTCCGTGATGGTGTTAATTCCCCGCCACATGCTTCTGGAGTCGGTGGTGTTGAACTGTCCTTCAATCTTGTCCCTGTACTGTCGTTTTGCTGCTCTGATGGTTCCCTTTCGAGGGAACTCCCACTGCGTCTGGTTAGACACTTGGGGGATACTCCCTAAGCACTAGCGAATCTGAAGTCCGTATAGAAACTAGTCCAATCTGATTGGTCGTGCGCGATGACGTCATCGTGACGGCGTACCCGGAAGTATAAAGGGCGAGCCGGCGCATTGAAACGGCAGTTATTGCTCTTCAGCATAGCGCTCTGTGTGACAAGTCTGTCTATTTACTGTTGTCTGTCCAAGAAGTGTGTGTGTGAGAGAGTTCTTTTTAGAAAATAATTTAAAAAGAAAGAAAGAGAATGAGTGAGAACTACAGGCAGTGTGTGCATCCGTGTCCACGTTACATCTCTGGCTCGGATGCACACCTGCTTTGTGTGCAGTGTTTGGGTGTGGAGCATGTGTCAACATTGCGAGCTGCTCCCGCTCAGACTGCTGCGTTCTCGGCTGGCCGTTTTTGACGAGGGCGGCCAGCCTCGTGAACCGCATGGTTCTGGACCCGCAGCTGTTGAGGCAGCGCGGCGTCGCAGATCATGGGGTTCACAGCGGGACTTGTCAGAGGGTTTTGGGACTGCTGCGGCACTTTCCCAATCCTCCTCTGACAGTGCCGATGATCTTCCTCCCCGTGTGGAAGCCCGCGCTGCGGCTTCTTTCCCCGGGGTGGAGGATCAGATGCTGATCCTCTCTGGTTCTGAGGAACCGGATGAGGGTGGCATCGCGGCGGGTGGTGAAGTAGAAAGCCTATTAGTGCTTCATCCACCCGCCCAGGAGGAGCTGATCGAGGTTTTGACCCGTGCGGTGGCCAAACTAAATATCAGTTGGCCACAAGAGGCGCCGGAGATCCAGTCAACCAGTAGGCTGGATGACCGGTTCCTCTCTCGCCGGGTGCAAACGCCTCGCCGGGGCTTGCCTTTCTTCCCGGATCTACACACCGAGGTGTGTAGATCGTGGAAGAGACCCTTCGCCTCGCGGGTTTCCAATCCCCCTGTTTTGGACTATGCTAATGTCCTGGGGGCTCGCGAGGCAGGGTATGGGTCGATGCCTCGGGTGGAGGAGGCTCTCGCGAGCTATCTTTCGCCCGAGTCCGCATCGTCCCTCAAAGCCCCGGTATTGCCCACCAAGCCCTGTCGGGACACCTCATCCTTGGTGGGCAAGGCATATATGGCGGCTGGTCGGGCTGGTGGGTCCCTGCACACCCTTTCCATTCTGCAGGCCTACCAGGCCGACCTCCTTAAAGAGCTCGACGAGGGCGAGGGACCCTCTCCGGAGGATATTTTGGAGCTCCGGAAGGCTGCGGACTTATCTCTCCGCGTCACCAAGGAGACGGCTCGTGCTGTCGGCCGGTCAATGGCTGCCTTGGTGACAGTGGAGAGACATTTATGGCTAAATCTGTCGGGGATGAAAGAGAAGGACAAGTCCTTCCTCTTAGACTCCCCGATTTCGCCTTCCGGCCTGTTTGGTGACGCGGTCGAGGCCGTGGTCGCCAAGCACCGGGAGGCGAAGAGCCAGTCTGCGGCCTTTCGACAGTTCGTCCCTCGCCGCTCGGAGCCTGGGAGGGCGACCCCTAGTGGGCAGCCCCAGCCGTCAGCCAGCTCCTCCCACCGTCAGCTGCAGAGGGAGAGCGTCGCCTCCAGAGCCCCTCCCCCGGGAGCTTGGCGACGGAGACGGCGCTCTCTCCAGCAGACTCGCCAGCAGCCTTCCGCTCCTAGAGGTGATCTAAGGAACGTGCTTCAGGCACGGAAGGCTGCTGGGAAGAAGCCCTAGCTACAGCTGGGCCTCTAAGGGCGGTCCCCCCAGCAGAAGAGCAACCGAGGTTGTTTCTTCTGCAGCGCCCTGGGGAAATCGATGTGGAATCCCGCCGTCTAGGACGATTCGGGCCACATCGATTTCCCGCGAACGCATGCTGCTCCAGCCGCCTCTAGAAAGACCTGCGGCTGGGCAGCTCGCGCGTCCGCACACAGAGAATCGTTCCCAACTACTTCCTGCCGGTCATCCGCTTCAGGGGGTTGGGAACGAGGCTCGTGTAACACCCGACGCCAGCCTCGAGAGGCTGGTTCCCTTAGTAGATTATCTCGGCGCATGGAAATGCCTTCCGAATATTTCTACATGGATCCTGCGTACTGTAGAGAAAGGTTACAGACTGCAGTTCGGTCATCCTCCTCCAAGTTTCAGAGGTGTGAACTGGACCGCGGTGGTACCAGAGCGGGTTCGGGTAATGGAACTAGAAGTAAAATCCTTGCTGGCGAAGGAAGCCATAGAGCTTGTTCCTCCGCCGGAGAGGGAGTCCGGGTTCTACAGCCGGTACTTTATTGTTCCTAAGAAGGATGGAGGGTTGCGTCCGATTATTGATCTGAGGTATTTGAATCGGTCTCTGAGGAGGTTCAGGTTCAAAATGCTCACGATTCCTATCATCGTGAGTCAGATCCAGTTCGAGGACTGGTTCGTCACGATAGATCTAAAGGACGCATACTTCCATATCTCCATTCTTCCATGTCATAGGAAGTTCTTGAGGTTCGCTTTCGGGGGCGAGGCGTACCAATATCGAGTGCTTCCCTTCGGTCTAGCTCTTTCCCCACGCACATTCACAAAGTGCATGGATGCAGCTCTGGCTCCATTGAGACTCCAGGGCATCCGTGTACTGAATTATATCGACGACTGGCTCATATTGGCCCAGTCGTATGATATGGCAGTTCGGCATCGAGATGTCGTTCTGGCCCATATAAAGCGTTTGGGGCTGAGACTCAACACAGCAAAGAGTGTGTTGACGCCGTCCCGGAGGACTACGTTCCTAGGGATAATATGGGATTCGACTACGATGCGGGCACAATTGTCTCCCGTGCGAGTCGAGACCATACTGGCGATGGTCTCACGAATAAGGCTAGGCCACAGCATCACTGTGAAGCACTTTCAGAGAGTGCTGGGGCACATGGCAGCAGCGTCCAACGTTATACCTTTTGGCCTGCTGCACATGAGACCCCTCCAGTGGTGGCTGAAAACCAAGGGGTTTTCCCCCAGAGGGAATCCTTTCCGTATGATCAGGGTAACGCGCAGATGCCTTCGTTCCCTAGTCATATGGAAGAAACCTTGGTTTCTGTCCCAGGGGCCAATGTTGGGAGCGTCCTGTTGCCGGAAATCCGTTTCAACAGACGCCTCCCTCACTGGTTGGGGCGCGGTCATGGAGGGCCGCTTTGCGAGGGGCCCGTGGGAGGGCCGTCATTCCTCCTGGCACATAAATTGCCTGGAGATGATGGCGGTCTACAAAGCTTTGAGGAGCTTTTTCCCGGACCTCTGCGGCCATCATGTCCTGGTACGAACAGACAATACGTCTGTTGTAGCGTACCTGAATCATCAGGGGGGTTTGAGGTCGCGCCCTCTTTGTAGACTGGCGCATCGAATTCTCCTGTGGTCCCAAGGGAGACTGTTGTCCATCAGGGCAATGTATGTCCCGGGGGTACAAAATCAGGGAGCAGACATCCTGTCGAGGCAGGGGCTGAGGCCCGGGGAGTGGCGACTCCACCCAGAGGTGGTGGAGGCCATATGTGAGAGGTTCGGCCCAGTGGAAGTGGACCTGTTTGCGTCTCGCGAGACGTCCCACTGTCCACTGTGGTTTTCCCTCACGCATCCAGCCCCACTGGGGTTGGATGCCATGGTTCAGACGTGGCCGAGGCTGCGTCTGTACGCATTCCCCCCGATTGCTCTGCTCCCGGGAGTTCTGGAGAGGGTCCGCCAACAGGGGGTCAGCCTACTTTTAGTAGCACCCCGTTGGCCGATGCGAGTTTGGTTCTCGGATATCATAGCGCTGCTGGCAGGTCCTCCATGGCAGATCCCTCTGAGGAGAGATCTCTTATCTCAGGCAGGGGGCTCAATATTTCACCCCCGGCCTGAGATTTGGAGTCTTTGGGTCTGGCCCCTGAGGGGGTCAGGTACCTAGAGACCGGCCTGTCGGCAGAGGTGATAGAGACCTTACTCGGCTCCAGGGCTCCATCTTTGAGGAGACTGTACAGCCCCAAGTGGTGAGCCACTTGGTGCAGGGAGCGTGAGGTGGACCCAGTTAACTGGCCGGTGGCTTCAGTGCTGGAGTTCCTCCGAGATCGCTTCTCTGCGGGTCCAACCCCGTCCACACTCAGGGTGTTCGTGGCTGCCATAAGGCTTTCCACACTCCTTTGGGTGATGGGCTCGGGTAGACACCATCTGTTGTACAGTTACCCTGTGGGGCTGGGAAGATGCGGCCTGTGGCTCGTTCCAGAATTCCCAACCTGGGATCTGGCAGTGGTTTCGAAGGCTGGTTGAGGCCCCCTTCGGACCACTGGAGTCGGATGAGCCAGGGAACTTAGGATTGGTCAGCTCCTTGGTTCTTCAGGCATTACATCCCCCGCCTCACGTGACGGCGGAGTAAGAGACCTCACTGTGAAGCACTTTTGAGTGCTGGGGCTCAGTACAGCAGCGTCCAAGGGAGACCTTTTGACCTGCTGCACGTGAGACCTTGACAGTGGTGGTTGGAAACCGAGGGGTTCCCCCAGAGGGAATCTTTTTTCGTATGATCAGGGTAACGCGCATATGCCTTCGTTCCCTAGTTATATGGAAGAAACCTTGGTTTCTGTCCCAGGAGTCAGTGTTGGGAGTGTCCTGTTGCCGGGAAACCGTTTCAACAGACGTCTCCCTCATTGGCTGGGGCGCCGAAGGCGCTTGGGTTTCCCTAGTCCTAGTTGTGCCCGGTCTCCGGCTTCACACTAGGGCAGGCACG
Source organism: Romanogobio albipinnatus (assembly GCA_023566225.1). Taxonomy (NCBI): domain Eukaryota; kingdom Metazoa; phylum Chordata; class Actinopteri; order Cypriniformes; family Gobionidae; genus Romanogobio; species Romanogobio albipinnatus. The sequence goes on along the minus strand of CM042253.1, from coordinate 23,612,988 downwards.
ACCCTCGGTAGGTCCCAAGGGTCAGTGTTGGAGCGTCCTGTTGCCGGGAAACCGCTTCAACAGACGTCTCCCTCATTGGCTGAGGCGCCGAAGGCGCTTGGGTTTCCCTAGTCCTAGTTGTGCCCGGTCTCCGGCTTCACACTAGGGCAGGCACTACCCTCGGTAAGGTCCCAAGGGCCAGTGTTGGGAGCGTCTTGTTGCCGGGAAACCGTTTCAACAGACGCCTCCCTTCATCGGCTGGGGCACGGAAGGAAAAGGAGTGGAGAAGTTTCTCCCTACGGTGCTGGCGCTAGGGTACTCAAGTCCTAGTTGTGCCCGGTCTCCGGTTTCACACTAGGGCAGGCGCTACCCTCGGTGTGGGCTAGTGGGTACTCGTTCCCCAAGTGTCTAACCAGACGCAGTGGGAGTTCCCTCGAAAGGGAACTGCTCGGGTTACGACTGTAACCCTTGTTCCCTGAGTAGGGAACGAGCACTGCGTCTCGTCACCACACCTCGGCACGCCTGGAGCGCATGCTTCAGAGCAATAGCTGCCGTTTCAATGCGCCGGCTCGCCCTTTATACTTCCGGGTACGCCGTCACGATGACGTCATCGCGCACGACCAATCAGATTGGACTAGTTTCTATACGGACTTCAGATTCGCTAGTGCTTAGGGAGTATCCCCCAAGTGTCTAACCAGACGCAGTGCTCGTTCCCTACTCAGGGAACAAGGGTTACAGTCGTAACCCGAGCAGTTTTCCGGAGGGCATAACTTGCTTGTTCATGCTCCTCCGCATTACCGGAGTTAAAAGTGAAGGTCCGCGCATTGAGTGCCGCGCGAACATCCCCATTTAGCCACGGCTTCTGGTTTGGGTACAGCCGTATTGTTTTGGTCGGAACAACGTCTTCTACGCACTTCCTGATGAAACACGTTACGCTATCAGCGTAGACCTCGATGTCGTCATCAGAGGCCGACCGGAACATCTCCCAGTCCGCGTGATCAAAACAGTCTTGTAGCATAGAGTCTGATTGGTCCGACCAGCACTGGATGGTTCTGAGGGCGGGTGCTTCCTGTTTCAGTCTCTGCCTATAAGCGGGCAGAAGAAGAACGGAAGCGTGGTCTGATTTGCCAAATGGTGGGCGCGGGAGGGACTTGTAGCCATCCCGGAAGGGAGAGTAACAGTGGTCTAAAACACGGTTCCCTCGCGTGTTGAAGCTAACATGTTGGTGGTATTTAGGTGCAATGCGTTTGAAGTTGGCTTTGTTAAAGTCCCCGGTCACAATAAACGCAGCCTCAGGATGCGCGGTTTCCTGCTCACTCACTGTCCTATACAGTTCCTTTAGTGCCCGGTCTGTGTCGGCTTGTGGGGGAATATACACAGCTGTGATGATGACCGCTGTGAATTCCCTCGGTAGCCAAAATGGTCGACACAGAACCATTAGAAGTTCCAGATCAGGAGAACAGAAAGACTTGATAGAATGTACGTTCCTCTGATCACACCAGGATCTGTTGATCATAAAACATACACCCCCGCCTTTGCTTTTCCCTGAGAGTTATTTTTCTCTGTCCATTCGATGCACGGAGAACCCCGTGGTTTCGATGGCCGAATCTGTAATCTCAGCGGACATCCAAGTTTCTGTAAGGCAGATAATGCAGCAGTCCCTCGTCTCTCGTTGGAAAGAGATCCGTGCTCTCAGCTCGCAGAGTTTGTTGTCCAGAGACTGAACATTAGCCAGTAAAATACTGGGAAGCGGGGGTCGGTTTGCGCGGCGTCTTTCTTTGATGATCTCGCCGGCTCTGCTTCCCCTTCTCCGGCTGCGTTTCCGCGGTCGGGCTGCCCACACAAAGGGCTCCGCTGCCGTGTTTGTAAACAGCTGGTCGGAAGAATTTAAAGTCCGGTTTTTGGTGTGCGATTGCCGAACTAGTGTCCAAAAGTGTCTATCTGTCGTACGTAGTAAGGCAGACAACATCCAAGACAAAAAACACAAAAACTATAACCAGAACAAACAAAAAACTGCAATGTAGTAACGGAGCTCGCGACGCAGCAGCCATCCTCGGCGCCATCTTGAGTTCGTTGTGTGTGTGTGTGTGTGTGTGTGTGTGTAATATATGAAGTAATGCTTGGACTTTGTTGACATAAGGTTGTTTTCAGAATAAAACATTGTAGGTAATTAACTTTGCACTCTTTCATTTTCAGGACATTCAATCATGACAGCATCGACGTGGATGATATTCATTGAGGGAAATGTTCTCTTGACTAGAGCTTGTTCAGAGGCAAGGGAATTTCTTTCTGCATTTGACTTTTGTATTGTAATTAAGTCAGGTGTAAAACAGTTGAGTAAGAATTAAAAGTCGGAGGACGGGAAGAAGTTGACGGCCATTAACCCATTGTAAATAGTTTTATTCTGTCCTTGATGGAGTTTGCATGGAAATTTACCCAACCCTTTGTTTGTTTTTTAATTTACATTTGTTCAAGTTGTTCCAAACCAGTATACGGTTCTTTCTTGTGTTGAATACAAAAAAAGATATTTTAAAGAATGTTAGTAATCAGACAGTTGACGGCACCCATTGACTTTCATAGTATTTTTTTCCTACTATGGAAATCAATGGCTTCTTCAACTGTTTGGTTACCAACATTTTTCAACAGAAGAAAGAAACGTATACTGGTTTGGAACAACTTGAAATTGAGTAAATGACAGAATTTACATTTTTGGGTCAACTAACCCTTTAACAGCCATACCTGTAAATTTCTGACGAGCTTAACATGCAATGGTTTTAAATAAAAAGGTTTTAACAGTTTAATTGATTGAATAAAAAATATTTGTGACAAGAACATTGTTTGGATTGTTTTTTGATATTCTGAAGTAGTTCCCCTTCGAGGGAACTCGCACTGCGTCGTCGAGTGACAACACTCTGGGAACGCCCACAGCGTTACGCATCTGAAGCATGAATGAAACCAAGCCAATCTGATTGGTGTCGCGTCGTGACGTAGTAGATGACGGCATACCCGGAAGATACAAAAAGGAAGCTGATGCAAACACACACTAGCTTTTTTGCTCTTCAGCGAAGCGCTCTGTTTTGTCAGTCTTATTTGATGTTGTTTGTCTACCAACGTTGTTCACAAGCAGGGCTCGCGAACCCCGTGGCTGGTCCCGTGTCTGTCGAAAAAAAAAAAAAAGACAGCACGGTTGATCAATCATGGGACTCGCAGATGGGCTGTCAGGGGAACTTGAGAGGGTGTTGAGGCATCTTCTCCTTCCCTGTTTGACAGTTCCATTGTTCTCCTTCCCCGTGTGGAAGCCCGCGCTGCGGCTTCTTCCCCCGGGGTGGAGGACCCGATGCGTGAGCTGTCTGATTCTGAGGAATTAGACGTGCTCCGTATCGAGGCTCGCCATTTCCTATGCTAGATTCAATCTCGCGTTGCAAAAAAAAAAAAAAAAAGGCAGTGCGTAGGTTCGAGTCTGCTAGTGAAGTGATACAACGTGATACGGTGAAATGTGATACTGTTGGGTGCGAGGCATGCGGTCAGCACCTGAGGGTGCTGGCTGTTTTCATTGAGAAATATCTCGACGCGTACTGCCGTGCGCTTTTCGGGTGTTTCAGCCTCGCGCCTGTTTGGCTTTTTTCCCGAGGGATGAAAGCCAATTGTATTATAAGGGCTCGAGCCACGTTGCTGAGGCAACATGTGGTTTACGAGTCCGTATAAATACAATAAAGCAGTATCGTCTGGTGTTATTTCCGACCATGTTTCACTGTATTGTGGATACTGTTGGGTGCGAGGCATGCGGTCAGCGCCTGAGGGTGCTGGCTGTTTTCATTGAGAAATATCTCGACGCGTACTACCGTGCGCTTTTCGGGTGTTTCAGCCTCGCGCCTGTTTGACTTTTTTTCCGAGGAATGAAAGCCAATTGTATTATAACGGCTCGAGCCACGTTGCTGAGGCAACGTATGGTTACGAGCCATATAAATACAATAAAACAGTATCGTCTGATGATTTGGGCTGTATTTAATTCTGAGGAATTAAATAATATAGGATCTGACTTTGAGGAGTTAGATATTCAGCCTATCATTCAGACCATATTATGGCTGCATTTAATTAATATTATCTAACGTGAGGAGTTAGATGTATTTTTTATTCAGCCTGTTATTCAGACTAGGTTGCACGGGTTGGGTGATTATGATGACATTTAATTCTGAGGAATTGAGTGTATGTTATCTGACTTTGATAAGTTAGATACTTTAATCGGTCTGTCACCCAAGCGTGTTTGACTTGTCTGGATATTCATCTAAGAGGGAGCCCTCCTGAAGTTGATGTCGTTCTCGCCGCCTGGTGGCCTGCGGGACACATCAGTTTCAGGCGGTTGCTAGGCGCAGTGTCCGCCCTAGTATTGCGGCCCTGTCGAGCTGCTCCCTTAGATGAGGCCCCTGCTGGCCAGCCCCCTCTCCCGGGTAGGAGCGACCGAGGTCGTTTTCCCCCAGGAGCTCTCGGGAAATCAGTGCTGTGTTCCCGCCGTCAAAGACGCTTCGGGCCTCACTGATTTCCCGCGCACACACGCTGCCTTCGTCGCCTCCAAAGGGACTTGCGACTGGGCAGCGAACGTGTGCGCCCACCGAAAATCGTTCTCAACCGCTCCCTGCCGGTTAGCCGCTTCAGGGGGGTCGGGAACGAGTTTCGGTTGACACCCGAGGCCAGCCTCGAGAGGCTGGTTCCCTTAGTAGATTATCTTGGCGCATGGTAATGCCTTCCGAGTGTATCTACATGGGTCCTGCAGACTGTAGAGCTGGGTTACAGGCTGCAGTTCGGTTCTCCTCCCCCGAGTTTCAACGGGGTGGTCCGGACTGTGGTCGGCCCAGAGCAGGTTCGGGTTATGGAACAAGAAGTACAAGCCCTGTTAGCCAAGGAAGCCATAGAGCGGGTTCCTTTGGCGGACAGGGACTCCGGGTTCTACAGCCGGTACTTCATAGTTCCAAAGAAGGATGGTGGGTTGCGTCCGATTATAGATCTCAGGCTCTTGAATCGGTCTCTGAGGAGATTCAGGTTCAAGATGCTCATAATTCCAGCCATCGTGAGTCAGATCCAGTCCGAGGACTGGTTCGTCACGATAGATCTAAAGGACGCATACTTCCATATTTCCATCCTTCCATGTCACAGGAAGTTCCTGAGGTTCGCTTTCGGGGGCGAAGCGTACCAATATCGGGTTCTTCCCTTCGGCCTGGCACTCTCCCCTCGCGGTGGCGGTTCGGCATCGAGATGTCGTTCTGGCCCACATCAAATGCTTGGGACTGAGACTCAACACGAAGAAGAGCGTGTTGACGCCCTCCCAGCGGACTACGTTCCTGGGGGTTGTATGGGACTCCACGTCGATGCGGGCACAAATGTCCCCCGCACGCGTGGAGTCCATACTGGCGATGGTCTCCTGAGTGAAGCCGGGCCGCAGCCTCACTGTGAAGCAGTTTCAGAGACTGCTGGGGCTCAGGGCAGCAGCGTCCAAGGTGATACCTTTTGACCTGCTGCACATGAGACCCCTACAGTGGTGGCTTAGGGCCAGGGGGTTTTCCCCGAGGGGAAATCCGTTTCATATGATCAGGGTAACGCGCAAATGCCTTCGTTCCCTCGTCATATGGCGGAAACCTTGGTTCCTGTCCCAAGGACCAGTGCTGGGAGCATCATGTTGCCGGAGAGCCGCTTCAACAGATGCTTCCCTCACTGGTTGGGGCGCGGTCATGGAAGGCCGTTTTGCGAGAGGTCTGTGGGAGACCCGGCATTTCTTCAGGGCACATCAACTGCCTGGAGATGCTGGCGGTCTACAAAGCTCTGAGGAGCTTTTACCCAGACCTCCGCGGCCACCATGTCCTGATACGCTCAGACAACACTTCGGTTGTCGCGTATCTCAATCACCAGGGGGGTTTGAGGTCGCGCCCTCTATGCAGACTGGCGCATCAAATCCTCCTGTGGTCCCAGGGGAAGTTATCGTCCCTCAGGGCGATGTACATTCCCGGAGACCAAAATCAGGGAGCAGACATCCTGTCGAGGCAGGGGCTGAGGCCCGGGGAGAGGCGACTCCACCCAGAGGTGGTGGAGGCCAGGTGCGAGAGATTTGGCCCAGTGGAAGTGGACCTGTTCGCGTCTCGAGAGACGTCCCACTGTCCACTGTGGTTCTCTCTCAAGCATCCAGCTCCGTTTGGGCTGGACGCCATGATGCAGACGTGGCCGAGGCTGCGTCTGTACGCATTCCCCCGATCGCTCTGCTCCCGAGAGTTCTGGAGCGGGTCCGCCGGGAGGGCATCAGCCTGCTCTTAGTAGCACCCCGGTGGCCCACTCGAGTATGGTTCTCGGACATCATAGCTCTGCTAGACGACTCTCCGTGGCAGGTTCCTCTGAGGAGGGATCTGCTCTCTCAGGCAGGGGGCACAATATTTCACCCCCGGCCAGAGTTTTGGAGCCTCTGGGCCTGGCCCCTGAGGGGGCTCGGTACCTAGAGGCGGGCCTGTCAGCAGAAGTGGTCGAGAACTTACTCAGCTCCAGGGCTCCTTTTACCAGGAGACTGTACAGCCTCAAGTGGAATGTATTTTCCACTTGATGTAGAGAGCGTGAGGTGGATCCAGTTAACTGCCCAGTGGCTTCAGTGCTGGAGTTCCTCCAAGATCGCTTCTCCGCTGGTCTTACCCCGTCCACCCTGAAGGTGTACGTGGCTGCCCTTGGGGCTTTCCACGCACCTCTAGGTGATGGACCCTTGGGGAAGCACCACCTGGTTGTACAGTTCCTCCGTGGGGCTCGGAGGGTGAGGCCTGCGGCTCGCTCCAGAGTCCCAACCTGGGACCTGGCGGTGGTTCTGGAAGGGCTGGCTGAGGCCCCCTTCGAGCCACTGGAGCTGGCTGAGCCTGAGAACCTGACCCTGAAGGTGGCCTTTCTACTCGCCATTACCTCTCTGAGGAGAGTGGGAGATCTCCAGGCCTTGGCGGTCACGCCAACTTGCCTGGAGTTTGCCCCCGGCTGAGTAAGGGCCATCCTTCACCCTAGACCGGGTTACATTCCCAAGGTTCCATCTCAGGGAGCCCGGTCTCTGGTTCTTCAGGCTTTCCATCCCCCTCCCCACCTGACGGCGGAAGAGGGGAGACTTCATCTGCTCTGCCCGGTCAGAGCCCTGAGTATTTATCTAGAGAAGTCTTCCCATTGGAGAAGGTCAGACCAGTTGTTGGTGTGCTTTGGCTCACCCAAGAAGGGGCTGCCTGCGTCAACTCAGACGATCAGTAACTGGATCGTCCAGGCAATAGCCACGGCTTATAGGGTGCGCAATTTGCCTTCACCCATGGCCGTGAGGGCCCATTCCACCAGGAGCTTGGCTTCCTCAGTGGCCCTCCTTTCTGCGTCTCGCTTCAAGAGGTATGCGAGGCGGCCGGGTGGGCCACCCCGCACACCTTCATAAGATTCTACAGTCTGCACCTCCCGGTGACGCCTGGTGCTCGAGTTCTTGCGTCCTAAGTGTGCCTGGGTACCCAGCTTCACACTGGGACGTGGGGTGATTTGGTGTGGCTTAGTGGGTATTAACGTTCCCAGAGTGTTGTCACTCGACGACGCAGTGCGAGTTCCCTCGAAGGGGAACGTCTCGGGTTATGACTATAACCCTTGTTCCCCGAGAAGGGAACGAGACACTGCGTCTCGTCGCCACACCTATCACGGCTAGAGCGCTTGCTTCATCGCAAAAGAGCTAGTGTGTGTTTGCATCAGCTTCCTTTTTGTATCTTCCGGGTATGCCGTCATCTACTACGTCACGACGCGACACCAATCAGATTGGCTTGGTTTCATTCATGCTTCAGATGCGTAACGCTGTGGGCGTTCCCAGAGTGTTGTCACTCGACGACGCAGTGTCTCGTTCCCTTCTCGGGGAACAAGGGTTATAGTCATAACCCGAGACGTATTATAATATTACTTCATATAGATTTATATACGTAATAACTACATATTGTATAATTCTAATATAATATTATTAGTAGTAATTAATTTGAAAAGTATTATAATATTTAGCAGTAATATCAATATAGATATTACAGTACAAAACCGTATAATCACAGCATAAGAAGACCAAAATGGCAAAATACAGTAAAAAAACAGTAAAATACTGTTTTGTAGAGTTACAGTACGGTTCATGGGTACTGTAAATTGAATTACAGTAAATCAAAATACAGTAACTTGCTGGCAACCGTGCTACCAGTAATGTACTGAAAAATTCAAGAAAATTGTTAACAGTACACTAACAGGCCAGAGTTACATGATGAGATGAAACACCTGTTACTACTCTTATATTCACTGTACAACTCTCATAGTGGATCAATATTTTTGTTGCATAGCAACATTTTTGATTTTTTAATGTCAGGGACTATATCTGGCAGAAGAATCTAATTTGCTTAATAAAATAATGTTTTAATGAAAGTTTGTGTCCTTATTTCAATAAATAGTAACCACTTCATAAAAGCAATACATCGTATTGTATTCCGATTTTTTTTATAATATTTTTAATATTTCTTCATTCAAATTGTTCTAAACAACATTGGCCTTTTAAGCCAATCACAGCTCACACTTTTTAACACTTGCACAATGGTCATAACTGGTCATAACTTGTTAGTTCCTTTTTACAAAACCAAAACATTTAATATAATGCATCACCTGTTACCAGGGTAAACTATGCTTGACATGACAATCACTCAAGATCAGAAAGAAAATGCAAACTTGTCTTTTAGAATATGTGAATAAAGAATAAAGTGAGTTTATTTAAACATTGTTATTGTTTTTTAATCTTAAATACATAGATTGAGAGTTCATAATGTTTCGTTGTCATATCTCATATGTCATATTGGCATGTTTAAAGCAAATTTGACTAGTTAGTATTCTGAATAGTAACTCAATGCATGCTGAGAGGCTGATAACGTCTTGGTTACTTATGGTAACCCTCGTTCCCTGAAGGAGGGAACGGAGATGTACGTCGGACGTCACCGACTAATTGGGATCACTTCAGGGAGCCCCTATCAGCTTCGAGATATAGAGAACAGGCCAATGGGCCATTGGCGTGCGAGATTTGCATCTCGCGCTCCACCCCGCGCCGCGGGTATAAACAGGAAGCGAGAGCGAATGCACGCTGTTTTTCACTGAGGAGCCGAACTTGGTGACTCGGCCATGCAGTGATGGTAAGGAACTGTGGCGATAGGATGTACGTCTCCGTTCCCTCCTTCAGGGAACGAGGGTTACCATATGTAACCGAGACGTTCCCTTTCAGTCGGTCACGTTCGACGTACGTCGGTTGTACCGACGAATTGGGATCCCTTTGGAAAACGCCACAGTTAATACCACTTTCAGCTCCCAGCGATGAGCCCCTCAGACCCCGTCTGTTAGCGGGCAGGGAAATTCACGCAGGGATAGTCAAAAAGCTGCTGTTCCGCAAGACCCATTCAGCTGACTTTATTGGATAACGTTGGGAAAGCGTGCCCGTGGAGGCCGCCGCGGAAGCCACATCATGCCCGGAGGGAGTTACCATGTGGAGAATACACGTATGGGCTGACCGTGAGCAGCACAACATACGGAAGTCCCAGGGGCGGCCCCGGCCATTAGCGGCGGGGGAACAATACCTTACTGAGACAGCAGAGGAGCTCTGCCGAGAGAAAAAAGACTGCCGTGGAAGAATACACATATGGGACCGCCGTGGGGGTCACAACATATGGAACCCAGCCTAACACCCGTTCCACCAATGCATACGAGTGTTAGACCTGGCGTCGGACGCTCCGCCACATCCGACAGCCGCGGGTAACGGAGGACTCAACAGGGTTTGCCGTTCTGGGGAACTCAACTGGAGTGGTTAGCGCACGCATCCGGTCCCTAAGGAGGGGAATGGCGCAGCAAGCCAAAACAAGAACGGGCACTTCGGTGTTACTGACTATGGGAAGTGAGCACACAGGAAGAGACCGGCTCTACACGAAGGCTATATAACCTAGCGAACGTGTTAGGTGTCGCCCAGCCCGCAGCTCTGCAAATATCTGTCAGCAAGGCGGCGCGAGCCAGCGCCCAGGAAGAAGCGACACCCCTGGTGGAGTGGGCTCATAACCCGAGCGGGCAGGGCACTTCTTGGGATTCATACGCCAAGACGATGGCATCCACTATCCATTGGGCCATCCTCTGCTTGGAGACAGCCTTTCCCTTCTGCTGTCCTCCGTAACAGACAAAGAGCTGCTCTGAGGTCCTGAAGCTTTGCGTTCTGTCCACGTAAGTCCGGAGAGCACAGACGGGACAGAGAAAAGCTAGGGCTGGGTCTGCCTCCTCCGAAGGCAGCGCTTGCAGGCTCACCACTTGGTCCCGAAAGGGAGTAGTGGGAACCTTGGGCACAAATCCAGGCCGGGGTCTCATGATTGCATGAGAGTTACCTGACCCGAATTCCAGGCACGATTCGTCGACCAAAAATGCCTGCAGGTCCTACCCTCTTGATGGAGGCCAATGCAGTCAGGAGTACTGTCTTCAACGACAGAACTTTTTAACTCTGCTGACTGCAAAGGCTCACAGGGCGCTCTCTGCAGTGCGGTTAGCACCAGAGACAAGTCCCAAGAGGGTATAGAGGGAGAGGCGGATTTAGTCAGGAACCTGACGATCAGATTGTGCTTACCTAAGTACTTTCCATCTACTAGATCGTGATTAGCGGCGATAGCGGCAACATAGACTTTGAGGGTGGAGGGAGACAGCCTTCGCTCCAACCCATCTTGTAGGAAGGAAAGCACGGAACTGATCAAACACCTTCGGGGGTCTTCTCGGCGAGAAGAGCACCAATCGACAAACAGGTTCCACTTCAATGCAGAGCGGCGCCTCGTAGAGGGGGCTCTGGTGGAAGTGATGGAGTCAACTACTGCTTGCGGTAGGTCACCTTGAACCTCCACGTCCCATCCAGGGACCAAACATGGAGTTTCCAGAGGTCCGGACGCGGGTGCCATAGGGTGCCCCGTCTCTGAGTCAGGAGGTCCTTCCTCAGAGGAATGGGACAAGGAGGTGCTGTCGCGAGGAGCACTAGTTCCGGGAACCAAGTCTGGTTGGGCCAATACGGAGCGACCAACAGGACTTGCTCCTCGTCCTCCCTGACCTTGCACAGTGTCTGTGCAAGAAGGCTCACTGGGGAAAACGCATATTTGCGTAGGCCCCGGGGCCAGCTATGTGCCAGGGCGTCCGATCCGAGGGTCCCCTCGGTCAGGGAATAGAACCACCAGCAATGGGTTGTGTCCGGGGCGGCAAACAGGTCTACGGACCTGTGCGGACCTGAAGCGACTCCATATCAGCTGGGCCACCTGGGGATGGAGTCTCCACTCTCCGGGGAGCACTGGCTGTCGTGAGAGCTCGTCAGCTGCACAATTGAGCAGGCCCGGAATGTGAATGGCGCGAAGTGACCTCAGATGCTTCTGACTCCATAAGAGGAGATGGCGGGCGAGTTGTGACATGCGACGGGAGCGTAGACCACCCTGTTTGTTGATGTATGCAACGGCCGCAGTGTTGTCCGTACGGACCAGAACGTGCTTGCCTCTGAGCGGCACTTTGAAGCGGCTGAGTGCAAGACGAACTGCTAACGGCCCCGTCCACAGACCCGAAACTGCAAGCCCGTTGCACCCCAGTCGGTGGATGAGGCATCCGTGGAGACAACGGCATGCCTGGACACTAGGGGAATTCCCGCCCATAGAAACGAAGGGTCCGACCACGGGCTGAAGGTTTGGCGGCACCTCGGAGTCACTTGGACGCGGAGGGTCTGCTGTGCCACGCCCATCTCGGGACTCGGTCGTGTAGCCAGCGTTGAAGCGGTCTCATATGAAGCAATCTCCTCGGTGAGGCGCGCTGTCATGGCGACCGAGTCTATCTCCATACTGAGAAAAGATCCTTTTTGTGGGACAGAGTTTGCTCTTCTCCCAGTTGACCCGAAGCCCCAACTGGCTGAGGTGACTGAGCACCATGTCCCTGTGTTTGCACAACTGCTCCCGCGACTGGGCAAGGATCAGCCAGTCATCGAGATAGTTGAGAATGCGAACACCACACTCTCTCATGGGAGCAATGGCCGCCTCCGCGACCTTCGTGAAGACGCGGGGCAACAGGGACAGGCCAAAGGGTAAGACACGGTACTGATATGCCCGTCCCTCGAACGCAAAGCGTAGAAACGTGAAACATGAAAGTACGCATCCTTCAGGTCGATCGCTGCAAACCAATCTCGGGGACGGATGCACCTGAAGATGCGTTTCTGCGTTAGCATTCTGAACGGTAGCCTGTGAAGGGACCGGTTCAAGAACCGCAGATCCAAGATCGGCCGTAACCTGCCACCTTTCTTGGTTACAATGAAGTACGGGCTGTAGAACCCGGACCTCATATCGGCTGGAGGGACCGGCTCTACCGCGTCCTTCGCCAGTAGGACTGCGATTTCCGTCCAGAGCACAGGGGGCGCCCTCCATCACTACTGTCGTGAAGTGGGCACCGGGCAAACTGCATAGCCGAGTCTGATGGTACGGAGTAGCCACCGAGACGGGCTGGGAAGCGCTAGCCAGGCTCCCAGAGACAGTGCAAGGGAGATCAACGGCCCCACAGACCCGCAGCAGGGAAGCAAAGCGGCATGCAGGGATCCGACTCGGATGGCATGGGGGCGGTCCGGAGTGGGGTTTGAGTGTGCTGTGCAACACTACCTGCTTCCGCTGAGAGGGTGTGCGAGTGTGGGAAGGCCGCTTGTATGCGTTCCCACAGCCGGCACACCCCCTACTGACGATTTGGAGAGGCACCAGAGGCTGACAAGGCATGGGAGCGTTGTACACCGCCAAGCGCGCTCTCCAAATGAAGGAGGGGCTGAGCGTGGCAAGGCTTTGTGGCGTTGCACACGGTCGGCCTCACCTCCTTCCTCAGCGGGGAACAAGAGCGGCGAGGCATAGCATGGCTGTCAAGTATGAATCTGATTCAGCATGACCGCCCACTATTATAGTGGGAATCTCAGCATCATCTTCATTTTCAACACATAGCAGCCCTCTCTCCGATGCAGCGATTGACATCTGTCCTCTGCTAGAGCCCCAAATTAAATGCTAGGTCTCCTTCTTTTAAGGACCAGCAATCCCATCTGTAAGCTACCAGCAGACATGTGAGATAGTGAGCGTGGTCAACCCCCTTTGAGGTATCATAGTCTTGACCACACATCGGAGGCACAGAGTGACGCACGCTGGGTTGCCGTGGCGTGCCGTTCCCCTGAGAGAACATGGATCACCCACGAACACAGTCTCAACATGTTTATGTGAGAGGGATCGTGGCCGTCAGGACAGGAGTGGAATGACGTCTTAAAAAAGACGCAGTGTCACACCCGTGTTGCTCTTTTGTGAGGAAGCGCTCTTTCAACAGTGCTGAAGCACCCAGGGGAAGACCGCGGCAGCACACAGCAGGTAAGTGCAGTCCTGTATCTGCACTCACTGAAACAAACGCCCTCACCAACCGACAGTTGCTGTGAGAACAGCAGTTTGTTATGCTGATGCAGCGGTGAGCACGCGATCGCGCTGATTGTGCCTTTTCGCCAACTCAAAGCGTCCTTCTCGTTCTCTGGAGCATCTCTCTTGTAGATAGTCTCTCTTTTAGAAAAGCAGTCTTGCTTCATCAACGCCGTTCGGCTCCGAAGTGAATGACAGCTTGCATTCGCTCTCGCTTTCCAAGTAAACACAGGATATTTGGTGAAAATACCTTATATTCAATAAGGAAAAACTCTGAATACCTTCAATAAGTCTTCTGCATAACAGGATGTCTTAATGTGATGAAGAAAACGCGGCATGCAGGCTAAAAACCTGCAAATAAAAATAAAAACTAACATTAATGACAAAGTTCCCCTGCATCACATCTGGTAAATGACAGAACTGAAGTTTCTTCATTATATAATGAGGATGAGACAAATGAATGGATGAATAAGAAAATCACGAGCTTGACATGTTTGATATTAAATAACCCAAGCCCTGAAAGAGGCCGATGCCAAACGCAATCTAATGTCACCGTGTCACATGGCACACATATCACACAAATGACTTAATTTACTTATTACCTATTGTTTTAGACATGAGGAAAATAAAACTATTGGCTACCATTAGAGTAAACGAGGTAAACAAGAACACGCATGAAACCAATGAATGCATGAACTCGTGATTCTACAAATGTCTTTTAAACTTCATACCAGGTCATAAAGCAATACTCTGGAGAATAATTTCAGTGCTAATACTCACCAACGTCTTTCTGAGATGAATATCTCTATTCTCTTGGGAATGTTTGTTTCGGTCTTCAGCACCTGCTGGTTCGGCTCCGCTCGCGCTGCTGCTCCCGCGCTCCACATTTGAAATCTCCACACGAACGGTTTTCTTCAAGCGCATTTTGAGCATGTGTATACCGTTTTTTGGACGTAGGACTTGTTCAGCCAACATGGATTTTTCACTTCGACTTCATAGATTGACTGAGCACAATTAAATATGTTCGGTATATATCATTTTCATTTTGAGTGAAGACCTTAAGCTATGATTAGAACAATGCATATTTTTGCATGGGAATAATTATTTGGAAGTCATTTATTGGGCCAATATGTAATGATAAATTTGCACAATTTTTCCCCAAAATTTTGTTTTACAGTGTATAGACATCTACAAGATTTTTTCATTACAAATTAATAACCCCAATGATTAATATGATTAATGAATCTTTCAGCAATGAAGAACTTCCTTTCCCTTTCGTTCAGTCACTACGACGTACGTTAGTGACTAACGAATGGGGGTTTCGCTTAGAAGCCTATCATCTTCGAGAATTCAACAGCGCCCAATGGCAGTGCCAATGCCATGGGCATGCGGAATTTGCATGCGTAACTCCGCCCCACCCTGTGGGTATATAAGGAAGTACGCTGGCAACATCGCATTATGTTTCTGCTTTGGAGCCAAGAGCATCTCTTCACTCCTACAAGCCTGAATTCTGAAGTCTTCTCTTCAGTCTTCGAGACGAGCGGTTCTCCAGAGTGTTGGTGTTATGGCGCATTCCAGCGATCTCGCATTGCCTGCCTGCTGATCTGTGCAGTGATCTGCAACAGCTGTGTGTGTTATTACTGGGCGCTTCGGCACTCTGCAGAGCTTTCCTCTCACAAAAAGAGCTTGCGCGTGGCATGTCTTTTTCAAGACGGTTCGCCCGTGCACTTCCGGGTGCGATCGATCTCCGTTGCTGTCTATGGGCACATTCACTGCTCGACGTGTTTGGGCTTCAGCACGTTCGGGCAGTGATTGTGGATGTGTCATGTTCCCACTGCGGGAACGTGACCATCGCGATGTCGCGGTCGAGACTCAGTGATCTCCGCAAGGAGAGAGAGTCCCCTCTGCCACACCCCAATCTACCGTCTCTGAGAGAGGTGGTACTTTGGCTGGTGGCCAGGGTGACCTGAGGGCGGTGCGTGGTATAAGAACCCCAACGATCATTCCTCGGGCCACGCCCCCCTCTCGCATATCTCTATCGTTTCGTTCACACTCCAGATAGCGGCGAGATGTCGATCGCCGCATCCCAAGGTGGGCTAGATCCTTTGGGGATGACGATTAGGTTGTGCTCCGCCTCCGGGTGTGTCAGCACTGCCTGATCTGACCTAGAGTTGATAGCCATGTTATCTTGGGCAGCCGCGAGCCTCGCGCTGGTGTGGAACTCCGCCCAGTCGCGAGTGCTCGTGGTTGCGCGATCGTTTTTTGTGGGCGGCACCCGACAGCTGTTGGGCCCCGCCCCCAATGCCTTTCGCTCCCGAGGTGCATGAGGAGATCACGCGGTCCTGGAAGTCCCCGTGCTTCCCGTGACCGTTTGGTGGCCTCCTCCGCCTTCTCTGCCCTTGATGGGGCCGCGGCCTAGGGTACACTGGGGCCCCCTCCCCACTGTTAAACAACTCTGTTGCGCACTACGGTGTCCACAGAGGGCTTTGACGTGGTGTGGCTGTCCTAAGCACCCTCCCTAAGCCTGTGGGCTCATCTACTTCGGTGGCGTGGTCCTGCAGTGCTATGGGGTAGGCCGCCGCCCCTTTGCACATGCACAAGGGTGGAGCTGACCCAGGGCTCTTTGTTGAGCTGCGTGCCGCCACTGATCCCGCCCTCTGGGTGGTGAAGGTGGCCACACGCTCCCTCGGTCGTGCGATGTCCACAGCTGTGGTCCGGGAGAATTTCCTGGCCTTACCTGGTGATATGGGTTGGTTGACTGAGCCCGCCTCCTCAACTCGCCCATATCCCAGGCTGGCCTCTTCGGCGGCGCGGCTGAGAACTGCGCCCAACAGTTCTCGGCCGCCCCAGAGCAGACTGAGGCTGTAACACGTACTGCCCCGGCGGCTGGCTGCTGCACCAGCCGCCGGCCCAGTCGCCTCAGTCCGGTCGCCGCAGAGGGCGCCCTCCCTCCTCCCGTCCGGCCCCAGCAGCAGCCTTCTCCGGGCCGCGCCGTGGAGGTGGTTGCAGGATGTCGCCCAGTCCGCTCCTCAGCCTGGCTAAACGCCAGGCTGGAGGTGGACAACTCAGAGATGGGTTCCAGTTCTTTCCAGGGGATGGTAGCAGGGCCTCTCCTTCCCCCGGTGGAGGGCTGGGGGAAAATCCTTCTGCTGCTGGCCCTCGGGCTAGCAGCGCTTGGAAAGAACTCATGTTCCTGTCTCTGAGGACCCAGAGACCGGTGATGGCAGTGTGTGCCGCCTCCGGGCCGCGCCACTCTCGTCCCTCTCTCTCGCCAGCCTCCTCTCAGAGCAGACCCCAGTGGAACGTGCGTCCTTCCCTGGTCTCCTCTGTCAGGACGCAGCAGTTAACCGTGCCCCCGCACCGGGACGCCCAACAGCCTCCCATGTCCGGGCCGGTAACGCTGCCTCGCTGCCCCACCCTGGGTACGTCTGTGGTCCGAATGACCCTGCTGGTGCAGTTCCTGGGAGTCTGGCTTCAGCTTCCGGGACTGTTCCGCTGGGTCGCGAAGACCGTTAGGCGCGGCTACGCGATTCAGTTCGTGCAGGTTCCTCCCCGCTCTGGGGAGGCCGCCCGCTATGATGGGGCCTATCCCCTGTCATGCGTGCGGAGGTTGTCACCCTACTGGCGAAGGGTGCGATCGAGCCTGTCCCTCCAGCCGGAATGAAGTCCGGCTTCTCAGCCCTTGCTTTATTGTACCCTAGGAAACCGGTGGGTTATGGCCAATCCTGGATCTGCCCGTCTTGAACCGATCCTTCTCAGGCTTCCGTTCAGGATGTCGTAGCGAACGCCTCTTGGACGCGTTCGTCCGGTAGATTGGTTGCAGCGATCGACCTGAAGGGCGCTTACTTCATGTCTCCTTCCTCGACGCGGACCGTTCCTACGGTTTGCTTCGAGGGGCGGACATTCAGTACGCAGTCCCCCCATTCGGGCAGCTCTGTCCCCTCGTGACTCTACGTAGTCTATCGAGGCAGCCCTTGCGCCTCTCGGCAGCACGGAGTTCGCATCCTGAACTACTTCGAAGACTGGCCCTTACTGGGTCACTCTCGTAAGCAGGTCTGCGGACACAGAGTCCAAGTGCTCCAGCACTTAGCCCGTCTGGGCCTTTGGGTCGACTGGGAGAAGAGCGACTCTGCCCTGTGCAGAGGATCTCCTTTCTCAGTGTGGTTTCCAACTCGGTCGCAGGTGCGTACTGCTTACCAGCGAGCGCGTACATAGTCTCTGCTGACTTGCCTTCGTCAAATCGAGGGCGGGAATGCGGTCCCACTGAAGCTATTTCAGAGGCTCCTGGGGCATATGGCATCTGCAGCCGCGGTGACGCCGCTCGGATTGCTACATATGAGACCGCTTCAGCACTGGCTACGCGATCGAGTCCCGAGATGGGCATGGCGGTCTGGCACGCTCCGGGTACAAGTGACTCGGGCCTGCTTATAGGCTCTCACCCCGTGGTCGAACCTCAAGTTTCTACGGACCGGTGTGTCCTTAGAACGAGTTTCCAGGCATCTTGTTGTATCAACAGATGCATCATCCACGGGCTGGGGTGTCATGTGCAATGGACAAGCAGCCGCGGGCTCCTGGACAGGACCCCAGCGCCTTCTGCATGTCAATTGCCTCGAGTTACTGGCAGTACGGTTCGCCCTGCACCACTTCCGAGCATTGCTGAAGGGTCAACATGTACTAGTCAGGACAGACAACACGGCCGTAGTAGCGTACATTAACCACCAGGGCGGTCTACGCTCCCGCCGTATGTCTCAACTCGCCCGCCATCTCGTTTTATGGAGTCAGAAGCATCTGAGGTCCCTTCATGCTGTCCACATCCCGGGAGTCCTGAACCGTGCAGCCGACGAGCTGTCACGGCTTCAGACACTTCCTGGAGAATGGAGACTCCATCCCCAGTCGGTCCAGCTGATATGGGAACGGTTCGGCGACGCACAGGTGACCTGTTGCCTCCCAGGACTCTTCCCATTGCTCCCTGTATTTTTCCCTGACCGATGGTCGGCACGGATGCACTGGCGCACAGCTGGCCGCAGGGCCTACGCAAGTATGCGTTTCCCCCAGTGAGCCTTCTCGCACAGGTACTGTGCAAGATCAGGGAGGACAAGGAGCAGGTCATGTTGGTCGCCCCGTATGGCACGGCCAGACCTGGTTCTCAGAACTGCTACTCCTTGCGACAGCCCCTCCCGCGGAGTTCAGTCTTGGCTCCTGCAGCAGTAACATAATGCGATGTTGCCAGCGTACTTCCTTATATACCCACAGGGTGGGGCGGAGTTACGCATGCAAATTCCGCATGCCCATGGCATTGGCACTGCCATTGGGCGCTGTTGAATTCTCGAAGATGATAGGCTTCTAAGCGAAACCCCCATACGTCTCCGTTCCCTCCTCAGGGAACGAGGGTTACATACGTAACCGAGACGTTTTCCTTACTTCAGCCCTTATAACTTTTTTGAATTCAGACACCAAGATAATTACCAAAGTTTTAGCCAGCAGACTTGATACGTTTTTACCATTATTGATTGATCCAGATCAAAATGGCTTTGTAAAGGGTAGACAAGCCTTTCATAATATACGTTGTGTGTTAAATGTCATACATGTTAAAAGAGGAGCCTCGGACAGAGCCGTTCCCTATTCCCCATTTCCCTAGATGCCGAGAAGGTGTTTGATAGGGTGGAGTGGGCCTATCTTTTTGATACCCTTTCCTGCTTTGGTATTGGTCCTTCCTTTAGAAAATTGATTAAAATTCTATATTCAAATCCCACAGCAGAAGTATTGACTAATAATATAATCTCTAAACCATTTCTGCTTTACACTCTACACGTCAGGGTTGCCCTTTTTCTCTGCTCCTTGGGTATTGAACCTTTAGCTACTGCAGTACGAAAAAATAATGATATATCAGGGATTACAATTGGCAGTCTTGAAAATAAACTGGCATGCTGATGATGTTATATTGTTTTTATCTAACTTAAACACTTCTGTGCCTTCTTTACTGAGCCTAATTAAAACTTTTGAAATCTTTTCAGGTTATAAAGTGAACGAGTCAAAATCCAGGATTTTATTTCTTAAAGAATCAGAGCGTCTTACACCTCCCATCCAGTCCACCTTTAAAAATATTCAGGAAAGTTTTAAATATCTTGGTATTAATATTTTCCCAGACCTAAACAATTTGGTTTTCTGCAATTATAATTATATAACTAAATGAATCACTGAGTCAGTCAATAAATGGTCATCCTTACCAATCTCTTAGATTGGACGTATCAATATATTAAAAATGAATGTTCTCCCGAAATGTTTATACATATTTCAATCAATTCCCCTACCCCCTCCACATACATTTTTCAGTAATATGAGGAAGATTTTCACAAATTTCATCTGGACGAATCGGTGTCCTAGGCTGAGGCTCTCTCTTTTGTATTTGCCATATGAAAGGGGAGGGTTGCAGTTGCCTAATCTTAAATGGTATTACTGGGTAGCTCAAGCAGCAATGTTTTGGTTTGCAGATGAAAATACTACCCCTTGGTTGCGGATTGAGGTGAATACAACTGCTCCTTTACCACTAAATTTGTATTTGTACTCCGCTCCCCTGCCCAAATTGAAAAAAGCCACTTCTAATCCTTTTGTTAAAAATACTATCGTGGTATGGTATGATGTTTTGAAACATCTTGGAGAGATTCCACAATTATCACAGTTTACCCCTATTTGGGGAAACACTTATTTTACACCAGGAACACATGATGCTGATTTTAGAATTTGGGCATTAAAAGGTTTGAATAAGGTGGTAGATTTATTCAATAATAAAACTATGCTCAGTTTTCAAGATTTAAGACAAAAATTTGATTTACCTAAAAACATTTTTTTTTTAATATCTTCAAATTAGGAATAGTATTAATAAAGCACAGAATCACTCTCCTACCTTACCGGATCTGTCCCCTTTAGAAAAAAATTACTTTAAATCACCTTAATTGTGTTAAACAGATTTCCATGTTTTACTAATCTCCACTAACTACAGGGAAAATACAGATAACAAGTGTTCCCTTTCGAGGGAACTCGCACTGCATCGGAACGACGCTTTGGGGATGCTCCCTTAGCATCAGCGAATCTGAAACCAGAATGCCAACTAGGCCAATCCGATTGGCGTGCGTGATGACGTCATCGTGACGGCATACCCGGAAGTATAAAAGGGGGGCTGGAACGTAATGGCGGGAGTTATTGCTCTTCAGCATAGCGCTATCTGTCAAACTGTCTGTCTATTTACTGTTGTTTTGTCAGTGAAAGTGTGTGAAAGAGAAAAAGAAAAAAAAAAGAAAAATGAGTGAGAGTGTGAGAGAGTTCAAGCAGTGTGTGCATCCTTGCCCTCGCTACATGTCGGGCTCGGATACACACCTGCTTTGTGTGCATTGCCTGGGCGTCTCGAGGGAGCCGCTTGTGAGCATTGTGAAATGCTAACGCTCAGGGTGCTCCGCTCTCGGCTGGCCGCGTTTGATGAGGCCGGCCAGCCTCGTGAGCCCCGTGGTTCTGGACCCGCAGTCGCTGAGGCGGCTCGGCGTCGCAGATCATGGGGCTCACAGCGGGACTTGTTAGAGGGTTTCGGGACTGCTGCGGCACTTTCCCGATCCTCCTCTGGCAGTTCCGAGGATCTTCCTCCCCGTGTGGAAGCCCGCTCTGCGGCTTCTTCCCCCGGGGTGGGAGGTCCGGTGCTTGTTCTCTCTGGTTCCGAGGAACCGAAGGAACTAGGCACCGAGGCGGGGGATGAAGCAGCGATGTCTTCGTTTCATCCATCCGCCCAAGAGGAGCTGGTCGAGGTGTTGACCCGGGCTGTGGCTAAGTTAAAAATAAATTGGCCACAAGAGGCTCCGGAAATCCAGCCACCCAGTAGGCTGGATGACCGGTTCCTCTCGCACCGGGTTCAAACACCTCGCCGGGGCCTGCCTTTTTTCCCGGATCTGCACACCGAGGTGTGCAGATCCTGGAGGAAGCCCTATTCTTCGCGTGTCTCTAATCCTCCGGTGTTGGATCATGCCAATATTCTGGGGGCACGCGAAGCGGGCTATGGGGCGATGCTTCGGGTGGAGGAGGCTCTGGCGAGCTATCTTTCACCCGACTCTGCATCGTCCCTTAAGGCTCCGGTTTTGCCCACCAAACCCTGTCGGGACACCTCATCTTTGGTGGGCAAGGCTTATATGGCGGCTGGTCGGGCTGGTGGTTCCCTGCACACTCTCTCGGTGTTGCAGGCCTACCAGGCCGACCTCCTCAAAGAGTTGGACGAGGGAGAGGGTCCCTCTCCGGAGGACATCCTGGAACTGAGGAAGGCTGCAGATTTGTCTCTCCGCGTCACCAAGGAGACGGCCCGCGCTATCGGCCGCTCCATGGCTTCCATGGTGACTGTGGAGAGGCATCTCTGGCTGAATTTGTCGGGGATAAAGGAGAAGGATAGAGCTTTTCTCCTGGACTCCCCGATCTCGCCTTCTGGGTTGTTTGGAGACGCGGTTAACGCCGTCGTTTCCAGACACCAGGAGGCGAAGAAACAGTCGGCAGCCTTCCAGCAGTACCTCCCTCGCCGCTCTAAGCCGGGGAAGGCTGGCCCTAGTGGGCAGCCTCAGCCGTCATCCAGCTCCTCGCACCGGAAGGTGCAAAAAGAGAGCGTCGCATCTAGAGCCCTTCCTCCAGGAGCCTGGCAACAGAGGCGACGCTCTCAGCAGCAGGCTTCAGCTCCTAAGGGCGATTTAAGAAACGTCCTTCAGGCGTGGAAGGCTGCTGGGAAGAAGTCCTAGCTGCGGCAGGGCTTCAAAGAGCGGTCCCCCCCGTGGAGAAACAACCGAGGTTGTTTCCTCCACGGCGCTCTGGGGAAATCGATGTGGTAATCCCGCCGTCTATGACGCTTCGGGCCACATCGATTTCCCGCGAACGCATGCTGCACCCGCCGCCTCTGGAAAGACCTGCGGTTGGGCAGCTCGCGCGTCCGCACACGGAGAACCGTGTAACACCCGACGCCAGCCTCGAGAGGCTGGTTCCCTTAGTAGATTATCTCGGCGCATGGAAATGCCTTCCGAATATTTCTACATGGGTCCTGCGTACTGTAGAAAAGGGTTACAAACTGCAGTTCGGTTCTCCTCCTCCACAATTCAGGGGGTTATACTGGACAGCAGTGGTACCCGAGCAGGTTCGGGTAATGGAGCTAGAAGTAAAAACTCTCTTAGCGAAGGAAGCCATAGAGCGTGTTCCTCCGCTGGAAAGGGAGTCCGGGTTCTACAGCCGGTACTTTATAGTTCCCAAAAAGGATGGAGGGTTGCGTCCGATTATAGATCTGAGGGTTTTGAATCTGTCTCTGAGGAGCTTCAGATTCAAAATGCTCACCATTCCCATGATCGTGAGTCAGATCCAGTCCGAGGACTGGTTCGTCACGATAGATCTGAAGGACGCATACTTTCATATCTCCATCCTCCCATGTCAGAGGAAGTATCTGAGGTTCGCTTTCGGGGGCGAAGCGTACCAATATCAAGTGCTTCCCTTTGGCCTAGCCCTCTCCCCACGCACATTCACGAAGTGCATGGATGCAGCCCTGGCTCCATTGAGACTTCAGGGCATCCGTGTACTGAATTACATCGACGACTGGCTCATACTGGCCCAGTCGTACGAAGTGGCGGTCCGGCATCGAGATGTCGTTCTGAACCATATAAAGTGCCTGGGGCTGAGACTCAACACGAAAAAGAGTGTGTTGACGCCGTCCCAGAGGACTACGTTCCTCAGGGTCGTATGGGATTCGACGACGATGCGGGCACAATTGTCTCCCGCGCGAGTCGAGACCATACTGGCGATGGTCTCAGGAATAAGGCTAGGCCACTGCATCACTGTAAAGCACTTTCAGAGAGTGCTGGGGCACATGGCAGCAGCGTCCAGCGTAATACCTTCTGGCCTGCTGAACATGAGACCCCTCCAGTGGTGGCTGAAAACCAAGGGGTTTTCCCCCAGAGGGAATCCTTTCCGTATGATCAGGGTAACGCGCAAATGCCTTCGTTCCCTAGTCATATGGAAGAAACCTTGGTTTTTGTCCCAGGGGCCAGTGTTGGGAGCGTCCTGTTGCCGGAAATCCGTTTCAACAGACGCCTCCCTCACTGGTTGGGGCGCGGTCATGGACGGCCGCTTTGCGAGGGGCCCATGGGAGGGCCGTCATTCCTCCTGGCACATAAATTGCCTGGAGATGATGGCGGTCTAAAAAGCTCTCAGGAGCTTTTTCCCGGACCTCCGCGGCCAACATGTCCTGGTACGGACAGACAATACGTCTGTCGTAGCGTACATCAACCGCCAGGGGGGATTGAGGTCGCGCTCTCTTTACAGACTGGCGCGTCAACTCCTCCTGTGGTCCCAGGGGAAACTATTGTCCATCAGGGCGATGTATGTCCCAGGGGTCCAAAATCAGGGAGCAGACATCCTGTCGAGGCAGGGGCTGAGGCCCGGGGAGTGGCGACTCCACCCGGAGGTGGTGGAGGCCATATGCAAGAGGTTCGGCCCAGTGGAAGTGGATCTGTTTGCGTCTCAAGAGACGTCCCACTGTCCTCTGTGGTTTTCCCTCACGCATCCAGCCCCGCTGGGGCTGGATGCCATGGTTCAGACGTGGCCGAGGCTGCGTCTGTACGCATTTCCCCCGATTGCTCTGCTCCCGGGAGTCCTGGAGAGGGTCCGGCAACAGGGGGTCAGTCTACTTCTGGTAGCACCCCGTTGGCCGACTCGAGTTTGGTTCTCGAATATCACAGCTCTGCTAGCAGGTCAGCCGTGGGAGATTCCTCTGAGGAGGGATCTCCTATCTCAGGCGGCGGGTACGATATTTTACCCCCGCCCGGAGATTTGGAACCTATGGGTCTGGCCCCTGAGGGGGCCAGGTACATAGAGGCTGGCCTATCGGCGGAGGTGATAGAGACCTTACTCAGTTCCAGGGCTCCGTCTACGAGGAGACTGTACAGCCTCAAGTGGAATGTATTTTCCACTTGGTGCAGGGAGCGTGAGGTGGACCCAGTTAACTGCCCAGTGGCTTCAGTGCTGGAGTTCCTCCAAGATCGCTTCTCTGCAGGGCTTACCCCGTCCACACTCAAGGTGTACGTGGCTGCCATTGCGGCTTTCCACGCTCCTATGGGTGATGGGCCTCTGGGTAGGCACCATCTGGTTGTCCAATTCCTCCGTGGGGCTCGGAGGATGAGGCCTGCGGCTCATTCCAGGGTTCCAACCTGGGACCTGGCAGTGGTTCTCGAAGGTTTGGCTGAGGCCCCCTTCGAGCCATTGGAGTCGGCTGAACCTAAGAACCTGACCCTTAAGGTGGCTTTTCTCCTCGCCATGACCTCTCTTAGGAGAGTGGGAGATCTCCAGGCCTTGGCGGTAACGCCAAACTGCCTGGAGTTTGCCCCGGGAGGAGTAAAAGCCATCCTTCACCCTAGGCCGGGCTACGTGCCTAAGGTGCCATCAAGGGTGGTCAGGTCTTTGGTTCTGCAGGCATTTCATCCTCCGCCTCATGTGGCGGCGGAAGAGGGGAGACTTCACCTACTCTGCCCGGTTAGGGCGCTCAGAGTTTATTTGGCGAAGTCTGCACAGTGGAGGAGATCGCAACAACTGTTGGTGTGTTTTGGCTCACCTAGGAAGGGATTGCCTGCGTCTACCCAGACAATCAGTAACTGGATTGTCCAGGCGATTACCATGGCCTACCAGGTGCGCAGTCTGCCTTCACCTGTGGCTGTGAGGGCTCATTCCACCAGAGGCATGGCCTCTTCGGTGGCCCTTCTTTCTGGGGTCCCCTTGCAGGATATCTGCGAGGCGGCCGGGTGGGCTACCCCACACACTTTCATCAGGTTCTATAGCCTGGATCTCCCTACGACGCCTGGTGCGAGGGTGCTCCAGTCCTAGCTGTGCCCGGTCTCCGGCTTCACACTAGGGCAGGTGCTACCCTTCGGTGTGGCCTAGTCGGTACTCGTTCCCCAAAGCGTCGTTCCGATGCAGTGCGAGTTCCCTCGAAAGGGAACTGCTCGGGTTATGTATATAACCCTTGTTCCCTGAGAAAGGGAACGAGCACTGCATCCCGACGCCACACCTCGGCGCGCCTGGAGTGCATGCTTCAGAGCAATTACTACCACCATTACGTTCCAGCCCCCCTTTTATACTTCCGGGTATGCCGTCACGATGACGTCATCACGCACGCCAATCGGATTGGCCTAGTTGGCATTCTGGTTTCAGATTCGCTGATGCTAAGGGAGCATCCCCAAAGCGTCGTTCCGATGCAGTGCTCGTTCCCTTTCTCAGGGAACAAGGGTTATATACATAACCCGAGCAGTTTGGCTTGGTGCCAAGACATAAATGAGAATATATCTGAGGATGAATGGCAGAGTATCTGTATAAAGGCCCAGACCCAGACAATTAATACGAGGTTTAAACTTACACAATACAAATGGATTATGAGAGTGTACATAACTTCAGAATTACTACATAAATTTAATCCAAATATTCCCGATCAATGTATAAAATGCAACCTAGAGATAGGAACATTATACCATTGCTTATGGAAGTGTCCCAAAGTTCAACATTTTTGGAAAAAGGTTTTAGACTTTTTATCACTGGTTTTGAAACAAAATGTTCCTATATGTCCTAAACTTTGTATACTAAATATTTTCCCTGCAACTTGCACTTTATCCAGTTCAGGTAAGAAAATGTTGATTTTCTGTTTATTACAAGCAAAACTCACAGTAGCACGCCATTGGAAAAATATAGAAAGCCCTAGTTTTAAACAATGGTTACAGGAATTGTCTAACTGTTTGGCTTTGGAAAAACTTACATATACTGTTAAGGGAAAACCTGAAAAGTTTTTCAAAGTATGGAATTCTTTTACGGAATTTTTGAAGGAGACCGATCCTAATAGTCTGTTCCCTGTGTAACAAGGCTTAACATACATCAGGTGTAATGATATTAATGTACCATTGTATTTACATTTTTGTTTTTTGTGTTTGTTTGTTTTTTGTTGTTATTAATATTATAATAATTTATTTTTATTTTTATTGTGTGTGTGTGTTTGTCTCTGTTGGTAATGTTTCAAAATCAATAAAGACAGTGTTAAAAAAAAAGTTTTATACAAGTATACTTGTAAGTTTTCTTTAAGTGAACATTACATCATGCTTATAGTTTACTATTTATATATTCTTTTTGCACTTTCAGTATACTACTATGTTCCAATTTAGGTATTAATTTTTACACTTAACTATATTTTAACTAATTTTAAAAAACATTTTAGCTTCATGCATTCTTGTTTATCAACATAAGAAAGGCAACATTTAAACAAAAAGTTCAGAAACTGCCTTTTTGACAAAGACTATGCCTAGATCAGATTCAGAACGATGATCAAAACCATCAACACCCCCAATGCTTCACAGTAGTTTCCTTTTCATGGGTTCATTATTTCATTCAGTAACTTTAGGCTATTTAATGTTTGATGATTGCATTATTTTAAATTTGTGTGAGCAAGCCTCTATCACTTGTTTCTGCTTCTTCTTCTCCTGTGTTTTGATCTCAAGATTCTGTACTATAAATTGCGTAATAGCGCCCCCAACTGTATAACAGTGAAAATATGGATAGCCAGAAAATTTAAGTAAGTAAATTCCTATGTACACTAGTAAACTAGCTTGCACAAAAATTCTGATATTCAGAATTAGGGACATATCTATTTTCTGTTTATGCGTTTAGCTGTATACGTAAATTTTTGTATCGTATCAACATTTTGTCCAGACGGATCCGCCGTTTTGGGAGCCTGAAACCGGTATTTTTTTAAAGCAGGTCCCAGAGTGAATAAATCTAAAACTGACACCCTTGCGTTTTCACGTGTACAGCCAATCCGTATATTTTGTGAATCGGTGGTGTCATCACACCACGTCCCACACAGTAAAGACTGAAAGGGATACAGCTATGGGCACTGGGTATGCACATTATTACTGTATTTGCATTATTGTAAGGGTTTAGGGCATGATTTACTCACCCTCAAGCCATCCTATGTGTATATGATATTCTTCTTTCAGACGAATACAATCAAAGTTATATTAAAAAAATGTCCTGGCTAATCCAAGCATTATAATGGCAGGGAATGGCAGCCCAAACTTTGAAACTCAAAAAAGTGCATCGATCCACATGCTCCACACGGCTCCAGGGGTTAATTAAGACCATCTGAAGTAAATCGATTGGTTTTTGTAAGAAAAATATCCATATTTAACACATTGTAAAGTAAAATAGCTAGCTTCCGGCAGATCGCCTTCCGTATTCAACTTACGAAAAAGTGTAACTGGCGCGACATGACGTCGGACGTAGCATAGGCATTTTGAACTGAAAGAGACGTTACACTTTCGACATAAGTTGAATATGGACGGCGGTCTGGCGGAAGCTATATATTTGACTTTATAAAGTATAGGCCAAATGTAGGCCTACTTAGACTTTTCTGTTAGTATAAGTCAAGTATAAGGATCACAATATCCAAAAACCACTAGAACAGTGTTTTGACTGTTTAGAATTTTGTTGACTTGTGTACTTACATTATCCCAGATGTTTCCAAGAATGTTTAAATCCAGAGAAATAAGCCAAGTTTAACCAGGACACCGATTGTCTTAAACAGATTGTAAGTTTTCATTCATTTCATTCAATTTACAAATCATACGCATAATGTTCTCAAAACATGGTGTGCAAAAATGGGAAAAGGAACAGGTGTAAGAGTGAGAGGTTTTGGAGAGGATAGAGGAAGGGTAATATTAAGAGGAAGAGGAACAGTTGAAAAGGTAGAAAGAGATTAGGGGAAAGGAATATATTATATAGGAAGAGGAGATGGAGCAAGAAGAGCTGAGGATGTAGGAAGACGAGAAGAGGGAGAAGCGATGGTAGAGTGGAGGGCAATGGTTTTAGTGGAAAGAGAAGATAAGAAAATATAAGAAGACAGAGAGGAAGGGGGGAGCAAAATGTAACAGGAGGGAGGAGAGGAAGGATAGGGTACAGACGATTTTCGAAAGAAAACAGAGCCACTCTAATTGACCATGTCATTAATTATGGTCTTTCTTTGAGGGAAGGTTCAGCCCAATATAAACATTGTGACACAGTCAGTGTCCCTGGAAAACAACTGCTCCAATCTACTGGTGTTGTGGCTGTCTTGGGGCCACACAACACAAGGTTCCTACATTTTTTAAACTCCCTCAATGAAATTCACTTTCTGCAGGGTGAGAAGGAGCAAATTGTGTAGTTGTTTGGGACAATATCCGATTTCACAATTCAGCATTGGTTCAAGAGGGGTTTGAGCATCAATCACTTTTCAGGGTGGTGTTCCTTCCAGCATATTCTCCTCTTGGAAATAGAAAAGTATATGCTCACAACCCTTATAACCAAGTAAATCTTCTTCAAACGATGGAAGAGGCCTGTGGAGAAGTTGAAGCATAAATGGAACCAGCATTTACAGTTTTTTTTCCCACAATGCATGACCTTGTGAAAATATATGGTGTGATTTTGATTAAATTCTTTGACCATCTGTAAATGAGAGGAAAGGTCTATAAAGTTAATTGCTTCAATGATTGCAGTACAGTTATTT
Organism: Romanogobio albipinnatus; assembly: GCA_023566225.1. Classification (NCBI taxonomy): domain Eukaryota; kingdom Metazoa; phylum Chordata; class Actinopteri; order Cypriniformes; family Gobionidae; genus Romanogobio; species Romanogobio albipinnatus. The sequence continues at coordinate 23,583,966 of CM042253.1, read as the reverse complement.
ATTTACTTATTTATTTTATTTCTTTGGGCGAAAACATATCATTATACAACTAAACTCATCATTAAAGAACTTTAAAGAACATGATTAAAGTACACGAAAAACATGTATTTTCATTCATGTACACTATATTTCCAAAAGTATTGAGACACCCATCCAAATCATTTAATTCAGGTGTTCCAATCACTTCCAGGCGTATAAAATCAAGCACCTAGGAATGCAGATGCTTCTACAATCATTTGTGAAAGAATGGGTTGCTCTCAGGAGCTCAGTGAATTCAAACGTGGTGCCATGATAGGTTGCCACCGGTGCAATCAGTCCATTCGTGAAATTGTCTTACTACAAAATGTTCCATGGTCAACTGTTAGTGGTATTATAACAAAGTGGCAGAAATTGGGAACAACAGCAACTCAGCCACAAAGTCGTAGGCCAGGTAAAATCACAGAGCGGGGTCAGCGCATATGTAAACCCTCCTGTTCGAACTCGAACCCGGGTCCGCTGGCATGAAAGTCGGATGCTCTAACAAGGAGGCTAAAAGCTGCAACCTTAAACGTCAGTCGCTAGAGGGTCTCTTGAGATCAGAAGAGTGAGGTTTACTCGCACAGTAACCACTAGCTGGCCTCTGTTACACATGCTACCGCAGAGTCAATAGCTACAGACCTCCAAACTTTGTGAGGTCTTCAGATCAGGCCCGGTTCCAGAATCAAATCACTGAGGGTGCTTCGGAAATGACTGAGGGTGCTCTAGTAAATTTTGCTACAAATTGTATATTAATCTATTAGTCTGCCTTTACATTGCTTTAATGCGTTACTAGTATTTTACCACATCATCTTCCTGAGAACCAGAAAAAAAAGTTTTGTGAATTTAGATTTTTTTTAAGTCATTACATTGTTTGAAACATAAAAAAAAAAAAAATACTATGTTATATGCTATATCCTCTGCTCTGTAGAGGACACCAGAACTAATTATTTAGAAAATGAAAAGACATGAATAGACAAAAACAATGGGATTTTTTTTTTCTTTCACTTGACAATTTTTCTGCTTCAAGCTTTTTTTATCCAAACTTTGTATAAAGATGATTCTCAATGTTATGAAAGATATAAAATAATAATTTGATATACCATTTTTACTATGCAATATGTGTATAAACATGGCCATATGCCATTCCCATTCTATGCAATGCATCTATACACTGTATATCATTTGTATATTCATGTGTTTTGGGACAATATGTAAATGTAAAAAGACGTGTAATAATATTTCCATTAGAATGTCTCATATTTCATAAGAATATCCAGACTTAAAACTGTGCATGCTGTCAGAGAAATTCACTAAAATATCATTAAAACCTCAATCCTGGTTCTCAGGAGGATATTTCTGTCTCGAGCAGAGTGGCGTTTATATTTAGATGTCACTTCCTAAACTTTGCTGCATGCGACTGGTCATCGGTCCTCTTAGCAATAATAGTTTTATTCAATGAATGTTACAGACTGTAGCCTCGAAAGCAAGCCAAGATAGCTACGATCACTAAAATGCTGTTGCTTTGTCAGTTCAACGCGATCTCACAAATCTCCGTTATGAAATTAAGTTGTCAAAAATAAATATCTTACCTAAATCGTGTTTTGTTAATGAGCGGTTACGTGAGCCTGCATTAACTGCATAGCCTAAAAACGCTGCCGTTTTGATCGCGTTCAAGAGGTCAATAACTATATAGTGATTGCAATCATTGGCTGCATTACTCACCTCTGCAAAAACACACTGTGAATAGATGCATTTGACGCTCTCCAGAGGAAACAAATTTGCAAATCTGCCAAATCTGTTTCGCCAATATTATTACAGTATCAACTGAGGGTGCTTTTGCTTGTGTTTGAGGGTGCTTAGCACCCTATAGCACCCCCGTAGAACCGGGCCTGCTTCAGATTAGCTCAAGAACAGTGCGTAGAGCTTCATGGAATGGGTTTCCATGGCCGAGCAGCTGCATCTAAGCCTTACATCACCAAGTGCAATGCAAAGCATCGGATGCAGTGGTGTAAAGCACACCACCACTGGACAGCAGCGGAGACGTGTTCTCTGGAGTGACAAATCACACGTCTCTGTCTGGCAATCCAATGGACGAGTTTGGGTTTGGGGGTTGCCAGGAGAATGGTACTTGTCTGACTGAATTGTGCCAAGTTTAATGTTTGCTGGAGGGACCAACTACATTAATTTGGAGAAATGTGTCAAATCGACTGAGAAAAACGGCAACTAAAATTATTTTATGGTGTGGGGTTATTTTTCAGGGGTTGGGCATGGCCCCTTAGTTCCAGTGAAAGGAACTCTTAATCCTTAAGCATACCTAGACATTTTGGACAATTTCATGCTCCCAACTTTGTGGGAACAGTTTGGGGATGGCCTCTTCCTGTTCCAACATTTGCACACCAGTGCACAAAGCAAGGTCCATAAAGACATGGATGAGTGAGTTTGAAAGAACACCTTTTGGATGAATTAGAGTGGAGACTGAGAGCAAGGCCTTCTCGTCCAACATCAGTGCCTGACCTCACAAATGCGCTTCTAGTATTCCCATAAACACACTCCTAAACCTTGTGGAAAGCCTTCCCAGAACAGTTGAAGCTGTTATAACTGCAAAAGGTGGGCCAACTCCATATTAAACCCTACGGATTAAGAATCGGATGTCATTTAAGTGTGCATGCAAAGGCAGACGTCCAAAAACTTTTATCAATATTATGTATTTGTGTATCTATCTACAGCTGAATTTGTTGTCAAATCAACAAAGAACAAACTTGTAGTTTTGATGTTACTATTTTTTTTATATATAAATTCATTACTAGAATAAAATGCAGTGCTTCATTGTGCAGTGAATACTGAAATGTTTTGCCAACATAAAAGTGTTTAGTTTACGGTGTTAATTGTTTTGAGAGCAACTACATTCATTTGGAGAAATGTGTAAAATCAACTGAGAAAAACGGCAACTAAAATAATTCTATGTGCACAAAATCAGCCACTGTTAAAATGTATGTAAGAAAGCAAAAGCTCATACATCAGATTCCAAAATCCAAAATCCAAATTCCAAAACAGGATCTCTCACCAAGACTTGGAGGGATGTGAAAGTGTGTCACACAAGTCTATAAACCACTCATGTGGTTTAATGAGAACACAGACCTATGTGTTAAAGTAATCTGCTGAACACTTTAAAATAATACTGTAGTAACGCAAGTTTTGAATTTATCAGTAAGCATAGCCTACTGCAAGCAGTCTTTTTTTTCTTTTAAAAAAAAAAATAATATCACAACATTAAGTTTGTTTTACTTTAGTCAGAACAGCCTAAAAAATCCCCTTAAAAATCCCCATGAAAAGAACTAATCATTTCGGTTAATATCAGTTTCCACTGTAATATCATCTGTTGCTAGATAAGAAAGATTTTAGAATAGCCTTCACTGGCCCTGAAATACTGCTCTCTGCTGACACCCTCTGTCTGCAAGAGCTTCTCCATTTCTACATGCTTCAAAAACAACTCAAAAGCACCACCTAGAGACCTAAACATCTCAAAACCTACAATTTTTCTTGAGGTATTTGTATTTATTTACTTACTTGGATTTGGGGTTTCTATGGACCATACTATGGGTTTTAAGAAATTCTTGTTGATTCAGAAAAAAAACAATGTACTGCCCTTTTTGTATTTTGCATTACTTTTGATCTGACGTGTTCCTGGATCAACATTTGTTGATCCTGCAACAACATTCCTGTCAGAAGATGTAGTCTTAACCATATCCCCACCACCCTACCATAAAATATCCCTAAAATCAGAGGGGAATGACAGGCAAGGCGAGGCAAGTTTATTTATTTAGCACATTACATACTTCAAAGTGCTTTACATAGAAAAGGAATTAAAATAGTGATAGCATATGCATAAGAAATAAAAAATACCATGTATAAGAAATAAAAATAAAAGCAAGGATAATTAAAACAGTTAAAAAGAGAATTAAAAAGAATAAAATGATAATAAATATATAATAAATATATAATTATAATATAATATATAATATAATTTAAAATATAATTCATGTCAAATTGGTTTCTTGAACCTGACAATGAGTTCACTGTACTAAAATGGCCCCCACAGTCACCAGATCTCAACCCAATAGAGCATCTTTGGGATGTGGTGGAACGGGAGCTTCGTGCCCTGGATGTGCATCCCACAAATCTTCATCAACTGCAAGATGCTATCCAATCAATATGGGCCAACATTTCTAAAGAATGCTTTCAGCACCTTGTTGAATCAATGCCACGTAGGATTAAGGCAGTTCTGAAGGCGAAAGGGGGTCAAACACAGTATTAGTATGGTGTTCCTAATAATCCTTTAGGTGAGTGTAGTCCAACCAGCTGTTGAGCTATGAGTATAACGCGTTCTCTATCACTCTCGCTGCATGGAAATTCATTATTTTAATACAATGGATATGATCTTAGGAATCTGTTCTTTTGTATGATTAATGTTTTAGGGGGGTGTTCTCACATTTAAAGCAGTCAAATGAACGTGATCACGACTGGGTGCTTACTGACGCTTGGGTGGCCGTGTATAGTCCAACCAGCTTTTGAGCTATGAGTATAACGCGTTCTCTATCACTCTCGCTGCATGGAAATTCATTATTTTAATACTATGGATATGATCTTAGGAATCTGTTCTTTTGTATGATTTATGTTTTAGGGGGATTTCTCACATTTTAAACAGTCAAATGAACGTGATCACGACTGGGTGCTTACCAACAGGCTGGCAGCGTATAGTCCAACCAGCCGCTGTTGAGCTATGAATATAACGGGTTCTCTATCACTCTCGCTGCATGGAAATTCATTATTTTATTATTATAAATATAATCTTAGGAATCTATTGTTGTGTATAATAGATGTTTTTTGGGGGTTTCTCACTATTAAAGCAGTCAAATGAACGTGATCACGACTGATGTTCAGTTGAAAAGTTTTTCAACTGAACATCGAAATAAATCTAATTAATAAACTAAATTAACCATATCAACTAAATTACTGATCTAATTATTGATCTAAAGCCCACACTGTCACCGTATGGAAATTGATGACATCAAATGACTATACAGCTTAATAAAAATATGCTGCATTATTTTACTGTTTAACACTGTAAAGCTGCTTTGGAACAATCTACATTGTTAAAAGCGCTATTTAAATAAAGTTGACTTGACGACTGGGTGCTTACCGGCTGGCGGCATAGTCCAACCAGCCGCTGTTGAGCTATGAGTATAACGCGTTCTCTTTCACTCTCGCTGCATGGAAATACATTATTTTAATATTATGGATATAATCTTAGGAATCTATTATTGTGTATTATAGACGTTTTAGGGGGGTTTCTATGTGTGGTATATGGGGAAGGTTATCTCTGTCATACTAGAATTGTCCCATAGGCGGCAATAGGGGCTCAATAGCTAAAACAGGATGTGTAGAGCTAGCTGAAGAAGAGTCTGTCAGCCTGTTATGCTCTGTGTTGTCTCCTGCCTGGAAGTAAAGCCATTTGCTAACCGCTACCTCAGTGTCCGTCTTCCTTGCATGAGTATTCAGGATCAAAAACAGGTGTCCCATAAAAGGTCCCGCATAGTCAATGTGTAACCTCTGCCATGGTTTGCTCGGCTACTCCCAGGGATGAAGTGGTGCGGGAGCTGGCGAATTATGGTGTTCTTGGCATATGACACATCTTTTAACTACAGCTTCGATGTCTGCATCTAAGTTTGGCCACCAGAAATAGCTTCGCGCTAATGCCTTCATTCTAGTAATGCCGATGTGAACGTGATGTAGTTGCTGTATCAAGGCATCCTGCCCTGGTGGCGGCACCACTATGCGTGAGCCCCACAGCATACACCCATCTTGCACACTTAACTCTGTTTTCCTAACAGCATATGGTTGCAAAGCTGGGTCCCGGTCTTGGGCCAGCCAACCATGTTGGACGAACTGCGCCACTCTGGATAACACAGGATCTCGGCTGGTCCAGCTATTCATTTCAGCTGCCGAGATGAGGGTCACATTCTCCATCATCAGCACTCGTTCCTCCTGTCCTCTCTGGACAGTCTGTTGAGGTAAAGGGAGTCGACTCAACGCATCAGCATTGCTATGTTTCCCTGGCTTGTAAACCATCTCGTACTCATACGCTCTCAAGGTTACGGCCCACCGCTGTATGCGAGGGGAAGCCATTTGAGGCACAGCCTTCATCTCACTGAAGAGAGACAGCAACGGTTTATGATCAGTGCAAATGACAAACCTCTGTCCATATAAATATTTATGAAAACGCTGAATGCCAAATATCACAGCCAGACCTTCTTTATCCAGTTGTGAGTAATTAAATTCAGCTGCCGTTAATGTTCTCGACATAAAGCTGATCAGTCTCTCCTGTCCATTTGGCATGCGATGTGACAACACCACACCCACTCCATAAGGAGAAGCATCACAGGACAGAATCAGATCTTTTTGGCTGTCATAATGCACTAACACATCCGATGACTGCATGAGTCGCTTAGACTCCTCAAAAGCTCTCTCCTGCTCTGCCTCCCATTTCCAGGTGGTTTCCTTCCTTAACAATTCATGTAAAGGCGCTAACAACGTTGACAGGTGGGGCAGAAACCTATTGTAATAGTTCAGCAGACCTAGGTACGCTTTAGGTGAAGACCAGCTTCCTGCAGGTTCTACCAGGAAGACACGGGAGACCAGATAAAGTATGATAACACCACAAGTTTATTAGCAGACCAGCAAGTATTAAATTAGAGGTTCTTTGGCGTAGGCCCCGTCCGTAGCGCTCGTCACGAGGGTAACGGACTCTGCATTTCCTGCCTGAAGATGAAGGCAGGGGCGCAGCCGCCCCCCGGGAGGTATAGACAGGGACCGACCTGGTGGTGGTGGGGAGGATGGAGGTAAATGTTGGCTTCAGCATCTGTGAACTCAGACATGTGTTAATTACCGATCTTTTATACTTACTAGTGCTCAAACTAGTGCTCTTATACTAGTGCTCAAATAGGCTACGCTTGGTTGGACGTCTGATTGCACACTGACGAATAGAATGTGTTTCTTAAATGTGCATGCTCACTTTTTAGGGCACACTTTTTAAGTAATTACACTATTTACCACACTAACTGGCTGTTATAAGAATTAAATGAAATCAGTATCAACAAAATCAAAAATCAAAATCCACTTGCACTGTACAATTAATTGCGTAAATAATGTAATGAGATTTTTAGATTTATGTTCTCAATGTAATATTTTAAATATAGAAATATTAAATGTTGGGGAAAATATAATTATTCCAGGCATATGAAACTCTGCCAGTGGGTGTAATGGATTCTAGAATCATTCAACTAATTTGTTCAAACCAACCATTATTCGAACGAAACCTATAGCCTACTTTGTTTGAATCTATTTCTGTTGGAAAGATAAAGCAAAACTGTAAAAAAATTACAACTTATTTATTGAACTGTTATAGGTCTATCGCATTTTGCAATCGTGCTGATATAGGCTACTCTAGAAAATAGCACTCTTGCTCTATGAAATTGCTTAACTCATAATTTCCTGTTTAATTACTTTCAAACAAATTATTATTTTTTTTGTTCGTTATTAGCCTATTTTTAATGAAAATACAACAACAATAAAATTAAACTTTTGTTAAAAAAACGAATAAGACGGAAGACATACAATAGCTATAGCCTACCCTAATTATAACAAATAAATAAAATGTATTTGAAAATTCCCCTTTAAAACGGGAACCCTCTGTTTGTGTGGGGGGTTTTTTTATTAACAAAAGTGATCTTGCTTCTGCCTTCGCTATCATCCTGTCAATCATCTCGCTCGCGGCTATGATTACAGTTAAAGTAAAATTTAAATTCCCCATCAGTTCCCAACCTTAGCGGATTTGAATGACAGTATTTGCAATGACCATCCCTTGTCCAAATATGATAAAAGTTCTGACTGCTGACTGAACATTGGTCTGTGCTTTAGGCTACACCTGCTCTTCATTATACCGCAGCTTCACCACATAGATTTAACTCCGCACAGCTAAATAAGGCTGGGTGCTAAGATATAGAATACATTTTTACATTTTTCTTTGAAACGCATTTGCACAAAAGAAAGCTCAATCTAGGACCTGCCCTGCACAGTTTAAGAAGCGGGATCTGCTATAGAGGACTAGGCTACTACTTTGTTGAACATGCTCAGATTTGCTTGACCCTTATATGAGTTAAGCAATATCAAACGAGCAAGTGTGCTATTGAGTATAGTCTATCAACACAATTGCAAAATGCGATATTAATTTTATACAACAGTTCAATAAACTGTCAGGGTTCTGTCACTTCGGTCTAGTTTACTCTTGGTTTGTGACAGAGCCCTGACACTCCTGTATTGTTTGTTCTTTTTGGCTGAATCGTTCTGTCAGGGTAGGTGAAGGGAAAGGAGCGAGGACTCAGAGATGCAGAGGAATGGGCTCTTTAATGGTAATAATAAAACAAAAAACAAGACAAAACAAAACTACCCCGAGGGGGAAAAACAAGACTTGACTTGAGCTTGGCTTGACGGGAGCAGGGAAACATGAGGTACATTCGACGACGATTCAGCACTGGACTGCAAACACAAGGATATTAAATAGGGAACAAACAAAGGAGGGTAACGAGGGAAGACAGGTGGGGCAAATGAACCAATAATCAGGAAACAAGGTGGGCGGGGTTAGACAATGGACACGAGCACATGGCACAAAGAAACACTTAACAAGACATATGCTCACACCAAACATGACATGAACATGCAACTAATGAGAACTCATCAGCTGCATGTTCACACAAAACATGACAACATGACGTAGCACGTAGCCAGTGAAAAAACGCCAACCACGTGCTACACAACATAAGACAAAACATGAAAGCACACGGCCGATGAAAACATGAACCGTGTGCTACACAGAACACACAGACAGAAGAGCACACGCTCACATGACAAAACAAACACACGGAGCATGAATGTCCGAATCCCAACACAAAACTGAAACCCAAACTAGACCGAAGTGCCGGGATCCGAACACCACGCCCCACACACAAAACACAAGGACAGAAGAGCACGCAGCTTGAGCATGCTCAAAGCTGTGCACTCACACAAGACAAACAATACAGGAGTGTCAGGGCTCTGTCACAAACCAAGAGTAAACTAGACCGAAGTGACAGAACCCTGACACTCCCGCTGGAGCCCGCCTGGTCCATCCCTCCGGCACCGCCTTGGTCCTCTGCCAGGACTCCAGATCTGCAGGAGCCACCCTGCCCTGTCCCTCCGGTCCTGCCCTGGCCCTCTGCCAGGACTCCAGATGCACTGGAGCCCGCCTGGACTGTCCCTCCGGCACCACCCTGGTCTGTCCCTCCAGCTCCGCCCTGGTCTTCTGCTGGGGTTCCAGGCCCGCCTGAGCCTCCCTGGCTCAACCCTCCCGTCCCTCCCTGGTCCACGCTGGAGACTTCCTGGACTGTCCTGCTGGCTCTGACTTGGCTCCCCTCCCTCCCTCCCTCCCTCCCTCCCTCCCTCCCTCCCCTCCCTCCCCTCCCTCCCCTCCCTCCCCTCTTTGTCTCTGTGTTTTGATTTTCCTGTCTTGTGTTTGGTCGGTGTATCTGTCTTGTTATCTTGTTCCTGTCTTGTTTTGGTGTCCCTCGTTAGGGACGCCAGGTGGCGTCCCTTTTGATGGGGGGTAGTGTCAGGGTTCTGTCACTTCGGTCTAGTTTACTCTTGGTTTGTGACAGAGCCCTGACACTCCTGTATTGTTTGTCTTGTGTGAGTGCACAGCTTTGAGCATGCTCAAGCTGCGTGCTCTTCTGTCCTTGTGTTTTGTGTGTGGGGCGTGGTGTTCGGATCCCGGCACTTCGGTCTAGTTTGGGTTTCAGTTTTGTGTTGGGATTCGGACATTCATGCTCCGTGTGTTTGTTTTGTCATGTGAGCGTGTGCTCTTCTGTCTGTGTGTTCTGTGTAGCACACGGTTCATGTTTTCATCGGCCGTGTGCTTTCATGTTTTGTCTTATGTTGTGTAGCACGTGGTTGGTGTTTTTTCACTGGCTACGTGCTACGTCATGTTGTCATGTTTTGTGTGAACATGCAGCTGATGAGTTCTCATTAGTTGCATGTTCATGTCATGTTTGGTGTGAGCATATGTCTTGTTAAGTGTTTCTTTGTGCCATGTGCTCGTGTCCATTGTCTAACCCCGCCCACCTTGTTTCCTGATTATTGGTTCATTTTCCCCACCTGTCTTCCCTCGTTACCCTCCTTTGTTTGTTCCCTATTTAATATCCTTGTGTTTGCAGTCCAGTGCTGAATCGTCGTCGAATGTACCTCATGTTTCCCTGCTCCCGTCAAGTCAAGTCAAGTCAAGTCAAGTCAAGTCAAGTCAAGTCAAGTCAAGTCAAGCTCAAGTCAAGTCTTGTTTTCCCCCTCGGGGTAGTTTTGTTTTGTCTTGTTTTTTGTTTTATTATTACCATTAAAGAGCCCATTCCTCTGCATCTCTGAGTCCTCGCTCCTTTCCCTTCACCTACCCTGACATAAACAATAAGTCTTGACTATTTAGACAATGTTGTCAAAACATTTTTTTTACAGTTTCGCTTTATTTTTCCAACACCCAGCACCCAGTCGTGATCACGTTCATTTGACTGCTTTAATAGTGAGAAACCCCCCTAAAACATCTATTATACACAATAATAGATTCCTAAGATTATATTCATAATAATAAAATAATGAATTTCCATGCAGCGAGAGTGATAGAGAACCCGTTATATTCATAGCTCAACAGCGGCTGGTTGGACTATACCAGGGGTCTCAAACTTATTTTACCTGGGGGCCGCTGGAGGTAGACTCTGGGTCAGGCTGGGCCGCATCAAGTATTCCAAAAAAAAGTAGCACAACTGATCCAATCTTCTCAATCCTTATTATTAACAGTTCTTCAACATGAATGTTTCTTCTGAACATGAACTGTTCCTCTGAATTTGAAATAAATATAGCCTATAGAAATTAAATCATGTTATATGAAATAATGAATGATTTTAATTTTATTTTAAATAATAGACTAATTCACAGCAAGGCCGTAACCAGGTCAAACAGAACAGTGAGCAAAATTCTAGGTCTAATACTAGTTGGGAAATAATCTTTTTGGGACTATTTGTAAGCAATATTTCAAATATATTATTAGTCCCGATATTCTTTGCATGAGTGAGTGAATAAATACATAGATCTGTGATGTATTTATGGATTCTCTAGTGGTCTGGTGGTAGAGTTTTTGTCAACCGTGTCAAAGGTTCCGGGTTCTAATCTGCTCTCATATAGTTTTTCTTCATTAAAATCAAAGATGTTCATCAATGATTGTATAATAAGACCATGGACACCGGAAAGAATAGAGTCTCTCTCAGCAACGGCATTAAGCGATAGATTGACGCGCTCGTCTGTGTTTGAAGACTGTGCAGTGTGCACGAGCCAAAAGAGAACGTAAACCCTGCCTACTTTGATTTGATTGGCCATCTCAATCATTTTGACATTGACGAGCGCTGTTAGACCGCATTCGTTTCAACTGTCTGATCAGCTTCGTTCGTCTGTTCCTGTCAATCACGCGGTGTCAACCAATTATACTGCACGAGGGAGGGGCGAGACAACTCTCTCTCTCTCTCTCTCTCTCTCTCTCTCACACACACAAAGGAGGCAGCAAGCGTGGCAAGCACTGCACACGCAACAACTCAGCAAAAATGTGCTTTTCAGAGCAACGCGCAGGCCGCACTTACACTAAACTTTGATATCAAGAAGGGGCCACAAAATACCCTGCGGGCTGCGAGTTCAAGAATGGGTAACTGCAGCTTGGAGTAATGGGCGTGCTGGACGGTAGGGGGCGTGCCGGACGGTTTCTCATTGGTCGGACAGTAAGGGGCGTGCCGGACGGTAGGGGGCGTGCCAGACGGTTTCTCATTGGCCGGACGGTAGGGGGCGTGCCAGGCGGTTTCTCATTGGTCGAAAGCTGCCTGTTCTTATACTCTTAAAAGGAAGAAATCAAACCGAATCCCATTAAAACAAATTCCATTCTTTTAAAATAAAAACAATGTTAATGATATGAAGAATATTCGATTTCAATTTTATATATATATATATATATATATATATATATATATATATATATATATATATATATATATATATATATATATATATATATATAAACATTGTTCTTTTTTTTTCCAACAGTACAATCGGAGGCCGTTTCTCAATATGCGTTCTTGTCTGTACTTGTGTTCTCGTGGACTTGTGAAACGTCATCAGTCGCTGCCCAAGTCCTGTTCCAATTCAAAGTTCACATCTAGCCATAGACAAGTACAGTTCAAATCCCCGGATGTGTCCTTGATCCGCCCCTTTTATCGAGGATGCATCGAGAGGAGACTTCAGACAGACCGGTATCCCAGAATGCATCTCAGACCAACGGACGCAACGATCAGTAATGCCATGCCCCCCAACACCCGCATGATAAGCTGAACTTGGTTGTGCACGAGCCTCTACTACTAACCTAACCGAGAGCGACATTATCATCACGGGGGGCGGCATTGTTTTGTCACTTGCAACACATCCAGAATACACATAATTTCTGCTTAAAATAAGTCTAAAATGCAAAACAAGACCAGTTTAGGATAGTAAGGCTTATTTTTAAGCACAAGCCTAATAAAACATTTGAAGTAAAAACATTTTTTTTTAAATGTATTACTTATATAGTAGTATAAACTTGTGAAAATTAAAATATTAAATACAATTATAAAATGTTAAAATATTTGTTAAATAGTTTTATTTATCATATTTATGTTTTATTTTTGTAATGTGTTTTTGTTAAGTCATTATAATATTGTTTTGAACTGCTTGTTATTTCCAATGGCAACTATTAACAGTTTTATTTTTTTTTAATTGTATTAAAACCACATAAAAATCCTAATAATCAAACTAAATCAGAATAATTATTAATGTTAATAATAATATAGAGAGCCCACAACAACAAATAAACAAACAAAAACATTTAAAAATATATTGTCCCGTTTTTTAATTTAAAGATAATAACAAATGAAATTTTAGTGATATTTTGACCACTCAAAGAGGAAATGTCCCCGGTTTCCATTTCAGAAATCTGGTTACCCTAAACTACATATTAGGCTAATGTTTAATATAGGCCTATTGTTTTTTTTAAATCTAAACGAAAATGAATCTAAACGTTGTGTTTTATACTTCGTTTTGTTATAAATATATAAGATAATCAATGTAGCTGTCTGAACGACATTTGTGTGGCTAAGATTTTTTTGTAAAAATAATGAAAAGAGGCAGTGGTGTTTTATGACATATTTCGTTTTATTGTAACCTACAATATACGTTTCTCTATACCAAGTAGGCCTTCGCGAACTTCTGACTTGCGTCCGTGGAGTTAATTCAGGCTCGCCAAGTTCAACTCCGGAGAACGAACTCCCGAGGACGGGAGGACAATAGTCCGGTAGGCTACTCTGCTAATGGAACAGCGGCGGTCTTGATAGGGTTATTCAGTGTATATATGTATATTTTAGGCTACAATAAAACAAAATATATGATAAAACACCACTCGGCCTCTTTTCATTTTCATTAAAAATATATTAAACATATTATAGTCACACAAATGTAAAGCAGCCAATGTTATTGCATGTATATTTATAACAAAACGAAATATTAAAAACCCTGCCTCTTTTCGTTTAAATAAAAAAAAAACATTAATATGTGGTTCAGACAAGTGTGATTATCACTGTAATAAAATTAATTATGACATAAAACACAAGCCAGTCTATTTTTGTTAAATGTCAGTTTATGTGTTTAATAGCCTAAAAATATAAAGTTATGAAACTTCACTTTGCCCTCAGTCAAAACGATTTACCAGGGAACAAATTATAGATTCATGAGACCAAAGATCGGCCGTTAGAAGACGGATTATATCTGAAGACATCAGAGCCAGCGGCAGGTGTCAGAAGGACTAGCCGTGTTAAGTCTGCTCTGGGCGGGGAGAGTTCCCGCTGAGCGCCGCTGATCCACTGGAGCTCACAACTCCGAAAACGCCAGATCACATTTTCTATAAGGCGCTCTCTTTATAAATAAATCACAGATTTGAGCTTTAAACAAGTACATTCTCGCCTGAAAAAGTCCTAAAACTACATTTTGTGAAACATTAACAGTATTTTTAAATTACGAGGGGTTTCTCATCCGCTATTGACGCTTGCTGTTTGGTGCGAGATGCATTCTGGGATACCGGTCTGTCTGAAGTCCACAAGTCCATCAAAATCTCTGTCTGAATAGAAAGCTCTGAAGATCCCCTTCTTTCCATTGCCACAGTATCCAGTGGTGTTTTTGTAGATGCACCCACAGCCATCACACCTGGTGAGCTCGAACTCCACTCTGTACATCTTCCTCACATCTGGACTGACAGACTTCCAGTCAACAATACCTACACAAGAAATTAATGCAATAAACTAAATCTAAATATTAAAAAAAAATATATATTCATTTAATATTCATTTAATAAAAGTAATAAATATACATACTGTCCAGGCAAAGTGAGCTTTTCTTCTAAAACTTTGACGGCTGACAATGTCGTTGAACTTTCTGCACACTACTGACAGAGTGAGAGAGGCTCCATCTCCTTCTTCATACACCACATCTAGAAGAATCCATCTGAGCAGCTCTGATGGAAGCTGAATAAAATATAAATGTATAAATAAACAAATATTCAGCTCTGGAAAAAATTAGGAGACCACTTAACATTGCGAAATCAATGTTAAGTGGTCTCTTAATTTTTTCCAGAGCTATAAACAAATATTACTTGAAATGACAACAAATATGTTTAATGAAATACTTCATAATATTCAATCTTACATCAGCAAGCCTCCAGCTGGTGTAAGAGGTTTTAGAGCTATTAGAGGCACAGGCCTAAATTGACAGCAGTGCAGTAGTGAACACGCTGTCCTTAAAGGGACAGTTCACCTCTAAAATTATGTCATTATTCACTCACTCTAATATTGTTCCAAACCTGTATTCATTTCCCGATGACAGAATTTTCATTTTTGAGTGAACAATCCCTTTAATGTTAATACAACAACAAAAGACAAAGAAAATCACTCATTGCTCTTGCCTGAAAAACTAATACAGTATAGCTTTAATAATAAGAATCAATGTTTAATTTATAGTGAAGTCTTTTATTTGTACATTTATTCATTCAATTTCATACATAAATGCTGCTGTACAGCTCTGAGCTGCCAGTGTAAATCTTTATATAGGCCTATATTTATTTTATATTTTACAATACACTAGGAATGTGTACAAGGTTTTTTTTTTTTTTAAAGTAAAGTTTTAAGTTTAAGTAAGGGTTTTCAATTCTTTTAAGTAAAATAAAGGAGTATTGCAATAAAATTTTTTATTTTTTCTCCTTAACCTCTTGCTGTTCCTGTCGCCTAAGAATAGAATTGCAAAAAACTGATGTGACAAGCCATCAGAACCGAACCGAACCGAAAACCGTTGTTAAAAACCGAGGTTTGTATTGAACCGTGGACTAACTGTATTGTTGCATCCCTAGTGCCGACCCAAACCAGTCTAAAATAGTCTGAATATAAACACTTGTTATAGGTGTCCAGTAGTGATTCAGCATAAGACAAAAACACTGTTTGGAAAATGGATTCATGATGTACTCGCAAATTTGATACATTTTGAACTGAAAAAAGTTACGGACCAAAGCTTTAACAATACATAATATAGCCGTTCACGTTATCATTTGTCATCTTGACAAATGGGTCATTCCCTATCAACTCAACCAGAGGTCCCTGGCTCAAATCTTTAATTTTGTTAAAGACAAACATAAATAGTTATGAAAGCCAAAATATTAAATGTTGTGGGTGTATATTTACATCAGGGGTGGGGAAACGTTGATCCTGGAGGGCCACTCTCTTGCAGAGTTTAGCTCCAACCCTAATCAAACACACCTGAAGCTAATCAAGGTCTTCAGGATTACTAAAGTTACATGCAGGTGATTTTTTTTTTTTTTTTTTCAGGTTTGGAGCTAAACTCTGCAGTGGCCCTCCAGGATCAACGTTTCCCCACCCCTGATCTATGCAATTGGCTTTATGCACAGCTGCACTACTTCCTGAACTTCAGCCAGCTCCTTTGTTTCCTGTCTGCCATTATTGGACAAACTGATTAATCCAGGTGTGCCTGACCTCTGTAGTCACAACAACAATAATCAGACACACCTGGATTAATCCGTTTGTCCAATAATGGCAGACAGGAAACAAAGGAGCTGGCTGAAGTTCAGGAAGTAGTGCAGCTGTGCATAAAGCCAATTGTGTTGATTGAAAAATAAAACAGGATACATTTCTAGTGTCAACATTATTTGTTGTTCAGATATTACTCTATAAAAGTATCAGCTGTATGCAAAGAGACCCACGTTTGGTTGACGACCAATATAATGTGTAAAGTAATTTGTTCTAGACCTGTAATTTGGCGAAGTGAAATTGGTCATTTTGATCCCCTCTACAAAATATCATTGGTAATACAAATACAAAACGGATTAACCATTAAATCTACATTAATTGCATTCAATACGTTTGCTTTCTTAACTATTTATAATTTTCTTTAGAAAAAAAAAAAATTAACAACAAAAAAAGTTACAGAAATGTGTTTGATTTAACACGGAATGACTCAAATGATCTGTCATGTAACATGCATAATACAAAACTAAACTTGTACTTACGTTCATGGTGAACCGCGCAAAGTCTGTGGCTTTGCAAATGAGTGAGAACGTTTTGTCTTTCACTTGGTCTATAAACATGGGTGGCACAAAACGGACACCGGTACAAACTGCCAACTCTGTAGGCCTCACGGTCTTGGCCTTGCGTCTCACGGTAACATGTGTCTGTTGAACAACAATTAAGTAATTACTAAAGCTGCAAGATATAACCGCAAAGGAAATAAATGATGATCGTTTTTTAATAAGCTATTGTAATATACATATCTACAAGATATAAAGCTTTAATCTCATATATAAAAGTATGACTATCTATGACGATTTAAACCACATCTTACCGCCGCCATCTTCTCACAGGAAATTACGTCAATGTATGGTTATCGCTGATTGGCCAACACAGTTGCCAGAAAGAAACTCCTTTCACCAATGAGAAACCGCCCGGCACGCCCCTTACCTTCCGGCACGCCCATTACTCCAAGCTGCAGTTACCCCTGTCTCTGCGAGTTTGAGACCCCTGGACTATACGCTGCCAGCCTAGCGTCGGTAAGCACCCAGTTGTGATCACGTTCATTTGACTGCTTTAAATTTAAATTTGACTGCTTTAAATCCCCCTAAAACATAAATCATACAAAAGAACAGATTCCTAAGTTCATATCCATAGTATTAAAATAATGTATTTCCGTGCAGCGAGTGAAAGAGAACGCGTTATACTCGCTGCTCAACAGCGACTGGTCCACCCAAGCGTCAGTAAGCACCCAGTCGTGATCACGCTCATTTGATTGCTTTACATGTGAGAAACCCCCCTAAAACATAAATTATATAAAAGAACAGATTTCTAAGATTATATTAACAATAATAAAATATTTTGCATTTGTATTTCCATGTATTTATGCCCATCTCTGGCCACCCAGATGATTGCTTTGCCATCATTTGCGAGATCATAACAGAGAGCCGTCTGAGGGGCTCTGTATCTGCAGCTAAAATACAACAAAACAAGCATCATTTTCCTCTTCATATGGGACATCTGATTACCACAGTTGCTTACATCCATTAATATTTAATAAACTATCGCTTCTACTGATCTCTAACTTAGTTTCAGTAAAACACTAGCCTGGATGCCAGACGAACTTAGCCCCGCCCACAATTGTTTTGGCACGGGCAGTTCGGTCTGGACTTGATCCATAGAGAAGTAATTATGCCCGAACAGAAGCTGTTCGGACCAATGAAATTGTCAGGGCGGGCTTTAGACGATGATGGACAGATGATAAACCGTAACGTAATCATCCAAGTCACCAAAGGCGCTTGGGTTGAATTTGTTCTAATCCTAAACGGAGAACTTGTTCGTATATGCATTCACCTTTACTATTTACTATCTCCGGGAAAAATGGCATTTGGGGGGTAAAATATGTGTTATTTTGGCAGGTTAAATTTATGTGTTAAATTTCGCATTCTTGGGTCTGTATATCACATGATTGGGGTCGCTTTAACCCGCGGACTTGGCAACACAGTGCAGTTGAGTTCTGATTACATTTGACAACTAACGTTATGTGTCGCTCCGTTGCTCTGATTGGTTGTAGGTCTATCCAATTGAGGTCTTTCCTGGTTCGGTTTAAACACGCCCCATAATCACAGCCCAACGGAGCAGATCAGACTCATATTCTGACTAGAATTGAGTATGACGACGTCAGGCTAGTAAAACACAGAAATGAACCGATCAAACTACACATACCTCTCTGCTTAGCTCTAACTGTAGTCGAACGCTGATGACATAACACCCAGGTGGGCCCGCCCTTACGCGGTTATGATTGGCCGATTGATAAGGTTAAATCTGATTGGCTAAAGAGTACGAATGATCCGGGTGGGAGGAGAGCGCTGCCAGGAAAGTCTCAAAAACTCACACGCACAAATCCAAAGCAATTCACACGTGAATGACGATTTGCACATTCACTTTCTAGGATGAACTTGTAAATTTTAAACATTCAAAAGTTTTTGTGCACAGTTGTAAATCTACGAATTGTGTTTTGCATTTGTGAAATGTATTTTATGAATATATAATTTTATTTTGCGCACGTGAATTGTTTTTTTGTGCACGTGGATTTGGTTTCATGCATGTGAAATTGGCCACACGTGTGCATCTTGTTTTTTGCGTGAATTATTAATGAGTCTATTCTGTCTCCATAATAAATAGATCCCTAACTGCCTGATTCTCTAAATTCGGGGTACCTCAATCTGAGATGGAAGAGATGGAGCAGGTTCACAATGTCTCCTGGACCTTACAAGTCGGTCCAGGATGGTGAATAGGTGAATAACACTGATATAAACACCTAACCCTGGTTGTTAGCCTAAACTTGTCCCTCCAATCTGATTAGAATGTTGTTTCAGGATCAGCAAAGATGTTGAACTAGGAACATGTTGCACTTGGTGAAATTACATTCACTGACACGAAACATACCTGCAAACACTTTCGATGTCCATGATCATTTAAACTCAAAACTATACACTGATCAAGCATGTGAATAATACTTATTATCTCTTCATCAGTGCACCTGTTAGTGGGTGGAATATTTAAGGCAGCAAGTGAACAAGTTGTCCTCAAAGTTGACGTGTTAGAAGCAGGAAAAATGGGCAAGAGTAAGGATTTGAGCGAGTTTGACAAATTGTGATGGTCAGAGCATCTACAAAACTGCAGCTCTTTGGGGGGTGTTCCCGGTCTGCAGTAGTCAGTATCTATCAAAAGTGGTCCAAGGAAGGAACAGTGGTGAACCAGCAACAGGGGCAGCCACAGACTAGTTAGTGTGCCCATGCTGACCCCTGTCCACTGCCAAAAGCGGCAACAGTGGGCACGTGAGCGTCAGAATTGGACCACAGAGCAATGGAAGAAGGTGGCCTGGTCTGATGAATCACGTTTTCTTTTACATCATGTGGATGGCCGGGTGCGTGTGCGTCACTTACCTGGGGAACACATGGCTCCAGGATGCACTATGGGAAGAAGGCAAGCCGGCGGAGGCAGTGTGATGCTTTGGGCAATTTTCTGCTGGGAAACCTTGGGTCCTGCCCATCCATGTGGATGTTACTTTGACACATACCACCTACCTAAGTATTGTTGCAGACCATGTACCATGCCCTGCCACAAAGCAAAAATGGTTCAGGAATGGTTTGAGGAGCACAACAACGAGTTTGAAGTGTTGACTTGGCCTCCAAATGCTCCAGATCACAATCCAATGGAGCATCTGTGGGATGTGCTGAACAAACAACTCTGATCCATCGAGGCCCCACCTCACAACTTACAGGACTTAAATGATCTGCTGCTAACATCTTGGTGCCAGGAACCACAGCACACCTTCAGGGGTCTAGTGAAGTGCATGCCTCTGGGTCAGGGCTGTTTTGGTAGCAAAAGGGGCATCAACGCAATATTAGGATATTAGAATCATAATGTTATTTCTGATCGGTGTATATAAAATGACACTGATGGCATTGTACCTGTAAAGGTGAGGAAAATTACTGACAACCAAAAGCAACATAGAGAAACAAAACATCAGAATAAAAGCATGAAAAGAAAATGCAGCAAGGCTGAGTGCAAATGGTGGGGAAAAAAGAAACCTTGAAGTTCATAACATCATAAAAAAAACATGCTTACAATGTTGAATTTACCAAAGCTTAAAAACAGGAGCAAAAACATCTGCCCTTCCCTCTATGTGTTACTGTTGACATGTAAACTAAGCCCAGGTTCTCTGTGAACTTGCATCCTTTTGTATTGACAAAATTCAAAAATTATCACTGAGGCCCCCACCTCGATATGCAGCTGACTGTAAAACTCTAAAAGAAACTGCAGCATCCTAAATATCTTCTTCCTCTTTTGACACTGCACATCCTTAATTAAAATGTGTTAAACTATCTAGAAACTGAATTTGAATAATGACCTTTAAAACATCTTCTCAAAGACAAAAACTCCTAAATAAACAGCTGGATAACAACACATTTCTGAACTCATTAAGCTATCTGAAATATTTCCAATGTTGTTTATGACTACATCACAGCAATAATACAGTAATGGTTTGAATCTCAGTCCCATAGTTTTTCAGGGGTATACCTAAGTGTGCATGCAGAAACAAATCCGATTTGAGTAATCAATAATGATAACCAGTATTTTACAGTAATTTTGTTTATGATTGACATACAATAGCTTGCTTGCAAATGAGGTCTAAAACAGTCATCTTAAACTGGAGGACAGATAACCACTAGGGGGCCTCGGCAGACCTCCGAGGGAGACCTAATTAAAAAAAACCCTGTTCCTTCCTTGGACCACTTTTGATAGATACTGACCACTGCAGACAGGGAACACCCCACAAGAGCTGCAGTTTTGGAGATGGCTCTGTCGTCTAGCAATCACAACTTGGCCCTAGTCAAACTCGCTCAAATCCTTACACTTGTCCATTTTTCCTGATTCAACATCAACTTTGAGGACAAAATGTTCACTTGCTGCCTAATATACACTCACCTAAAGGATTATTAGGAACACCTGTCCAATTTCTCATTAATGCAATTATCTAATCAACCAATCACATGGCAGTTGCTTCAATGCATTTAGGGGTGTGGTCCTGGTCTAGACAATCTCCTGAACTCCAAACTGAATGTCAGAATGGGAAAGAAAGGTGATTTAAGCAATTTTGAGCGTGGCATGGTTGTTGGTGCCAGACGGGCCGGTCTGAGTATTTCACAATCTGCTCAGTTACTGGGATTTTCACGCACAACCATTTCTAGGGTTTACAAAGAATGGTGTGAAAAGGGAAAAACATCCAGTATGCGGCAGTCCTGTGGGGGAAAATGCCTTGTTGATGCTAGAGGTCAGAGGAGAATGGGCCGACTGATTCAAGCTGATAGAAGAGCAACTTTGACTGAAATAACCACTCGTTACAACCGAGGTATGCAGCAAAGAATTTGTGAAGCCACAACACGCACAACCTTGAGGCGAATGGGCTACAACAGCAGAAGACCCCACCGGGTACCACTCATCTCTACTACAAATAGGAAAAAGAGGCTACAATTTGCACAAGCTCACCAAAATTGGACAGTTGAAGACTGGAAAAATGTTGCCTGGTCTGATGAGTCTCGATTTCTGTTGAGACATTCAGATGGTAGAGTCAGAATTTGGCGTAAACAGAATGAGAACATGGATCCATCATGCCTTGTTACCACTGTGCAGGCTGGTGGTGGTGGTGTAATGGTGTGGGGGATGTTTTCTTGGCACACTTTAGGCCCCTTAGTGCCAATTGGGCATCGTTTAAATGCCACGGCCTACCTGAGCATTGTTTCTGACCATGTCCATCCCTTTATGACCACCATGTACCCATCCTCTGATGGCTACTTCCAGCAGGATAATGCACCATGTCACAAAGCTCGAATCATTTCAAATTGGTTTCTTGAACATGACAATGAGTTCACTACTAAAATGGCTCCCACAGTCACCAGATCTCAACCCAATAAAGCATCTTTGGGATGTGGTGGAACGGGATCTTCCACCACATCCCAAATCTCTTTCAACTGCAAGATGCTATCCTATCAATATGGGCCAACATTTCTAAAGAATGCTTTCAGCACCTTGCTGAGTCAATGCCACGTAGAATTAAGGCAGTTCTGAAGGCGAAAGGGGGTCAAACACAGTATTAGTATGGTGTTCCTAATAATCTCACCCACTAACAGGTGCTGTGATGAAGAGATAATCAGTGTTGTTCACTTCACCTGTCATAATGTTATGCCCGATCTGTGTATGTATTATTTTATTTATTAGTACCAGAGATCAGGTATTTATTAGATAAAAGCTTTTGAGTACTGTCTTGGCCAAAAAGGGTCCTCCTTGGAGTCATTTAAACTTGAGTAATTTAAATCATTATAAAACTTAAGTTTCCCTTTAAAGTTTGCCATGGCCCCCTGCTTGAGAGCCACTGTTTTAGACTTTATTTGCAAGAACAGGCTATTGCATGTCAGTCTTTACATCAGATTTCTACTAGCTCTAGCACTGTGCTCCCACAGAAGTATTTACATTGCACTTTTTCACCACTTGAAAAAATTAAGAGAAGTCTCAAACCCGAAATGTTCTACACTAGGTAGGTACTCCGGAAGAAAAAAAATAAATTTAGGACAGAATCGAAGCCTTCCTATAATAAATTGAAACTAAAAGTGGATCCTTGAGTGATCTTGATCATTACATTTGGACACTAAATTTCAATTCAAAGGAACAAGGAACTGCTTTTTGTTCCAAGTAGCAACAACCATCGTGAACCAGGATATTGAGGTTTCTGTACACACCAATAACCAAAATTTGTTTCAAGCCACGGCACAAAAGACAGCCATTGTGGTTAAATCAAGCCAAATAAAAATAAAAGCTAGATACTTTGCAATACCTACATAGATACACTGTCCGTGGTGGTATTATTGCATTTTATTGCCAATAATAATGTCAACAATAATAATCCTAGACATATAATTCAGTAGTGGGGTGGGTTATAACAACTGCACTCTTATATTTGACATTCATTTATTATTTATTAACTAAAATTATTGGGTGAAGACATTTAAACAAAGTGTGTTACATACATGAATATGCAGCGTTGCATTCTACTGCAATGCATTGTTTTCTTCCTTTTCATTCTTTTATATGCTTTGAAAATAATTCTATACATTTTATATAAAGGAAAGAAAATGTAAGTATATGAAGTTCTGTATCTTTAGATTTCTTTCTCTTAATTATGTCTATATGCACCTAGAATTACCACTATGATAATATATATAAACTTTGCCTTTTATTTTGGTGTTAAATTCTAACAGTCCCCATGCAGCTTTACATTATTAAACATTTTTATTCTAAATATTTGATGCAGCCTGAGACTCTTTCAGTTTAATGAAAAGCCTAATTGGTGGTTTCTTCTTTATTCACTTCAAGGGGTGGTAAACCACGATTTCACTTTTCTAACTTTAGCTAGTGTGTAATGTTGCTGTTTGAGCATAAACAACATCTGCAAAGTTACAACGTTCAAAGTTTAAAGCAAAGGGAGATATTTGCTTTTAAAGAAATCAATTTCTAAGGACTACAGCAAACGGCCGCTAGGGACTACTACACATTCCTCCAGGGTCTCTGACATCACCAGCCCCAATATTTACATAAACCCCTCCTCCGGGAATATTAAATAAGGGAGGGCGAGGCCATTTTTTATCGCCGCGGGGAAGCGTTGCTGTGGTATAGTTAGCAGTGATGGGAATAACGGTGTTATAGATAAACGGCGTTACTAACGGAATTATTTTTTTCAGTAACGAGTAATCAAACGAATTACTGTTTCTCCTGTTACAACGGCGTTAGGGTTACCGAGAATAAAATGTGGCGTTACTATAATTGAGCTCACTGAAACGGTTATTATCCGAACAGGCTATCTGTCAGTCAGACCTGTGCGTGTATGCCGTGCCATGCGTGTTTGGTACACATAACTGATGATGATTGGTGGATGGGAGACAAGGTTGATGTTGATAGGTTGAGTTCACACACACACGCACACCCATATATGCAAAGTCACACATGACCAGGAGGAGTCCGATGGCAAGTCCAACGACTTCAAAGGTAGCTTTTGCGAACTGGAAGTATAAGCGCTACTTTTCCCTCGTTGAGGTGAAAGGTAAGAATGTTTATGTAAAGTGCAACTTATGCACAGGAAGAAAGAGTCTCTCCACGTCGGTGGCAAGTAATTCTGATCTAATGAAGCGCCTCACATCATCACATGCCGCCACAAAATGAGTGGCTAAAAACCCAGGTGATAACGTGAGCTCCACTACCAAAGGAGTAGTAAAGTACTTATAATATTTACACAATATTTACACTATAGTAGGTTTACAGATAATATTTACAATAATGTATTGAATTTTATAGGTGTCTCTCACATTGTCCCACAGCAATGGTGTAGCCTACATTAATGTACAATGTTTTATAATAATAATTTATTCTATTTAGTGTCCAATTCCTTCATTTAACATATTTAATATTGGGGGCATCCAAGTTATTTAACATATTTGAACATTTGAAAAAAAAAAAAAAGTAACGCAGTAATTACTTTCCCTGGTAATTAATTACTTTTATAATGTTGTAACTCAGTTACTAACTCAGTTACTATTTGTAAGAAGTAACTAGTAACTATAACTAATTACTTTTTTAAAGTAACATGCCCAACACTGATAGTTAGTAGGCTGGAGTGTTGTTGCCGCAATGCAGATGAAACTCTGTTATTTTCATCCGGATTGCAGGTCCACTTTGTTCAGCCTTCCTAGGGACGGGGGTGCGTTGCAGTGCATTTAACATACAACATGTTATATGCATGTGTGTATGAGACAGAGGGGAACACGGTCTCATTTGCAGCAGATATATACTGCCCATCATAAATCAAAGCACGAGACAGACAGGGGTCGGAGGAGAAGACTGGAAAATGTGACATAATGGACAATATTCGTCTGTATTTGCAATACACGAGCCGCGGTTCAGCTGCGCGAGACAAACACTGCCAGGAGACGGGCACGCGCGGCTCCCGCTGCACATTTCACGGAGGAAAGCTTCCAAAATCTTTGCGAGTTCAATTAAGGATTCGCACAACGGCTTGTCCTGAAAGATGGATTTAAAAACAGAAGCTGTTTACATGCCACAACCTGTAAGTATGATTTATTTTTCGTCGATGTGTTTTCCTGTAATAGTTTGTATTGTTAATTGTACGTTGTACCAAGGAAGTAGACATGACGCTGTTTGGCTCTGCAAACCAGTTTGTTAAATGTTCATTCATACTTAATGTTATCCGACAAACACCTAACGTTACAAACTGTTTAAAATCTCAACAGCGAACTTGGCATTAGTGTAAATTATTCTTTGATTAGAGCATTTATGTATTGTTTATCTACAGGCATGCTAAACATGGTTCTGTGTTTGATTTGGCTACTAGTAAAGCCAATGTTTAGTGTTTGTTTTGGGTTAATAGTTCTTGCGACCAATTTATGTCTATAATCATTCTAAAAATACAAAATTAACGGTGCCATTCAGTAGCAATCACTGTAGATCCGCAGTCTTTACTCTTGAGGACTGAACAGGTTGAACAGGTTCTGCTCGATCATCTTTACTAAAATTGTCTGGGTCTGATTCGGGCTCAAATTGGGATGGTTTTATTGACGCCATTGTTTCTAATACTACCCAAAGCACAGGCTACCGGTAAAGGTAAGGGGCGTGACGTTTCCGACAAACATGCACTATGCGGTTAGCAAATCACAACACACTGGGCCAGCTAACCAATCTGAGCCCATTGCGTATTTTTGAGGGACTGGCTTCATACAACCCGGAAACCATCAGACCGTTTTTACCAAGGGGGTAATCCAGCCCCCGGAAAGTGTACCTTCCATAGGGACAGCCATTGCTAACCAAGCCATCACCTGCTGTTAGCATCCCATTGACTCCCATTCATTTTGGCCTCACTTTGACTGGGAATATATTTACATCTGAGGCGTTTAAAGACTCATTTTGTCCATTGTTTATTTCTATACAAACACGACAATGTATAAAATGCTCCATTACCTTGTATCTTACACTATCTCCCCGTAGAAGCCACTTTTGTAAAAAGTAGGCTAACGGTTGCGTCATAACCACGCAACGGAGTCGTGCTGTATCGTATAGACCCGAGGAGAAGCTCGTAGGCAATCGGGGGGACGTGGAGGGTCAGGGTATATTCTGGCAAACCGTTTGCCAATCACGTCTAGCAATCGGCAAAGCAAACTGTGGTACACGCCATTCACCAACAAGAGATAGGTAACTCGCAAAGCACAATGTGCCTTCCTGTTTTCCCAGCACGATACCATAGAACGGTAGAAGAAGTAAGAGGCGGGGCACCAGTTAAAAAATGTAAAAGTTAAAGCTCACGCAAACAGGTATTAATAGACACGTTTTAGTCAAATATTCATTGTTTATAGCTACATCCAGTGTTAAAGTAGAACGCAATTTGGTGTTGTAACAGCTAATCCAATATAGCCTAAAGAATCCAACTATTTAAGACATAAGGCGATATAAGTGGCATGACAACAAATGAACCATATAATTCTTATGTGTTATGTAATATCTTAATAAAATATAAAATGTCTAACTTCTTTAAGTTCACACCTCCATTGTGTAATGTAATTGTAAATCCCATTAACATATTTAAACCTAAAATGGTTCTCAAACTGGTGGCCATCATGGCCTTTTGACATTTTATGAACTAATCTTTCATAAATTCAGTATAATAGCATCAGAGAAATAAGACTTTCAACCAAAATAATTTATTAAATCATTGCATAAAGCATTCTACTGTATTATTTCATATGTATGGTTTGTCATTTTTAAATTGTTTTGTGTCATTAACTGTGATCACAGAAAGATGCGCACCAGAATTGGGTTTGCTCTGTTACCTTTGTTCTCTGATTAACATTAAGTAAAAATTGACTAAAGAACTTTTGTAGCGTTAATAATGATTTAGCTATTTCATTTAAAATGTACGCAGTGCAGAATGTTTGATAACTTTATTTAGAATTATGTATATTTCCTACCAAGAAGGGCACAGGTAAATATGGCATTTATGTTGGGTTTATGTGAAGGTTGTTTTAAGTTTACTTAAATTAAAAGTTGTTATATTTTTTGGAGTTTAATTACACTGTAATGTTTAATGGCTATAATTAATGTTTGAAATTGTTTAACATGATAGTTTCATGCTTGCATCCATAATATATTGTAAGTCTCAAAAGTATTTATATTAGTCAATACTTGATTTGTCATCTGACCTTTTACACATTTTGTCACAGCCTGTTTTTACCTTGAATTGCTCTGTAAATGCATGTGGTCTCCAGAGCCATCTTGTCTTTTTTTCCCTTTTCCCTTCATGTTGAACTGGGCCATGAGAAAATTACTGAAGAGCCTGAAGAAATTTCAATTACAATCTTAAGTCAAGCTTTGAATTGATCACTGACCATGACCATAGGAATAGTTCACCCAAAAATAAAAATGAAATCATCATTTTCCTCGCCATCAAGTCATCCTTGGTGTATATGACTTTCTTCTTTCAGAAGAATACAATCAGAGCTATATTAAATAATATCCTGTCTCTTCCTATTATGTTTGTTAGACCCAAAAATGTATGCGTGTGTCATAATGAGTGATTCTGATGATGAATACTCTGCAATAAATGTTCTTCTTACTCAGAAAAGCATATTATGGGGGGAGGGGGTGAAATTGGACATACCCGTATTTCCTCAAATGTAGTTGTAGTCAATTAAACGCCTTTCCTGTAGTCAATTAAACGCCGGGCCTCTGATAGTGGCCGGGGGCGTGGCCAGCACAAACAAATAAAATTAAGGCCGGGGGAAAACTATTTCCTTTTATTTCATGTGCATTCAAGTTCAGCGTAATGTACAGTAGGGTTGTGCCGAAGGAGCGAAACCATCATGACCATTGCTAGTGCGCACACTAATCCTGGTCTCTTCTATACTTAACCTAAACACTTTGCAAGGATTGCTCTGTAAATTAAATTGAGAATATAACTGATGCATATCTGCTTTTTTAAATACTGTAGTCTATGAGAGATTTGACGTGTGTTAGCCTGTGATCACACAAATGATCTGGACAATCTCTTAGCCTTTTGTCTTTTTTACACATCTTACTCTGCATTTAACTTAAAATATTTTATTTTGTACAAGAAAACAGCATAGGCTTCAAAATAAATTTTGTTATTGAAACATTGTAAAGTGGTCATTTGAACTACTCAAACGAACATTTAAAAAACAATATGCAAAATCAAACTTGAATAGCTCCATAATGGATTGAGAAAAGTGTGCGCATTAGTTGGGTAAGAAAAATAAAGAAATTATAGTTGTTGTTTTTTTAAGTAGAAAATAATATTTATGTAAAGAGATATATATTAAAATAAAAAGTGCTTAAAGGAACACAACTCTTCTTAAGTACAGGGAGTGCAGAATTATTAGGCAAATGAATATTTTGACCACATCATCCTCGTTATGCATGTTGTCTTACTCCAAGCTGTATAGGCTGGAAAGCCTACTACCAATCAAGCATATTAGGTGATGTGCATCTCTGTAATGAGAAGGGGTGTGGTCTAATGACATCAACACCCTATATCAGGTGTGCATAATTATTAGGCAACTTCCTTTCCTTTGGCAAAATGGGTCAAAAGAAGGACTTGACAGGCTCAGAAAAGTCAAAAATAGTGAGATATATTGCAGAGGGATGCAGCAGTCTTAAAATAGCCAAGCTTCTGAAGCGTGATCATCGAACAATCAAGCGTTTCATTCAAAATAGTCAACAGGGTCGCAAGAAGCGTGTGGAAAAACCAAGGCGCAAAATAACTGCCCGTGAACTGAGAAAAGTCAAGCGTGCAGCTGCCAAGATGCCACTTGCCACCAGTTTGGCCATATTTCAGAGCTGCAACATCACTGGAGTGCCCAAAAGCACAAGGTGTGCAATACTCAGAGACATGGCCAAGGTAAGAAAGGCAGAAAGTCGACCACCACTGAACAAGACACACAAGCTGAAACGTCAAGACTGGGCCAAGAAATATCTCAAGACTGATTTTTCTAAGGTTTTATGGACTGATGAAATGAGAGTGAGTCTTGATGGGCCAGATGGATGGGCCCGTGGCTGGATTGGTAAATGGCAGAGAGCTCTAGTCCGACTCAGACGCCAGCAAGGTGGAGGACTGGTTTGGGCTGGTATCATCAAAGATGAGCTTGTGGGGCCTTTTCGGGTTGAGGATGGAGTCAAGCTCAACTCCCAGTCCTACTGCCAGTTTCTGGAAGATACCTTCTTCAAGCAGTGGTACAGGAAGAAGTCTGCATCCTTCAAGAAAAACATGATTTTCATGCAGGACAATGCTCCATCACACGCGTCCAAGTACTCCACAGCGTGGCTGGCAAGAAAGGGTATAAAAGAAGAAAATCTAATGATATGGCCTCCTTGTTCACCTGATCTGAACCCCATTGAGAACCTGATATCCCCCTAAAATAGCTCAAACTAAAAACTACTTCCAAAAATATTCAGCTTTGATATTAATGAGTTTGTTGTGTTCATTGACAACATGGTTGTTGTTTAATTATTAATGTTGTAAAATTAATCCTCAAAAATACAACTTGCCTAATAATTCTGCACTCCCTGTAGAAGGAAGCTTTTTTCCCTCACGTGGAATATAGAAAGCACATTAGTTGGGTTAGTAAAATAACGAAATTATAATGTTTACATATATCGAGTCTATAAAACAAATATATCACAAAAAAACTTTATTTAAAGTGAATTTAATTTTGTATAAATTGTATCTTAATTTTAATCTATGTTTTATTAAAGCCCGGATTTAATAAATAACAAGCAAATAGCCTGTAACAGACAATGACATGGAGGCGGCAGCGCCGCGTGAACAACGCGTGGCTTAAATGAACTACTAGAAAATAAAAAAATCTTTAGTCAGGGGCAGCCCTTACTATTTATTTCAGATAGGCCTATATTTTGTCCAGAATGTCACAAAGGCAGTTCTGGGTTGAGCGCGTGGTGCTGAGCGGAAAGAGCTTCAGAAATGAACGGAATCTCCAGAAAGGCGCTCTCCACTGGAGGAAATAATACTGCTCTTTCAACGCACACACCGCAACAGTCACAATAAGACACAATTCAATTTAATAAATAATACTTTTTGATGGGCCACTTAAAATGTTTATTATAAATAAATTATTACATTCTAAAAATGAATAAAATGAACAAAAATTTGCATTGTATTTGCAATCCTTTGAAACCACCCCACTTCCCGCGCTCCTGATGATATCTTTCCTCTGGAATGCTATCGCTTTTCATTTAAAACGGTTTATTTAAAACAAATATTTTTTCAAATAGATGGAATTCGAAAAACAGGCCTGCTCCTAATAAAAGCCTGCCTCAAATAAAAGCCGGTGGCCTTCTGCAGTTCAGGTAAATAAAGGCCCTGGCTTTTATTTGAGGAAATACGGTAATATCTTATGTCATTTACTTGTCTAGTACATGCATCTTGACTTGATTTAAGAATTTGTTTGATATTTGGACTGGAAACTAAAACAAAAAGTAAGAAAAAAATTTTTTGCCGCGGTCTCTCACTGGTCTTGATAGATACATTTATTAGCTTTATTTATTTATCAGGTCCACAACCCTGATTTTCAGTAACCTATGTGTTGTGTCCCATGAACCACTTACACTAGAACATTGAGTGTTTGAAAATAAAGTTCCCTTTTGTTCAGTCACTACGACGTTCGTTAGTGACTAACGAATGGGGGGTTTTGCCTAGAAGCCTATCGCCTTTGAGCATAGAGAAAACGCCCAATGGCGTGCCAATGCCATGGGGCATGCGGAATTTGCATACGTAACTCCGCCTCACCGCGTGAGTATATAAGGAAGTACGTGGCAATACAGCATTATGTTTCTGCTTTCGGAGCCAAGAGTACCTACCTCTTCACTCCTCACAAGCCTTCTGAGACGCTGTCAGCTTCTTCGAGACGAGCAGCTTTCCAGTCGGTGTTGGTGTGACGGCGCGTTCCAGTGATCGCATACTTCCTGCCTGCTGATCTGCGCAGTGGTCTGCTAGACAGCTGGTGTGTGTTTCCCTGGGCGCTTCGGCATCGACTGCGAGGTTTCCTCTCACAAAAAGAGCTTGCGCGTGGCACGTCTTTTTCAAGACGGTTCGCCTGTGCACTTCCGGGTGCGATCGATCTCCGTTGCTGTCTATGGGCACATTCACTGCTCGACGTGTTTGGGCTTCAGCACGTTCGGGCAGTGATTGTGGATGTGTCATGTTCCCACTGCGGGAACGTGACCATAGCGATGTCGCGGTCGAGACTCAGTGATCTCCGCGAGGAGAGAGAGTCCCCTCTGCCACACCCCAATCTACCGTCTCTGAGAGAGGTGGTACTTTGGCTGGTGGCCAGGGTGACCTGAGGGCGGTGCCGTGGTATAAGAACCCCGACGATCATTCCTCGGGCCACGCCCCCCTCTCGCATATCGCTTCCCTCGAGTGCTGGACTGAAACAGCGGCCCGTCTATGACGCCTCGTTCGTTTCGTTCACACTCCAGACAGCGGCGAGATGTCGATCACCGCATCCCAAGGTGGGCTAGATCCTTTGGGGATGACGATTAGGTTGTGCTCCGCCTCCGGGTGTGTCAGCACTGCCTGATCTGACCTAGAGTTGATAGCCATGTTATCTCGGGCAGCCGCAAGCCTCGCGCTGGTGTGGAACTCCGCCCAGTCGCGAGTGCTCGTGGTTCCGCGATCGGTTTTTGTGGGCGGCACCCGACAGCTGTTGGGCCAGGCTCCAGGAACTGAACAACGGGGTCGCTCAGACCACAGACGTACCCAGGGTGGGGCAGCGAGGCAGCCCGGTCATGGGAGGCGTAGCGTCCCGGCGTGGGGGCACGGTTAACGGCTGCGTCCTGACAGAGGAGACCAGGGAAGGACACACGTTCCACTGGGGTCTGCTCTGAGAGGAGGCTGGCGACAGAGAGGGACGAGAGCGGTGCGGCCCGGGGGGCGGCACACACTGCCATCACCGGTCTCTGTGACCTCAGAGATGGGACACCAGTTCTTTCCAAGTGCACAGCGAACTCCCCAGAGCGCTACGCCTCCCGCTACGTCTCTGTGGTCTGAGCGACCCCGTTGTTCAGTTCCTGGAGCCTGGCTTCAGCTTCAGGGGCTGTCCGCTGGGTCGTGAAGGCCATCAGGCCCATCGGCTATGCGATTCAGTTCGCGCAGGCTCCTCCCCGCTCTGGGGAGTTCGCTGTGCCGTGATCGGGGCCAACGCCCCCGTCACACGTGCGGAGGTTGCCACCCTACTGGCGAAGGGTGCAATCGAGCCTGTCCCTCCAGCCGAAATGAAGTCGGGCTTCCTTAGCCCTTACTTCATTGTACCCTAGGGAACCGGTGGGTTACGGCCAGTCCTGGACCTGCCCGTCCTGAACCGATCCCTTCACAGGCTTCCGTTCAGGATGTCGGTAGTGAACGCCTCCTCGGACGCGTTCGTCCGGTAGATTGGTTGCAGCGATCGACCTGAAGGACGCTTACTTTCATGTCTCCTTCCTCGTTGCGGACCGTTCCTACGGTCTGCCTCGAGGGGCGGACATTCAGTACGCAGTCCCCCCATTCGGGCAGCTCTGTCCCCTCGTGACTCCACGGAGTCTATCGAGGCAGCCCTTGCACCACTCAGGCGGCACGGGGTTCGCATCCTGAACTACTTCGATGACTGGCTCATACTGGGTCACTCTCGTAAGCAGGTCTGCGGACACAGAGTCCAAGTGCTCCGGCACTTAGCCCGTCTGGGCCTTCAGGTCGACTGGGAGAAGAGCGACTCTGCCCCGTGCAGAGGATCTCTTTTCTCAGTATGGTTTCCGACTCGGTCGCACAGGTGCGTGCTGCTTACCAGCGAGCGCACACGCAGTCTCTGCTGACTTGCCTCCGTCAAATCGAGGGCAAGAGTGCGGTTCCACTGAACTTTTCAGAAGCTCCTGGGGCATATGGCATCTACAGCAGCGGTGACGCCGCTCGGATTGCTTCATATGAGACCGCTTCAGCATTGGCTTCGCGATCGAGTCCCGAGGTGGGCATGGCAGTCTGGCACGCTCCGGGTACAAGTGACTCGGGCCTGCCTTCAGACACTCACCCCGTGGTCGAACCTCAGTTTTCTATGGGCCAGTGTGCCCTTAGAACGAGTTTCCAGGCATGTTGTCGTATCGACGGATGCCTCTGCCACGGGTTGGGGTGCCATGTGCAATGGACAAGCAGCCGCTGGCTCCTGGAATCAGGACCCCAGCGCCTTCTGCATGTCAATTGCCTCGAGTTACTGGCAGTACGGTTCGCCCTGCACCGCCTCCGGGCGTTGCTGAGGGGTCAACATGTGCTTGTCAGGACAGACATCACGGCCGTAGTAGTGTACATCAACCACCAGGGTGGTCTACGCTCCCGCCGTATGTCTCAACTCGCCCGCCACCTCGTTTTATGGAGTCAAAGCGCCTGAGGTCCCTTCGTGCTGTCCATATTCCAGGAGCCCTGAACCGTGCAGCCGACGAGCTCACGGTTTCAGCCACTCCCGGGAGAATGGTGACTCCATCCCCTGACGGCCAGCTGATTGGGAACAGTTCGGGACGCGCAGGTAGACCTGTTTGCCTCCCACGACTCTTCCCACTGCAGCCTGTTCTATTCTCTGACCGAGGGCACGCTCGGCACGGATGCACTGGCGCACAGCTGGCCGCGGGGCCTGCGCAATATGATTCCCACTGATTCCCCCCAGTGAGCCTTCTCGCACAGCTCCTGTGCAGGATCAGGGAGGACAAGGAGCAGGTCCTTGGTCGCCCTGTACTGGCACGGCCGGACCTGGTTCCCCGAACTCTTACTCCTTGCGTCAGCCCCTCCCTGGCCTATTCCTCTGAGACACTCAGAGACGGGGCACCCTTGGCACCCACGTCCCGATCTTGGAGCCTCCACGTGTGGCTCCTGGAAGGGACGCGGCAGGTTTGCGTGGCCTGCCACCTCCGGTGGTCGCCACCATCACTTCCGCTAGGGCAGAGTCCACTCGGCATGCCTATGCGTTGAGGTGGAATCTCTTCGTCACCTGGTGCTCTTCCCGCCAAGAAGACCCCTGGAAATGCCCGATCGGGTCTGTGCAATCGTTCCTCCAATCGTTCCTCGTTGGAGCGAAGGCTGTCTCCCTCCACCTTAAAGTTTATGTGGCCGTAATATCTGCCTACCACAATCTCTTGGGGGACAAAAAGGTAAGTCAGCACGACCTGATCATCAGGTTCCTGAGGGGAGCGAGGAGACTGAATCCTCCTCGCCCTCCTCTCGTTCCCTCTTGGGACCTCGCAGTAGTTCTAAGTGCTCTGCAGAGGCCTCCCTTTGAGCCTTTGCGGTCGGTTGATATTAAGTTCTGTCGTTGTAGACGGCTCTGCTGACCGCATTGGCCTCTCTTAAGAGGGTCGGGGACCTGCAGGCTTTTTCGGTTGACGAAGCGTGCCTGGAACTCGGGCCGGCTAACTCTCACGTGTTCCTGAGACCCCGGCCTGGATATGTGCCCAAGGTTCCCACCACTCCGTTCAAGGACCAGGTGGTGAACCTGCAAGCGCTGCCTTTGGAGGAGGCAGACCCAGCCTTGGCATTGCTCTGTCCAGTACGCGCCCTCCGCGCTTACGTGGACAGCACGCAGTGTTTCAGGACCTCAGACCAGCTCTTGTCTGTTATGGTGGAGAGCGGAAGGGAAGAGCTCTCTCAAAGCAAGGCTGTCTCACTGGTTAGTGGACACCATTGTTTTGGCTTACCAGCAGCAAGGTCAACCATGTCCCCTTGGGGTTAGGGCACACTCCACTCGGAGTGTGGCCTCCTCTTGGGCTTTAGCACATGGCGCCTCGCTAACAGACATCTGCGAGCTGCAGGCTGGGCGACACCTAACACATTCGCCAGATTCTACTATCTCCGAGTGGAGCCAGTGTCCGACTATGTACTCGCCCCTACGGGTGGCCGGTAATGGGCCAGGCTCAGGTGTCTTCGCTTGCTCGCCATTCCACTCCACGGACTGGATACGTGCGATATTTTCCTCAGGTGAGCTCCCCGAGAGCCCTGAGTTCCTCCAGCACTGCTGACGCCGACATCAGTTCAGTCTGCCCTTTCGAGCCCAGACCCTCATGTCCGGCCAGGTGCTCCGTGTGCATGGTTCCCCTCCGGTGACCCCCACACGAGTATTTTCACCGTAAGCCTCCTAGCGAGCAGGTGTCTTTCCCTTGGCAAGTCCCTGCCGCCCCTAGGGTTAAAAATCCACCTTCGGCTGGTACCCTAGAGTTTTTCCATATGCAGCCCTTAGCGGGTCATATGTATTCTCTTAAGTCCTCCCTACGGGCAGGCATCTTTGCATTCCTTCACTGGGATATGCTTCCCAGTGTACCTTGGGATTCCTGTGTTAAGCGTGAGTCCTTCGTCCGTATTAGTCTTACGACAGGGAACTCACACTTACGCAGGGCACTGGAAGACGGCTGAAGTGGCGGGATTTTATTGAACCCCCATTCGTTAGTCACTAACGTACGTCGTAGTGACTGAACGAACGTACGTTCCGTTGCCACTTCAGCTGTGCTACCTGGAACGCAGGAGTTCAGTCTTGGCTCCTCAAGCAGGTAACATAATGCTGTATTGCCACGTACTTCCTTATATACTCAAGCGGTGAGGCGGAGTTACGAATGCAAATTCCGCATGCCACATGGCATTGGCACGCCATTGGGCGTTTTCTCTATGCTCGAAGATGATAGGCTTCTAGGCGAAACCCCCCATTCGTTAGTCACTAACGTACGTCTCCGTTCCCTCCTCAGGGAACAAGGGTTACATACGTAACCGAGACGTTACAAGCCCAGGGCATTGAAACAGCCATTTAAAATTTAAATAAAGTTGGAATACAGCTAATTGTTATATGGCTTTCTTCTGTGGAACTCAAGTAACTCAAAGATCATTACTCATACGACTCATACGATTGATTTTTTTATTTTATTAAACTGTGTTCCACAAAAGAAAGGAATATATATGATGGTAAATAAATGATGAGAGAATTTACATTTTTGGGTGGAGTATCCCTTTAAAGGGGTGGTAAACCACGATTTCACTTTTCTAACTTTAGCTAGTGTGTAATGTTGCTGTTTGAGCATAAACAACATCATCAAAGTTACAACGTTCAAAGTTTAAAGCAAACAGAGATATTTGCTTTTAAAGAAATCAATTTCTAAGGACTACAGCAAACGGCCGCTAGGGACTACTACACATTCCTCCAGGGTCTCTGACATCACCAGCCCCAATATTTACATAAACCCCTCCTCCGAGAATATGAAATAAGGGGGGGCGAGGCCATTTTGTATCGCAGCAGGGAATAGTTGTTGTGGTAGGCTATTTAGTAGGCTGGAGTGCTGTTGCCAATGCCGACGAAACGCTGTTATTTTCATCTGGAGTGCAGGTCCACTTTCTTCAGCCTTCCTAGGGACGGGGGTGCGTTGCAGTGCGTTTAACATACAACGTCATATGCATGCGTGTATGAGACATGAGGGGAACACGATCGCATTTGCATCGGATATATGCTGCCCATCATAAATCAAAGCACGAGACAGACAGGGGTCGGAGGAGAAGATCGGAAAATGTGACATAATGGACAATATTCATCTGTATTTGCAATACATGAGCCGCGGTTCAGCTGCGCGAGACAGGCAGGCACGCGCGGCTACCGCGGCACATCTCGCGGAGGAAAGCTTCCACAATCTTCGAGAGTACGGGCTATAACCTGTAAGTGTGATTTATTTTTCGTCGATGTGTTTTCTGTAATAGTTTGTGTTGTTAATTGTAGCCTACGTTGTAGCAAGGAAGTAAACATGACAGCGCTGTTTAACTCTGCAAACCAGTTTGCTAAATGCTCATTCATACTTAACGTTATCTGACAAACACGTAACGTTACAAACTGTTTAAAATCTCAACAGCGAACTTGGCAATAGTGTAAATTATTCTTTGATTAGAGCGTTTATGTATTGTTTATCTACAGGCATGCTAAACATGGTTCTGTGTTTTGATTTGGCTACTAGTAACGCCAATGTTTAGTGTTCGTTCTTGCGACAGATATTTGGCAAATCGTTCTAAAAATACAAAAGTAACAGTGCCATTCAGTAGCGATCACTATAGATCCGCAGTCTTTACTCTTGAGGACTGAACAGGTTCTGCTCGATCATCTTCACTAAAATTGTCTGGGTCTGATTCGGGCTCTTGGTATGGTTTTATTGACGCTATTGTACACAAAGCATAGGCTAGTAGCCTGAGGCTACCTGTAAAGGTAAGGGGCGTGACTCTTCCGAGAAACGTGCTCTAGGCGGTTAGCCAATCACAGCACACTGGGCCAGCTAACCAATCAGAGCTCATTGCGTATTTTTGAGGGACTGGCTTCACAGAATCCGGAAACCATCAGACCGTTTTTACAAGGAGGGACAGAGCAGTGTAGAATAAAGGTCAAATATTAAAAACGAAGCATGAACACATGTTACAGTGCACCCCACAAACACAATCAAGCCTTCGAAAGAGTGTGCTTTACCACCCCTTTAACATATAAAATTCTGGCAAAGGAGAAGTTAAAAGACAAGTGCAAAAAGGGGGGTTCTATGACCTTTTACAAATAAGTATCCGTGATCATATCAGCCTCAGATTTCCTGATCAGTGTGCTACTAATATTTTAAAAACATACCGGTCAAGGACTTTGTGGACACAGTCCTTTACATCCTTTCCTCCAATTCGAGCAAGTTGCAGCACCTGTTGAAAGTCCATATAAAGTCCATAAAAAAAATTTTTTTCACTGAAATATACCCTAGGAAAAGCAAATAGTGTTCCCTTTCGTTCAGTCACTACAACGTAACGTTAGTGACTAATGAATGGGGGTTTCGCTTAGAAGCCAATTACCTTCGAGAATTTAACAGCGCCCAATGGCAGTGCCAATGCCATGGGCATGCGGAATTTGCATGCGTAACTCCGCCCCACATCGTGGGTATATAAGAAAGTACGCTGGCAACATCACATTATGTTTCTGCTTTGGAGCCAATATCTCTTCACTCCTTCAAGCCTGCTAACTCTGTCTTTGTCAGCCCTCGAGACGAGCAGCTTTCCAGAGGCGTTGGTGTCAACGCCTCCAGCGATTGCATACTGCCTGCCTGCTGATCTGCGCAGTGGTCTGCTAGACAGCTGGTGTGTATTCCCTGGGCGCTTTGCCGTTCTCTGCGAAGCTTCCTCTCATAAAAAAGTCCTTTTCAGGATGTCTCGCCTTTCATCTTCCGATGGGCACAATCACTGCCTGGTATGCTTGGGCGTTCAGCATGCTCAAGCAGCGTTTGTGGATGCATCAAGTTCCCAATGCGGGAACATGACCATCGCGGTGCTGCGGTCGAGACTCGAGGATCTTCGTAAAGAAGTGAGAGTCCCCTCTACCACACCCCAGTCTACCGTCTCCACGAGAGGCAGTACTTTGGCTGGTGGTCAGGGTGACCTGAGGGTGACGGTGTGGAACAAAGCCCGACGCTCATGCCTCGGGCCACACCCCCCTCTAGCGCACCACGGCCTGCTCCGCCACCCCCGCGCATCTCGTTTGGCGCTCCGGAGGATGATGCGATGTCGGTCACCGCATCACAAGGTGGGCTCGAGTCCTCTGAGGATGATGACTCAGCTGTGCTGCCGCCTTCAGGCGCGCCAGCATTGCCCGAGTCGGACCCAGAGCTGATAGCCATGCTGTCTTGGGCAGCCGCGAGTCTTGGGATAGAGTGGAACCCTCCGCCCTGTCCCGAGTGCTCGCGGCTCGATGATTCGTTTTTGGGGGCGCACGCTGACACCCGTCAGTCCCCGCCCCCAATACCTTTCTTTCACGAGCTGCCTGAGGAGGTTGCGCGGTCCTGGAAGTCCCCGTTGTCTTCCCGCGACCGTTCGCCGACTTCCTCCGCCTTCTCCACTCTCGATGGGGCCGCGGCCAACGGGTACACTGGGGTCCCCCCAGTTGAACATTCTGTTGTGATGCAACTGTGTCCTCAGAGCGCTTCAACTTGGCGTGGTGATCCTAAGCACCCCTCCAAAGCCTGTCGATTCACATCAACCTTGGTGGCGAAATCGTACAGAGCTGAGGGGCAGGCTGCCGCATGCCATGGCGATCCTCCAGGTCTACCAGGCTAGGATCTTCAGGGACATGCACGAGGGTGGAGTTGATCCGGGGCTCGTGGACGAGCTGCGTGCCGCCACCGACCTCGCCCTCCGGGCGACGAAGGTGACCGCAAGCTCCCTGGGTCAAGTGATGTCCACAAATGTGGTCCAGGAGCGACATTTGAGGCTTAACCTGGCTGATATGCGGGACAGCGAGCAAACCCGGTTCCTCGATGCCCCCATATCCCAGGCTAGCCTCTTTGGCGGCGCGGTTGAAAGCTTCGCCCAACAGTTTTCAACCGCCCAGAAGCAGACTGAGGCAATCAAACATATACTGCCCCGGCGGCCAGCTGCTGCCTCCACCCAGCCGCCGGCACAGTCGCCTCAGCCTGCTCGCCGCCGAGAATGCCTTCCTAAGGCTCCCGCCCCTCCTGCCCGGCCCCAGCAGCAGCCTTCACCCGGGCCGGGTCGTGGAGGTCGCCGTAGGAAGGCGTCCCAGTCCTCTCAGCCCGCCCTGCGCCCCGCTAAACGCCAGGCCAAGCGGCGCTCCTGAGACGGACGGCTCAGGGATGGGAAATTCTTCGCATCTTGAACCGATACCTTCACAGGCTTCCGTTCAAGATGTTGACAGCGAAACACCTTTTCGAATGCGTTCGTCCGGACGATTGGTTTGCAGCGATCGACCTGAAGGAAGCCTACTTCCATGTCTCCATCCTACCTCGACACAGACTGTTCCTACGGTTTGCTTTCGAGGGGCGGGCATATCAGTACGCGGTCCTCCCATTCGGGCTATCTCTGTCCCCTCGCGTCTTCACGAAGATTGTCAATGCAGCCCTTGCGCCT
Source organism: Romanogobio albipinnatus (assembly GCA_023566225.1). Classification (NCBI taxonomy): domain Eukaryota; kingdom Metazoa; phylum Chordata; class Actinopteri; order Cypriniformes; family Gobionidae; genus Romanogobio; species Romanogobio albipinnatus. The sequence goes on along the minus strand of CM042253.1, from coordinate 23,543,604 downwards.
CTCCGGCAGCATGGGGTTTGCATCTGAACTACCTCAACGACTGGCTCATAATGAGTCACTCTCGAGAGCAGGTTTGCTAGCACAGAGATCTAGTGCTCCATCACTTAGCCCGTCTGGGCCTTCGGGAGAACTGGGAGAAGAGCAAACTTTGCCCCGTGCAGAGGATCTCTTTTCTCGGTATGGATATCGACTCGGTCGCCATGTCGGCGCAGCTTACGAGCGAGTGCGCGCGCGCAGTCTCTGCTGACTTGGCTCCATCAAATCGAGAGCGAGAGTGCGGTTCCACTGAAACTATTTCAGAGGCTCCTGGGGCATGTGGCATCTGCAGCCGCGGTGACGCCGCTCAGATTGCTACATATGAGATCGTTTCAGCATTGAAGCAATCGAGTCCCGAGATGGGCACATGTACTAGTCCGGACAGACAACACGGCCACAGTAGCGTACATCAACCACTAGGGTCTACGCTCCCGCCGTATGTCTCAACTCGCCCGCCATCTCGTTCTATGGAGTCAGAAGCACCTGAGGTCCCTTCGTGTTGTCCATATCCCGGGAGATCTGAACCATGCAGCCGACGAGCTCTCATGGTTTTAGCCACTTCCTGGAGAATGGAGACTTTATCCCCAGATGGTCCAGCTGATTTGGGAACGGTTCGGCGACGCACAGGTAGATCTGTTTGCCTCCCACGACTCTTCCCATTGCACCCTGTATTTTTCCCTGACCGAGGGCACGCTCGGCACGGATGCACTGGCGCACAGCTGGCCGCGGGGCCTACGCAAATATGCGTTCCCCCCAGTGAGCCTTCTCGCACGAGTACTGTGCAAGATCAGGGAGGACAAGGAGCAGGTCATGTTGGTCGCCCCGTATTGGCACGGCCAGACCTGGTTCTCAGAACTGCAACTCCTTGCGACAGCCCCTCCCTGGCCTATTCATCTGAGACCGGACCTCCTCACTCAGAGACGGGGCACCCTATGGCACCTGCGGTGGTCGCTACCATCACTTCAGCTAGGGCAGAGTCCACTCGGCATGCCTATGCGTTGAAGTGGAACCTCTTCGTCAACCTGGTGTTCTTCCCGCCAAGAAGACCCCTGGAAATGCCCGATCGGGTCCGTGCTCTCGTTCCTTCAAGAGGGGTTGGAGCGAAGGCTGTGTCCCTCCACCCTTAAAGTGTATGTGGCCGCAATATCTGCCCACCACGATCTCTTGGGGGACAAAAAGGTAAGTCAGCATGACCTTTTCATCAGGTTCCTGAGGGGAGCGAGGAGACTGAATCCTCCTCGCTCTCCTCTCGTACCCTCTTGGGACATCTCAGTAGTTTTAAGTGCTCTGCGGAGGCCCTTTAGAGCCTTTGCGGTTGGTTGATATTAAGTTCCTGTCGATGAAGACGGCACTGCTGACCGCATTGGCCTCAGTTAAGAGGGTAGGGGACCTGCAGGCATTTTCGGTTGACAAAGCGTGCCTGGAATTCGGACCGGCTAACTCTCACGTGATCCTGAGACCCCGGCCCGGATATGTGCCCAAGGTTCCCAAGTGCCCAAGTGCTGCCTTTGGAGGAGGCAGACCCAGCCTTGGCACTGCTCTGTCCAGTATGCGCTCTCCACGCTTACGTAGACAGGACGCAGTGTTTCAGGACCTCAGACCAGCTCTTTGTCTGTTTTGGTGGAGAGCAGAAGGGAAGAGCTCTCTCAAAGCAGAGGTTGTCTCACTGGATAGTGGACACCATTGTTTTGGCTTACCAGCAGCAAGGTCGACCATGTCCCCTTGGGGTTAGGGCCCACTCCACCTGGAGTGTGGCCTCCTCTTGGGCTCTAGCGCATGGCGCCTCGCTAACAGACATCTGCAGAGCTGCAGGCTGGGCGACACCTAACACATTCGCCAGATTCTACAATCTCCGAGGGGAGCCAGTGTCCGACTATGCACTCGCCTCTACTAGTGGCCGGTAATGGACCAGGCTCAGGTGTCTTCGCTTGCTCGCCATTCCACTCCACGGACTGGATACATGCGATATTCTCCTCAGGTGAGCTCCCCGAGAGCCCTGAGTTCCTCCAGCACTGTCGACGCCGACATCAATTCAGTCTGCCCTTTCGAGCCCAGACCCTCATGTCCGGCCAGGTGCCCCGTGTGCATGGTTCCCCTCCGGCGACCCCCACACGAGTATTTCCACCGTAAGCCTCCTCAGTGAGCAGGTGTCTTTCCCTTGGCAAGTCCCTGCCACCCCTAGGGTTAAAAGTCCACCCTCTGGCTGGTACCCTAGAGTTCTTCCATATGCAGCCCTTAGCGGGTCATATGTGTATTCTCTAAGTCCTCCCTATGGGTAGGTACCTTTGGCATATCTCCACTGGAATATGCTTCCCAGTGTACCTTGGTAATCCTGTGATAAGCGGGGTCCTTCGTCCGTACTAGTTTTACGACAGGGCACTCACACTTAAGCAGAGCACTGGAAGACAGCCAAGTGGCGTTGTTGTATTGGGACCCCCATTCGTTAGTAACTAATGGTACGTCGTAGTGACTGAACGAAAGGGAACGTCTCGGTTATGTATGTAACCCTCGTTCCCTGAGGAGGGAACGGAGACGTAACGTCCCTTTGCCACCTCCGCTGTGCTGCTGGAACGCGGAGTTCAGTCTTGGCTCTGCAGCAGTAACATAATGCGATGTTGCCAGCGTACTTCCTTATATACCCATGATGTGGGGCAGAGTTACGCATGCAAATTCCACATGCCCATGGCATTGGCACTGCCATTGGGCGCTGTTAAATTCTCGAAGGTAATTGGCTTCTAAGCGAAACCCCCACGTACTTTATTGCTATACTATTAATAACAGTACTCGTATACAGGTGCTGGTCATATAATTAGAGAATGACTGAATTTGGGATTTTCCTTAGTTGTCAGTTATAATCATCAAAATTAAACGAAATAAACATTTGAAATATATCAGTGTGTGTGTAATGAATGAATATAATATACAAGTTTCACTTTTTGAATGGAATTAGTGAAATAAATAAACTTTTTGATGATATTCTAATTATATGACCAGCACCTGTATATTCATTATGCCTGAGCATGGTGAAGCAAATTGAGTGCATTTAACAAATTATAATCCACAGCAACTTACATTTACATTTAGTCATTTAGCAGATGCTTTTATCCAAAGCGACTTACAAATGAGAGCAATAGAAGCAGCTAGAACAGTCAAGGGCTACAGTATGTAACAGTACGTAAGTGCTGTAACAAGTCTCAGTTAATCTAGCACAGAACACATAGGACAGAAGGTTTTTTTTTTTTTAATAGACAGACAGACAGAAAATGAATAGAATGTTAAGTGCTAATCTTGATTGGTAAGGTACTGCTGGAAGAGATGTGTCTTTAGCCGTTTTTTGAAAATGGCTACAGACTCGGCTGCTCGAATTGAGATAGGCAGGTCATTCCACAGGGTGGGTGCTGTCCAGGAAAAGGTCCGTGAGAGTGACTTCATGCCTCTTTGGGATGGCACCATAAGGCGTCGTTCACTGGCAGAACGTAAGCTCCTGGAGGGAGTGTAAGTCTGCACAAGCGAGTTTAGGTATCTTGGTGCAGAGCCAGTGGTTGCTTTGAGGGCGAGCACCAGTGTCTTGAATTTGATGCGAGCTGCTATTGGGAGCCAGTGGAGACTGATGAAGAGAGGCGTGATGTGTGCTCTCTTCGGCTCGTTAAAGACCACCCTTGCCGCTGCATTCAGGATCAGTTGCAAGGGTTTGACAGTACATGCCGGAAGGCCCGCTAGAAGAGCATTACAGTAGTCCAGTTTGGAGAGAACAAGAGCTTGGACCAGGAGTTGTGTGGCATGCTCTGATAGGAAGGGTCTAATCTTCCTAATGTTGTATAACGCAAATCTGCAGGACCGGGTTGTTGCAGTAATGTGGTCAGTGAATTTTAGCTGATCATCAATCACAACTCCAAGATTCCTGGCTGTCCTGGACGGAGTTATGGTTGATGATCCTAGCTGAATGGAGAGATTGTGATGAAGTGCTGGGTTGGCTGAGACCACAAGCAGTTCTGTTTTTGCAAGGTTGAGTTGCAGGTGATGTTCCTTCATCCAGGCAGAAATGTCTGTTAGGCAGGCGGCGATACGAACACCAACCGTGGGATCATCTGGTTGAAATGAGAAGTAGAGTTGAGTGTCGTCGGCATAGCAGTGATAGGAAACACCATGTTTCTGAATGACAGATCCCAGTGATGACATGTAGATGGAGAAGAGAAGTGGTCCAAGCACTGATCCCTGTGGAACTCCAGTGGCTAGATGATGTGACTTAGACACTTCACCTCTCCATGACACCCTGAAGGACCTACCTGAGAGGTAAGACTTTAGCCACTGGAGAGCAGTTCCTGAGATGCCCTGAGATCCTGAGCAACTTTTCACAATAATGTAATTTTATATACATTCATTGGTGAAAGAGCCCCGACACATATCTTTCTCAGAGGAGTATGGGGAGAAAACTGAATTTTTTCAGAAAGCAATGCATTTTTTTCTTTGTGTGAATGAAGTGTATGCTTCAATGAAGGAAGCTCATTAATTTAGAAAAGTGTTCACTTCAATTACTGAAACTATACCTAACTGAAACTGTTTTAATGCACACCTTCCAGCTAATGATTATTAAATATTTTCACAGACCATGATATAACTAAACCAAAATCATGGGGAACAAGTGCACTGTATACTTTGTAATACCAATCATTACTTTCAGACTCTCTCTTGTAAATCCTACCAGGTTATCAAAAGCTTTTCTGTCATTGAGGAGTAGCTCCTCTCTCTGGAAATCCTCCATGGACTTCAACCTCTTACAGTTTTTTTCAATTGTTTACACGCAATTTTGAAAACAGAGTTCTTTTTGTCAAAATATAAATCACAATTATCCAAACACCACACTCAATTAGCAAAATTCCTAGATTGTTTGCAAAATGACACACTTCAGTCAAAACATACACACTTCAGTCAAAACATATACACATATTTGTGAAAATGCTATTTGTTTTCATTTAACCAACACAGTCATCAATGATCATACACTATTGCAGCCAGTTTCACACTGCTGTGATAAATAAAAAACATTTGTAAAAAAAAAAAAAAAATAGATTTTTGGCCAGACATTCTTACTGTATGTAAGAGATCATTTAGGTGACAAAAAATAGTGAGAAACTCACAACATTATTCATGATTTGTTTTGAGATAGGAGAATGTAGACAAATACTGTAGGCCTACTATAACCTTACTGCACTGCACAACACTTGATGCTGCAGACTGAATATTTCAAGTATTTATTTCAATACTTACAGCATTGTAAGTTACAGTAATCAACCAACAATGATATCAATTACTGTAAACAAATAAAATCTATAGACAAATAAAAATTACTGCATGAATTACAGTACATACACTTTGACTCTGAAGAAAAGTAAAGTAAAAGTAAACAGAAATTAAAGAAAACTCAAAGCAACAAGAATACTGTAACTATCCATCTCTCCGTCTGGCTGGATCAGGCCATAAGATTTCATCAACATCACAGGCTATGTCTTCATTGGCAAGGCACCGTTGGAAGAGTCGCCTTTTGTGACGAATCCACCCCTGCACTGAAGCTGCTTCAATAAGATCACATGCCTGTTCCATGGCCTGAATGAGGGGCAAACGGTCATAAGGCCGCAGGTCATATACCTGCCACCGCCACGCTGAAAAAAATTTTCTATAGGATTCAGGAAGGGGGAGTATGGGGGAAGATATAAAACTTCAAAATCAGGGTGATCATGGAACCAGTTCTGGACCAGAGCAGCCCGATGAAATGAGACATTGTCCCAAATGACAATGTACCGCATCTGGTCCACTTGGTGTAATGCTGTGACAATCTCATGCAATCGGTCAAGAAATGCAAGTATCAGATTTGCATTATAGGGTCCCAGATTTGCATGGTGGTGGAGGACCCCATTTTGTGTGATAGCAGCGCAAAGGGTGATGTTACCCCCTCGCTGCCCTGGCACATTGGTGATTGCCCTGTGCCCAATTACATTTCTCCCTCTTCTTCTTGTTTTTGCAAGGTTAAATCCAGCCTCATCCACATATATAAATTCATGTTGAATTTCAGCAGCATCCATTTGCAAGACTCTCTGAAACACATTGAAGAAAATAGGATGCTATTCAATATCTATAGCACAGTATTTTTTTTTGTGACAGAACATTATGAGCAGTGCATGATACCACACCATAGTCAGATGAACAATGCATACCTCCACATACTCATTGCACAGATGTTTCACTCTCTCTGAATTTCTGTCAAATGGTACCCGATACAGTTGCTTCATGTTTATTTGATTTTTCTTTAGGATTCGACCTAATGTTGACAGAGAGACTCGTTGGATGTTATTGAAAATATTGTCATCATTGATGATATTGGCTTGGATTTCTCGTAGCCTGATACAATTATTGGCCAAAACCATGTTCACAATGGCGGCCTCTTGTGCACGACTAAACATAGGGCCCCTTCCACCTTGGTGTCCTCGACCCTCAATCCTATGTTAAAAAAAATAAAAATAAAAAAATAATAATAATAATAAAAAAATAAAATATTAATATATATATATATATATATATATATATATATATATATATATATATATATATATATATATATATATATATATATATATATATATATATATATATATATATATATATAAATAAATAAATAAATAAATAATCAAATATACTGTCAAATGTCACAGTAAACAATATTGATTATACAAGCTTCAGTTTCAATGTATACTGTGTGGTTAGCTTACCTGTTTTGTCGATGAAATGTCCGAATTACTGACGCAACAGTATTTCTGCTGAGATTTGGTTGAACTCTTTGTCCAGCTTCCATCAGTGTCAGTCCATGGTTGATAACATGGTCAATGTTGCACGGATTTCTCGAGTCAAATTTGGTCCTCGTCTTCTTTGTTCAGGTTCTATCACCTCTTCAAGTCCTTCTCTACCTCTTCCTCTACCTAGGTGTCCTCCTCTACCTCCTTCTCCTCTTCCTCTTCCTCTTCCTCCTTCTCCTCTTCCTCTACCTTCTTCTCCTTTACCTATGCCTCTTCCTCTACCTCCTTCTCCTCTTCCTCTACCTCTACCTCCTTCATCTCCTCTTTGAGCTCCCCCTCTCATTCTCACTCTTCTTCTTCTTCTTCTTCTTCTAACTCCTTCCATTTTTGTTGAAGACAGGTGAACTCACCTGCTGCCTTTTATAGCACACCTGAGTGCTGCGTTTTCAAATTAGCACATGTGTGCTTCCACACCTGGTTTATCCAATTCGTTCAGTAGTGTGGAAATTGGCAATCCGGTGCTTTGTAATTAGGAAGTAACCTCACAATCCTTATCTGTGTCTAAGGTGTGAAAATGTGTGTAGAGTTTTACAAATCACTGTGTGTAATGTTTTGCAAAAAGGGTGAAGAAGACATTGTGTGTAATGTTGTGCAAATCTGTGGAGGTGTTTTGCTCATTGGAGTAAAGTTTTGCTAATTGTGTGAATTTTAATTTTAGTGTGTAAACAATCGTAAAAAACTGTAATGAGTGGGTGAAAAGGCAGGCTCACTTCTGCCAAGGCATCTGACCTCCATGTGAATTTCAATTAATTTACTCAAGACTTTTTTCTGAAATTCTGAAATAAAAAAGAAACACATTTATTAGGGCTGCATGGTTTGGGGGGTGGTGGGGAAGAACCTCACTTTCCCTTAGATAATGATCTCGACACAGACACAAAATATCAGTTCTAGCATTGCTAAATGGACATAACCATTATCAAAATAAAATATAGTCAACCAGACATATTGTCAGTGAACATAGACTGGAGAGACCGGTAAGTTCCTAAGCTTTTATTTACAAAAAGGATAATGGAATCAACGTAGCAATATAGCAAAACAGATGAGTGGAATGGAGACGGTCAATTATCACTGAAATAATTTAAGAATAACTTTCCTTGCTTTTTTTTGAGGGATGAACACTTGGAGACTTATAAGGAGGTAAGTATCCATCAGGTAAGGGATAATCCACAAATATACAGTCTAAGTATATGATGAGACTAGACAAGTGTGTGTGTGTGTGTGTGTGTGTGTGTGTGTGTGTGTGTGTGTGTGTGTGTCAGGTCCTTTTAACTGGTGTTTATTGTGACTGAGTGATTGCTGACAGTGAGCAGAAGAGCAGAAGGAAAGATGTGAAATGTAGTGCAGATGCAGTGACTGCACTCGTGATCATGACACATATAAAAAGCTATAGCATACTGCTCAATTTAAATTAGTATAAAGTCTGTATAGCCTACAATCTGTGCCATTAGGTGCAACTGCCATACTATGATGTAATGCCACAAACAATTTTTTGGCGCATATAAAGGATGATGTTTTATGTGGATGAAATGCGAGTGAAGCACAAAGCCAATAATTTATTAAAATAAATAATAATTTATTAATAATTAATTTATTTAAATAAATAATAATTTAGCATCTAAATATACTGTAAATATGGAAACATTATGCCAAAGGTATTATATGAGCCCATCCCAGTTTCTGTTTCATTTAGCCTTAATTTAGCATTAAATTACTAAGTTTTGGCTTGACGTTTATTGCTACTTTTATGTTTTATTCTTGTTCTGTTCCGAATACCGTTAAATTTAAAAGATTTACTGTGGAGTGAGGGGAACCTAACAAACAGTATATAGTATTTATAGTATTGTAAACATATATTTATTTACCTGTAGTAAACATTAATTGTTTTCAGGAAGAAAGATAAATGTAATTCTACATTACCATAATGATACAAAACAGCACCATATTGCACAATGTGCAATATGCACAATGTGTCTTATTCAGTTCAGTTTGGGTACAGTTTGGCATTGCTTGAAAAACTTTAACACTTACTTGCTGTTGGCATTGGGAATATATCGGTTGACCGCTGACACCCTGCATCTCCATTACCTGTATTAGAAAAAAGTATTTTCAGGAAAGCTTTAACAGATCTAGGCGCCAAAACACAGAGATCATAATTGTACTTGATAAAAACATCTGGAATTATTATTATTTGTGTGTGTAAAATTAGTGGTGCACTGATGCAACTTGCAAAGCATTTTGTTGATATGTGTGGCCTCATGCTCACCATGCCTCGTACTGATGCTGTGCCTAGAACTGATACAGTCATCCCTGGACCTGACACTATCGTTTCTGGACCTGATACTGTCGTTCCTGGATCCAGTGCTGTGTCTGGACCTGACACTGTCGTTCCTGGATCCAGTGCTGTGCCTGTACCTGACACTGTAGTCCTTGGAGCCATCATTGGACCTGTTATTTTATTTATATTCATTTTTGTCACTTAAACATGTTTGTTTATTTATCTCATCTTATCATATAACACTGTGACTGGATCTGACCGGTTGCTGTGCCTTGGACCATTACTGTGCCCTGATGTGATGCTGTGCCTTGAGCTGTCGCTGTGCCCTGATGTGATGCTGTGCACTGGTGTGACACTGTGCCTGGAGCCAGCATTGGATTTAGGACTTCCAGCTTTCTTTTGTTTTGCATGTTGAGAGTCTGAAAAACACAAAAAGAACATTCTCATTTAGCATGATTGTTTCTTAAACCAAACAGTGGCTGATTTAATATGATGAATAAATACTCACTGGATGTGGACATTCCGCCCCCAGACCCACCAGAAAACTCAATTGGACTGGGCAAGGCTGGAATTTCAGTGTCTGAAACATGAAAAAATAAACGTTTAATGGCTTTTATTTTATGTAATAAATAATTTTTGTATTTGTCAAATTATGTCATCAATACTCACAAGTTGAATTTTCAGCTACTTTATTCATAATTGGCTTTAACTTTGTTGTTGCAATGGGAAAGGGGGGCAGCTTTTTTCCCACAAAGATGCAATTGAAGTCAAAAGTAAGAAATATCCATCTCCAACATAATTAATGAATAATGAATATAATGCCATTGTATGAAATAGTTACCCATCATGCTCTCCTCCTTCAACTCAACAGAATCTGTTCAAATCAACATTTGTTTTAAAGCATAAATGTTTAAAAATGGTGTTCAATTAATACGCTGATTTCACGCAGCCGCCATTTTGAAATCGAAAGCGAGGCTCCGGTGGGAAGAAAACCGGAAGTAGTGATAAACAACAATGACTTGGACTACAAACCTGAAGCTGCTGCTGCGATTTACTCTATTTGATGTGGAAAATGGGCAGAGGATGGATGCCGAATCCCACGAGCTGTTTTGTTAAAAGGATACAGCAACTGGATTGAGGGTCACATCACTGATATTGAAGGTAAGGTTAACAATTAATAATAATTTATGTAGTGCAAACAACTTACGTTACACTGTATTGTCAAAAGTATTGGAACACAATCGAAATGCATTATGTTTGCCCATGTTATTTTGTTTTTAGTAAACATCAGCATGACATTTTATGTTAGAATGCATTTCGAATATTTTTTTTAATGTTTACAGTCAGGAAAAGTGAGTCAGGCTGTGTTGTGAGGGCAAGGGCATTTCGCTCAATGCGAAAAAACGATGCCCCATACATGGTGCAGGTAACAGTTACACAAGTTCAAGTTCAGACACAAGTTCAAGGTCAAGCGCTAGCTCAAGTGCCAAAAGTTCGTTCCTAATTCTTTTTTTTTTCTTTTTCTGAATGAATCACCTTTTTTGCAATGAGACTGCTTGTTGGAGAACTGGACAATTTGACACCGATAGATAGATAGATAGATAGATAGATAGATAGATAGATAGATAGATAGATAGATAGATAGATAGATAGATAGATAGATAGATAGATAGATAGATAGATAGATAGATAGATAGATAGATAGATAGATAGATAGATAGATAGATAGATAGATAGATAGATAGATAGATAGATAGATAGATAGATAGATAGATAGATAGATAGATAGATAGATAGATAGATAGATAGATAGATAGATAGATAGATAGATAGATAGATTTTTACCTGTAAGAGAAAACCTGCTTAATTATGCACTCCTGAATATTATGCACACAATTATATATAACTTCTAAAAGATTATGATGAATAATATTAATGGTTATTAAAATGTATATGGTATGGAATTAGTAAAAATGGGCTTGAATTTTTTTCCCATAATATCGACTTGTATGTATAGTGTGTGCATAATTATTATGCACACACTATACATACAAATATATATCCATACATATATCCAACATGTAGTATTATCAGTTCAACTAAAAATACAAAACAATTACTGTACTTGCAATTATTAAACTGTTGTCCACTTACCTTGTTGTTTCCTACAACCAGTACCAAACATAAGGTGAAGAGCAAACCTGTATAGTATGAAAGTTTGAATGTTCCTTCCCACAACTTGATGGAACTTTATATTTTCATTATTTTGAATAAATACTGACTTATATATTGTTTCTTATTTTACAGATAGAATTTCCATCTGAAGGTTCCTTTGTCATCGGAGAATCAAAATGCAGCTGCAAAGCTGGCCAGGGTCAATGCAATCATCAAATTGGTCTACTGTATACCCTGGCACACTACATCAAATTGGAATATAAGTCCGTTCCACCGGTCGTTAGTAAAACCTCCCTGCCACAGACATGGCATATTCCTTCACGTTTTATGGGTCTAGCCCCTAAACCTATTAACACAGTAAAAATATCAAAATTGAAGCCACCAACAGCTAATCCACCTCAAACAATTTATCAAAGATCTAGTCATGGAGTCATACCTTATATGTATTGTCCCATTTCAACCCCTCTACCAAGTGATCAGTTTGCAAATGACCTTCATGAAAATCTTGCTAAAATTGGAAGCAAAAGCCAAATGTACACACTGCTGCAGGCATCAAAGACATACCCTGTGGACAAAGTTGCAACTGAATTCGGACATCTGCCTCATGGATCAGCATTGACATACCAAGTCATCGGGTTGCCCTCCACTTCCACTGATCCCTACCCACCTTTTCCTCTCCCACCACAAACATGCACTTTTTCAATTTCTCTCAGTGAAAAGGAGAGCATTTTTTATGATGGTATGACTGTTACCCTCTCTGATTCCGAGGCATTGGAGAAAGAAACGACTGGGCAGAGCAACAATAAGATGTGGCACCGTGTTCGTTCCCAGCGCTTGACTTCATCAAATTTTAAGAGGATAGTCTCACGAGTTGCAGACTTTAACAGCCTTGCAACCAGTATGCAGAAACAGAGGTCAGTTCAGACACAAAGGTCAGTTCAGACACAGGCAATGAAGAGAGGGCTGGAACTGGAGCCAGATGCAGCTGCACAATACGAGCAGGTAACCAGTAATCGCGTTTACCCTTGTGGCTTTGTCATAAATCCCCATGCCCCACATTTAGGCGCATCTCCTGATCGGAAGGTGGTTGACAGCACTGGTGCTCTGGGGTTACTTGAAATCAAGTGCCCTGATGTAGACAGTGTCCTACAATGCAAGTACCTTACCGTATGGTATGCTTGCTCTCAAAACCAGCCATGAATATCATTATCAGATGATTGGACAAATGGGAATCACTGGGATGAGATGGTGTGACTTCTTTGTCAAATCCAGAAATGACTTCCACCTGGAGCGCATTCATTTTGATGATGAGAAATGGGAGTCAGTGAAAACTTAGTTGGACTTGTTCTTTTTTAACTACTGGCTGCCCAACTTGTGCTTATTTGTAATTGTGCGTCAACGTCATTTATACTTCTCTGTCGTTGTCCTCGTTGACACACAATTACAAATGCAAGTATAAATTGGGCTTAACTCCTAACAGACATGCGGTGCACACATTAGATATGTAAATATAAATAAGTAAATATATGAAGTTTTAGCTTATTATTAACAAATTATTAACAAATAATTTCTACATTATATAAACAGAATTCCACTGATTGTACAAAAAATATAATTTTATTTATAAATGAATTTCACTGTTTATAGTCTAAAGTATGAAATAAATATATGTACAAAAATATATAATTTTTGATTGTATACATTTGTTCCAGTGTATATTTTCCATCTACTGTACAAATCATAACAATAAATCAAAGTAACATTTAAATGACTTCTCGTTTATGTACATTTTTGTCTGTAAATGTAAAATGTCATTTCACTGAGGGTGAGTACATTTTCAGCAAGTTTGTATTATTGGGTGAAACCTTCCTTTAAAATAGAGGTCCCTGAAAATTAGTCAGTAGAGCACAAACAGTCCACATCTGGTTGACTGAACCACAGAGTGAAAGGGGTAGGACACCATCAAAAATGTGATATTCTTTGATGCGTCTGATAGCCCTCTCTATGTGTATCCTCAAGCGGGCAATCTCTTGGGTGTGTGTAATTTCATCTTTACTGAATTGTCCACTTGGGCCTGTGAATGTCGGGGTTACAAGACTGACATTGATGTCAGCAAGGAGATCTCTGCTAAGAAAGCCCTTATCAGCCATTACTTCGTCTTCTGACTGGAGGAGTTTTAGAATGCCTGACTCTTTGGTGATTTCCTTGTCAGAGATGGAGCCTGTGTATAGGTTGCTTACAAAGCTAACTGACCCAAAGGGGGTAATGCCAATCAGGGATTTCAAAATTGTGGTGCCTTTGTAATGAGAGTATGTCATCGTGTTTAAAACTTTTGAGCTTGCTGTTTGAATATGGATCTCAGTACAATCTAGCACAACGCGTGTTTTGGGAAAGGTCAGCTTGAAGCAAGGTGGCATTAGCTCGTCTATAGCCTCTCTACTTGGCCATACTGGTAGTGTGCCAAGCATGAAATACAGGTAGTTAGCCCAAGTTATACATATCCGGCTGACTCTGGCCTTTGACACATTAAACCATACAGCTAAATCTGCAGAAAGAAATCCCTGCCTCATACGGCAGAGAAACAAGAAAAACTGGTCTAAGAGACAAATGTCGTGAGCTTGAAAGCCAGCGGTTACAGTCTGTTCTGTTTTATTATGTCTTTGCATTTGACTCCATCTCACCAGAGACTGTGCTGTAGGTTGAAGAGACAGGTAGAGTGCTTTGAGGGTCTCATAATCTTTAAATCCGGTGTAAAACATGATCATCTTGGGCTCACATTGGAATCGCTGTAGACAAAACTGCTGACTTCTTAAATTTTCATTTTCTTCTGTCAGACGAGCAATCTCCTTCTGTGCTGCAATTAGCTGCTCTTCCATGGTAGGTGACGTTTCCAGGTAATCGTGGTCTTGCAGTGCCCCAAACCCATTGTTAGACCTGTGTATTAATTAAAAAAAAAGGAGAATTACATGAACAACAAAAAAAAGTATCAAGGAGGTCCTTAGATATGTTTACATGCTCTAATTTTCATCAATTAATGCAATCTGATTTCAAGTTTGAAAGGTTCAGTTTATATGAATTTTTTTTCTTATGGATCAGATTTTTTTCAGGTCTACAGCACCCCTTTCAATCCAATCAAGATTTAATTCGGATCAAGCTTAATCGGTTCGATTGAGAAGTTGAAGGCTTTTCAGTTGGATTGAACCATTGACAGACATTGGCTGACCATCGGCTTGGTGTGTCCCTGCCCTTGGGTTTGAGATAGATGACTCACTCTTCTCTTGTGTTCTGATCAGAAAATAAATGTTCCCCCTCTTCTTCCTCAAGAGTTTCAATATCACAGACACTGGAAATGAAAATAATCATGATTTCAGTCTTGGCAGTTTATATAGGCTAGTACTGTTATGTACATACATTATAGACATTACATTACCTGTAAAATCTATCAAATATATATAGCAGCCAATTAATAGCAGATAAATACATTGAAAATTATACAAAAAATGTGTAACTATAAGAAATGACAGCAATCGGCATATACAGGGAGTGCAGAATTATTAGGCAAGTTGTATTTTTGAGGATTAATTTTACAACATTAATAATTAAACAACAACCATGTTGTCAATGAACACAAAAAACTCATTAATATCAAAGCTGAATATTTTTGGAAGTGGTTTTTAGTTTGAGCTATTTTAGGGGGATATCTGTGTGTGCAGGTGACTATTACTGTGCATAATTATTAGGCAACTTAACAAAAAACAAATTTATACCCATTTCAATTATTTATTTTTACCAGTGAAACCAATATAACATCTCAACATTCACAAATATACATTTCTGACATTCAAAAACCAAACAAAAACAAATCAGTGACCAATATAGCCACCTTTCTTTGCAAGGACACTCAAAAGCCTGCCATCCATGGATTCTGTCAGTGTTTTGATCTGTTCACCATCAACATTGCGTGCAGCAGCAACCACAGCCTCCCAGACACTGTTCAGAGAGGTGTACTGTTTTCCCTCCTTGTAAATCGCACATTTGATGATGGACCACAGGTTCTCAATGGGGTTCAGATCAGGTGAACAAGGAGGCCATATCATTAGATTTTCTTCTTTTATACCCTTTCTTGCCAGCAACGCTGTGGAGTACTTGGACGCGTGTGATGGAGCATTGTCCTGCATGAAAATCATGTTTTTCTTGAAGGATGCAGACTTCTTCCTGTACCACTGCTTGAAGAAGGTATCTTCCAGAAACTGGCAGTAGGACTGGGAGTTGAGCTTGACTCCATCCTCAACCCGAAAAGGCCCCACAAGCTCATCTTTGATGATACCAGCCCAAACCAGTACTCCACCTCCACCTTGCTGGCGTCTGAGTCGGACTGGAGCTCTCTGCCCTTTACCAATCCAGCCACGGGCCCATCCATCTGGCCCATCAAGACTCACTCTCATTTCATCAGTCCATAAAACCTTAGAAAAATCAGTCTTGAGATATTTCTTGGCCCAGTCTTGACGTTTCAGCTTGTGTGTCTTGTTCAGTGGTGGTCGACTTTCTGCCTTTCTTACCTTGGCCATGTCTCTGAGTACTGCACACCTTGTGCTTTTGGGCACTCCAGTGATGTTGCAGCTCTGAAATATGGCCAAACTGGTGGCAAGTGGCATCTTGGCAGCTGCACGCTTGACTTTTCTCAGTTCACGGGCAGTTATTTTGCGCCTTGGTTTTTCCACACGCTTCTTGCGACCCTGTTGACTATTTTGAATGAAACGCTTGATTGTTCGATGATCACGCTTCAGAAGCTTGGCTATTTTAAGACTGCTGCATCCCTCTGCAATATATCTCACTATTTTTGACTTTTCTGAGCCTGTCAAGTCCTTCTTTTGACCCATTTTGCCAAAGGAAAGGAAGTTGCCTAATAATTATGCACACCTGATATAGGGTGTTGATGTCATTAGACCACACCCCTTCTCATTACAGAGATGCACATCACCTAATATGCTTAATTGGTAGTAGGCTTTCCAGCCTATACAGCTTGGAGTAAGACAACATGCATAACGAGGATGATGTGGTCAAAATACTCATTTGCCTAATAATTCTGCACTCCCTATATATATATATATATATATATATATATATATATATATATATATATATATATATATATATATATATATATATATATATATATATATATACATATACATATATATATAATGTGTGTATATATATAAATATATATTGTGTGTGTGTGTGTGTGTGTGTGTGTGTGTGTGTGTGTGTGTGTGTGTGTGTGTGTGTGTGTGTGTGTGTGTGTGTGTGTGTGTGTGTGTGTGTGTGTGTGTGTGTGTGTGTGTGTGTGTGTGTGTGTGTGTTAACATTTAAAAAAAAATTTGGTTAAGTACTTGTTTTATGATAAAACATTACAGTAGCCTACAATCACATTCAGATATGTTTAAATGACTCAATGAAAAGACAATAGTATATATTTTGGTTATTAAAACAAATGTTCTCATAACATGCCATCCTAATCTTTTTAAGATTATTCATATTTTGTCATCAAACTAGTTAACGCACCTTTGATTTCTCTGAAGTGTCCTCCTTGGCTTGAGTTCACAGGACCATGTAAACAAAGTCGGCACGCTTCCCTGTTTCAGTCTACATAAACCCGTGAGTGAAAGTTCAATGCAGTCCTGAGTAAAATGCTTGGAGCATACTCTCGTGTTGTCTGTAATCTTATGAGAGAACCACTTAATTAGTTTTATAACTGCCACCCAAAACGTGTGTAACTTGGAAAGATAGCATTAGCTAGGCTAACTTAAGTTATTTCTGCTTTAACTTACCTGAAAATGAGGTCCAATATCCCTTCTTATTTTCACAACCCACTCACGACAGGCTTTTGGGTTACCCGGAAAGCGATGAAAGGATATATTTGTATCACTTAATTTCCGTTGATAGGACGAACAGTCTGGTACACAACAATAAGCCATCGCAATCAAAACTCTCCTGTGATTCAAGGCGACACTTCTGGTTTTCTTCCCAACGGAGCCTCGCTTTCGATTTCAAAATGGCGGCTGCGTGAAATCTGCGTATAGATTTCAATGTTTGAGATTTGTTTATTCAATGAGAAACATACCAACAACATAGTCATCAAAAGGTTTTTTTGCTCTTTTCCTCTTGCCCCCAAACACTACCTCTTCCTCCTCCTCCTCAGCTTGGCTGGACAGGTTATAGTTTTCACAATCACGAATATTACCTAGAAGTCACATGCAATTGTGTAATAAACATTGTAACAACTGTATTAAACATATTAATAATGTAATGAACACTATTTCAAACCATTCTTTAATCTAAACTTACCTGAAGTAATTTTTTTCTTAATTAGTTGGAACATCAGCCAGTCATCCTGTGGGTCCTTTTTCATCTTGTATGCTTCTTTTACTCTAGTGTTTGGCCATCTAACTGTTTTCTTATTTATGTCTATCCAATTATTAGGAACTCCGTCTCCCTTCCATTCTCCACCCACACAGCCCTGGCATACATGGCCTGAAAAAGACAGTAAATGCATGTTGCTTTAAGATGCATGTTACTTTTTTATTTAGCATAAGTCCATATCCATATCAACCTGTAGAATAGGAGAAAGTATAGATTTTTATCAGAATGTGGTCACTAACAATTAAACCTGCGACATTGCTAGCACCTTATTCTACTAGTTCAGCTACAGGAACACCTAACATTATTAAAATCATTAACAGTGTACTCTTCTAGATAGAAACACAGGTCTTTAATACCTGCAAGGCATTTCTGCCTGTCGCACCTCCACCGGTGCCAATGGGCCAGCCACAAGGTCATCAGCTGGGAGCCACCCATCACAGATGTTTCACCCCATTAATCTCAGAACATCTCTGGGTGGTGGGGCAGCGGAAGGGGTGTCTCCCTACTCCTCCCTGTGGCTGGCCCAATGATCCTTAGTTTCCCCACCTGGGGTCTTTCCTTCTGAGCCATAATCAGAATCTCTCTTTCTCTGCCTCCTCAGCCAGTTCCCTGAGTGCCGCCTTTTGCTTCGATCCAGTAATTCCAAACATGATCTCTTCCAATGATACTGTGGGCTCTGCCATGATTACTCTTGATTACATACTCTTATACAGTTAATTAAAATATTGATTAGACTAAATTCAACCTTTATGATTTGTGCTCCATGGCATGGTGTAGGGTTATGAGGACATAACCTCCAGATTCTCGTGGAAGGCAGGTCACCTTACGGAGGAGATCTTTTTGAAGGAGTCTTCTTTTCATCCTGCCCTGCCCATTTTCTTTGCACACTATATTCAGAAGACGGGAACTGCATGGTTGATGAAACGGTGTTGACATGTGGCGCTGGTTCAGAATTTCACAATCAAAAGTTCCATCTGC
Source organism: Romanogobio albipinnatus (assembly GCA_023566225.1). Taxonomy (NCBI): domain Eukaryota; kingdom Metazoa; phylum Chordata; class Actinopteri; order Cypriniformes; family Gobionidae; genus Romanogobio; species Romanogobio albipinnatus. Next base: position 23,524,869 of record CM042253.1, on the reverse strand, counting down.
ATTTTTTTCACGAATGAAAGCAAAGCTTTCATCTCTCAAGAGAAAACAACAGTCTTTGTCTTTCACAGGCTGTATGTCAGGTTGTGTTTTGCTCTTGTTCACTTTTGCATGTTCAATTTCTGACATACGCCTGGTGACTTGTTGAACAGGACTTTTTCCATTCCTCACCCATTTTTTTTATTTGTTGCAGGAAATTCTCAAAAGGAAAACAGCTAATCTCATTTAGTGAGCAGTTGAAGTGTGTGACATCTTCATGAAGATGGATCAGTCCATGTACATTGTACACATGGAAACAGTTTCCATACAGGTCAGCACTGGACACGATGAAGTGCTTCATCATTTCTTGAGCGAACTGGAGGTAAGCATTCCTTGTCCTGTCATCTGGCTCCAGCATTATTGACATGGCTACTGTCAATGACAAGAAATGCTGGTACTTCTCAGGAGACAACACACTTTTCAACACCACAGGTCCTGTGTACAACAAAAACTGACGTAGTTCTGTGGCCTTCCATCTGTCCAGTTCGTGCAAACCCCGGGGTTGCCATGCAAATTCGCTTGGCATCTTTCCTCTCAGCGCACTTAATTTTTGGGTTATCTCTTCCTTTTGCCTTGCAGATAGACGACAGAGTTTTGGGCCACGAGTCAAGAATGTCAAGAGGCGCCTGACTACTCCCAAGATGACCAAATGCATGCAATCTAATGCAAAGGCACTTACACAAGGTATTCCTGCGGCAATTAAGGGACTGACACTGGTTGGTTGCTGTACTCTGCTCTACTGAACGCTTCATCTGATCGAGAGGGGCATTCCTTCCAACACAATTCTTCCCTCAACATAATCGCCTCTGATTACACATCTTTCACAGCTGTCGTAAGAATTGTGATTCTTGATACATTTCAGGTATGCTCTTGCTGGCGCATCACAGATCAGAGCTTTAATTTTGACAGTGTAAGTCTGGTCTTGATAACTAAGTCCATTGTCCTTCAGATGCTTGTACTCATTCAAGAAGTCAGATAGGAACTCATCAAGAGGACTTGGCTTCTTTTGTCCGCAAAATATAGCAACGATAAATGGGTCAAAATTACCAAATTTTGCCAGTATTGGCCAGAATTGGATGCCGGTACTTTTGAAAAGAGGGATGCCATCAATGTTAACACTGAGGTGTACCTCATTACTCTCTGTCTGGCTTAAAAATGGGCAGATCCCCTTTTCTAAGCCAAACTTGTACTGCCCGCCACATTTAGCCACAGATGTTTTGTCTTGTGGTGTAGCAAGAAGTGTTCTGGCATCCATACGCAATGGGAGCCCTTGCTTTCTTAATATTGACAGTAGCTGATTCACAGATCTGTGAGTCTCTCTGTTTGTCGTGGCCCACTTTCGCAAGTCATCTTCTAAATTTACATTTACATTACATTTACATTTAATAATTTAGCAGACGCTTTTATCCAAAGCGACTTACAAATGAGAGCAATAGAAGCAACTAGAACAGTCAAAGGCTACAGTATGCAAGTGCTGTAACAATTCTCAGTTGATCTAACACAGAACACGCAGGACAGTTTAAAAAAAAAAAAAAAATTAGACAGACAGAAAATGAATAGAATGTTAAGTGCTATTCTTGATTGGTCAGGTGCTGCTGGAAGAGACGTGTCTTTAGCTGTTTTTGAAAATTGCTACAGACTCGGCTGCCCGAATTGAGATAGGCAGGTCATGCCACCAGGTGGGGCGGTCCAGGAAAAGGTCCGTGAGAGTGATTTCATGCCTCTTTGGTATGGCACCACAAGGCGTCGTTCACTGGCAGAACGTAAGCTCCTGGAGGGTATGTAAGTCTGAACAAGCGAGTTTAGGTATATTGGTGCAGAGCCAGTGGTTGCTTTGAAGGCGAGCCCAGTGTCTTGAATTTGATGCGAGTGACTATTGGCAGCCAGTGGAGACTGATGAAGAGAGGCGTGACGTGCGCTCTCTTCGGCTCGTTAAAGATCACCCTCGCCGCTGCATTCTGGATCAGTTGCAAGGGTTTGATAGTGTATGCCGAAAGGCCCGCTAGAAGAGCATTACAGTAGTCCAGTCTGGAGAGAACAAGAGCTTGGACCAGGAGTTGAGTGGCCTGCTCTGATAGGAAGGGTCTAATCTTCCTAATGTTGTATAATGCAAATCTGCAGGACCGGGTTGTTGCAGTAATGTGGTCAGTGAATTTTAGCTGATCATCAATCACAACTCCAAGGTTCCTGGCTGTCCTGGACGGAGTTATGGTTGATGATCCTAGCTGAATGGAGAGGTTATGATGAAGTGTTGGGTTGGCTGAGACCACAAGCAGTTCTGTCTTTGCAAGGTTGAGTTGCAGGTGATGTTCCTTCATCCAGGCAGAAATGTCTGTTAGGCAGGCAGCGATACGAACACCTACCGTGAGATCATCTGGTTGAAATGAGAAGTAGAGTTGAGTGTCGTCGGCATAGCAGTGATAGGAATAGCCATGTTTCTGAATGACAGATCCCAGTGATGACATGTAGATGGAGAAGAGAAGTGGTCCAAGCACTGAGCCCTGGGGAACTCCAGTGGCTAGATGATGTGAAGAACCCTGAAGAACCTACCTGAGAGATAAGACTTGAGCCACTGGAGAGCAGTTCCTGAGATGCCCATCTTCATGAGAGTTGACAGGAGGATCTGGTGGTTAACTGTGTCAAAAGCAGCAGACAAATCCAGTAAGATAAGTACTGTGGATTTGGAAGCTGCTCTTGCCTGTCTCAGTGCCTCCGTAACCGAGAGCAGGGCAGTCTGAGTTGAGTGGCCGCTTTTGAAGCTGGATTGGTTGATGTCCAGGAGGTTGTTCTGTTCAAGAAACGTAGATAGCTGGTTAAACACAACTCGCTCAAGTGTCTTTGCAATGAAAGGCAGAAGGCATACCGGTCTGTAGTTTTCTAAAAGTGCTGGGTTCAGAGAGGGTTTCTTAAGCAGTGGGGTTTCCCGAGCCTGCTTAAATGCTTTTAGGAAGGTCCCGGTGTGAAGAGAGGTGTTGACAATGTGAGTGAGTGCAGGGGTAACAGAAGAAGAAATGGCCTGAAGGAGGTGAGTGGGGATAGGGTCAAGCGGACAGGTAGTGGGGTGGTTGGAAAGGATGAGTTTGGAGACCTCTACTTCGGAGAGCAGAGAGAAAGAGGGGAGCGTATGTGTGATGGTTGTTGAGATGTGCGTGTCGGTTTGTGGTGTGGAGAATTGGCTGCTGATGGGGGAGGTTTTGTTTGTGAAAAATGATGCAAAGTCATCAGCTGTAAGAGTTGATGAAGGAGGGGGGGAGGACAAAGGAGCGAAGAGAATGTTCTGAAAAGTGAACGAGAGTCAGAGCAGTTGTTGATTTTGTTGTGGTAGTATGTAGTTTTACTAGTGGAGAATTTAAAGAGAAGTGGAGAAGTGAAATGATGAACATTCACTTGTTCATCATTTGGTTCTTTTTCTGACTCTGTAGACCCATGGTTGTCCTCATTGTTGAATTAGAAACTGTCTGAACGATTTGAAGTCTCTGGCTCATTGTCACTGTCAGAAACATTTGGCATGCCCAGTGGAAAGTCATCACTATCTAAATCTTGCAGAAATTCATCCAGTTCTCTTTTTCTTTCTCGCCATGTTTTCAAGTAAGCCATCGGTAAAACATGTAATTCTACATAATATAATACTGCAAAAATATTATTTTGTTCACTCAACTCAACTTTTTGAATGATATTTTGTTTTACATTGTTGTTAATGCGTTGATAATACGTTGTTAAATTGCATGTACTTAGAACATTAAGTATGATAAATTCAGCTTGGTAAATTTAGTTATTTAGTTGGAATAACTTTATAAACGTAAGATTAACTTTTTAATATTTCAATACCAATTTGGATTATTTTTCCAAGTTAAAACAAAGAAATATTTTTTTTTATAAATTGTTCTTTTATTTAAATTGTATTTAAATTATTTTAATTCATGTTTTAGTCATGTTTCGTTTGCAACTTTTTGCCTTCCCACTTAAAATAATTTCTACAGCAAATAATCAGTGTTCCTATATTTGCCATTTTAAATTTCATATTTTTCCAGTATTCTCTTTAGATTTTTCAGGCCATATTTAATATCTGATATATGGGTTTATAATTCACCTCTGATGATCCTATTTGCCAAATTGTGGAAAGATTATAACAGTGCTGTTGTGCCTCAGTAAATTATTACTAATAAATAATTGACTGTCAATTACTTTTTAACTGTCAGGAATCAGAATCTTCATCTTCAGGCAGGAAATGCAGAGTCCGTTACCCTCGTGACGAGCGCTACGGACGGGGCCTATGCCAAAGAACCTCTAATTCAATACTTGCTGGTCTGCTAATAAACTTGTGATGTTATCATACTTCATCTGGTCTCCTGAGTCTTCCTGGTAGAAGTTACTTTCATAAAGATATTACAACTAAACATTATGTCAGAATATAAAGACTCTCTAGGACTGTTGCCAATCAAAATAAGCCACTTACACTAGAAAAAAATACAACTGCATTAAAATTACGAGATTGTTTATTGTTTAAAAATATTAGAATATGCAAATAAGAAATATTGGAAAAAATGACACAAACAAGAAACTAAACCACCATTAGGTGGCGGCAAGTGTCGGTCTTAATGAGTGAGTCATTGAGTCACTCGTTCAAAATATTCGTTCAAACGGCAAACAATTTGTTCAAAAAGCAGAATCATTCAGTGATGAAAACATCTCAGGTTACGTATGTAACCCTTGTTCCCTGAGAACAGGGAACGAGACGCTGCGTCAGCTGACGCTACGGGGAACGCCTCCAGCGTGACAGGTGTCTGAACTACTATCAAATCATGGCAATTCTATTGACCGGCGACAGCCTATGATGTCATCAAGGTGCGACCAGGAAGTATATAAGGGCGCCTTGCCAACATGACAGCATCTAATCGTCTGAAGGTACTGTTCTCTCTCGCTGCGTCAGCTGACGCTACGGGGAACGATATACCCACGCCGCCATGCCGAAGGGAGTGCATGCCCACTGGCAGTGACAACTGTCAAGACAAGCAAATTCAACTGAAAAGCCTGAACCACTCCCCTTCTGGTCACATTAGGCTGTCAGTGACAGCGCTCCCTACGGTCAAAGCCCAAGCTATCACCTAAGAAGGAACCTTCGCATACCATATGAGGTCCTACCCTGGCCGCTCGAAGGCCTGGAACCAACCCATTCAACAGAAGGGGTTCCTTTAAGGGAACATGGCAAGGGAACCCGAGGGAACCCGCACCAGTCACTTATTCGGGAGGATTTCACCGAATGTCACCAGGGAGGTCTGACCTAGTGACCCCATATGGGACACGTCAGTACAGCCAACCCTGTCTGTAAAGTACAGAGCCTCTGGTACTCGCCTCCGAAGAGACATCCCACTAGGGTACTGCAGAAAAGGCAGTGTCCTCCACCAGCCGGACCTCAGAGACGGGTTATCCTGGAGAGCAGCGCTCAGCGAAGTGCTTTCTAACCCTTTCTAGCTAGGGGATGTTTAGCCGCTCGATCCTCGGATCTACCAAGCACTTACTTTAAAACATGCTCAGGAGGCCAGAAGGCCTACAGGCTGATCCTACCTGGGAGGCCCCAAGGGGCCTACAACCAATGGATCAGCGCCCGGCGGCCGTAAGCTCGCAGCAGACTCTCACTTGAGAAGAGCTCATAAGCCTGCCTGGTAGGTAACCATGCTGTAGGTGATCTGTGAAAGTCCCTTCCTACAGGGACCGCATAGCAGCAGCGTTGTCTCATCATGCTAGGGTATGAACACCGCCTTCAGGTCTTGCAACCGGCTAGAAACCGGAGCCTGATAGCAGGTGACCACTAGCTGTCAGCGTAAGGCCAGTTGTGTGTTCCCGCCTAGGGAACTCATTCCTCAGGGAGGCCGGAAGGGGCATCCACCTGGTAACCTGTGCTGACTGCTCACGCGTCCAAACAGCGAAGCATGCCCTAGGGAGACCTAATGAGGCCTACTACCCAATAGCAGTCGAGCTGGCCCTCAAGGTAGCTGGAAGATGGGACTCGTTCCTTCAGGGAGGCTTGGGGAAACCTGCCACCTGATAGCAGACCATGCTAGCTGTCCGAGCGTCCCGATTCCGGGGCTCGCCCAGGGAGGCCTGGCGAGGCCTACCACCTGGTAGTGAGACCTGTTAATGGTCCAGCTAGCTTGTCACAGTGACTGGAACCGGAACCCCCTCAGGGAGGTGGGGTTCCGATAGCACGTTTACAACCTGATAGCACGTTAAGTGAGCTAACCGAGCGTCCACTCAGGGAGGCCTAGCCATTCGTGCGATCCACTGCTAGGTGTCCAGTGACTGAAGACCAGGAACGTGCCCTCAGGGGAGGCCAGGATGAAGCCTGCTACCCAATGGCGAATCCCACAGGGAAGCCCCGTGCAGCTTGCTATCAGTAAGCAACCCATGCCACCATCTGTTACCGAAACTGGGGACCGGGGAACGATCTCAGGGAGGCCCAGTGCCTACCACCTGATAGCAGAACGTGCTACTCGTAGCACTCCATGCTCACCGCCACAGAGACTGGGAACTGGGAACTCGCCCTCAGGGAAGCCGGGTGAGGCCTACTACCTACTAGCAACTCGTGCTAGCCATCCAGTGACTGGAGCCCGGGAACGCCCCCTCAGAGGAGGTCAAGTGAGCCTGCTTACCCCACAGCAGGCCCTTAGGGAGGCCTGGTAATGCCTACCACCTACTAGCAGCTTGTGCCAGCCGTCGAGGGACTAACGCCCAGGAATACCCCCTCGGGGGAGATTCTATGAACCCTGCCGCGGTTAGAGGAAGGCTGGCTGCTGCACCCGGGCTGACGGTAACTGTCTGCTGCTGACGAAGAACTGGACATCCAGCTATCACCTGGGGACTCATCCCCAAGGAGGCCAAAGAGGGCCTACTAGTTGACGAGGTTTCTGCTGAAGTCGACGTCGATGAAGAAAATCTTCCGGGGCACACTTATGAGCAGCGGCGTCGAGACTCTCTTGCAAGGAGGCCTGTTGATGCCTACTACCTGTCCTGGAGTCTGCTGCCCAAGCTGGCTACTCACAACCAGCTGGCCTTCATATGCCCGCACCTGGGACTGGCTCCATCCCAGAGGCTAGAGGGCCTCCGCAACGGCGCAGTCTCTCGGGCAGTGCCTACAGACATGAACCTAATCACATTGCCAATAGCAGTGCACTCAGCGAACAAATGCTTAAAAACCCTCTAAAGCGAGGGGAGTACAACTTACATCACCTGCTTCGGGGCAGCCGCCTTACTTTTTCATACAGCAGCCTGCCGTTCATACGAGGGTGTCAGCCATTGCAATGCTCGTGCCTCAGGGGAGCATCCGACCAAAACCGGCATGCAGAAGGTTGCCATGTTCAGCTCAACCCGAGCCCTAAAGAAGGTGGAGCAGGGGACATAGAGCATGGGTGAAAATATCATACAAATATGCAACCCACCGGCCGTGCCATTCTCCAGGATGAGGCCGGGGGCCGCCAGAAGGTGGCGGCCACACAAGCTCTGGAAGGTGGGTTACAGCAAAATAAAGTCTAATCGCACACAAGCGAAAGACGCTTAACCCCGCCCCACGACCACTGGCAAAGTCGCTATCCCTGCTGCAACACCTAGACTGCATTACTAAATAACCCCAGAAGGCAGAGAAGGGGCCGGGCCTTGGCTGGACGACTCTGTAATAAGAGGAGGCTGAATCAAGAATGCAGAAACAAAGCACTGTTCTTATACTTAAAAGACAGGCCCGGGGCGACAATACCTGCCTTTAAAGGAAACGCCCCCCATCCTTAGCGAAGCCTGGGCCAAGAGGTGCGGTGCTAAGCCTGCACTAGATCTACTCAGGGCTCGGGAAAGAAATCTTATCACCCCTTATTCACACAACGAGGCCCTGAAAAACCCATTCCCAAAGCCCCGCAAGGCTAGGCGCAGATCTCACTACAGCTCATGCAAAATTGCATACCCGGTCATCAGCTACTTCACACTTTAAGCTAGGAAAAACATGGCTCGCCCCCGCACACCACAAGCCCACGGGCAAGAGCGCAAATTCAGCTACCCACATTAGTGGGAGAGATAACACGGAGAGGCGGCTATTCTCTACTAGCTAAAGTGAGGCATTCATACACAAACATGTAATGTTGCAAAAAAGATTGTTCTGAGCATACTCCCGGGGAGCTGCAGGCCCTGCGATGTCCAACGATGTTCCATAATCCCCAAAACCCTCTCAGGAGAGCGAAAGAGGGTCCTGAAAAACATAGTAAGTAATGTTTCACCCTTCTCGAGGGGGACTCACCACTCGCTCCTCCGGTGCTTTAAATCTGAAACAACCAGCCATCAAGCTAGTATACGACCACCATCCTGAGGGGGAGCTCTCACAGACCAGCCAGGCGGGGCCTAGAATACCATCATCACGGGACCACCCCAGGCCGGATGTAAGAAGTGCCTGGGGAGGAGATGAAGTAGAGGAGTGAGGGTCAATGCAATTCTTACTTCAAGAAGGAGACCCATCATCAATGCTTTATTTATTTATTTTTTCAACTGCGATTGTGATATAAAACTCCTACTTCCCCCGGGAGTCCACCTCTGTGTGCCCCACCCTCGACTGAGGGGGTGCCCGAGAGGCGATGCTGGCCCTCGGGCCCTGTCTTCGGTCCTTGGACCATGACGCTCCCGTCTGCCAGGGACCCGGATCTCAGTGGTATGCAGGTCCTCAGACGCTGCCGAATGCACCTTAGAGATGCTGGTCCTCAGACCAAGTCTCCGGCTGGTGCATTACATCAGAAAAACATCCCCTGATTGAGATCCCAGCTGAGCCGATGATTTATGGACAAGGAGAAACCAATCGCTTACCTAACACGAGCGATCTCTCCTCTAACGCACCAACATGGCAGCCACAGCCCGCCTGCAGCGTGTTTTATATACATTCAAAGGCTCAGCATACACAGTCGAATGGCCGAGAAATTAATCTCCCTTCTCACCGCCATCCCCAGAGCACTTGCAGATAAGTCTCGTCAGCAGCCTCAGCGAGCTCTATCTAAGAAATCCGTGACACACGTTCACGCTCAGCCTCGGCCTGAGCGGGACCGCCTCAGTCTCGGATGCCAAACCCTCTTCCCTCAGGAAGAGAATCAGATGAGAACGGAGCGATCTCGGATTGACAAACGCTCGCATACACAAACAAACAAAAAGCTCCATAAGAGCTGAATGAGCATGCTCTTGATCCCCGGCAGAAATTGAATTACCTTAACTCGAAGCATTCAGACAAAACAGTCCCTGAAGACGAAGAGATGCTGTCATGTTGGCAAGGTGCCCTTATATACTTCCTGGTCGCACCTTGATTACATCATAGGCTGTCGCCGGTCAATAAGATTGCCGTGATTCGATAGTAGTTCAGACACCGGTCACGCTGGAGGCGTTCCCCGTAGCGTCAGCTGACGCAGCGCGAGTTCCCTTTCGAAAGATTGCTATGAGATGCGTTAAGGTTCTCCAGTGATCTTTGGAGCTATTTTCACTTCTGAAGCAGAACAAAACTAGTTAATATTGCAACTAAAAGTGACTTAATTTTAACTACTTGTTTATTTAACTGTTGTGTGAAATCGGTGTCACGTTTTCATTCGTGATGGTATTCAAAATTTAACTCTTGGTATGTACCAACAGTGTTTCAACCACAATTTAATATCTCGGGAACGTTTAACTGGTCTATTGACTTCGTTACTTCACTGCGACAGGTGAGCATTTTCTATATTTCTTATTACGTTCTAGAGTATTGAGAGTTCTTTGCTGTTAATAATGGTCTGTGATTATCTTGTACAATTGGATCCTTGAAGTCCTATATCTTTAGCCATGAGGATTATGCACGCACTTAGAAAATGTAATTCTACCCCTAATTACGACTGATATGCTTGATAACTAACTTTTAACCTTAGCTTTGAGCCAATCTTTTTTTACTCTTAAGTGAATTCTTTGATAAATACACTCCATTGTGGGGTCGGAGGGGACACTTAAAGCCATCAGAGGCAGAAAGTGTTGGGAAAACTCCTCCCTTTTGAAGGGTAGTAGGTAACTGAATTACCAATGTGTATGAAATGTGTCACATTAAGCATTCATCTCTCGAGAGCTGTATTTTTGTCTTTCACAGAAGCAAACACAGGCTGTATACCAGAGTTTCCCATGTAACGTCTTAGGGTTACATTTATTATTAAATTAAATTTAGCTCAATTTATGACTAATCACAACAGGTTATAATTGAATCATAAATCTCCAAAATCACCCAAAACGGGGAATACCTAACATAGGTATTTATGCAAAAAAAAAAAAAAAAACGTATATATATATATATATAGCTAACAACAATTTATTGCAATTAACTACGGATATATATCTATATTAAATAATCACAGAATAACCTCTAAGGCGTTGATTCAGAATTCCCCTAATACGTTCTGTTTAACGAAAGAGCAGCACAATCCTTATCAACTTTCACTAGGTTTTCAACCCAATTTTCGGGAAGTTTATCCCTCTGGCAACAAAGGACAAACTTTCCGAGTTATGGTATTAATTAAAGCATTCAATGATACTTATAAGAGCTCGTAGCTTAGATCTGACATTAAAGGGACTCATGTTTTGTGAGCAACAACAATGACAATCAAAACGTGGATACAATGGTTTTAATAGTGATGGCTACTACGATTACATACGACTACATAAAGGATACATGTATATACAGAATAAAGTAGAGAAGGAGGATGAGGAGAAAGGAAAGGGAAGTAAGAAGGGTATGGTCCGGTCAGACACTTTCTCAAACATAACCTGCTAGAGCCAGCAAGGATACAATCTTCAAACGCATCTAAATTTCGATAGAATTGATACTTGCATGGTTTCTTTGTGTTGTGTAAAGCAAGATGCGTGCGTTACGTTTCTCTGAGCGTTCGTGCGCTGAAGCTCTCTCTCCGTTTGGTCCTTCCGGAGCGTGGTCGGTTGTCTTGGAAGGGAAAGTTCATCTCGTCCACGCTGGGAAGGTTCGCGCAGTTATGCGCACGCTCTGATGGAGCGCGCTGCTGGCCATGTCGCGGAGTGTGTCATCTTCAAAGGGAACGACCAGCTTGGCTGAGCCGTGCTGGCGTGATGGAAGGAAAAGAAAGTTTCTCGTCTGCATCTTTTCAAGTTGACTGAGCAAAGATGGGCTTGTGTTTCTGTCCTTTAAAGTCCATTAACCTACGCCCATCTTCTCTTGAGATGACCAATCGTTGGTGTGAATTTCCGGTGGGAGATCGTCCCTTTGTTCAGACTTTTATTACTCAATGGAATGTTCTTTGGCAGCCAGAATGAGTGAGGTTTCGCTCAAAAAGGGCTAAACATACTAACGGTACATCTCATAATCATATACTTTGCACCATTGACTAAGACAAAGAAAGAGGAATCTTTAGACATCAAACATGCCCTGTCTTCAACGCATAAAAGGCAGTGTACCTCCTTTACAGAGCCATTCTAAGCATTTAAGATGGCTTTTACATCACATGAACATAAGAAATATAGGGAGCATGCAACCACTTAAGAAATCATCATATATGTAATTCCTGGGATAGTTTAATTAAAGGCTAAATAGAGAGGAATACTTAATATAATAGAGTGTTTTGATCATGTTTTAAATCATTGAGAAATTTGAAATCATCAATACATTGAGACGTAGCTCTTGCATTCATCTCAACATTAATCCTTTCACAATGAACTTTTATTTTGCCGGGTTGCCGTGTGATTTGAGTTCCTATGTGTGCGTTTATGAAATGATGATAGATTTTGTCGAATGAAACGGTAAAATGCTCATTAAGTGACTGGAGACGCATTCGTGTCTTCATATTGAGGTGGCAGAGGCTGAAAAATGTCTCGGGTTATGTATATAACCCTTGTTCCCCGAGAAGGGAACGAGACACTGCGTTATCGTGTGATGACACTTTGGGAATGCCCCCAGCATTACGCATCTGAAGTATGAATGAAATCAAGCCAATCTGATTGGTGGTGCGTCTTGACGTAGTAGATGACGGCATACCCGGAAGATACAAAGGGACGCCGATGCAAACACACTGCAGCTTTCCGCGATGAAGCGTGTGCTCTGAACGTGATGGGTGTGGCGTCGAGACGCAGTGTCTCGTTCCCTTCTCGGGGAACAAGGGTTATATACATAACCCGAGACGTTCCCCTTCGAGGGAACTCGCACTGCGTCCTCTCCTCTCCTCTCCTACTAACCACTCACCCAATCCCCTCCTTCTGCTTTCAACTCTCCAACCACCACCCCCCTCCTTTCCACCACGAGAAGCCCTCAAAATATAAAAATTCATAGACCCCTATCCCAAGCTGGTCTCGAACCCCGGTCCCCGTGTTCCCCCACCCTTCCTACTAACCACTCTCCCACGGCATCCTTCCCTGCCCTCAAAAGGTAAATTTAGATGAACTGTGTCCATAACCATGTTGTGCGTACAGGGATAGCCCTAATTAATCCTAGAATTACGCTCCCATCCTGTGATGGGTAGGTTTAGGTATGTTGAAGTAATGTCTAATTAGAACTAATTCCCAATCCCCAGTGAGGGTTAGGTTTAGGCGGGTTGCGAGTACAGGGATAGCCCTAATTGATCCTAGAATTACGTCCCCATCCTGTGATGGGTAGGTTTAGGTATGTTAAAGTAATGTCTAATTAGAACTAATTCCCAATCCCCAGTGAGGGTTAGGTTTAGGCGGGTTGCGAGTACAGGGATAGCCCTAATTGATCCTAGAATTACGTCCCCATCCTGTGATGGGTAGGTTTAGGTATGTTAAAGTAATGTCTAATAAGAACTAATTCCCAATCCCCAGTGAGGGTTAGGTTTAGGCGGGTTGCGAGTACAGGGATAGCCCTAATTGATCCTACCATTACGTCCCCATCCTGTGATGGGTAGGGTTAGGTATGTTGAAGTAATGTCTAGTTAGGACTAATTCTCAATCCCCAGTGAGGGTTAGGTTTAGGCGGGTTGCGAGTACAGGGATAGCCCTAATTGATCCTAGAATTACGCTCTCATCCTGTGATGGGTAGGTTTAGGTATGTTAAAGTAACGTCTAGTTAGAACTAATTCCCAATCCCCAGTGAGGGTTAGGTTTCGGCGTGTTGCGAGTACAGGGATAGCCCTAATTGATCCTACCATTACGTCCCCATCCTGTGATGGGTAGGGTTAGGTATGTTAAAGTAATGTCTAGTTAGAACTAATTCCCAATCCCCAGTGAGGGTTAGGTTTAGGCGGGTTGCGAGTACAGGAATAGCCCTAATTGATCCTAGAATTATGTCCCCATCCTGTGATGGGTAGGTTTAGGTATGTTGAAGTAATGTCTAGTTAGGACTAATTCTCAATCCCCAGTGAGGGTTAGGTTTAGACTACCCACCAGATCTTCCTCCAGCGCCCCCCGTTTTCTCACAAATAGCCACCAACCAATCTAAACCAAGCATACCACACATTTATCCTTATACGTAATCAAACACAGTCAGGAATACAAAAGTCTTCAACTGGACTTGGTCCCAACCAGCGAATCAAACCACACCCCAAGGGGTTATGGCCCAATAATCCTGGCCAGGCATCGTATTCCCATGAGCTCTTTCTCTTTTCTTCCCCCCGATTCCACAGATCCTCCTCCAGCGCCCTCCGTTTTCTCACAAATAGCCACCAACCAATCTAGACCAAGCATAAGAGCAAAGAGATAAGAAGGGTTAGGAAAATTAGGGTTAGGTTTTGTAAAATTAGGGTTAGGGTAGGGTTAGTGTTATGTGTGTGTGTGTGTGTGTGTGTGTGGTTAGGGTTAAGGGTTAGGTTTAGGTTAGGTGTATGTGTGTGTGTGTGTGTGTGTGTGTGTGGTTAGGGTTAAGGGTTAGGTTTAGGGTGTTGGTTATGTGTATGTGTGTGTGTGTGTGTGTGTGTGTGTGTGTGTGTGTGTGTGTGTGGGTTAGGGTTAGGTGTGTGCGTGCGTGCATGTTAGGGTTAGGGTAGGGTTAGGTTAGGGTTAGTCTTAGGGTGTTGGTTATGTGTGTGTGTGTGTGTTTGTAGGTTAGGGTTAAGAGGGTTAGGAGAGATAGGGTTAGGGTTTGGGTTAGTGTTAGGGTTTTGGTTAGGTGTGTGTGTGCGTGTAGGTGTGTGCGTGTAGGTTAAGGTTAGGGTGTTGGTTTTGTGTGTGTGTGTGTGTGTGTGTGTGTGTGTGTGTGTGTGTGTGTGTGTGTGTGTGTGTGTGTGTGTGTGCATGTGTGCGTTCGTTCGTGTAGTTTAGGGTTAAGAGGGTTAGGAGAGTTAGGTTTAATGTTAGGTGTGTGCGTCTCCCCCCAGGCAACCATCTCTCAGGTCACCCAGTTTGGTTTAGGGAGAAACGCAGAAAATGCACAGGCCGGCGCATGTTTTTTGAAAGGATCAGCAGGCTTCCCTATCTTCCCCCAACCAATCTAAACCTACGAGCCAAGAGATAAGAAGGGTGTGACGGGATTTCGCCAGAACCCCTTCCGGGCTGTAATTAGCCTCCTCTCTAGCTCCCCTACTCAATCCCGCTCCGGCTATCCAACTCAGGATCCAGTAGGGCAGCGCTCCACCCTCCCCCCGAACTCAAGCCCTATGAGACTCCCCCATGAAACTCCCCCACTGACCCAGTCCCCTTGACCATGCCCGGTTAACTCAGAATTACTCATCTTGTCTTCCGGTAGTCCAGCTAGGTTTTCCTTATACGTAATCAAACACAGTCAGGAATACAAAAAGTCTTCAACTGGACTTGGTCCCAACCAGCGAATCAAACCATACCCCAAGAGGTTATGGCCCAATAATCCTGGCCAGGCATCGTATTCCCATGAGCTTTTTCTCTTTTCTTCCCCCCGATTCCACATCTTCAAAAAAAAACCTCAGTTTTCCAAAAAAGAACACATCCTCAGTGGTGTACCTCTGGATCATTGGGTGTTTCGGCTCTTTAAACACCATACACCCTCCTCAGAGGCGGCCCGCCCAAGGGAGATCAGCCCCCGGCGTGTGTTCCTCCCCATTTAGCTATTCCCCACCCACCTACCCTGCCTCCCTTTCCCCCGTCCTCCTTTATCAAAACTACAAGTTCCCCTCCACCTCCCTCCAACAACCTCAACCCATCTATAAAAATCCCCTAATGCTAATCATCGATGGAAGACTGGATACCAATTAAGGCCCTTTAATCCAAGGCCACCTTCCCTGCGTGCTGTCCAAGTGGACCCAGAGAGGCTGGATACCTACCCACCCTCCCAAGTAACCCCTTCGTTAACACCGCAAGGTATCCAGGGCTACCTGAGAAAGGCCTGTGACCCGGGGCTCTCATTGGCGGGTACCTAAGTACCAAGCTTCTACCAATGATCCTCCCTAAGGTATGCGAAACCCCATGCCGACATCACACCTACCGTAGTAAGATACAACCGTAGGGGATCGCATACCCTAACTCCTCTATTTTTCTCCCTCTACCCCTTATCCCTTATCTTCCCATCCCACCTTCCTCCACCATGGTAAGTCCAAAAATTTCTTTATAAAAAAATATATACACCCCACTCCCTATCCCAAGTTGGTCTCGAACCCCAGTCCCCCTGTTCCCTCACCTCTCCTCTCCTCTCCTCTCCTCTCCTCTCCTCTCCTCTCCTCTCCTCTCCTCTCCTCTCCTCTCCTCTCCTCTCCTCTCCTCTCCTCTCCTCTCCTCTCCTCTCCTCTCCTCTCCTCTCCTCTCCTCTCCTCTCCTCTCCTCTCCTCTCCTCTCCTCTCCTCTCCTCTCCTCTCCTCTCCTCTCCTCTCCTCTCCTCTCCTCTCCTCTCCTCTCCTCTCCTCTCCTCTCCTCTCCTCTCCTCTCCTCTCCTCTCCTCTCCTCTCCTCTCCTCTCCTCTCCTCTCCTCTCCTCTCCTCTCCTCTCCTCTCCTCTCCTCTCCTCTCCTCTCCTCTCCTCTCCTCTCCTCTCCTCTCCTCTCCTCTCCTCTCCTCTCCTCTCCTCTCCTCTCCTCTCCTCTCCTCTCCTCTCCTCTCCTCTCCTCTCCTCTCCTCTCCTCTCCTCTCCTCTCCTCTCCTCTCCTACTAACCACTCACCCAATCCCCTCCTTCTGCTTTCAACTCTCCAACCACCACCCCCCTCCTTTCCACCACGAGAAGCCCTCAAAATATAAAAATTCATAGACCCCTATCCCAAGCTGGTCTCGAACCCCGGTCCCCGTGTTCCCCCACCCTTCCTACTAACCACTCTCCCACGGCATCCTTCCCTGCCCTCAAAAGGTAAATTTAGATGAACTGTGTCCATAACCATGTTGTGCGTACAGGGATAGCCCTAATTAATCCTAGAATTACGCTCCCATCCTGTGATGGGTAGGTTTAGGTATGTTGAAGTAATGTCTAATTAGAACTAATTCCCAATCCCCAGTGAGGGTTAGGTTTAGGCGGGTTGCGAGTACAGGGATAGCCCTAATTGATCCTAGAATTACGTCCCCATCCTGTGATGGGTAGGTTTAGGTATGTTAAAGTAATGTCTAATTAGAACTAATTCCCAATCCCCAGTGAGGGTTAGGTTTAGGCGGGTTGCGAGTACAGGGATAGCCCTAATTGATCCTAGAATTACGTCCCCATCCTGTGATGGGTAGGTTTAGGTATGTTAAAGTAATGTCTAATAAGAACTAATTCCCAATCCCCAGTGAGGGTTAGGTTTAGGCGGGTTGCGAGTACAGGGATAGCCCTAATTGATCCTACCATTACGTCCCCATCCTGTGATGGGTAGGGTTAGGTATGTTGAAGTAATGTCTAGTTAGGACTAATTCTCAATCCCCAGTGAGGGTTAGGTTTAGGCGGGTTGCGAGTACAGGGATAGCCCTAATTGATCCTAGAATTACGCTCTCATCCTGTGATGGGTAGGTTTAGGTATGTTAAAGTAACGTCTAGTTAGAACTAATTCCCAATCCCCAGTGAGGGTTAGGTTTCGGCGTGTTGCGAGTACAGGGATAGCCCTAATTGATCCTACCATTACGTCCCCATCCTGTGATGGGTAGGGTTAGGTATGTTAAAGTAATGTCTAGTTAGAACTAATTCCCAATCCCCAGTGAGGGTTAGGTTTAGGCGGGTTGCGAGTACAGGGATAGCCCTAATTGATCCTACCATTACGTCCCCATCCTGTGATGGGTAGGGTTAGGTATGTTAAAGTAATGTCTAGTTAGAACTAATTCCCAATCCCCAGTGAGGGTTAGGTTTAGGCGGGTTGCGAGTACAGGGATAGCCCTAATTGATCCTACCATTACGTCCCCATCCTGTGATGGGTAGGGTTAGGTATGTTAAAGTAATGTCTAATTAGAACTAATTCCCAATCCCCAGTGAGGGTTAGGTTTAGGCGGGTTGCGAGTACAGGGATAGCCCTAATTGATCCTAGAATTATGTCCCTATCCTGTGATGGGTAGGTTCAGGTATGTTAAAGTAATGTCTAATTAGAACTAATTCCCAATCCCCAGTGAGGGTTAGGTTTAGGCGGGTTGCGAGTACAGGGATAGCCCTAATTGATCCTAGAATTACGTCCCCATCCTGTGATGGGTAGGTTTAGGTATGTTAAAGTAATGTCTAATAAGAACTAATTCCCAATCCCCAGTGAGGGTTAGGTTTAGGCGGGTTGCGAGTACAGGGATAGCCCTAATTGATCCTAGAATTACGTCCCCCTCCTGTGATGGGTAGGTTTAGGTATGTTAA